>OY728130.1:1948736456-1949986456 GCA_963277665.1 Viscum album
TTAATTTAAACTTGAATGAATAGAATAGAAATTTATTTTTTACAAAGTAAATAATCTAGTGTGATAAAAGGATTGGTTCTTAAGTGTTGGTGATAAATTAAGATCATATTATGATGTCATTGTTAACACAATATATAATTCTCCATGTTTTGTTAATACATCACAACTTCAAGTTCCTTTAAGGGTAATAAATATAACACAGTCTTTGTTCGTTACATAATAATATTTTTTAGTATTTTCTATTATAGTGAATTATATAGGGTATGAAAATATAATTTTCTAAAATTGATAATAGAAATGAAATGTAATTGTTAGTGACATGGAGAAAGAGAAATGAACCTAGGGTCATCTATAAGAGTTAATATATTTTTTATATATTTTTTAAAAATCTCTTCCACTAGTGTAGTAAATAACATTCATAAAATATCTCTACTATTTAAATTTTTGGAACTCAATCGAATTAAAATTCCTTTAAAGATACAAAATCATCATATCCTCCTTGATGTGAGTGAAAAAATATATAATGAATACTGTGATTCTAGTTAAACCTTGATCCACATCATTCTATTTCAAATCTAATATAATGAAAATATAATTTATAATCGATGAAAAAATATAGGCTAGGGAAAATGAATTTTATTTTTAATGATATGAAGCTTCAGTATGTGAGAATTAGGAATATAAATTGTTATCCCATGATAAATCACTCATTACAACTACCATAAAATGAGATAAAATTATATAACAAATAAATTTAGAAAACTAAATAATAATTATTATTACCCTTATGGATCAATACCAATGTTAGTTTCTATTTTATATTTTGTTTGATATGAACTGTGGTAAAATCAAAAATCAAAAATTAAAAATTCAAATATTTATTAATATAAAAAAAATTAATGAAATTATAAACTAATATGATTTATAATGGGTATGAAATGTTAAAAAGTATTTCCATTCCCTGTAGATAGACATGGATAAGATGTATGATCTTTCACTAATGTGGTATATTGTTTATAAATGGGTCGTGAATTTTGGGTGATGTTTTCATGTGGGGTTCCTTAAGAACCTTCTTACCCTAATGATGATCATTGAAAAAACTGTTAATCAAGACACATAGTCTTATATGCTCACTCCTCAAATTAATTACTTGTTGGACTCACACTGTGGAAGTTTATTATTTGCAATGATTTTGGGAATACAAGTTTTTTTATTTTAGCTAACCCTTGAATTGAATTACCATATTTTGTTGGTGTAATACAATTGTTTTTGATGATACTCATAAATGTTCGTGGTTTTCCCTAAATGTCCCAAACAATCACTTTTTATTACTAAAACTGCCAAAACTTATGTATGATGACTGGTGGTTAAAGGTATTTTTTCAATTATATGTAGTGTCATTCCTATGATATTAATCTCTAATGTTGATCTAAAATGTGTCTATTTCTAATTATGATTATCCTTAATCTATTATTTAGGAATTAAGTGATTTATAATTTCTTATTCAGTTAAATAATCGAGGATAATGTTCTCTTATTGTTGAAAATAATATTTGGCATAACACTATTTATTGACATAAAAAATATAATTTTGGTTCTCATATGATATGATTAGAAATTATGATCTAATATAGATATCAACCTTGATATGATGGTATTACAAAAATTTATATCACTTCCACATGTTCAAACTCATATTGTGGTCAGTGACATATAGAATTAGAGAAGATGGACTTAACCACAAGGGTATCAAGTTTCTATTTTCATGGTAGAATAAAATGTACCCCATCCCACATCAAAAATGAGATGACTAAGGAAACATATGTTTTTATAATGGCATGTCGTTATATCATTGAATTATCAAATGAATTAAACTGTCAGGGCTTACATTTGTTCTTACCCATTTACCTACTAATAAATTCCATAATCTATTCTTTTACTAGGGTCCCAAATCATTAATATTCCTACCTTTCATTGATGAATTAAAAGCATGTGTATTTCCCTTCTCAAGAACCATGATCTAGGATCAATATATCGAGATATAGTGATTGTGTAATATCATTTGTTTCTTGATTTGTTTAATATCAATAGTCCAATGCTCTAAAAAAATGAACAAAATTCTACTGGATAAATATAATAATCATTATAGGAAACAAATACCGTCATTGAAATAAATCTTTAGGATAGTTTTTATTCATCTAAAAAATTATTCTATGAAAGTAAAAACATATTTATTAAAAACATTCTTTATAAAAAAGGGTTTATTTGAAATAAAATTAATATTAAAATATGAAAAATATGAAAAAATACGTATTATCAACCATTTATAAATATATAAAATTAGAGAATCCATTTTTACAGTACATTAAGTGACCAAGAGACATAGATTATGCATATTTTATATTTCCAACTAATAAATTCTCGATTTTCTACAGATAAACTAACCAAAAAGATAAACAAATCACATTTTATTCACCTTTTAAAAGATCATATGATAATCCCCTTTCCTAAATATATGAATATCACATATAAAACGTATTGAGGTAAAACCATATACTTCCTTAGTCTATATCAATGGAATGACCATATGAAATTCCTAGTATATGTGTGGAAAATATTTATATTAGTTAAAAAATATCAAAGTGCATGATCCAAAACATACCCAACCAGAAGTTGATTATATCAAAAATGTAGTTACTGTCTAAAATATATAAAATTTTATGATTTCTCATATAACGTATCTTTCCTATAATAGGTATGGGGGTTCAATATGAAACATGCAATGCTATTTTTTCCAAATTCTTATAAAATAACAGTTTATGTAGTGTATTGAGTGGTGCATCTTGGGGATTTCATATCTATATATAAAACCCAACCATAAAAAACATCACATGCCATAAAAACCAATAATACTCTATCATGACCATTGATTTAGGATAATGGAATGTTTTATTATGTAAGGTAAATTATCATTTTACTTCAATAATATATGTAACATATATAAAATAATGATAACATTTATGGGTCCATTTGAATGTCATGATACATTATTTATTCTTAAAAAATAATAAAGCATGCAGATGTTTTAGTATAAGTATTTTTCATACTGAATAAAAAATGAGATTAATATATATTAAATATTTTTAAGATTTTATCAAATAATTTATATAACTATCTCATTCATAAAACATATATATGTGACAATTGAATAAATACTCCCACTAAACTCTTTTTATTGGTAAAATATATAAAAAATATTTCAAGAATAATTGTGAGGTTATGAATTATAATAATCATGTTCAAAAAAATTTATCAAAATATCTAAACTCATTTCCTCTACAAAATCAACTGATAAAATGATAATATAATATTTTTAACAATCAAATATTTTCCTCTTATTATCATAATATTAGAAAAAAAAATTTAATACATTTTATTTAAGATCATTTTTCAAGTCAATAAAATATATCCCTTTCCATATATAATTATATTTTCAAATATACCTTAAAAAATTTAATGATATATGAAAACATAATCATGGAATTTACTAATAATATATTTTATATTTTATAGTTTGGACTCATCTAAGTGCATAAATGATCTCAATTTTATCCATGAAAATACATTTTATAAAAAATGTGCTTTTTTGTAATAGACACCATTGTATTTAAGAAACAAGACTTATATACCTTGTAGGAATAATTAGTAGTTAAACTATAAATTCATATATCATATATATTTTTTCTATTTTTATATTTAGACATTTCTAAAATGAATCTTTTATTCATTAAAATACTCAATTATTTGTTAGTGGGAACCCTTTCAATCATTTTCTTAATTTTTTTGTATATAATCACAATTATTCTAGATTAATCATTTTTATTATTATACCCTTTTCCAAAAATGTTATGGTATTGGTTAAACCATAAAATTTTGAATAAAATTAATCACATTATATTATTCATAATTACAAATTTTTAATAACAAAATCTTTTATCTTATTAGAGAAAATTATAAAATTAAAAATTATTCATTTAGGTCCACTATAAATTTGATGTATCCCATTACATCCAACTCCTTTATAAAATATCCCTTACTGAGACACTTGATTGAATAACCCAATATCTATCCATAGATCCTACATTAATATTGTTTTAACAAATTGAAATTGTTTAAATATATTTAAAAAATAAAATTAGTATCATTAAGGGTAATTGAAAAATCCATCTACCCTTTGAGATTAGGATCGAATGAAAGTGATGGAAAATATTAAATTTATCACAAAAATTATTTCTCATCATGTAAAAATAAGGCACACAATAAAGGTATTATAGTGGGTTTGTGTAATTTTATTTTGGTGGGTAATCCATTATTATTGTGAAGTTATTAGTGGATCATCGATCATTTGTGAGTGTAAGTCTAAATTTATAAATGGACCCTAGACTATATTGAAACCAATTATTAATAGTTTCATTATGGTTATACCATTTTATTTACCATCAAACTTATTTAGTGAAGTTAAAAAATCCCTAAGAAATTGTTACAGGGATTTACTTATAAATTCATCCGTACGTTAATTTTGAGTGAATAAAAATTTCCTAAGACACATAGTATGAAAAATTAAATTGTTTGTGTGCTACACTTTCATGATAATGTAATTAAAGAAGAATTATAAAATATAGAATATATATTTAATTCTATTGAAGCTGATGACCACCCATATATGGTTTTAGCTACCATGAATCACTTGCATAAGATCATTATGTGGTTTTCTACATAAAATTATCATGATAATGAATTTCTAACCCAACAAGGATTCTATATGGCGTTTTGTTGATGTAATTATTATATAGATACCATTATTTGATTCCTTTACCTTCTATATACCCCAAACATCTATATTTATCATGAATATTACATAATAGTGGGGATTCTAATACTATATATTCCACCCTTTCCCAAATACCACCATATATAATAATTGATGGCATTTTTCCATTAAAAATAATTCATTCTATATAAATTTAATACCTCTTATCAACCTATGATACTTTATTTTACTCATTTCTCTTTGGTCAAAAACATAAAAATACAATTCCATTAAGTCCTCTACCAAAGCAACAAGACATACCTTACAAGATCACCATCCATGTTTGTGTGGTTCCCTTCGATCACGTAATCCCTTAATAATGGGAATAAAGAATAATATAAGAGATATCCTTGATTTGTTTTAAAATTATAGATGATAAAATGGATATAGTCAATTATTTACTCTCTAAGTAACAATGAAGCTATCTTTTAGGGAATCAATGTAAGATTATATTCCCCAACACTCTGGGATAACTTGACTTAGCTTTTCCATACTACAACCATGTCAATAAACAAACCAACTTATACCTTCTCCATCCACTCTCGTGTCAATGTAATGATCCGAGGAAAATAATTGGTTTCCAATTTTATGTATGTTCATAATATTATTCTTTACCCATTAAAATCACCCATGAGTCGAGTCATTTTTTCTTTGTATAATTTCTGATCTATAAGATATAATTTGGAAGGGATTATTAGGGATATGTTCTGAATGAACCATTGATAGGTCCCTTTAACAAACTAGTATATCCAACATGACTCCAAACTACTCATAATATATATACCCAAAAAAATACAAGACATGATAGTCCTAGACACATAACATGAAAAGAAAACATGATAGTCCTAGATGGATGAACACAAATGATACTTAATTATCTAAGATATATAACCAAAAATGAAACTAGAATAATCCTTGTCACTTGTCTGTATATATTTTTACATTTATTATAAAATTGAACTAAACTATATATGTTTTTATATCCAATATAGGGATAAATATCAAACATTTTCATGGAAAAAATACCGAAAACTCTAGACCAACCACATCGTACATTGGATAAAAATTCTACAGCACCAAACATAGTGTCTTTAAACACGAGAATAACTGACCAATGTGGGGTAATATATATATCCTACCATATATAATGATAGAGAACACCTAATATTTAATAATTTTTAAATCGATTTATGTTTTCAATTGATATCTTTCATGACATTGGTAATTGGTATTATTTTTAGAAAGGATTTAATAAATACATATTAAATCTATAAGGGAATTACAAATAAGGAAATATGACCTTTTTGGGGATGAATACACCTCCAATCCACTAAAACTCAACATGTAATTATTTATGTAATTATCTATCATAATAAATTTGAAACATTAGATTTTATGTTTGTATCCATGATAACGATGTAACATCTCAACTCGATCCACTGGGTCTGATCCACGATGTTGCAAAATGGTAAAAGGAACTATTTTCTTCTTTTACCATTCAATAACCATGTATATAGTAGAAAAAGGTATTTTTGGGGGCATAAAGTTGTGTATTTTCAATGTGCCTCTCCTTTACAGGTTTATTGGAGCACCGAGTTACCATAAATGATATTAATCTTACTAATTTAATAAAATTTTGGTGCATTCATGCATCACCAATATACTAATTATTGCAACCATATCTCAACATAAATGGATATTGCATAATTTTTATGAATATTCAACACATTAGAAAAGTAAATTCACGAGGGCAGTAATAGTTATCTGTCAGTGGAAACAAGAAACAAAATATTCTAACTTATCAAAAGATCTTAAACGTTTCCGACATAGATATTCCACTTTGGTACATATACTTAAATACCTTCTTCATAACCTAGGGAAATGGAACATAATAAATGGGTGACCTAAAATTCTTATTAAGGGAAAATCATGTAAATACATAATCATAACATGAAAATAAGGGTATAAGAACATGAGACTAACATTTAAAAATGATACCCTATATATGAAAGGTCAGAAACATGAGACGTGAACGAAACATTGGCAGTTCATATAACATGATTCATAAGATAATACAGATGTTAAACCATATGATCATATCATTGGAATATGAAATATAATTTTATGGAAAACACATTGAAAAGTAACATCATTCTCTATAAGTCAGGGAACATTTCCAAAACATAATATAGTACTTCGTGGGGTATACACATCCTGGGAAGAACACACCGCCATCCACAGTCATGGTCCGTTCCTTTTAAAGGATCAGGATTTTCCACCATCCAATAATGGATTAGGATTTCCTATATTCCCAAAAGTTGATCAGGATTCCCTATCTTCCTATAGTGGATCAGTTTTAACCATCTTTCATTGTGGATCGGGTTTCCCCATTGTCCCATAGTGGATTATGTTTTACCACTTTCAGCTCTGAGTCAAGATCATTGACTATATTCCCTTCATTATCTCATGATATATCAATATTTATCCAATTAATTTAAGGGAGATATTGGTCCCAAATTTCAAACAATAAAATTATATATACATGTACCACATGATATTAAAACATTAATCATATCATGAACTATAAAATGAAATGGTTTTCATAAAAATCATATCACAACCCAATAAATTAAATAGGTATCATAAAATATTCATTATACCATTACTTATGGATAAGATATAAGTCTCATAATCATTTAATAAAATAATAATCCATGAAAATATGTGGGTATCAAAATATTATAACCCGTGGGAGAGAAACCGATGTGATAAACGTCATTTCATAAAATCATAAACCATTCAAGAAAGAATATGAATGGTAATATTGTATAATATCTTTAGAAAAGCATAAAATATAACAAAGTATTTCATATTACATGGAGATTGAATTTTTTTAATTATCATATGAAACATTTATTATAGAAAACCACCCTTCTTTGAAAATCATTTTCATAAATCAATTTGAAAAATAGTTTTCTTATAAATTTTGTTTTTTAATTTAATTTAAAATAATTCTTGAAGAAAATTTATTATTTTCATTGAAAAATGGTTTTTTAAAAAGAAATAATTTTGAAAATATTTTTATTTTAAAAAAAATTGAAAACTCTTAATTAAGCATGAAAATATTTTGGGAACCCTTTTCTTTTAAAACTCCATGGAAACATACAAATAATGCCTTAAATCAGTTTAGAAACTATTTTCATTAAAAATTAATTTTAAAAAAACAAGGAATTAAATTATTTCTAAAACCCATTTCTTTGAAAAAGGATTTTAAAACTTATAAATAAATATTTATATAATTGAAATCCTTATCTATTGAAATAAACTTTTGAATACATATAAATGGTTTTTTGAAAATCTATTAAAAAACTTTTCAGACATAAATTTTTTGGAAAACATAATCTTTGAAAGCAACTTTAAAATAAAAAAAATTATAGTTTATTATGATGAAATTTTCATTAAAAAATATAATTGTAAACTTAATAATAAATATTCAAGGAAATTATGGTGGGTAAGACCGTACATATCAGAAATTCCTTTTTCATATTAAAATTCTTATAAAAGTGATTTGATCAAAAATTGATAAGAATATTATCTATAAACCAATGAGGTAAAAAGTTAAAACATGGTTAAAATTTTCCATTAAAAATCATAGGGTATAGTAAGAAAATTTCAATTTTATCTAGAAAAAACGGTTTTGAAAGAACATTAATTTGTGATAAAAAAGAGAAATAATGTAAGATCTTATTAAAAACATTTTCTTAATTATCTTAAGTACCAAAGAGTGTAGAAATGGTAACATTACTTGGATATAATAGGGAATAATATAGTAGAATAAAATTCATGATAGTTCTTAAAATATTGATCATAAAATTTCATCAACGGAATCATAATCATTAAATATTCTTGATAAAAGATGATATTGTATCAGTAAACTGTTACCAAATTGGTAAATTAGAATCATAATAAAATGGAAATAATAACATTAAATCATTATTAAAATATAATTAAAATTAGGATATTCCTAATATAAAATGTCAAAGGTAGTATATACACCCCATAGAAAAATATATGTGTATAACACAACATGGGTCTCGAAGTAGGAAAATCGAGACAAAATTACATTACCATTTTGGTAAATTTTGAAACATAAACCTCATGAAATAAATATCATCATATATATATTTAAAGAAAAATATATTTAAGTATATGAAACATATAATACATTAATTAGTAGTATAAACACCATAGAAAATAAATTAGTGGTGAATAAGGCATGTTTCTTATAGAAATAAAATGTTATATGAAATTCACTTACCTTATGTCTTGATATTCTTAATACATGTTAATAAATCATGTACAATATATATAAGTTTGTTATAAATATAACATAGAAAAATATTATTTTATATTATACCATTTATAATTTTATTATGACTTTATATTACCCTTTTATTAGAAACTCATTGTTAAAGTTACATTTTAGGTAATATCTGTAATTGTTTTTCATTTATGTTTTGTAATTTTATTCCTGGTTTTATTAATTAGATCATTATTTAATTATTTTTATAATTTAAATAATGATAAAAATATCAAATATTTTCATTATATTTATATTTATAAAAATATATAAAATATATAAATTTAAGATGGAATACACTTTTCATAGAGATGATATGTTACACATATGCATGAATACAGAATCCATTTTATTATCATATTGAAATAAATAAATTAAATGAAATATATATATATATATATATTATATTAGAACTATTATTTCATATATATCATATAATTTTACTAAAATAATCTTTAATACATTCCATGTATAGTGGAAATGAATCACATCGTTTTGATGAGGTGGTAGTCCACTCATCCACAAACGAAGTTATCATATTCACAAAAAATGAAAAAGCATGAAGGTATACTTAATATAATAAATACATAATAATAAATAAATAATAAATATAATAAATGTCATATAAAATCATAGTGTACATCATAATTCTCAACCATGAGAGGTCAAATCCCATTTCCCCCACCTCCTATGCTCTTTCTAGTTATCCCATCATGTTAGACCCAATTTTGGTCTACACGATGGTTGAAAAGTTATATTGGAATAATGATAAAGGAGTGTGGATCTTTGGCACTAATTTAATTGATTCTTTAGTTTTCAGGTGTTTTTTGGTAGGTTTTCAATATTGGTTTACTTGGAGGTGAATGATACAGGGCGTTTCCTAGGAGGTCGTATTGTGCCCATCCAATTCCATATCTTCGTTGGATTCAGCTCCCATTGATCCTATCCCAGTATGTTTGGTGTGGTGTTTTATTGGAAGCTTCAGAATCTGATATACAAGTTGTTTTTTGTTCAAGGTTGCTCATACTATGTGGCTATGTCTCTTCGGGATTTCTTTTCTATGGATCTATGGTTTTGGTTCCCTTGAGTGGCCTCACCTCTCCCTCTTCTACCTAGCTCGGCCAGACTATCCCAACTCACAAGAATATAGTTTGGTTAATTCATTTGTGATATAGGAAAATTTTGGTATGTGCATGGTTTTGGTGGAATTAAAGTGGTAGCTTCGGTTTTAGTGGGCCGGTGGTGGCCAGTTTTGGTGGTGGTTTTTTGTTTTTCTCGTCTTTGTGATGTTATGATATGACAATTTATTTTTCATTAATGAATATAGTGGTGATGTTTTTAATGATAATTGGTTATTCTAAAAAGCTATAGTGTATTTTTGTGGTGAAATAGAATTTTGGTGGGCAGTTCTCGCCCACAATGGTGTTGTCGATGAGTTCTTTGTGGGTCATGGTGTGTGACGTGAGGTGGATCTTCAAACGAGGAGGTATGAAGTTATTTGTTTGAAATTTGAATATTTTTATTGAAATATTTTCTCAATCAGGTTATCCAACTATGAATATTGATACGATAACATGATGGTAATGATGGATTCATGGTGTCAAAGACGGGATAACTGTGCTCTCGGGTTGTTTTTGGATTTTCAAATCTAGTATCTATATTTTTGTATTTTTTTTCTGGTGAAATATTTTTAATTTGATGTTTGGATTTTTGATGTATTTTAATTATGAAATGTGTGGTTACCACTAACCCATAAAGTGTATTTTAGAAAATAAAAAATAGATTTTGATTTTGAGGATGGACGACACCCCCCCTTTGGGGCAATTTTTCATGGTTTACACCAAAGGTTTTCTTTGGTTGGATTTCTACAAAAGGGATGTATTTTTATTTAGGGAGGTATTTTTTGAAGAAATTTTGGTAGGTTTTGGTTGAGACAAAATTTATTCATATTTGTAAATATATGGGGAGGATATGATTCTTTTTATAAGTGGGGAAAAAGGCACATTGGGTATACATAAAAAGGTTTGAGTGCTACCGAAATTTTACTTATCTCCCAGGGGTTAAAATGTTTCCTTTTGATTCATTATAGGTTTAATGGTAATTATATTTCTAGAAAATATTTTTTTTTCATGTATATAGGTCATTCTTGGACTTATGTTTAATGTTTAGTCTCTTATTAAATAAATTTTCCTCTTAATCATTTTAATTTGTTTTAATTATATTCACATATATAGCATTTTCAAAAACTATGTTGAAATTAATTGACACTATATATATTGATGAGTCAATAATAGGGATCCATTTTTCGAAATAATGTTTATAGAAGTTGTTTAAATTAATTCAAATCTAATCCCACAGACGGGGTGACACAATGAGATTTTAATCTTCCAGCATTTGGAATGTATTTTATCCAATTAAAATTTTAAATTCATTTAAATGACCTAAATTAGATTAATTTATGTAAGATTTATATAATTTATCTTTTAAAATGATCAAAAATGGAATATAACAATATAAATAAATTAAACAATAAGAAGTTTTGAATTAACATTCAATATTTTTCACTATGCATATAAAAATGAAACATTACAGAAAAATAGCAAAAATTAACACTAATCTAAATTTACATCACCCTTTTAAAAATTATGATTATTTTTAAAATAAAAATAATAAAATTTTAAAAAATCTGTTTTAAAATGGGTTTACCATTGAAAAGAGGTAACATCAAATTTTAAAATAATACATATTTTTATTCATAAAATTGGATTTATTTTTATCTTATATGTATAACATATATTGGATGATTATAACGAATATAGATTGAATATATAATATATAAAATTTATTTGAAAAATTAATCAAAAGGGTTTTGTTTAATTTATTAAGATAAAATTTTATTTTTAAATAGAAGAATAGTTTTCTTAGAAGATTTGTTTATTTATTTTAAAATAGTTCTTAAGTTAACTTATACTAATATATAACCAAAGGATTCATTTGATATAAACTCTTAAATAAAAATTTCAGAGTTTATTTAATATTATTTTAAAATTATATTCCAACAATTAGATGGTATCTATAATAATATTTTAATAATCATTATAATATTATTTTATAGTTCGATAAAAATGAGTCCTTACATGTAACAAAAGTTGTTAAATTGATTCATTACTATTTGTAATAAACAAAAAACATAGTGTTTCTTTTTCTATAAGATTATCTATGTGTTTGTTTGTAATGTACAATTAAATTGGTGCTTCATATAATGCATTTTAAATGTAGTGGTCTAATATAAAAGCAATATTTAGTATTGTGTGAAATGAAAAATATAAAAAGGATTAAATTAATTAAAAAAAATCAAAAAAAAAAATATCAGTATGTCATATAATACCCAACATAAAATAAATTTTTCCTCAAACATTTTTTGGGTTATTAATGTTTTAATACATTAAAGTTCCTTTCATAAAAACCCACATCATAAAAATGAATACTAAAACTTATTTTAAAAAAGGAATGTTAGAAACATGAAAATTACCCAAAGTAATGCATTATTAAGTTTACTAATAGGATAAGATTGGTGGAAAGTGAAAAAATAGGCATGAAAGATAAATATAACCATCATGTTCTAATGGATAGTGATAGAGATAAATGTCAAGATAAAGTTAACAATAAAAAATCCATAAATTTGTGATGATCATAGGGGCCATTTGATTCATCAGAAAAAATGTACGATGATAACATTATTTGTTTTGAGATACATTCCCAATAGTTGAAAATTTTTCATGACAATATATACTTACATAATTTAAGGATAGCCTTACCCATTTTTGTTTTTTTGATAAACTTGAACCTCATATTTTATTTCAAGATATAAAGGTGAATATATCAATCTGGAAGCATTAAGAGATCATGAGATCCATGAATAGAATGATAGGTCATTCTATATATTATTATAACAAAAAATGGTTATCACAAGTTATTAAATATGCATAAATCCTTATATGGATAGATAAAAATTTAGTCCTACAAACATTATTTGAAGTTTAAATTAAAAATTCCACAAATGATTAAACTTATAACCCTTCCAAAATATGAAAATCCAAAACTTTAGAAGTAAGGTTAATAAATTACCTTAACATTGATCCCTGATATATCAAAAAGTATCTATTGGTTGTAACATTAACATCATTTTAATACCCTCAATGTATATTCTCTTAAAACATGGTAATAACCCAAATTACTATAAATCCTTTTGGAAAACATGCATTCTTACTAATTTCAATTTTTAGTAGATATACTACTTAAATCCAATAAGTTGTAAAATTCATCCATGATGATATACACCACCTTTTGAAAAAATTAATAATTATTTACTGGGTAATCTTTACTATCCAATTAATTTTATCCATATCAATAATATCTATATACAAGATAAACACTGTTTTCTCAACATTAAGGACACATTAAGGGTTACCTTCCCTTAATCAAAATATCACATTTATATTAAATCAATTTTGTAGTTAATCAATTACATTCAATATATTTTTGAAAAATATTATTGGGAAACATATACATGATGATTCATACAACATAATTCTTGAATTACTATATATACACACTTCAACCATCCAACCTCACTATTAAACCCTTATTTGGGCTTCATCATCATAACCCTCAATAAACCATTACTAGAATGTGAAATATAAATATTGTCTTAAGGTTAACCAACTTTAATACAATCATTATTCTTACGTTTAATCTAAATAATACTATAAGAACATACTATGCCTTTCACATGTCATTTTCGGTCTCTTTATCTTAAGCAATATAATCAATACCTGTGGACCTTCCTGAATCTTTTCATGACATTTAAACTAAGGAAATTGATTCTCATCATGAAAATAACTTCCACATTTCAAAAATTAAATGTTAACCAATTTCCTTTTAGTTCCCAGTATTGACTAAAATTATAAAGCATATGGTGAGAAACAACTATCACTATCACCTATCATGAAAAAATACTTACAATATGTCTATATAATTATAACTTCTTCGTTAATATATGAAACCCTTGGTTTATCCTTGTTTAATCATATTATTATTCTTTTTAAATACTTAATCATGATTCACAAATGGTTTTTGAATTCCCAAAGAATATGCTCCATGAGTTTCATACATGGTTTGCATTAATGCCCATTGTCATGCACCATTTCATGGTAGATTCTATCTTAATATGGTGTTTCCAAGGTTTTTACCCATATATACATCTATGATAGACCCACATTCACATGTAGTATCCAGACATGGATGTATTTATCAGAAACCACGTACTCTAACCTATACCAAAATTCTAGGAAATTTACCTATAATTTAACTTATCCTTATAAATATCTTTATATACATCCCTAAACACATCCTTAGAAATAATTTTAGGGACCTCACTATAGTTTTCTTATCATAGTTTGAAAATGTTAATTAACATTTCATTTGATAGAGACTATAGTGACCAAATATTAACATATATGGATATTACATCATTTTTATGAATATTCAGAATATTACTCACGTAAATTATTAAGGACTATAATAATTTAGTGTCTTTAGAAACATGGAATTAATTCTTATAACTTCGAAAAATATAATCAATATTTCCCACAATGATATTCCCCTTTAGTACATCCAGTTAAAATAATTCTTCATAACATGGGGAAAAGAAACCGAAGAAAGGGATGGACATGAATAATTATTAATGTTAAATTAAGGAAATAAATATTAATAACATGAATATAAGGGTAAAATAACATGATTATAACATTTTAAGATCATACCCTATATATCAATGATTAAAAATAAGATACATGTTAAAAATACCAGTAGTTCATACGAAATGAATCATATGATAATCAAGAACAAGAACCATGTGATAATATCAAAGGAATAAGACATAGAATTTGAGAAAAACACATAAATGTGTAACATTATACCATATTTGTTAAGTAAAATTGACAAAACACAACAATCTAATTCATGGGGACTACACCTACTAGAGGGGACACACCACTATCCATAGTTCTTTCAATTCCATATAAGGTATAGGGTTTCCCCATTTTCCCATAGTAGATCAGATTTCCCATTCTACCCATAATGTATCGGATTTCCCCATCTTCTTATAGTGGACCAAGTTTCCCCATCTTCCATGGGGGATCATGATTTCATATCTTCCAATAGTAGATCGGGTTTCCCCATATTATATTGTAGAACAATACCTTCAATATGAATCCTATAATTATCCCAAGAGATATAAATATTTTCCTCATGCATTGAAGGGAGATATTTGTCCCACCCTTCACATAATAAAGTCATACATAAATATTCCACAATATATTAAAAAATTCATTATATCATGACCAATAAAAAGATACAGATTTCATAAACATAATATTATACCCCTTAAAATGAAATGGATATCATAAAAATTCTTCATATCCTTACATATGGAAAATAGATAGGTCTCATAATCATTTCATCAAAGCATAATACATTAAAAGAATTGGGTTTCAAAAGAATACAACCCATGGGATATAAATAGTGTTTATATACATTATTACATTAAAACATAAACCATTCAAGAAATAATTAGAATTGTAATCTAGGATCATATACATAATAAAGTATGAACTTTAACAAATTATTTTATCTTAGATAGAGAATGATTTTTTTAAAGATAATATGGAATATATCTTTTATTAAATAGATTTTTTAAAAAATAATATTTATAATGCTTTTCAAAAAAATGTTTCTTGTAATAATGGATTTAAAATTTTATTTATAACAATTATAGGGGAAAATATATTTTATGCTTTGAAAAAAGTGGTTGAAAACATAAAAATTATTAAAAACTTTTTTCTTTTAAAATAAATTTGAAAATTCAGAAGGAATGTAGAAAATCATTCAGAAAACCCTTTTCTTTTAAAACACCTTGAAAACATAAAAAGAAGTCTTCAAATCACTTTGGAAATAATTTTCTTTACAAATGTATTTAAAAACATAAAAATATGGTTTGAAATAATTTTAGAAAAGCTTTTCTTTAATTTTTTTTTAAAATTATAAATATATCTTGAAAAAAGGAAATCCTATTCATTTAAAATATTCTTTTGAAGACATTTAAATAAATCTTTGAATGTAATTTAAAACCCATTTAAACATATTATTTTCTGAGAACCTTTTTAATTGATAAATAATTTAAAATAAATAAAATTCAAGAATAATTGGAAAATATTTTCTTTACAAAATAAAATTATAAACATAAAGTGGATGCTTTAAGGAAATGACAGACCTGATTTCATGTAAGACTGTACATGTCGAACATTACCCTTTCACATTAAAAAATTTAAGAAAGTGCCTTGATCAGAAAATGAAAAGAATATTAACATTAAAAATATTTATTAAAAAGGTAAAAAATGGGTAAAAAAATCTTTTAAACATCATATGGTTATATTAAAACAACTTTGAAAGCATTTTTAGAAAGCATGGATTCGATAGAACATATGTTTTTGACCGAAAGGAGAAATACAGTCCAGTATTCTTACTAACATTTTATTAATTATCATAAGTATCAATGTTTGGGGAAGTGGTTCCATTAATTGGATATAAAATTTATTACAAGAGGTTAAGAAAATTCATTAGAGTTATTAAGATATGGATCATGATATTTCATCAATATAATCAAAATCATAAACAATCTTGATAATAGATGAGATTGTAGCAATAAACTATTACCACTTGGTAATATTAAATCACAATAAAATGGAAATAATAAGATTAGTTGAAGCATAAAATATTATGAAAATAATGACATTAATTATAATACATTTAAATGGTAGTATATACACCTCATAGAAAAATATTTGTGTAGAACTTGACATTTGTATCAAAAATGGAAGTTGAGTCAAAATTTCTCTACTGATGTGGCAAATTTTGAAACATAAACAGCAAGAAAGAAGTACAATAAAATTTATATTTAAATGACCATAAATGTATGTATAATATCCATATAATACATCCATGTTAATTATAAACACCGCACAAAAGAAATGAGTAGTGACCAAGGTTAGTGTATAGCAGAAATAAAAAGTGATATTAAATTCCCTTACCTTATATTTTGATTTTCATCATAAATTTTAAAAAATCCTATATAATAAATATAATTTTACTATAAATCTAGAAAATAAATATATTATTATATATAACTAAATTAATTATTATTTTTATGACTATATATTACCTATTTATTAAAAACTCTATGTAAATGTTACGTTTCTGGTAATATATGCTTTGTTTTTTGTATATGTTTTACATTTTAATTACTGATGCTCTTAATTATATTATTATTTAATTATTTAAATAATTTAAATAATAATATAAATATCATATATATTCAGTATATTTATATTTATAATAATATACAGAATATATAATTTTGAAATGTAATACACTATTCATGGAGACGGTAGACCGTATGTACGCATGCATTTTGTTTCTGTTTTATTATTGTATTGAATGAAAGAAAGTAAATGAAATATAAGTATATATTTAATATAATTAAATTATAATTATTATTTCATTTATCATATAGTTTAACTAAAACCATCCTTAATGTATTTCATGTTGAGTGTAAATGAATGACACCAATTTGAGGAGGAAGTAGTCCACTCATTCCCAAACGAAGTTATCATATTTACTCAATATGGAAAGAATGAAGTCATGATTTATATAATAGTTATACAATAATAAATAAATAAATAATATAATATAAATCATATAAAAAAATATTATCTATTTTAATACCCGGCCATGATAGGTGGTAAAGAAAAAATGAATATATGGTTTTTTGGGTAGTAGTTCACCATACACAAGAACGGTAAGTTCGTTACCCATTAGATTGAAGTGTGTGTAATTGTGGTTCTAAATAATAGAATAAATACATATCAGTATATCTAGGATATATTGGTTATTATATAATTATGGAATAAGAATTTATTAGGGTGTGGATAATGAAAATAAAAAAAGGATCTTGAGGAAGGATGATACCTCTCCTTTGGGGTAACTTCTCTTGGTTTGCACTAAAGAGATTACTTGGTTGGATGTTGTCCCAAACAGAGGATTCCAGGATGTAGTTATGGATTTTTGAAGTATATTTTGGTAGGTTTTTTATGATACAAATTTTCTTGATAGGTGTACAGTGAGGGTGTAGAGGAGGCCTTTTACAAGTGTGGAAAGGAAACATTGGGAGTTCATGAAAAGATTTGAGTGACCCTAAAGTGTTGTTTGTACCAAAAGCGTAAAAATAGAAAATTATAGATCTTTATAGGTTTAATAAAAAAAATTATATATAATAATTTTTATGAAAGTTTCTAGGTCATTTTTTACCTTATGTTTAACGTTTAGTCACATGTTAAGCTAATTATCTCTTAACCGTTGTAATTAATTTTAAATATTTTCACTAATAATTTTTGTAAAAAACCAATTTTACACTATTCAAAACTATATATTTTTCTTATTCCAAATATTTAATCCATTTTTCAATTTATAATCATAGAAGTGGTAGAATGTAGTTCATATTTAATCTCGTAGATGAGAGGGCACAACATATTTTTAAAGTAAAAATGTTCCGAAGATTGGTATGTTTTGATATCCATTTTAAAAATAAAATTGATTCCAATCACCAAAATTGGATTAATCGATGTATAATTTATCTATTTGAAGTTTTAAACCAACCATAAAAATAATTTATCTTCATAAATAAAATAGATGAAGAAAAAGTTTTGAATTAAAATTCAGTATTCTTCACTATTCATTTAAAAATGAATCCTCACAGAAAAATACCAGAAATTCACCATAATTTAATTTCTATGTTAAAATTTCAAACAAAAATTATTTTCTATAATAAAAATTATAAATTTTTTATAAATTATATTTAAAATGGGTTCCCTATTAAAATGCGATAAAACCACCTTTTAGAAGAATACATCTTTTTAATCTTAAAATTTTATTAATTCTTATCTTTTAACTATCAAATATATTGGATGCGTATCAAAAATGTTTATTGAATATATAATATATAAATTTTGTTAAAAATATTAATCAAAAGTGGTTTGTATAATTTATTGAGATAAAATTGTGTTTGTAGATAGAAAAATTGTTTCTTAGAAAAGCAAATTCTTTATTTCCAAATAGTTCTTACATTCACTTCTAGTAATTGATCATAAAGGATTTACTATATATACATGTGAAAATCATAATTTAAAAACATATTTAATATTATTCTTAACTTCTATTCTAACATCTAGTTTGTAGCTATAATATTATTTTAATAATTATATCATTAGGATATTGTATTTTGGTTAAATCTCCACCTTCCATGTAACACAATCTTTCAAAAGGAATCAGTTTTGTGTATTATAAATTAAAAAAAGTTATTAATATATATAAATATATTATATGTGTTTTTAGTGCCTAATTAAATTGATGTTTTATATAATGAAAGAAAAACCATGTGCTTTAATATTAAAAAATAAATTTATTATTGAGTGAAATAGAAAATATCAAATACATTAAATTAATTTAAAAATAATAACTAAAAAAATTTCAAGGGGTTACACACATAAGATAATATTACATATATATACCTATTATTTTATTTCATAATAGTTCATTAATTAAATTCCTTGACTTGATATATCTATTAAGGATAATATCTCTGAAGTGTAATATTCCATGTTTTTTTGATATATCCTTGTTGCCATTAATTATTTGAAAGGAGTATAATGTTATTATATGTGTGTGTATATATATATATGACTCCGATTAAAATTGAAGGATGAGACCTTGGTTAGCTATAAGAGGGGTAAACTATTGGTTTAGAATAGAATCCTAGGAAAAACTATTTTTGATACAGTAAATGATTCGGGTTTATCATAATGACTTTGGTTTTGCCTAAGAGTTTCACTCATGATAATGAATATGTCTCCTAGATATAGTTTAAGGGGAATAAATGATAATAGAGGATATAATTCTCTTGTATGGGAGGATTTTACTAATATACAACTTGAAGTATATAAGTATAATGCTTAACATTCCTTAAAACCTACTATGTTGTTTTGGATGTAGGTCCACTTAACTTGGAAGTATTTTTCTTAGTGTCTATTTTGAGAATAGTTGTTTAGAACTCTGGCCAAATATTTCCTATCCTTCATGTCCATATTTTTTAATGCATCCATGATATTGGATGGCCTCTTGATGTTTATGAATTTATTGAATGATTTTTGGTATCCTTGTAATATCAGTGAATCTAAATGATCAGTAGGTTAAGCTAGTATATTTCATGATTTCATAATTCCCATTCCAATATATCTACACAAGTTGTTACTAGAATTCACTTAGCAGTCACGTTTTATTGTGATTTTTTACCTTGACACACAAATTGGAATTAAATTTTACCATATTTAGTGATACATATAATGTATTATATTCATTATGACCTATGAAAATATGTGAGGCTTCATGATTCTAGAGATGACATGATTTTATGGTATTCATGATATAGGATAGTAGGAAAGATTGAAATATCACTTTGGTTGAAATCAGTGATGGGTGTCATTTATATCAATTATGGTAGATAGAAGTTATTAATGACTAGAAAATTGGACCTATGAGCAAGCAGAGTTAGGAAAGACTTGAGTCAGCTTGGGATAATCTTGACATAGATACAAGGCTAATCTCTTTAGGCATGAATAGGGGAACCCACATTCACATTTCTGTCATTAATGGATCACTATGAGTATGTATTCTAGAATAAATCATATTATTTCATACTAATAGAGGTTTTGACATTGACATATGTATAATTCTATGTGCATATCCCATTTCAATATCCCAAAATCGTATGGCACTAACCATGCTAAAGGATATGAAGGTTCCTCTTGAAAACATAGAGTACAAGGTCTTTATTGTGTAGAGAACATCACTAAGGGGAGGAAATATGTTGTTCAACAAGGAGTAATATTGAGTTATTTGACTCACATTAATTTATAAAAACATAAAAATGTGATAATGAAGAACAAATATACTTTTCCTTGGATCAATGAGATTTTATATCCATTATGGTGAGATCAGGGGTTCTATAAGATTGGTATTAGACATTTCTTTTTATGGTTGTTGTATAGAATAGAAGAAATCTCAAAAAAAAAAATTAGAGTATGTATGAGATGTAAAAGTACTTGGTGAGTCCATTCAGACAATGAATGCTTAGAAAGTGTTCATGGATCTCATCAACATGGTTGTCCAACCATACTAGGAATCACTCGTCATGGTGTTCATTGAAGAAGTCCACATTTAATTTCCAACATTATAGCACCTATCCATACAACTTTAAATAGTCATGAGTTTTCATTGAGCACATCAACATTATGAAAATCCATCAAATTGTAAATTATTTATTCAGTAAGTAAAGTTCTTGGAGAAAATGGTGTTTGAGATAGTAAAATCCTTAAACCCATATAATGTGGAGGTAGTTATGTATTTAACATATCCCTATAATGTGTCTGGGATTATTAGATTTTTTTTGTAAAAGAACGATATTACAAACATTTTATCAAAGACTTCTCTATCATATCAGTACCTTTTACTATTTTGAATAATAAAGGATAAATGTTCCCACAGTTAGAAAATTTTGAATAGGTATTTCTTGAGTTAAAGGGGAGGATGACTAGATCTATAGTGCTAATAATTTATAAAATAGGATTGGTTATGTTGTATTGTTAGATTCATAAAGCCATGGATTGGGAGAATAACTAATGAAGAGTGAGAATGCGGAACCATATGGGTAAAAATAGTTATAACCCCATGAGAAGAACTACCCACTCAAGACTTAGAGATGGAAGTTGTGATCCATGTTGTGAAGTCTAAGTGAAACTATCTATTTGATTAGTTGTTTTCTATCTACACTGAAGATAAGAACCAATGTTACATCCTCATAAAATGAGACTAGAAAATGAGGAAGTGGCTCTAGGTGGATTATATTTTGATGTTTGACATTGAGATGGATTATAATTATAAGAAGGCAACTTCATTAAATATTCTCTTACGATTAAGGGACATGCTGAGAAGGCGCTTTATGAGCGATATTCATATGATGATAGATTTTCAATGAGCTTATTGGATGATAGGAGGGAAAAGTATTATGAGTTTTAGTGATTATTGGTTAATGATATACTGGTTATCACATAATATTAAATAGATTGAGTAATGGAATGACAAGAGTAATTCCCAAAGAGTGTTCTGATATGGGAATAACATGCTAGAGGTGACCCAATACCTAGTAGGTTATTGGGAAATGACGACTGCAGTCCCTTCTTCAATATAAAATTATTCATTGAATGAATTATATAACATGACATGGTTGGTATATATTATAGTGAAAAATATGTATGATTAATTCAGATGATAATTCTGGTGGTCTGGGTTGAATAAAAATGTAATAGGTTTTATTTTAAGATGCCTCAATTTCTGGAAGATAATGACTAAGAACTAGTTTCTTGCTAGTTTACTCTAGTTACTTCCTATTACCTTATTCAAGTGGGAGGACAACAAAATGGTATTTTTGATGGTTCCACCTTGGAACCTAATGATTAATGATGGTATCTAAGTGATTATCAATTGGATAAGGATGGTTTCTATTTTTTTACTAATCCAAGAGACTCATGAATTGGTTGGGATGAGAAATTTTTATGTCCTTGAGATCATATAATTACATGGATTTCCACTGATCCTTGTTTATGATAAGGATGAATTTTACATGTCATTTTTTATGTATTATATAACTCCCATGGGACTCTACTAATATTGAGCACTGCACTTCATCTTTAGATAGATGGACTTTTGGAGAAGATAATTCACATACAAGAGGATATGAACTGATATTGTTTTATAAACTTTAGTGGTGCTTCATATATTATATTAGATTTGGTGGAGTTATATTAGAATAGCTTTTTCAAGTCTTCTATTCTAATGGAACCATTTTAGGGTCTATATATATGGTCATTTCACTCACAACATCATAAAACAATGGTGGGTGAGTTAGTTGTTCTTGAGAATAGTATGTCGATGGAGACCTTAGAGAGGATATAGTTGAAAATTAAGTGGTTTAGGAACAAAAAAAAGGTAGTGATCATATATAGACTAAAGGTAATTAACGTTTTAGTTCCGTGTTGGAAAATTTGTTTTATTTTGATTGTCACATCAGTTGGTTCATTATTTTTTACAAAATTAGGGGAAGTTGTAACCACAATTTTGTAGACCCTTGATGATCAATGATGAGATTCAGACTA
The DNA here is from genome assembly GCA_963277665.1 of Viscum album. NCBI lineage: Eukaryota > Viridiplantae > Streptophyta > Magnoliopsida > Santalales > Viscaceae > Viscum > Viscum album. The sequence continues at coordinate 1,948,760,070 of OY728130.1, forward strand.
TGGCATAATATATAGAAGATATGACATTTTATTGAGGAATGAAAAACGTGTTCCATGTTTCTTCTCTTTGGATATACATAAGCAATAACACACAAGCTATAGACGTTGTGTACATTGAGTTGGAACCATATGCATCTTATGAGGAGCATCTATTAAGGATTATGGACTGAACTATGTAGGTCCTATGAGGTAAGATAATATCAATTTTACGGATCCTATCATAGTAGGTTTGGATCAAAGTGGAGATGTGGGAGTGGGAGTCTGATTCTCAGGCTCAGTGGCTTGAGTTGTTCTAGAATGACCACTAGATATAATTATCAGGGATGACAAGTATTTATATGGGTATAATTGCCTTATTCTCAATTTTAATTTTTCTTTCGATACCTCCATTGTTTTTAATTTACATATTTTATGTGGGAATATAATTTATAAAAAATAATCATCCTTACTTGTGTTTAAGTTTTTTATGTATAGTTGGAACTAGATTTATAAGGGTTACCAAAGGGTAATGTGGATTTTATGACCATATATAAGGTTGAGTGGTGTTTGTAAGAGTTTTTTAATGGTACTATATTCACTATGGAAGGGTATTATTTATTTTTATATGATATATAATGGTATGAATAGTTTTGTAACGGTAAATTCTACATTGTATAATGGTAATGGGATTTTCATAAGGGTACCATATAATTTTCATAACTAGGTAATGGTAACGTATATTGTATGAGGTTAAGATCTGGACTATTTTTGGTTCATAAGGGTCATTATAGCAATACATAAGGGAAAGGCCGGAATTATTTATATTATGTAAGAGTTATTCTAGAACTGTGAAAGGGTAAATAGTGTTGTGTATGGTTACCTAATGTAGACGATAAGGGTCTTCACATTACTTCACAATTGTAAGAAAATATTTCTATACCTGTCATAAGTATAAACCCTATTCGTGTAAGGGTATGATGGAATTTACTATATTCACATAAGTTTATTCTAGGTTATGTGTACTTGTGCTCAATGTAAGGGTATCCTATGTAAGGGTAAAACAATGTTACCTTTAAACTGCGCAGATAATGGTAATTATATGTTCTAAAATCCCATTATTCCATTATTCTTCCTCTCTTCAACCATATGATTTTTTGACTTTTTTGAATTAAAAAAATCATAGGAATTAAATCCAAGAGTCATTTATGGATTGTAACTCATATTATATATTTTTTTGAATATTTTTCTATTAATAATAACATAAAACATAAATTTAATGATGATATTTAATTTTTTGTTTATATTATTATATCCCAGTACATGTATTAATAAAAATATATAAACCTTTCTAACCTGGATTTTTTTGAACCCTTAAGCCTTAGAAGAATATAAATTTCTCATTTTCTAGTTAGTGAAATCCTTCTACAAACAAATATGAGCCTTACTTTGGATATTCTAGGCACGACTAAACACACAATCCCCAATATTTATTGAGTGATCTATTTTCTTTAGAGGATTAAACCAATTTGGAAATTCCATTAAATATTCCCTTATTGTTATGAAAAATTATCCTTATGAAGATTTTTATAAATTGATAAAAAAATCATAAAAGTATAATAACCCAGAATGATGAATAAAAATAATAATTGTTGTTATTTTTATCTCACATTATTTTAGAGGGATGGATTATTATTACATATGTAATTATAATGATTTTTTAAAAAATAATATAGATATATCAAGTGGTATAATGTATAATTTTCATAATTATTCAAGATTACTTGGGACCGAGAATTATATTATCAGATGTGGTATTTTATTTCATTTCTAAATAAAATAACCCAGTTTTGTTCGAGGTATACTTAGAGAGTAGTTTTAGATAACCAGTATTTGGACATAGTTTGACTGAATACAACATTATAAAACAAGTTTTTTATTGTTAATGAAATATATGTAATATGTTCCTTACCTTTTATGGAAATCAATTATTTATTTTTCCTTGATATAATTCTTGTGCTGGAATAATTGGATTCACCGTGCTTGATTGTGATTTCATGTGGCTGTGTGTGTAGATTGTGAGGCTCATAAGGATAATTGATTCCATGAGTAATGATAGAGTATCTTTTCACCATGATTGATTATGATAACATGTTGTTATTTGTTTCTACTATATTCTCATGATGATACAATATTCATTCAATGTATTCACTACTCTCATATGTGTCTTACCTTGCCATCAATGTTTTTCTTGGTACATGATATTGGTGGACCACTGTGTAATGTTGGTTACAAAGTAGGGGAGAAATGATGGATTTTGAAGATGATGAAGATGGACTTGAGAACAAGTTAGGGGAGTTAAAGTTTGTGTTTATAACCTAAGGTAATGAATTAAGGGAATGACACCCAGGTGGCTAACCCAAGGCGTAGATGGGGTTTGAATCTCTAGAGTCTTGAATTGTGTGGAATTTGAATATGACAGTCTAGGGGAATTATTTGACTAGATTCCTTAGGACTGTATAAGGATTTGTTATGGGCTTCTTGTTCCACTCTTCTAATATCATATGATTATCCTATTGGAATTTATCCAAAGTAGGTGTTGTCAGCATTTTTTGGCAGCTTTGTAAGAAAACAATTTCTCTATATGTGATTGTGTGTTGTTATGAATGTATATTAATTTATTATTGTCATGAAATATAAATATTATACATGATTAAACTTCATTAATATTCATTAGTGGTGTTTTTTTGGTTTAGTACTCACATGTAACACATACATCTTAATTCATGTGAAAACTTTACGATTAAGGGTCCAAGTAAGGGAAAGGGACTGGTGGCTGATGGATAAAAAGTGGAGAATGGATATTATGGTGGAGAAATATGGACTCTAGAGGGATGTAATGACATATTTATTTATTTATTTAATATTTTTTTACAATATATTCATTTACCACTATTGGATTTGAATTTTTCTATTTTTTATATGTCTTGTATTCCTTATTTCAGTTTCCATGTATTAATATAATTAGTTATTTATATTATATTGTATCATTATCTATCATATGAAAAGGTACTAAGGGTATTGTCTCCCACTAATGTAACTATAATCTCTCTGTTTTTATACATCCTATATCTTATGGGGATGAATGCTTGAGGTTATATGGAACTCTGGCTTGGACCAGGTGGTTCCGGTCAAGGAATTCCAGATATTGGAGTGAATGAGAGGTGGATAAAAATGAAAAAACCAACATGAAATTCATTACTTATTAATGATATATATTTATTACATACAATTACATATGATATTTCCCTGACAGGTTCCCTTTTTTGTATTCTTATAGTCTATATTCCATTAAATATAAATGGAATCATTTTTCCAACATTCATCAATCATCAAATTAATCAGAAAATATTGGAATAATGGTGGATAAAACTATCTTCATGTGAATCAAAAAAAGTTGGTTCCTATGATATAACCCCTAGAAAAAATTAGTGATTCATACCTTCAACCCTAATAGGGTTTATCACCCACTCAATGTCACCAATGATAAGTGTTGAATAGATTCATTTAGTAGTTGGACACCAACATTTCAATCCCAATTTGGTGGACAGCTCATGAAATCCCTTATAATTTGAATACACTTAGTTCATAATAACTACAACAGACCTAGAGGAGACACCTTACCTTTTTTACCATATCAACTAGCATTGGTTATCCCCAACCAAAGTGTAGAAAAACCGATAATCCACCCCCTAGGTAGGAAAAAGGAAGGAATTCACTATGTCCAATGGTCACTCAAAACCCACCTGAGAGGTAACACATTAACCACAAACACCACAATCACAAAAAAACCTCAATAAAATTAAAAAAATAGAGAAATATTTTAATTTTCTCACACTTATCTTCTATACCAGAGAATTAATGAAGACAAAATGTCGAGGTTCATCTAATGCTAAGGAATTACAATTTTTGTTTTCCCTCAGGGCCTCTAAATCCCCAATAATTAAATTGAATATCATAATGTTGATTCAATAATTTTTCTAAATAGAAACCATCATGAAATTTAAAATCATGTTAAGGTAGATATAAGTGGTCATCATGTCTATCACTTCTCTAGTGAGGGAAACTAACAATAGCCCTATAGGTTCTCTTCAAATAACCTATCATGAAGTTATTCCCCATTAAAATGGTAACCCCAGTAACAAAGTTTCTATTTATAAATTTCATATCAATTTATAAATATTATAGGTCCTCAACATGTTCTAAAATAATTTTAAAACTCTAATTATCCTCCATGGAGTCCGCATTATGAATTTCATCCATGCATCTATATGAAGACAATCCATAGAGTTTGTCTCTATGAAAGAATAATATATGATTATCAAGGAGGTCCACCCAATGATTCCAATAGAGGAGTTCCCCCTAATGTGAAAATATAAATAGATTTCATGGTCTACTGGATTTCAATCAGGATGAGGATATCCATAATGGAGGTCCTCCCCGTTCTGAAAATAAAAAAAAATCAGAAATCATAGAGGTCACCCCCATGGTGATCAATCCAATAGTTCTAGATGACCTTCATGATTAATATTATTGTAATCAAATACCCTTTACAAGATGTGTAACCATATAATGGTCCTCCCAATACAATAAAACAAGTAACCTATAACTATGAATGTCCTATATATGTCGATCAAACAAAGTGTTAATGTAAAGGACCCCTTCACAATGGAGAATCTAATATCAATAAACATAGATGTCCCTCTTAGGGAATACACATCCAATGACCTATGTATAAGAAAATTATGATTTAAGTATATTTAATCCATATGATAGTAAACCAAGGATCAGTAAACATGTATGTACTCTATAATGTGATTTGTAAGGAATCCAATGTGATGTTTCTCTTCATGATGATGAATGTTTACTCATCCATAAAAGAGGTCCTCTACATGGAACTATTTTTGAAGGGCCTCCATATAATTACATGACTTCTTAAAATTAATCTCCTCCCATATTGAATTTTTTTTAAAGTTACCCTCACACTAGGGGGTATTATAAATGATAGAGTCTATAGCACCAACCACTATAACATCGTCTATTAGTTTTTTCCAAAACTAATTGGAAAATTGAGGCAACAATAATTATTGGATCTCCCCCATATTGGATAAAACATGATGTAAATAACGATATATTTAATTAACCAACTCATATTTATTAAATTATTTGAATTTTTTTAGATATGGTCTCGGAACTACTCAATAAAGATATGGAAAATTATTACCTCATATAGAATTAACTAGATGAAAATAAGATATTGGTCAGATTATGGACCATTACAATATCATATTATGAATTTCACAATAACCCATATATGGAATGATTTCCACAAAACTATATTATCCAATTAGATACTTTGTATCATCATATATTCTTGAACCTTCCCTATAAGGGAATGTTGAAAAACATAGGGTACTATATGAAAATTATTATATATTGTTCTATCCATTTTCTTGGATGTTTAGAATCACAAATTATGAAGAAGATTTGGGTGTCTATAGTAATAGTGCAAAAATGGTTTCAATAAAGACTTTAAGATTATTTGAAATTTTAACCTAAAATATAAATTAATGAATTATGTAAATATGGATTCCGAAACCTCACTCCACTTGTAAGATAAAAAACACCACTTAATGTTGATTTCAAAATAATTAATTCATTATAAGACTTTATTCGTGGATCTACATATGTTTTTTGGTCATTATAAAAAACCATACGTAGAGATTAGAGATGATAAACTATATGGGAATTACTAACTGAAAGACTTCGTTATGAAGCCCCTAGAAATGTAAAGCCAATGAAAACATTAGAAATATAAGTCAATTAATGTTGAAAAACTTTTTTGGGATATAATCACTCTCCCATAGCCTAAATAATTCACATATCACCAAACAAAATCTATTTTTTAAACCAATAAGGAAAATATAGATATAAAAAATATTAAATGGAAATATAAGAGAAACCCCATCATGTAAGGTTATGAAAATTTTTACCTTCACCACACCCTCTAAAAATTTAAGTCTCACAATAGGTTTTATCAATTAATATATCAAAACTATTTCTACCTATAAAAATAAATATGGGGGAATTTTTACCACTATGTCATCTAATAAATTAATTACTTTAAATATTAGAATCACTTATATAAGAATCATATATTTGATATAATCTATTGGAATTTCATGATTTATATTTCTCTAATGAGAAAAATTCAGTTAAAAATTGTGGGAGATTAGCACATATGCATCATTGATGAATTATTTTATGCTTCGCTTCAATATGAATAAAAAGGTTTGGATTTGAAGCCTTGAATATTTTAGAGTCCACAAAATCTTCCACCATGGAATATTTAAAGGAAGATTAGTATCAATCCTTAAAAGGATACTCAAATACTGATGATGCTCACACTATTCTTATATGATTTGTGATTTAAATAATTCCAGGAAATTTAAATCGGTGTATGTTTTTGATGAATATCCTTTTGATAATAGAGAGTTTGAAATTGATGTAGAATAGTATCATAATATGGATCTATTTAGAATATTCTTTTTGGTATTGTAAAATAATAATAATTACATACATTAAATTAAGGGTAGGATTAGGACATGGGATTCCCCCGAAAAATACCATTCCCTCCCACACTTTGAGAATTATCCAAAAAGGAAAAATTGAAACCACATTCATACCCCACATTAAATCAAAAGAGGATGAGATATTTTATTATGAGGAAATGATTTTCTAGTATGAGTTTTTTCTAGATAAGTTCTGGTTACATAATGATTAATTACTCCTAGTCGATGTACCCTTTATGTTAAAATCTTAGGTTGATACCATCACACCTCCCCATGTAACCTACATTAAAAAAGCAGAATGTGTTTTATCTGCAATGATAGAATCAGGACATCCATCCATTTTTAGGTTCGAATAGCTAGTTTTCCCAACACTGATGTTGGGTGATTATCATATATTTCATCAACTAATAAAATAACCCTAAACCGTCCATGAGGGTTATAATATTCTAAAATAGGATAATTATCACTATGACTATTGGTTGGGTGACTATATCAAGATTTGATTAACAATTCCACTCTAACATTTAATCTGGTAGTAATACAAAAAATATAATCATAAATCCATTGAACCTATTAATTCATTAATAAAATCAAAGAAGGTTATATAGTCTATGATTTAGTGAAAAATAAAACCATATCGAGAGTGGGTGTATTATAATAATCATTTAACTAGATTTGAGAATAAAAAATTACTGAAATTTAGTGTCACTAGTGATATATAATAGAATATGATGAATTTATATTATGAATTGGGTCTTATTCTATGAATGCTAGAGATTCTTGATGAAATCAATACTAAAGGTTTTGTTTTCATTTTGGAAGGACATGATTTTTTATGAAATAATAATATTGTATCCATATAAATTATTGGTTATGATGTAATTCCGTGATAATTTAACAATTAACTTTAATACATAGGAGGATGAAAACCATTGACCACTAAAATAACTTCATGTGTTGAAATTATATGGTTTGACAGATCATTTCAAGTGGAAATGGTTTGAAATATATTCGAAATATATATATCCCACAAGATTTGATTTTTGAAATCTATATAGAGTGTGTCTTGGTTTTTTATGAAAATATCTTATCCTACTCAAGTATCCTATTGGTTTCTAATAACTAGATAAATTAAAAAATAGTAGGAAAAAATTATTAGAATTTCTAAATATATTTTTTGATTATCTTCCTAAACACATGGAACAAAATTTAGCAAGGAAAAAATGGTGATAGTCAATCTCAAACGATATTAATTTTTCAGTTCTAATTAATAACCCTACTAAATATAAAGTATATCCTAATCCAATAAATATATAATTATTCCACCTTTAGATTGGGAATAAGAAAAAAATAGATATATTTTCTCTGATATAATGAAAAAATACTAATCCTTATGATGAGAGTATGTCCCTAAAAAATTTGTTTCAACATTATATGTAAATCATGTTATAATGCACATGTCAAATGACATGATGAGGATAATCAAGATAATTTTTTGAATTGTTTCCCTTATCATCATATATTATGGTAAAATATCTATAAAATCGTAATATTCATGGAAATACTCTAAATGAAGATAAGAATTTAGCATGGAACATTAAACCATCATTAAGATTGGGTAACTTATATGACTAACACGTGATAGGAAGATAAAGTGGATTAAAATATTTTTTCATATAGATATTCATTTAGAGTTGATGACTAGATAACTAAAAAATTAATAAAATCATGAAAATTCCCTCATTAGTCCAGGACTAAATTATCCAATCATTAATTAAATTCCCCCTTTAATGACCAAGGATTCAACTTAATCTTCATTATATTTAAATATTTAATTTATTAAATTCTTATTGAATAATATATCGAAAGAAGTGTCTCTATGGGATATCCCAATCTGGTCTTGACCTTGATAAAGTTCCTCAATACATTACAAGGAGGATGAGAATCACACAACTAAATATGATTTCAGCCCAATGAAAAACCACTGTTTGGTTATGTTATTATCATCTATTTGAAGAATCCATTTATTTTTGAAGAAGTATCTTTTGTGGAAATGTTCTCCACCAAAAAAATGTAGAATGATTAATTTTAGGAATGAGATTCTAAAAGGAATATATGTATCATCCTTATACTTCAGGGCCTCATTATAATTTATCTTATTTATAGATCATATAGAGGATATATAGAAAGTTGATAATACTTGGGGAATAATAAGGCTAACACTTACCAACTATTAATATAAATCTCCCATAATTCTAAAAATTAAGGGCTTCACCATCATGACAAACACCAATCATTAAGCCCTATATTTTTGAATAAAAAATATAGTCATAATAAAAGGATCACAAAACAAATGTATAGAATTTTAAAGAAACTATAAATCATCCATAAAATGATTTCAATCTTATAATATCTTCATATATCCGAAAAAATTGTGAATCCCTAATTAAGGACCTTTTAAGTCCGTCAGCCTTTCCAGAAGATGTGGCTATAAATGATATATATAATTCCAAAATTGTTTCTAGATACCATCACACATTTAATTCATTAAGTAAAGTTGTCCAAGGGACTAACTTAAAAGGAAAGTTTTCCCATATATTGTTTTGGTATTCTTGATGATATCTATATTCATCGATCCATTATTCACAATAGCTCAAGAATCTCCCACATAATTCTCTACATCCTTCAGGATTAGGGCTATAATAAATATAAATTCTATCTGTTGAACTTGTAAATACTAGTCTATTAGAAGTTTGAGTAATTATCCATTAGGAGATTTAAATGTTAATCAAATTTGGAGTCCTTCTATCTAGCATTGTATTCTTTGTGGTCCTTCGTAAAATAACTTTGATTCCATTTTCTGGAATTTTATGGATTTATAGTCATGAAATAGTCTCCTAATCATTTTATTAAATTATAAAATTCATTATTCTTAGGAAGATCATAATACACTATAATTTAATTTCTCAATTTTAGCATAGAGAATTACAATACTTTTATCTTGGGTATTCCAAATGGTGGGAAATATGAAATATTTAAATGAAACCATATAAATTATTTACCTTAATATCCCGAAATATTTTCCCATAAACTCATTGAGTGAATTCTAGTAAGAATTTTGTGTTTCCCATAAACATAATTAATGTAACAATTTTATAGTTTTGTAGTCAACTACTTTTATGGGATAATGAAATTGACCGTTTGATTAATACCATATCGCATGATGCTCAGAAGGATTAATTTTTTGAAAAATCACTAATGATAGATGAATAGGTACCCATATATACTATAATAATAAATCATTCAATTGAGAATATCTTTTTAATGACCTTAATAAATAACATTCATTCAATAAAACCATGATTCTTTTATTTCTTGGATATAAATTCCCAAAGAATAATATGGGGTTTGGGACAATTTCAGTAATTTTAATGCAGTATTATATTCATAAAATATTTCAAAATCATAATATTGGTGTGATCTAGATGAAAATGATTACAATTTTTTATTTTCCTTCAAATTTAAATATATCAGTCCATCTTAAGCTCCCTATAATGTTGAGATTGAATATATAAGGGATACCCCATGAGATTTTAAAGAGAGTGTTTTCATATTATTGGGTAAAATTTAATTTTTTTAACTAGAGAATGGAGGAGGACCCATAACCAACACTAGTCCATGTGTCCATGACCCATAAAAGAATGTGAATAATACATATATTTCTATAAGAGCATTAATTATTTCTTCACATTGAATTTCACAAAGATTTTTATTTCAAATTCTTGAGTGGCCACTCATCATTTCAATTTACCAAAAAACTATTATTTTTAAAAAATGGTTGTAAAGGGAATTCTTTCAGCCTATGGAACTAAGTTGGTGGCTGAATTGGATACTGTGATCAAATATTATTTTATTTTATAATATCAAAACTTGAAATTATTTTTCATCATTTTTCCCATCAATAATATTAATAGTAATTTTTTTGAGTTAAGATATTTGAATTCCATTTTTTCAAAGGATGAGTACCCTGTCTTGATCACAGAGTTGTTGATTGGTGTAATAGTCAGCTTTCAATACCCTTAATTCATGGATGGGTAATTTGGTTAAAAAAATTCAAATGGACCATGAGGATAAGAAATCTCTGCTTTTAGTGATGCTACATGAGTATATTCCTATAGTGAAATTCCCATTGGCATGTAGAATTATGATGTTACATTAAAATGTTCCATTCACCATATCATTAATTCATTTATGGGGAATAAAATGGAATCATATATGGAGAAGTTGGTATTTGAATCTCATCCATATCATGAAAACCCTTAAAAAAATGAATTAGGGCTTATAATTATACTTTAACATAGACTAAAAACGAAACTATAAAAAATCTGACTTTTGTGTGACATCACATAAATTATATATCTTCATGGAGGGTAATTATTGCATCAAATCCAACAGAAAGAAAGTAAATGTATAGCATGACATTCATCCTCCTAAATAACATTATGAGTTGAGAAAAATTTAATAAAATATCACATATATCTGGGAGGTCATTGAAAAACATACTATTAAATGTTTACCCTTCCTGTTATTAGTAATGAAAGGGGTTACTTATAAATGGAATGATGACTTCAAGAGGGATTTTGATGTCTATAATTAGTTTCATCTACATTCTATAGTATTTATAGAACATAGAAAAGTAAAACACCTTATCCTTAATGTGGTAACTATTGAATAGTCTCTTGGTTCCCTTCTTTTCCTAATGATTTTTTTAGGATAGGAGAATAGTATTTATATCATTAGTTGAATAATATTATATGATAAAACGTGAATCAATTATATTGAGAAAAACATCCTTATACTAATCATTTCAGTTCTAAAAAATGATATTATTTATAAAATCCTGAATTAAATTCAGTTTCCCATGAGAACAAACTAAAATACATTCTCAAGCACTCAAAACAATTGGAAATATTACCAAAATATTGGTTATCGAAAATTAGAAATAATTATCATCTGTATACCTAATGGAGATCATGGATAAACTTATCATATATTTTATTATGGAATGCCACAATTTTTAATAATACTAAATCAAAATTTTCTTTTTATATCTAGAAGATAGATATTATGTGTCCGTACAATCTATCTTCTATTAATTTGTTTATGTTTAACCATACTTCTACAAACTTCTTATCAAAATTTGATAATGATGCACCCCTAATAAAAAGTTAGGGACAATGTTTTTATTAACATCTTCGAGACCAAAAATCAATACAATACATAGATTTTCTCATAAAATAATGAACTTAAGGGGAAATAAAATCTATTCCTATAAATTGAAGAAAATTTAATGGGTGTATAATATTCCTTCCAATCATTTATCCCACTATCATGTATAAAAAAAATGAGAAAATGTTGTCCTTAATAAAGAACCCATTCTAATATAATTTTGAGGATAATAGACATGGATACAAATTATTGGCTAAAAATATCAAATATGTTCTATGGTATCATGGAAAAATTACACAAAGTACTAAAAATGAATCCCCACATTCATTTGTATAAGGAACAAAATCAATATTTATCTTCTAATACTAGTTGAATTCAATCACCACCATTTATGATTAGGTATAAAAAGATTTATAGTCTCATATCTAACATTATGAGCTAGAATAAAATGATGAAAAATGATGAGAAAATATAAACAAAATCAAATTCTAATTGATCCATTTCACATATGAATTCAATAATATTTTTTCCTCCTCTTATCCATCCAATGGGAATTGGAATTGACCATGACAATGATAATGATAACTAGAAATAAACCCCTAAATCCAAAACTGGAATGAGTGGGACCATATATCATATATAAGGAATAATAAAATGATTAATACTTATTGATAATAATTTATAAAGATCATATCATTTATTCTGACAACATATAGTTTTGAATGAATTTTTTTAACATCAAAATAACATCCATTCTGTTTGACTTTAAGCAAATTGGATGCCATTTTTGATGCATGATGTCAAATTAGATGGAACTTGGTATTCCCCCAAATAGACCTTAAACTACCTATGTAATTCTTTCTTTTTTAACCATTTCAAATACCATGATACCATGATCTATGTAAGAGTCTTTAAGTATGTTTTTCATTATTTATGAGAATATAATTAAGCCAAAATTATCACATATCTAAGAAGTAAATTTGATTTTATTGATATTATTACCAGATATATGGTAAAACATAGACATAATACCATAGGATTATCAATAAATATTATATTAACAAATCTTCATATTTATCTATGTTCTTGGGTACTACTCTTTCATGTAAATGTAACTTATCCCTTATCTCCCTAGGGAACTTATCCATCTCAATAAAATTCTCCACTACATTAGAAAGGTATTTATAAATAATATTTCTAAGAAATTTGTGGGTATTCATTCTTATAACATTATTATACGAATATACATCTATATCACCTATCTTTTACCCAACATAAAATATTATTTTAATCCCACCATCTACATCTATCATAATGCTTTTGTTTACATATTCATGTAGGGGTTTCCCTTTATTTTCCATGTGTTGAAATGAAATCATTCATAAAACCTCTAATAACCCAATTTGGATTGATTCTAGTAATAGATGGATATATAGTGATATCCATATCAGATACTGTGGACCAAATCACAACTTCCCTTTTCATCACACATCACCCATTTTTTTTATAATTTTTGGCCTCCACACATACCAGATTGTCCATCAATAACAAATTTCTAAGATGAAATCATTTCATTATCCCATGTTTATGAATCAAATATATACAAAGATAATTTCTTAGAGAAATATGAGTATTCATTCATATTATTACAGTATACATTCTATCATTAGGGTCACCTACATTAGAACCACCTATAAGTTTCATGACCATAAACCCCCCATCCCATAAAAAGGTTTAATGCAATCCATACAATTATTGAAATATATATCTATACACTAGAATGATGTATATTTCTCCCTAATACTATATGTGGATTCATTACTGTTGTTTTAGGATACATATCGATGTTCAAACCACCGGTCCCAGGTCGAGCCACAAATCCCCATACACATCCACTATATATCCTTCCCTCATGATATAATATTAGTCATTTCTGGATTATAATATTTAAATAACCATTTGAATACCAAATTACTATATACTATACTACATACCATTAGTATATAAATCCCTGAAAATCATTTGTCTCTATAGGTAATGATTACCTCAAATCTGAAAGGACCGCTTTTATAGGTGTTGGTAAACAAGCTATACATTTTTCTTACCTATAACCAACTGAAGGAATTTTTCAATGTGAAAGTGTATATTCTATGAGACCATTACCGATAATAATGTTTTAGTTAATCCCATTATTTGAATTTTTTCAATGTTCATTCTTATTATTCTTGATCAATGATAATTTAACAAGCTAGTCACCATCTATAGAAAAGTTGTTAAAATGATTATAAATCGTGAATTCCCCTTTGGGGATTTTATGGTTCCCTATTAGTCATAAAAATATAACTAATTATTTTACCAAATCAGAAAGGATTTTGAAACTAGTATTGTAATCTAAATTCATATTCTGATTACACTACCACTAATACCATATATATTTTCTCATATTCTATTTATATTTAGATGATAATAAAATTCATTAATATTTTGAACAAATATATTTGAACTTAAAAATAGGAACCCTTATTTTTTAATCCCAAAATACCTTTAAGATCCTAAATAAAAGGAAATATTAAACATTAGGTGGAAATCCAATAATAGATCATGTCTTAAATTTTAAGAATATTCTATATATGAGATTAGAAAATTTTTGAATCATTGAATCAGAAAACACTGTAAATATTTTAAAGTTGGAAATATATAATTTTTCTTCTAAGAAAATAATAGTTTATTAGAAACTATGATTTTTTCAATTATAGTTTTGTAAATAGTTACATATATAGTGGAAAAAATTCACAAAATATTTTTTTTATCATTATATAGATATAGTTCATGCGATGACATGATCTCTATGTTTATATATCTAGGAAAATTTAGATTACCTTCTTATAGATCAAAAATATATTTGTTAATATCATATAAAAAGAAACATGAAGTTGTCATTTATGGACAGTAGAACCCTCTAGAAAATTAATTATCCCATGAAATCCACATCATAATTCCAATTATAATGGTACATTTACTTCCATATATCTGAATGACCAAACTATTGATTATGGGGATGGGAAATACACTACATATCCAGAAAACATATATCTATTCATGTTCGTGAGTTCAAGAAGAAATATATTTTATATACTTTAATACATATTTTTATCTAAGAATAAGGTTATTCTAAATATTAGTTACTTATCAAAATTCCATATATCCTTATGTGATCACATACCAAGAAGATTACTGATTGGTCCCTTTATTTTAATTTTACTCATGAATTTTAATATTATATTTTATCATACTAATATGAATTTTAAATTCATCTAGATTTAATTATTTTTGACATTAATCTATTTTAAAATCATGGATTATAAATATTTAATTATTAAAGAGACATTGATAATATGAAATCTGAAATAGTTTCCATATTAGAAAATTCATTTCTCTTCGAGAAAAAAGTTAGGAGCACAAAAAATTTTGAATCACTGAAAACTATCTACCAAAGAATTAAATTATAAGGCATCTTATGTTAAAATATATACTCTATAAATACTCAGAGTTAATCAACTGATCATGTGTATTAATCAATATTAAATTTCATTTTTATCATACATTGAAGATTCCACTTCCCCGGTTGGACACAACCGTTCTGCATTTAAAGAAGCCCTTTTTTCACCCTGTGTCAAATGATTAAGATGTTTTTTATGCTATAAAATTTTCCACTACTATAAAATAATATCTTATTGGGTGAATTTTAAAAGTTCATTTTATTATTAATTACACATTGTTGTTGTTCTACCACTTTTTTATAATTAAATCTCTTTTGAAGCCCGACAACCCTAAGAATCACTTAATGACTTGCAGATTCAACCCATGAGAGACTCTGATGCAAAATTTTCTATTAATATCTCATTCTCAAGTATGATCGCCTTAATAGTACGATGGATGATCTAGTAGTATAAGCCAAAATATTACTAGTTCTTGAAAAAATAAATCAATCTGTAAAAAAGTTTATGCACATACTCTATGAGAGTTTCATAGATTAGCTTTCATATGTCATTATAGACATGCCACCATGAAGGTAATTTGAAGGAAATAGATTTTAGTTTTGAATATGATAGTTTATGTTACTTTAGAACCCATATCTATATATCATAACAATATCAGAGTTCCACTAGTTCATAGGAATGCCTCCCCATAGGCTGAAGTCTTCCAAAATTAGTGAGTGTTTAAGAGGGGATAGTCGGATGATTATACCATATAAAATTAAATATTAATAATAATAATAATAATTTAATATAAAAACAAATTAAAAAATTAATAAAAAAATAAATTATGTAACAAACATTAAGTGGTACATTTTGAAAAAATTCAAGACGACCAGACGTTCAATATAAGAAATAGACAACATCATCGATTGAATTTTTTTTTACATAAACTCACTGACTATAAAAATAAACTACATGCAAAAGGCTGTGGATAAACTGCAACCATGTGAAAAAAACATCCAAAAATGCATCATTAACACTCTATCACTACTAGAATATAGGGTATTAATGATGGGTAATTGTTCATTAGCAAATAATTTTTGACAAGCACCTATTTATGACAGATTGTTTATTCCGCCGTAATTATCCATCATTTACAACCGAATAAACCATAAGGATCAAATACTATTGGCATGACTTCCCACTTCCAATCATGAAAAGCTATAGTGATAGGTATTTGTGAAGGAATTATATATATGTCGCAAATAGTTCTCAGATTAAATGTATTTGTGATGGTCTTTACATCCCATCACAAAAAGATTTGATGAAATGATTATTTGCAACAAAATTAATTCCATCACAAATAGTTTGTCATAATAAATATTAGATTTTAACACCCATGCTATCCTCTTCTTATTTCTCTCCTCCTGTTCCTCCCCCCCAAACAGTTGCGTGTACCACCCACTTAGATCCCACTTAGATCCCACTTAGACCTACCCCACTGCAACATATTCTTTATAGATCTACCTTAGAATTACCTTAATGAAGATTCCTCTAATGTTTTTTCCATTATTTTTTTCATATTTTTGATTTTATTACTTGATTTGATTTTTTGAAACACTTGGTTTATGAATTTATCATATTTTGATGTTGTAATTGATATTTAGGATTGGTGAAAATTAAATAGTCTCTATTTTCTTATTAATCGGGCCTGGATGAGTTATTTTAATTGATTTTTAGGTATTTTCTCAATATTTCATTTGGATTTATATGTGTATTTATCTGATTATTATGTTGTACTTAGTATTTAGGATTACTGTAAATATATTATTCCTATTTGCATATTAATTGAGTTCGCATGACTTTTTTCAATTTATTTTGATATTTGTATGTGTTCATCCGGTTTTCATATATATATATATATATATATATGTATGTATTTATGTATGTATATATATATATTTATATAATTGAATGTATATATACACATACTTATAAATATATTTATCTACATATAATTATATAATTATCCACTCATAAATAATTATTTTTTAAAATCAATTTATAGGTATATATATATTTGATATATTAAATAAATATATATATATATATAGATATTTAATTATAAATACATATATATAATTTTTTTATATATTTATATAATTATAAATATATATGTAAAAATATATTCATATATTTATATATATATATATATTTATATATGTATATAACAAAATTAAATTTTAAATTATTACCTGATAATTAATCCAGGTGTGTTCAAGTAATATTGTTAAAAATTTAGATTTCCAATACTCAATTATTCGAACTAAAAAATATTATAATTATAAATTGTATATTTGATTTATATATCATGTCAATTATAAAGACATGTAATTTTGAAAAATATATGAGCAATTAATTTTATTTTATTTTTATATCATGTCAATTATATAGTCATTTAATTTTGAAAAATATATTTTCAATGGTATTATTTATTTTTACATCATACAAATTATATGAATAATAATTTTTATTTTAATCAATTGTTATCTTTAATGTCACCAAAATTATGTAAACAATATTAATTCAAAATAATTATTAATTGCAAATTAGTATTTAAAACAACTATTAATTAAAAATTATTAATTCAAAATAAATATCAATTATAAATAAATATTAATTAAAAAATATTAACTCAAAATTATTTATAAATTATTCATATAAATTATTAATTCAACATAATCAAAATTTACTATATGTAAATTTATTTATAAATCCTATATATATATACATATATATTAACATCTTAATATGTATATATAAACATTAAAAAACATTTATGGTTTATTATATATATATATATATATGTAAATATAGATTTTATATATGAATATTTTTTAAAAAAGTTTTAGAATATATTTGATGTATTTATATTAATTAAGAAATCATGATATATATATATATATCATAATTATCAAAAATGTAATAATAATTTAAATAATTAATAATAATAATAATTACATAATTTATCATAATTAATAATTAATTAGTCAATATTATTTATTAATAATAAATAACAGTGTTAGTTATAAAAAATTGTCAATAATTTAAAATTTTTGAGAAATTACAAAATATTTGTAAAAATATGTAAAAGAAAAAAATAGAAAATATGAGTAATATTATTTATACATATTGATATCAAAAATAAAACATTAGTAATACATAAAAAAATATTTTATCAAATACTAAAAATTAGAAAATTATTTGTAATATATAATAATTTTATCAACAATCCTTAGACAAAAATATAAAAACTAATAACTATTTGAAATTGTAAATAATTCATATTAATGTTGTATTAATTAAAATAATTTGTTTTAATAATTCATATAAATTTGGTAATATATATATATAATAATATTAATAAAAGGAAAAAAAATTATACAATCACATGTGATATTACAAAACATCTGATGCTAAAAAATGCAATGTCACATATAGGGTAAATCCCACATCCGAGACATAACGGTGGTCTAAATTTTTTCATATGATACACTGTTTGGTAGATAAATTATTTTTTTATAATAATTTATAATAAAATTTTGAAATGAATTTCCCTCACGTGCCATGTAACCAAACACCCAACACACAAAAATATTATGTTTCTCCATGGGTAAGCCAAACTTCCCTGACCTAATGTTGGCCATAGATTTTTTATACAATTCTCTATTATGAGGGTACTATAATTTTTCGTAAAATATTATAAGAAAAATATTAAATTGAATTACCATTATTCGTGACGTGATTTAACTCTCAATACACACAAATATATGTCATGAATATGGTAAACTCGACATCCCAGACCTAAGGATGGTATCATATTTCTCATATGAGACACCATTGGGTAGATATTCTATTTTCTTGGAAAAAAGTATGTGTCTGTTATAATATATTTAATTTTTTTATTTTATCTAAATAGATCCTCTATTGGCCCCATAATCCAGTGCTAACTTAGAGGCTCACTCTAATCATATTCCATATAATATCTCATGGTTTTAAAATATAATAACAATTTAAAATTAATTAAAATAATCAGTAATAATTATTCTTATTTTTGATGTTTTCAAGATAAAAATGAAATCATAAAGTATACATCAGTTTATATTATCTGATCGTGATTGGATTAATCATCAAAAAGTCTCAATAGATCTAGTATAAATCCTATATACATTGAAGCTATTTCAAAATTCATATCATTTTCATCATCAAAATATAATTTTGTTTTTGAAGGATTAATTAAATATCCATTTCAGAAATGCAATCTTATGAGATTAGAAATGATCGAAAATGTTAGACATCTACAATTTTGTTTTTTTATAAATATTATGTTTTTTGGTATCAACATAGTGAACAAAATTCAGAATAAATTATGATTTTTTGTTTCAAATCCTTCATTTTGGAATTTAGTACATGAGGATGCAAGTCCATCTATTAAGGAAACAACAACTCCAAATGATATTCCAAATCCTAAATCAGAACCTTCTCAGTTTTATAATATGTTTAAATCAACTGAGGAGACAATATATCTGAGATTTTGGATGAGAAAAAATTTATATGATACAGAATTTATGGCTATTAAATCATATTTTTGAATGTTAAATAGTTTTTTGACCAGATAATATTATTTATTAAACCATTATTTCCTGACTGAAATACAATACCAGCAATTTTCTGTGAAAAAAGAGGTTAGTCTATAATTTGGGTATTAGTTTTTAAAACATTTTTCTATGTTCAAATTACTACATATTATATTTTGTTGATTTTGAATCCGTATTTAATTGTACAAAATGTGCAGAATAAATTTATAAATAAGAATAAAAAATAAGTCCTATATTTCCCATGATACGTATGAGTATTTTCCAATTGCACATTGCATACAACATTTATTTTTTTCTCACAACATAGTTACATTTATGACATGTAATAAATAAAATATTATCATTAGTAATAGCTTAAATCATCCATGTGATGATGATTTATGGAAATAATTTGATAGATGAATCCTTCATTAGATTAAAAACATTATAAAATACTTTTTTGTCTTTCTGCTGATGGGTTTTGTCCATTTGGAAGTTATGGATGTCAATATTTTTGATGGTATTTTTTCATTAATCCATATAAATTACCTCATTGGATGCTGATGAATGAACCATAATATATTTGGTTCCCTAATTTTTGGACATCAAAATAATAATATTGATTTTTATTTGGAGCCACTAATTGATTAGTTAATTTCATTATGGACCAACAATGCGACTACATTTTATATAAAAGCATATTATAATTTTACATAAAAGGATTCTTTAATATGGATGATCATGTACTTTCTAGCATGTGGTATGTTATCTAGATAAATAACACATGGTCTAAATAATTTCAATTCTACATGGATGAGAAAATTGTTTATATTCTTGTTAATGAGATAAAAACTAGTTATTTTGACTATCATTGGAGATTTGTTCATAAGGATCACCTTTTTGAAGGAACATAAATAATTTCAGAAATATTTGAATTGAAAGAGATGAAACTCTAGCAGTGCTCTCAGGTAGTCATGTAAAATTTATCATCTCTTCATTAACTTATATTACTTTTGTAACAACTATAAATGAACAAAAAATAAATGGGTTTGGGAATATTCATAATTGGATAGAGTGGATTATTTTTTGGGACCTTCTATATTAGTCTGATTTGTTGCTTTTTCAAATGTAATATGTAAATAATATTGTGAATAATATTTTTGATAGTATATTTTTTTTACCATGTTGGAGACACCTGATAGGACCAAACATAATATAAAGGAACTATTATATCTTATCAATATTTGTAGACATTCAGAACATGTATTATATGAAGATAAATGATCACACAGTTTAAGCCAAAAAAATCTTGCACACATTATAATGAATGTTGTTTATTTTCTAAATGGAATCTGTAATGGAGGATAATAGATGGTTATAATTCTAATTTATCTTAGTATTTTATAAATAAGAATATTATCGGTACAAAAAGTCATGAATTCAAGTCATAAAGGAAAGATTACTCTCTATTAGTCTTAGAGGGCTATTGAATTCTTCAATATGGGGTTTTTTGACCAAAATATCTGATTTCATCGGTGATATTTGTACGGAAACATTATATTATCATCCATTGAGTATGCTAAAAAAGGTTGCTTTTTTAATTTTAGGAAAATTGGTGAAAATATTCCCATCGTGCTTCTTTGACTCAATTGAACATTTAATATTTCATTTTCTATATGTAGATGAATGTGGAGAACTGGTAAAATTCCAATGGATGTACCCATTAAAGATATTTAAGAAAAAGTTATAAAATATAGTACATTACAAAGTATCAGTTGATGGGTAAATTGCGTAAGTGAACTTGTAGGAGAAAACTTCAAATTTCTGCTCCTGTTGTTTTCAAAAGTAAAATCATTCTGAACATAAATGGATGGGTCAAAATTAAACAATTTTTGATTATGTCACAAACAATATATTTCTATTTTTTAATAATATCGAGAATGGTGTTGGTTGTTATCATGAACAATGGATTTCAGATGAAGAAATACACAGAGCCCATACATATAATCTTTTGAATTGTAAAGAAATGACATGATTTCAACTGTAAATAATGCCTTTTTATTATTTTGTTTAACATTTTTAAAAAATATCAATATTTATATAAAAAATTTTATATAATATATGACGACCATATAATTTTTTTTTTGTAAATTTACAAATTACTCTCCTAAAGTATTCTATCAATTTTTTTTTTCATATTTGTTTCAGATATTGGTTAGTTAAGTTTCTTTCAATGGAGAAATAAATCAGTTGTGTAGTGATATCTATTATTGATAATTTTTATTTTTGTAATAAACAAAACCTGAAAATAAATATGATAGTTAATTTTTTGTGCTAAAAAACCCCTCCATTGAAATTGTAATGTTATATTAATGGTTATTTGGTTAATAGATTTTGATTCCTCAAACACATATATTGTAACTCAAATAAATCAATTAATAGTGGTGTTTGTTTTGAATAGATTTCATCATAATGAATATGAAGTTGACTTTTTTGGTTTGTTGGATGAAATAATTAAGTTATTTTATTTTTGATAAAATTATGTACCAATGTTTAGATGTTATTGTTTTGATACTGATTATGGTTTCTGAGTTCATCCATGATAAGGATTTGTTGACAATAATTTTTACAATAGTCATTCTTCAAATGAACCATTTAATGTTGGCAAATCATGACGATAAAGTTAATTATGAAAATTTATATAATGTTTAAAGATATTTGAATTATTAGTGGAGTGTTATAATAATTGAATCACATGGAAATAAATTTATTGAAATTGAAAATTGTTTTGTGGAAGTGAAACATATTGATGTTCTTTAAGAAAAATACCTTTATATATATCATACCCATCGAGAAATAAAGTTCGATGATGAAACCCCCTGGTTATGGGATGTTGATATAGATAATATTGATTAAGTAATAAGGGATGATAAAACTAAATTCATATAGATGTTGACAGTGCTAAATATGAGGATGAAGATATCATTCTCAATGAAAATGATGAAGAATATAATGATTGATGTATAGAATCCATGTATTTATTTATATGTAATTATTATATTCTAATATTTGTTAGTTTTTATATATGAAATTTGTATTAATAGTTTGTTATAGGATAGATTATTATATTATCTTATTTATGGGTTTTTGATATTTGATATTTGCATTAACAATTTCTTATAGGTAAGAATATTTATTTCAAATGGCTAAAGATTTGCGTGATGATCTATTTCATTCTATCACTTATGTTTAACTTCAAACTGATGAGACTGATTCATCTAATTCCAAGGATACTACACCTATTATCCGAGGGAATGGCCTTTCTCGATTTATAATTCCAGATCATGAATCATTGAGATGACCATCTATTTATTTTTATCCTTGTTTATGAGGTATGTTTATTTTTTTAATATATTTATTTTATATTAAATTTATCAACTAATTTTCGTAATATATATTTGGTTATTTCTTATTATTTTATTTTTTTCGTAATTATCTTTTGGTTAGGCTGGTGTGATTCTAGGAAATTATCTTTATGAGCCATGGGTTTCTTGGGACCTGGTTCCAATCTAGATGCATCACCAGAAGATCAGCAACAAGATTTTAATTTATTAAATAATATGTACATTAAAAAATTTATGCAATTTATAACATATTTTTGTTAATCATCATGACACATTTATTTTCTATGATTCATGATATCCTATGAGATCCTATACAAGTGTCATGAGATATTTTTATACCTGTTAGATTTCATAATTTTCTACAAAATCTTAGAAAGAGATCAATGGATAAATCTTCTACTATTATTTTCAACCAGTTTTTCATATAACATAAACCTAACTATATCTCAACTAAGGTGCTGGATGGAGTTTTCATTTAATGGCTAGAATATACTCTTATGAGGAGGTCATCATCTAGATGTTAGATTCGGCTGTGGAAAGTGGTCACACATAGAGTTATAATTCTTACATTTGGTGTATATCGATGACATATGTAAGTGTTATTATTAATTTATGTAAATACCCTTTAATGGTAGCTTGTTTGTAATATTATAATGGAAGTTACTAGTCCATCTATCAGGGATTTTGTAGTTTATAAAAAGAGCTATATTGATCCCCATAGAGTATAAGTTGTAGGTGAACGACAAGACAATATTATGATTAGATAATTATTTAAAAATTTAATGAATATTAATTTTATTTTTAATAAAATTTGAAAATATATTTTAACGAAAAATATGATGTTACAAATTCTCTATCATGAGAGAGGGAAGATAAGATTAAAAAAGATACCCCTCGTGATTTAGTTTTCTATGGGGGGCCTAGATATAGGTAACATTGCATGGTGTTGATAATTTCATGGTGATTGGTATTGCTTCCAAACTAACACATATGAGTTATTATGGTACTTTTTTGATTTCATCGGTGATCCCAAAGAGAGATCAGGAAGAGTCTTCTACGATGTCATTGTTTGATACACATTATGAGGAGAGGTTGAGCGCTTAGTGTAACATCCCAGTAAATAAGGAATATTACAATTTCATATTTGATAATAATTTTGAATTAAATATTAATTTTATTTAAGAAGGTATGCTATTTTTGATAGCATACCTGATATGTAATAGCGGGGTTCTTTTAAATATTACGTTGCACACAACGTAAAAATAATAATATAGTATTATTTTAAATAGTAGTTAATGCTGAGACATTGTGTTGGCAGGAATGGACAGAAGTAACTAAAATATGAATTTACATATTTTTTAGAAAGAATTTGATTTTAAGCATAAATACTCTAATATTCCTTAAAAGGTCGATTTACTGCCTTTTGATGGAGAACCCTCTTTAAATATAATTTTGGTCCCTTTTATGTGTTCTATTTGACGAAATCAAATTTTTTATTTAGAATGGGGGCATCAAAATTTACTTTGTGTAAATTTTTGGAGTTTTTCTGATAAAATTCATTTTTAATGAATAAGTGAAAAATATTATATTTTAATTAAAATGTTCTTTTTAATATAATTTTTTATATGGTTATATTATCTTTTTAATTGGTTTAAATGTATAATTATATTATATTTTTACCATTTGAGCCAATTTTGGTCATTGTATGTAATTTCATATTGATATTGGACATAAAAAAGAGTCAATCTTTTGATAGTTATTATTTCATAAAAACACTTTTTTTGTTTTCACTGTGGGAATTAATTTTAAATTAATTTATGAATCTTTAGTGTTTTTGAATTTGGAAAAATTGATTCCATATTGGGAATCATGAGGTGCAAATTGTGTAAATAGGTAACTTTAATTTTTTGACATTTTGAATAGTTACTTCAGTAAAAATTTGATTTACCATGGTTAAAGGGAAAATCTTGTAAATAAGGTTAAACAAATAATATAATAATAATATTAAATTACTCTAACACGTGTTCTAATCCTAATTTTTTGATACATTTCTGACCATTGGCATCCTTGGGTCGATTATGGGACCCCATGAAGCGAATTGGGAGAGATAATGACCATTTATTTTAATTAATTTAAAGTAAAGAGAAATATGGCATAAACATATATCATATAGTAAATAAATGTTTACATGGGGTTATATAAGTTATCTCTTCATCTATAAATATTCCATTTTAAGCTAAAAATATTTCATATATCATGATATTTATTTATAATTTTTAGACATCAAATAAATAGTATTATTTATGACACAATAATGATGTTGTGTTTACCTCATTAATGAATAATTTTAATAAATAAGATTATAAAGATTAAAACAATATCCAAAACTTGTCCAATTTTTATTTGATGATTTTATTTTAAACATGAGTCATATTATCTTAGACTTTAATAAGTTTTGTACCTTTATAAACTGAAAATCATTATATAATAATATAATATTTTAATGATTACTAAAGAGCCCCTCCTCCCCCTTATAAAAATAACTCACTTTTAACCCATTCCACACACTTATCAAGCCCCTTGGCTCATCTAGCATATTCCCATTTAATCTACCCACACCCCTCTCCTCCTCCTAGAATACTTCCTCTAGGAATAAGGCAATTCAATTAAACCTTTTGGTTCAAACCAATGTGAGATACCAAATTTAATGGAAATGTCTTCTCTTAAGTTTTTTTTACTTCTCCAATACCATAAAATCTCTTTATTCCTTTTTCTTATAACAAAAATAGTGAGCTAAATATATTATTTTTTTATGAAATTTATTAGAACTAAACTTACACACACCTCCATCTAATGGTTAGAGAACATATTGTTTCTCTGGATGGAAAACTACTACCTCATGAAATAATGATTGTTCAATATTCTCTTAGCACCACATATTGTGGACATTAAGATAAAACTATATTTATATGTGATATATATTATATTTATATTATTTTTATGCTTTTTTATTTTTCATTTACTAAATACCTTTATCGTTTTCCATAGTGGGTAAATATGATAATTTCATTTGAGGAAGTGTGGAATACCGCCCCCTTAAAGTGATATGACTCATTCATGCCATATATGGATGTATAAAGGATGGAGTTAATTAAATTATATATGATATTATACTAGAATTATAATATATCTATGTATTATTTTGTTTTCATTCCATTAAATATGAAATTGAAATGAAAGTATCGTTCATGTGTACGTACGGCTTACCGTCTCAATGAATGGTGAATTTCATTTATTACCTCTAAATGTTATGTACAATTATAAATAAATATATATACTTGATATATATGATATATATGATACCTAAATCATGAATATCATTTTTTAGATAATGGAATTTTGACCACAATGATAATTTATAATTATAAAAGTTCATTTTTATCTCAAGTTCTGAACATTGACAAAATTTACGATATGAACTCAAATAATTAACTAATTCTATAACAAGGTAATAATTGATATAAAATGAATAATAAACTTTAAAAAGTTTCTTAAGCTAGTAGAAATTAAATTTAGTTTATCATTTTGAAGATTAAATAGGGATCGAGTCAAGTCGAACACAAGGTAAGAGACTTTGTCTCAATCTCCTTTCATTGAGGCATATTTTGATTTATACACGACTTTCTTTTATACAGTGTATAAAACCATTTTGACATTTCTTTTAATTCAATGGGAATCTTTTTCTACGAATCTTTTTACCAAAAGACAAAAATGAATGTTTCTTTTGAATGTACATGGTGAAAACGACCTTTCTTTAGTTTTAAGTATTATTTGATCTTTGGATTCCTTAATAGGTTGTAGTGTTTTTAAAGGAAAATAAATATCATATACCATTTATAAATATTATGGTATTGAAAATTTTTTTGTGAAAAAATTTATTATTTCAATATATTCATATGATATATTGTGATTATAATGTGGAAATGTTTTCTTTCTTTTTTGATTATTTTATATGTTATGGTTCTTGGGAATTGTTTACGCATTCAGGTGGTTCTATGATAAACATAGGGTGGGTGAGCCCGAGATAGCTCTCCAATGCATTGGGTAATGTGAAAGAGGTAAATTTGAATGTTTCTCCTAAGAGATTTATGGAATATACTGTGATGGGTATTCTAAATGTAACTACCTACGTAGCTGTGAAAGTTACAATGTGAGTATGTTATGTATCCCACAAGTTACCTTTATGATTTATGATTTCTATGTGTATTTTATAAATCTTATGATTTCATGAGGTATGTTAAAGATCATATGTTATGTATGTATTGATGATATAATGTTTTCTTTCATTGTTTAATAAATATTACTGAGGTTTTATGCTCATCACATGTTTTTGAAATTTTTTTCACGGGACTTAAAGATGTATAGGGTCAAGTATTGGATCAAGGGAAAGTCATGCTATCTAAAACCTGGAACTAGACATGACTCTTTTTTTCAAGAGTTTTTTATTTTATGAAAAAATGGAAACTGAGTAGAATTTTCTACTTTGTAATTTTTTAGATGTAATTTAATAGTAATGGTATAATTTTTTATAAAACTCTAAACCTAAAAATATCCTCAATGTGAATTATTCATTTAATTCAATATTATGTAATGTGTTAAGGTCGAGTCCTTATAGTTGGTATCAGAGGTGGGTTTAGAAAAATTTAGGAGTTAGGATATTGTTAAATTAATATACATAAATTATTTTTAGTTTATGTTATGATTGAAATGATATAGAATTTACATATTACCATGTTTCTTCACCTAACATATTTTTGTGTTCTGGAAGGTTTTCTGTATAGGAAAAAATGAAGTTATGATGGGATGACATCAGGAGGAAGAAAAACTTTTAAGTCAGCAACATGAGATGGTCAGAATGAGAACTAAATAGTTTTGTATCAATGATGGAACAGTTAACTTAGGCTAGAAATTGTTGTGGTATCCATGCATGAGATCATCCAGATCAACCATAGAGGAACATGTTAGTAGGGGAGCATTTCATAATGCAGTATCCCCCATCATTCAGAGGTTCATCTGAACCTGTGATAGCTGAAGGTTGTATTAAAGCACTGGAGAATATTTTTGTTTATCATGGGGTGTTCAGAACATCAATAGTTTAGTCTCCATGTTTAACATTTTGAATGTGAAGCATATCAATGGTGGTTCATTGGGAAAATTTTAGGGATAGTGAGGAAATTTATGCTCTTGATTGGGATAAATTAAATTGTATATTTCTTGAGAAATATTTTCCGAATGTGGTTCAACATAGAATGGAAAAACAATTCCTGGAAAATAAGATGACTTGGTGGCTTCTTATGAAGAAAAATTCACTCAACTGGCATCGTATTCTCAAAATTTCATTTGAGATATTGATAGTAAAATAAACTATTTTTACTCAGGATTAAAGACAATGTATCGAAGGGATTTAGCTTCTCTTGAGTTCAAAAAATATGAAAAACTATTTTGATGTGTGGAGAAGGTGGAAATGGAGTTTTCTAATGATTAGTTGTTCTTTTAAAAAACAACATAATAAGAGGTCGAGGTACAGATGAAAGGGAAGAACTCTTCAAAAAAGTCATATAGTAAGAAACATAAGTTTACATTTTGTTAGAATTATGGTAAAAGGAATTCTAGGGAATGTCTTTTGAATTCTGGTAAGTGCTACCAATATGGTAAAATGGGACATAAGGCTCGTAATTGCACTGAAAAAGATCAGGGTAATGGTAAGACAATATCTGATTTACTATTAGTAAAATGTTTTAAGTGCAACAAAATGGGTCATTATGCAAATGAGTGCCTAATGAAGAACTCAACCGCGGGAAAAGATCCAGATTATAAGAAAAAAATGTGTGGGAAAATATTTAGCAACAACTTTAGATGATGTTGGGACATAGAATGAAGTAGTATCAGGTACACTGTTTGTTAGTTCATATTTTACCAATGTGTTGTTTGATTTGGGGTCTGCACATTAATTCATTTTTGAGAAGTTTTGTAGTAATTTCGGAATTCCATATCAAGATATGAATCTTGAACATAAGGTAAAAACACCGAGGGGAAAATTTGATAAAAAAAGAAAACATAAGAACCTTTGTGTCCTTGTGTGCAAGAAGAATCTACCTAAAAACCTTAATTTTTTTCCTCTAGTTTTGTCTGATGTTATTTTGGGTATGGATTGGCTTTCAGTTTATCATGCTAAGATTCACTACAGAGCTAAAGAGGTTTATTTTCAGAAAGATTTTCAATTTTTGTATAAAAATGAACTGTTAATTTTGATAACATATCAGGAATATGAGAAACTAGTAAAAGATAGAAATGAATGACACCTTTCACATATTGTTGAAAAAAAAGAAAATGTTTAGATTATTGATGTTCCAGTTGAAAATTATTACCTTGATGTTTTTACCGAGGAAATTCTTGGTATAACAACTAATGAGAAAGTTGAATTTACCATTGACTTGGTTCCTGATGCTAAGAAAATTTCAAAAACCTGTTATCTAATAGCTCAAATTTAACTTTTAGAGTTAAATTAGAAATTGCATGAGTTTTTAGATTAAGGTTTCTTTCAACCTAGAACATCACCATGGGGTGCTCCAATTATGTTTGTGAAAAAGAAATATGGTTCAATCAGACTTTTCATTGATTATAGAGAATTGAATAACATCACTGTTATAAAAAAGTATCATTTGCCTCATATCGATGATTTGTTTGATCAGTTCAAGGAAGCTCAATAATTTTTGATGATTGACATGAGGTTAGGCTAACCTTAATTGAAAGTAAAGAAAAGAAACATTCCGAAGACCACATTTCATATAATATATGGCCATTATAAATTTGTAGTTAAGCCTTTTTGGTTAACCAATGCACCAGCTATATTCATGGATCTTAAAAATCGAATTTTCCATGAGTTCTTGGATAAGTTTGTGGTTGTGTTCGATGATGATATTTTTGTTTATTCCAAAGGTAAGGCGGAGAGTGAATTTCATTTAAGGGTTTTCTTTAAATCCATAAAAGAAAAAAAAACTGTTTGGGAAATTCAATATGTGTGAGTTTTGGTTACACCAAATTTCATTCCGGGGTAACATTGATTCAAAATGTGGCATAACTGTTGATCCTTCTAAAGAAAAGGTTGTTGAAGAATGGACAAGACCAACAAAAACAATTCATGTTCATAGTTTTTTTGGTTTGGCAGGTTATTAACATAGGTTTGTTGAAATTTTTTCTTAGTTATCTAGCCTAGTGACTAAGTTAACTCAAAAAGGTGTTAAGTTCATCTGAACAAACGAATGTGATGATTGTTTTCAATAATTAAGAATAAGATTGTTGAATTCTCCAATTTTGGCACAACCTTCCCGGATTATCTGTATGGGGTAAAATGTGAAATATATACTGACCATAAAAATTTTAAGTATATATTCACTTAGAAAGAATTGAACATGAGATAGAGGAGATTGTGGTAATTAATCAAGAATTATGATTGCACAATTCATTACCATCTGAGAAAAGAAAATAAAGTGGTTGATCCTTAGTGTTTTGGTAATATATTATGTATGCCTTGTGATTTACAGTTGAATATTGAGTTGTTATGTGAAGCTCATAGTTCTCAGTTTTCAGTTCATCTCGTCTGTACTAAGATGTATATAGATCTTTGAGAGTATTACTGGTGTTATGGAATGAAAAGAGATATTGTTGATTTTACTCTGAAGTGTTTGACTTGTCAACAGGTTAAAGTAGAGTGGCAGTTACCGAAAGCGATGATTCAGTATTTACCGATGCTAGAGTAGGGATGGGAAAATATATCCATGGACTTCGTTGTGGGATTACCAAAGACATCTCGAGGTAATATTGTAATCTGGTTTATTGTTGATCGATTGACTGAATATTATTTTTTTTATTCCTATTAGAGATACTTTTTTCTAGATAAAATTTCTCAGTTTTATGTTATAGAGATAGTCAGGTTTCATAGTGTCCCCCTCTTTATTGTATCTGAGAATGATCCCAGGTTTACTTCTAACTTTTGGAAAGGACTTCAGAAATTTTTGGGAACTAAATTAAATTTTAGTACATCTTTTCATCCTCAATCAGACGGGAAATCAAAACGAATAATTTAGACCTTGGGGGATATGTTACGTGCATGCTCGTTGGATTATTAGGGATGTTGGGAACAACAAATTTATTTTGTTTAATTTTATTATAATAACAGTTTTTATTCCAGTATACAGATGGCTCCATTTGAGGCAATATATGGGAAACGATGTTGAATTCTAGCTTTTTAGGATGAGGTAGGTGAAAAGAAACTGATGGGACCAAAATTTGTTGAAGTGATGGAAGAATATTTCGGTTGATTTATAAGCATATGATAACATCTCAGAGCAGGCAAAAAAGTTATGCGGATAACCAGAAGAATGATCTTTCTTTTGAGGTAGGTGATTATGTTTTTCTCAAAGTTTCTTCGTGGAAAAGTGTGATATCTTTTAATAAGAAGGGAAAGTTGAGTCTAAGGTTCCTTGGACCTTATGAAATCCTAGAGAAAGTTGGTTCAGTTGCATACATAGTGGATTTTCCTCCATGTTTTTCCCAGTTACACAATGTTTTTCATGTTTCAATTTTGATAGAGTATATTCTAGATCAATCTCATGTTTTGAGCCTAGAGGTAGTTCAGTTGGAAGATAATATCTCATATGAGGAACAACCCGTCCAGATTCAGGGCCGAAGAGAATAAGTGTTTACGAATAAAGAAATTAATTTGGTAAAGGATTTGTAGAAAAACCCATATGGTTGAGAAGGAAACATGGGAATCTAAATATTATATGAGGGATAAATACCTCCACTTATTTGATAAGTGAATAGAATTACAGGGAAACAATTCCTGAAAAGGGGGAAGGATGTAACATCCCAGGTAAATAAAGAATATAACATTTTCATATTTATTAATAATTTTGAATTAAATATTAATTTTATTTTAGAAGGGATTATTTTTTCGATAACATACCAAATACTCAACAATGAGGTTCTTTGAAATCTTACATTGCACACAATGTAGGGTCATACTAAAAAATAATAATATAATATTATTTTAAATGGTAGTTAACTCCATGTCGTTGTATTGGTGGTAATGGATAGAACAAACTAATATATGAATATACATGTTCTTAAATGTTTTTACATTTATACAATAAATATTAGTGGCTTAAAATAAGAAAGAATATGATTTTAATCATAAATACTCTAATATAAATTAAAATGTCAATTTACCTCTTTTTGATGGAGAAACCTATTTTAATATATTTCTATTCACATTTAAATGTTCTATTTGGAAAAATAAAATTATTCCTTAGAATCAAGACATCTAGATTTACTTTGGCTAAATTTTTGGTATTTTTCTGATCAAATAAATTTTTTAATGAATAATTGAAAAATACTGTATTTTAATTCAAAACAGCCTTTTAATCTAATTTATTTATATGAATTTATTATCTTTTTAATTATTTTTAAATTATAATTTGATAATATTTTTACCATTAAATCCATTTTGGTCCTTGTATATAATTCCACTTTGAAATTGGACATAAAAAGTGTTAATCTTTTGATAATTATTATTTCTTAAAAACACGATTTTTATTTTGATAGTGGAAATAAATTTTAAATTAATTTCTGCCACTTATGTGTTTTGAATTTTGAAAAATGGATTCTTTATTTAAAATCATGAGGTCCAAATTGTGTAAATAGGTAACTTTTATTTTTAGATATTATGAATATTTACTTTAGTAAAAATTTTATTTACCATGGTTAAAGGGTAAATTTGGTAAATAAGGGTAAAAAATATTATTATAAAAATATTAAATTACCCTAACATGTATCCTAATCCTAATTTTTGATACATTTCTGACCTTGGGCATCTGTGGGTCGATTTTGGGACCCCATAGACCCACCTGGGAGTGATAATGACAGATTATATTAATTAATTTAAAGTAGAGAAAAAAATGACATAAACATATATATTTTCGTAAATAAAATTTTACATGAGGTTATAAAAGATATCTATTCAAGTATAAATATTTATTTTAAAGCTAAAAATATTTCTTACATCTTGATATTTTTTTTATAATTTTTAGACAACATATAAATATAATTATTTTTGACACAATAATGATGCAGTGTTTACCTTATTAATGAATTATTTATATAAATAAGATTATTAAGATTAAATCAATATCCAAAACCTGTGGAATTCTTATTGGATGATTTTATTTTGAATATGATCTATATTATATTCTTCTCTAATAATTTTTGGATTATTAGAAACCGAAAATCATTATATAATAAAATAATATTTTTAAACACTCCTAAAAAGTCCCTCCCCCATTATAAAAATCCCTCAATTGTAACCCATTCCAAAAACTTCTAAATCCATTTGGATCATCCAAAATCTACCGATTTAAGCTCCATGCATAAATCTCCTCCTCGTAGAATCCTTCCCTTAGTCAAAAGGCCATTAAATTTTAAAAAAATTGGTTCACACTAAATGGAGATAACCGATTTAAAGGTAACACCTTCTCTTAAGTTCTTTTGTATTATTTTACTTCTCAAAACTTATAACCCCTTTTTATTTCATTATTTTATAAAAAAAAGTATACTCAATATAATAGGTTATTTGATTTGAGAATTATTTGAACTACAATTACAGACACCTCTATCTATTGGGTAAAGAACATACTGTTTCTGTGGACGACGAACTACTCCCTCACGAAATGACGATTGTTCAATATTATCCTTCCACATCTTATGGTGTCCATTAAGACGGAACTGTATTTAAATGTGATATATATTACATTTATATTGTTTCTATGCTTCTTTATTTTTATTTTATAGAATAAATTTATTGTTTTCCAAAGTGTGTAAATAGGATAATTTCATTTGAGGAAGTGCGGACTACCGCCCCCTCAATGTGATATCACTCTTTCATGCCATATGTGGAACATATAAATGATGGTGTTAATTAAATTATATATGATATTATAATGTAATTTTAATATACCTATGTATAATTATGTTTTCATTCCATTTAATGTGAAATAGAAATGGAAGTACGGTTCATGCGTAAGTACAGCTTACCGTCTTCTTGAACGGTTCATTTCATTACTTATCTCCAAATATTATGTACTATTATAAATAGATATATATATACTGGATATATATGATATATATGATATCTAAATAATGAATATAATTCTGTAGATAATGTAATTTCGACCATATGGACAATTTATAATTATAATAAGTTCATTTTAAACTCATGTTCCGAACATCAACAAAATGTCTGATATGAACTCAAATAATTAACTAATTATATAGCAAGGTAATAAATGATATAAAAGGAATAATAAAATTAAAAAAGGTTTTATATAAATAAAAAATTAACTCTAGTTTATTATTTAGGAGATTAAATAATGATTGAGTAAATTCAGACATGAGGTAAGGGACTTCATCTCAATCTCATTTCATTGGGGTATATTTTGATTTGTACTTGAATTTCTTTTATGCGGTGTGTAAAACCCTTTTGACTTTTCATTTCATTAAAAGAGAATATTTTTCTTTGAAGTGTTTTACTAAACAACCAAAATAAATGTATCTTTTTAATGTATGTAGTGACAATGACCTTTCCACCAACACCTGTATTATTTGATATTTGGATCCCTTAACAAGTCGTAGTGTTTTTTTAAAGGAAAATAAAAAACCATATAACCTTTTTACATATTTTGGTATTAAAAATATTTTTTAGAAAGCATTGATTATTTTAATATATTTAAATGATATATTGTGATTATAATGTGGAAATGTTATCTTTTCCTTTAAACTTGTTCTATGTGTTATAGTTCTTGGACATTGATTACGCATATGCGTGGTTATTTGATAAAACAAGGGAAGGTGGGTCTGAGATAGCACTCCAATGTATTAGGTAACGTGATGGAGGTAAACGTGAATGTTTCTTATATGATATTTAGGGAATTTACTGTGATGGGAATTCCATATGTAACTCCCTAAATAATAGTGAAAGCTACATCGTACGTATGTTATGTATGCCACAAGTTACCTTTATGATTTATGATATCTTTGTGTATTTCATAAAACATATGATTTTATTAGGTATATTAAAGAGAATACGTTTTTTATGTATTGATGATATAATGTTTTCTTTCATTGTTTTATAATCTTTACTGTGCTTTTTATGCTCATCCCATGTTTTTGAAAAGTTTTCCACCTGACATAAAGATGAATAGGGTCATGGATGGGATCAATGGAAAGTAATGTTGTCTAAAACATGGAACTAGACATGACGCTTTTTTTCAAGAGTTTTTTATTTTAGTTAAAAATGGAAACTGAGTTGAATTGTCCACTTTGTAATATTTGAGATGTAATGTAATAGGTATAGCCTAATTCTCTAAAACTATAAACCTGAAAATATCCTCAATATGAATTATCCATTTAATTCAATATTATTTAATATTTTAAGTCAGGTTCCTTATACTCAGGGTGAGATGATAGAGTGGATATAGAAAGTGAGTGTGGAGGACTGTAATCAACAACATCAGATAGTAGAGAATATTCTAGAGTATATGTGATGTCTTCTACATGGAATTGTTATAGAGTTTCCTCCCCCAGATCCTTTGATTAGTCCTCATACACCTAATGTTAGTAGATTATTTTCTATGTTTTACAGCTATATTGTAATTTGGGATGAATTGTTTTTATTTTTGAAATTATTTATTACTTTTATGTTTCTTTTAATTGTTTTAATTTTTTATATTATTTTAATTATTTGTATTTATTTTATATTTTTTAGTTATTTGTAAATTTTTAATTTTTTTTAATATTTATAATTAAATTTAACTTTCTAATATTGTAATTAACTTTAATTTTTGAATTTTTCTAAAATCTACTAGTTTTTTTATATTTATAATTTTTATATTTTTATGTTTTTTTATTTTTTTAAATTACTTAAATTTTTTCAATTTTCTTAATTATATACATATATATATAATTATATTTAGATTTTTCTAATTATGTTGAATTTTTTATTATATTTAATTATATTCAATTAATTTAATTTTTATTATTTTATTAAAAAAATAATGGTATTTTTGAAAGATTAATTGTCCATCTCAAATAAAAATAATTGCGACAATGCATCACAATTGCCTTTTTTAAAACATAGATGAATACCATTTGTTAAGGGTGACTAACCCGTCATAATTAATTTTTATTTATGATTTTCAATCATCAATACCTTTATTTGATTCTTCATTTATTTCAATGGCGTATTAATGAAGGACTCCTGTCATAAATGACCTATTGCAATGATTGTCTGTCGCTAATTCTCCATCGCAAATACAACTATAACTTAACGTTGATATTTAATAATATCCCCATGAAAATACCGATCAATTACATTTTCCATGATCTATAAAACATGTACGAGTCCCAGTGGGATTGTGTAGGGTGTGAGGATAAACTCTATCTGCTTCCACCAATGTTATTACTAGATAATATCATTACATATATTAGTGAATGGTATGTGTCAAAAATAGAATTCCAGTACACCAATAAACCATCAATACTCATAAAAGACCATGATCAGGAGTCTTATTATATTCATTATCCATTAATGAAGTGGAATGATACATCCAAAATCTATCAAACAAAAAGTTTTCTCATCCTTAAAACTAATTTTATAGCTCATAGTATCACATGCCAAAAAAAATCATGGTTACTATCAATAATATACTAGTATGAACTAATGAAACTTCTACTAAGCATGTCACAATTAACATAATAATATTCATCTTTTACTGATGGTTGGGTCAACTGCTCGATGAATCCCAATACAAAGCAATGTATGTCCTTCACTAAGCCTAACTGTAAATAATCAACACACCTCAATTATATAATGAGTATTAAACTCTCATATGGTGGTCCCAGCTACCACCAACAACAGACTTAAACATTGTATCCCTTCCCTATAAATATGATATAACTTCCACTCTTGATACACGCCAATGAAAATTATAGCACCAAAAAAATGGTCAAACCGACCTCATGGGACACAAACTTTTTGAACTAAACCCCAACACCTCCAGTCCCCATAGTAATTTAAAATCACCAATATCCTAGCCACGTAACCTAGATAACCTTCATATAAACACATATAATAGTCTGCACCATCTTCATCATACTAGAAAACAAAATCTAACAATTTATAGTGATAAAAAACACCCATAGTGACACAAGTTATATCGAACTTGTTTTTAAGGAATACAAAGACCCTAAATTCTCATAGATAGATATTATATCCTTTTGGATGAATATTACTTACAATACACAAATACAAACTTGATATTTATAAAGGTATAGTGTGTTTTTAATATTTTACACATAAACAACTAGTGGATAGGTGAACTACATTATCTC
The DNA here is from genome assembly GCA_963277665.1 of Viscum album. Taxonomy (NCBI): domain Eukaryota; kingdom Viridiplantae; phylum Streptophyta; class Magnoliopsida; order Santalales; family Viscaceae; genus Viscum; species Viscum album. Next base: position 1,948,797,932 of record OY728130.1, read on the forward strand.
CCTCTTTCTTCTACGTAAATAACACCCTTATTAGACATATCATTCATAATACCTTTTAATGTAACATGGGGAAAGGAAATATAAGAAAAGATGAGCTCAGATTCTCAGAAATGGTAAACAAGTTAGATATCAATTTATCAAGAGAATAAGGGGGTGAGAATAACATTTTAAAATCCTATGATGTATATCATATATCCTAGACATGAGTCATGGAATAAATCATGGCAGTTCGTAAGACATGAAACCTAATGGAATCAAATAACATGAATTATGAGAGATAAATTTGTTCTATAAAAATTGTGTCATAATAAATATAAAACTTTCATAGAAAGAATAAGATCATTACCCATGTATCATATCCCTAATAAATAATAAGTAACAACCAAGGCTGGATTCTTAGATATAAAATGAGTTTGATTGATCAATTGGAACATTTACTTAAGAAAATAGCCATTACAATTTGAAAATAACTTTTTAAAACATAAATCATATAAAAAATCATTTTATTTGAAAATAATCATTTTAATAGTAAATTTTATCAAAACATTGTGAAAATAAGATTCCTTGAATATAGCCTTTGGAATTTATAAAGGATACCTTAAAATCATTTAAAACATTTTTGAGGAAAAAATTCTTCAGATTTTGAAAAAAACATAAAACTAAAAATTAATAAAACATTTTGGAAATCCTTTTAATTGAATCTAAACATTGAAACCTATAATCAAATATTTAAAAAATATTTGAAAAATTCCTTGAGGAAAACATCTTTTCCATTTTAAAAATAACATATTTAAAAATAAAAATAAATTAAACAATTTGGAAATAATTTTATTTTAAACTAGACATGAATTTTATAATAGGAAATTTAATACAATGAGTTGGTCATGATAGTGGAAAATACCATTCATGGTGTACATTTTTAAAAAATATTCCTTTGAAATTCCATGTAAAAAACAAATGGGAATTTCTTCTTAATAATCACATAAAGATTCAATTAAAGACATAGTGTAAAATTTAAATATTAGTAAAATTTAATTTGTTAAATAAATTATATAAATTTAAATCATTTGAAAACCTTTTTAGAAAACATGGTTTCAAACGAATAAGTGTTTTTTGATCAATGACAGAATTAAAGAAGATTTTAATTAAAAACTATATTTTAAAATATTGAGAACATAAATAGTGGAAAATGAAGGGAAAACAATTATTCGATATGTATAACCAGGTGAGAATAAAATACATGTGTTTATTGAGAGATATATCTTATGATTCCAAAAGTGGAAGCTTAATCATGATTAATCACGATAAACGATAAGATTGTAACATACAAACCTTACCGCTTCCGTAACACAAGATAATAAGAATGATGAAATAATAACATTAAATGAAACATGTATAATCATTATAATAAATAAATACAAGATATAAAATTTAAAATGGGATTTATATATACCTCATAAAAGAAGATATGTTAATAACATAACATATGTCACAAAGAAGGTAAATTGAGACAAAATCCCTTATCTAAAGTCTATCGTTCCTTATTATAAGGTAAAAAATTATTTCAAATAAATATTAATTTATTAGAATTCTCTTAAAGAAACTCAAACACACACATATATATATCATACCATATAATGTTTACTTATGACCTTTTATTACCTGTTTATTAACAACTCCTTGTTAAAGTCATGTTTTGGTAAACAATAACTTTATTTTCATGTATGTTTTGATTTTTTTGGTCCTCTTAATTTGATAATGGTTAAATGAAACCCATAATGATAAAAATGATATAAATATCACATATATTTAGTAGAAATATATTTATATTAATCCATAAATGTCATATATAGAAAATTAAATACATCATTCATGGATACAATTGGTCATACGTATGCATGAACACTATTTCTATTTTAGAAAGTTTGAAAGAAATAAAGTTAAATAATATATTACATTCTACTATTTTTTTAATTAATATTTATCACATATTTTTGTTAATTATAACCTTATTACGTTCCATGAGAATAGTGAACGAATCACATCACTTCACCAGATTGTAGTCCCCAGTACACAAGAGAGACATTATCACATTCCTAAAGAATGAAATGTAAGGACCCATTTGTAATGTAATAATTACATAAGATTAAAAATATAACATATATACTATATAAACATTTAATCTATCATTATATCCAACTGGTGAAGTTCCCAGTTATGATCCAAGAATCACTGAGAGGGGGAGGGTGTGAATCAGTGATATCTTTTTCTTTTTATGTTTCCCCTTTTTGAAACAAACTTCACCTCCTATTAAAGAGTTTCTTCCCTGTTGAACACACACAACCATAGGAACACAAGATTTACAAGGTTCACTACTCAACAAGAGTAGCTACGTCTTTGGTATGGTACAGAAACAATCCAGTACCACACAATCCACTAGAAAAGTATCCTTTGATGTGGAATACAACGAGTAGGATATACCCTTACACTCGTGCAGTACTTTGAAAACAATCTAATAGTGCGTGTGCTCCCTCTTAGAACAAATAGGGTAACACGATGTTTCAGTGCTTCTTTACAATTGAACAGATGTATTCTCTGAAGTACAATTCTTCACTTTCTTACTCAGAAGCCGGTAAGAACTCCCTTATGCACTACTGAATACGTGCGAAGACCCCAAATATTTCGCACAACCTTTAGGTTCCCTTGCGTACAATTCAAATGACTTGTGCGTAGAAACCCCTTTTGGCGCGAAAAACGTTTTCGCGTAACTTTCCTTTTGCACACAACTTTTTCTCTTTTCGCGCAACTTCTCAATTTTTCGTGCAACCATCCTTTTTTAATGAAATTTTTTTTCTTTTCGCGCAACTCACTTAGTGTATAATTTACACGCACCAGAGCTCGGTATTTCTTCTAAGTGTCGAGAATTAACAACTGATAACGGTTAGCCTCATATTTATAGGCATTTTTGACCTCGCGCGGAAAACACTAATCCGCGCGTAAAACCTCCTCCATGTGCGTAAAAACTCTTTTATGCAACTTCATATTTTTCACCATGCTTCAATATTTTGTGCACCTCATGCCTTTGCCATTTTTTCATCCTTCAAAGCATGAAGCACCAATTGCACGCAAAATTCCACACCGCATTCCATATTGCGCGCAAACCCAATCTTTCCCGCGACCTCATATTTCGCGCACTACTCCAATCATTCGCGAATTTCATGCCTTTGCCAATTTTCGAGCTTCTGATATCAAACCACCTTTTGCGCGAAAAACATCATTCCTCTATTTCGCGTATCCCGCAGATTTTTCGCGCAACCCGCTACTATTTCGCGCATCCCGCAGATTTTTCGCGCAACCCGCTACTATTTCGCGCAGCCCGCATATATTGCGCGCACCACTTTATTTTTGCGCGCAACATGCCTAAATTCCAAGCACTCCATTCCATTGTAATTTTTCAATGTTCTCACCATGAATAATTCCTTGCGCATATAAACCAGCTTCAATCTTGCGCGCAACATCCATTTCCAAGCACATTTATTTATCTCCCGATTTTCAGGCCCTAAAAGTTTGCAAACACTGGAAAACATCGCCACCTTAAACTGTTCTTTTCTGTCGTCCCCAGATTGTATATTGCTTTGTCATTTTGTCTCTTTACTGCTTCCCACCATTCTTTTTCTCTCATCACGAATCCCATTATCGTGATATTTATCCTTTGATAGATCAGCTTAAGCATCGTCAGAGTTGCAATGGGAACTAAAACTTCCCTATCTCCCAGCAGCATCATTCCTTCCAATCAAAACATTATATGAATGTCATCATCATTTCTCCCCCTTTCCTTCATCAGGATTGCATCACAAGTTCTCCTAACTCATGATATGTGTGAAATACATACCAGCAAAGCATCGTCTGATTTATGATCCTTCTACAAAGTGAATTGATTTATCTTCCTTGACAACAAAATACAACACTTTGCAAAGGCTAACTCTTCAAACTTTCTTCTCCATTCAAATTGGTCCCAACAACTGGGATATGTATTAATTGAAAATGAATAACATCGGTTCGCAAGGTGGTAGTCCTCCATACACACGAATAATGATTTCATATCCCATTTGATGGAAGTATAGATTATTGAAATATATATACTGAAATAAACATCATTGTATATGGATTATACATAGGATATTTTATTATATTGTTTTAACAACAATTGAAGGAGTTTTTTTGAATAAATGAAATAAAAATACTCATCGAAGAAAATTACATTTTCATTAGCTAACCTCCTTAGGTTTTCACCAAAAAACATCCATGGATAAATTTCTGACCAATATTAGGACCCTAAGATTAGATGAAAGAATTAAGTAACTAGTTTTATATTTATTTTTAGATTCAATTTGTAATGTGATTGTGATTGAGAGAGGGGAAGGGGTGTACTTTTATGTGTGAGGTGAGTGGAACACTTTTAATTTTTTTTGAAGAAAAAGGAATACCAATGTTATGAACATGAAAAGGGAAAATAATAGTTCATTTAAAAACCTAAAAAATATAATTTCAAAATATTTCCATAAAATTATTTTTTGAAAAATTTTGGGTCATTTTTAACACTTATATTTCTTGTATAAAAACTAATAAATTGTGTTTACCTTAACCAAGGTAAATAATTTTTAATATTTTTACTATTCATTATGGTAAAAAAATCGGTTAACCATATTTTATAATATAATTTATGATGATTGTATAAATTTAAACAATTTTTCCATATTCAACCCACTTAAGTGACATAATTTAATTTAAAATTAATCCCACACACATGATGAGAGAGTGGTTTTCAAAAAATAAATGCTCAAAATTTTAAAAATATTTTATAAAAATTCAATATGGAATTGATTCAAATGAACTACATTTAAATAATAGATATATAATTGAAATAATGTTACTTTTAAAACCATTTTACCAAAATTAGGACGTTTTTAAATTTTTTAAAAGAAATAATTTTTTTAATAAGAAATATTCTTTTTAATATTAAATGAAACATTTATTTTTAAAGAAAATGTTTAAAAAATAATACCAAGTTAATTTTGGCATGGTGATTTCAAAAATGAATTGTATTTTATCAAATAAATAATATATTACTATAAAAACTAGTTTTGAAATAAATGAAAAATGAAACACAAATTATTTTTTAAATAATATAGTCTTTAAGAATAAAATTAGTTTTATTCATAACTCTTGTCTAAAAATATAGAAGAAGAAAGGCATGAATTTTTTTGAAAATATAATATGTGAACTTTAGTAAGGTAGTTATCCATTTGTTATTTGTTTAATTTATTGAGGTAAAAAAATTTGTGTATAAAAATAGATTTTTAGAAAACATTTCATTTATTTTAAAATCGTTTTTATTTTAATTTATAATTAATTAGTCACTAAATAAATCACATTATATAAATCTATAAATTCAAATAATTTATTTAATCGTATTTTTTCCCATCATTACAATGGCTAGGTGATAACTATATTATTAAAAAAAATATTTTAATATTATATCACGTTTCATTTAAACGCAGTGTTTCATATAACACAAGTTATACTATGTATTATGCGTAACATAATCCAATCATAGTTTTTTGTGTAACAGAGGATAAACATAATGTCTTTTGTATGAAAAATATTGATACTATTAAATTTATTTGAAAAAAATATTTCATAAAATCTCATTGTGTTATAATATACCCTCTCTAAAATTTTGTTTTCCATTGAAATTGATAAATTTGGTGCCAATGACTGAGGATAAATCATCAACATTAAATCATGAGTTTCCTAGGTAACTTCCTTAAGGTGATGGTTTCAGAATAAGAAATTAAACATGTGAGTGATCTTGTTACATATGACTTTCATTGTAAGATTCATTATCTCCACCAGTTATTCCTCATAAAAAATATTATGCTCTAATGGTATGAAAACTAATTTGAGTACATATTATTGACATGGTATTCACTCACTTAGGAGAGATAAATAGAATGCATCATTGAATTGATAAATTTTTTAGTGTAGTCACCTATTGAGAGGATACGTTCAACAATTTCAAAGGGAATGATATACAAAGTTTATAGTTATCCCTTCTTTACCAATCTCAATACCATTTTTCATGGAGAAATTCTTAGAAATATATTTTCACAAACTTCAATTTTAAGTTCACATCAATTTTTATCAGCATATATTTTTTATCATCTTTGTGTCGACTTAATGTATTTTTGAATGGATTTAACATTTTCTACAATTTATTTATCTATTTCAAGTCCCAAAAAATTTATTTCTCCAACTTCAATCTAGTACATTGTAATAATACACTTATTTTTATAGAGCGATTTATAAGGAGCCATATGAATGCTCAAGTGATATCTATTTTTCTATAAAAATTCAAAAAGAGAAAAGTGTTGATCCCCGACCTCCTTTTAAATGCAATGAAAAATTTCATAACATATCCCCTAGGGTTTGAATTGTTCTTTTAAAATGACCATATTTCCATTGTTGATATGTAGTGATGAAATATATCTTAGTATCAAGGACATACTAAATACTTTTCCAAAACATTAGGGTAAACCTCAGATCCAAATATGATACAATTTAGTATTGTTATCCATTTAACGTTAACACTCCCTTAATGTATACCCTTTAAATATTATCCCTTGAGAAATATTCTATGATAGGGATAATGTTTTGAGACTTTATAAGGTTTTCAACTACAATAAATGTAGTATTATACCCATTAGATGTTTTGGGGAGTCCAATGATAAAACCCACAGTGATGTCTTCCCATTTCCATTCCGTAATGGAAAATGGACATATAATCCTTTTAGAAGTTTTTCTATCATCCATTAATTTCTAGAATACTAATCCCAGAGATACATTATCATTAATATCACTATTCATGTTATCCCAGTATAAATAATCTTTCATGTTGGCCAATGGTAGGTGATAGACCCTTTTGACCCTTATGTTATGGGTTCAGGCCCTTAAAACCTTGTTGGAAGCAACATGTTATCGCTCAGCTTGCAGGTTATCATTTTTCCAAAATTATATTTACCAAATACATCCTAAAAATGAAATAACCCATAATTATCTTAAATTAATTGTCAAGATAAACCCTAAATATTAAAAATATATTTAATAACATTCCCATAAAAAGATATTTCTCTAAAAATTAAGTGTTCACTAAAACAAATACAAAACAATAGGGTTCTATTTCCAGAAATGTATCTCAAAATATCTTTAATCTTGACAAATTACCATTACATAAAACATAAAATCGATTTTCTAATACATTGATCTTATAATAATCCATAAACTCATAATCCCATGTTGGTATCCCTAACACATAAGTGAATCTTACAATAAGACACACAACAAAAAACTCAACATATAGCGGTAGTTGTTTAATAAAGCGATGGTTTAAACCACTGCTATATGGTTCTACGATGGTTACAAAATCCACCACTAAAATTGGTGTTAAAAATAAAAATTTGGAGGTTTCTTCCCTTTAGGGTGGTTTCTAGAATGTGTCAGAGAAGAAGTATTTCATAATGGTTTTCTTTTTTTAGAGGCAATTTTTTTTGGAAAAAATAATTCGAATCTAGGGATGGTTTTCAACCGCCACTAAAGTCTGTCCTTTTTTTCAAAAAAAAAATAGCCTTCAAGAAGAATAAAAAGACTCCTAAGTAAAATTTTGTTATATTTAGTGGTTTTTTTAACCACCTACCATAAAACCATAATATAGATTCATTTAAAACCACCGTGAAAAAATCTATCTCCATCGGTTGATTAAACGACCACTATATCATGAATTAAAAAAATAAGCAGCAGGTTCCACAACCCCAGAACCTTCAACCAGAATAAAAAACATTTACTCTGAAAGTTTTACTATATCTTCAAATATATCATCAATGTACATGGAAGACAATATGTTAAAACTAAATAATCAATGTACATTTTTTCACACCAAAACATAAATAATCGACACGTTGACCAAGGAAAACAACACATTGAATGAAATAATACATTTATCAATACATTAAAAGAATCAAACAAAACATAACACATTAAATGAATCAACATATGTATAAAATATAGAAAAAAAGTAAACATAAAATATGATCATATAGAAATTTCCATATTTATTTCTAGTTTAAACACAACATATAAACACCAGGTTATACAATACATACATTGGTCACCCGTTGTCCCAGTCCCATATAAAATATCAGAAAAAGTTAAAAATACCCATATTTGACCTACTTATTCATGAAAAAACAAAATCTCCACTAATCATTTCCCAATAGTGAACTCTGTCCCTCACCCTCTCTATCTTCATCTCTACATCCTTCTACCGACAATTGTATGAAATTCATATTAAATATTAAAAAATGTTGTATATTTATATTTAAACTCAAAATAAATAAAATTTTGAGTAATAAATTAATTTGAAGTTGTGTGATTTACCTTCTCACCAAAAATTATCATATTCAATCCTAGTTTTTCTTTCAAAGACCCCAAATAGTAATAGTACCAATCCTATCCACGCACTTGACCAAGATACTCCTTCCCTAGGACTTTTCCAACTGGGTCATTTTGGGAGACTGAGTAAGACTGGGTGGGTTTGATATCCCATTGTTCTTTAATTTTTACCTATAAATAAAATATCATCCACATTAGAAGTAATATATATTAACATAGTGACAATTAATAATAAGTTATTATACTGAAAAATGAATTCATACCCCAACTTCTTTATAAATCTAATTAACAAAACTCCCATCATATTTTTTATAAAAATTCAAACACACTTATACTCAAGAAGATTTGTGGCCTAATCTTAGTGATTGCATTAAACAAAGATATATCCATAATTTAATATATTAAACAGATAACATTGTATAATAAATATTTAAACTAATGAAAATATTACAAGATTTGATCAACTTCTAGATAAACTCTTTTAACCCGCAGTGTGAGTATAAAACTTTCTCCCCATTCATGTAATTTAGTCTTATGAAATTATTTTCAGTACATATATTTTGAAAAATTCAGGCAAAAAAATATAAAGAATAACATATGCACAGTAGTAAAAACAAAATATACATAACAATGATAATAACTAACTGTAAAAATGACATAATTGGTAATGTCCATTTCATACTCCATCATTACTTCATCTACTTCATCCACACTTGCATGGGAAACATTTTCAATATCAATATGGACAAATTATTTATCTTCATACTATTGATGGGATACATTGTCTGAGGTCAAATCTTCCACTTCATCAAGCATATCATATAAGTTGCGTGGTTTTACATAAGAAACCACACTCCACCCTTCATCCACAACATCCTTCACAACATATACCATTTTTTCTTGTGATGATAAGATATAAAGATCATATAGTTCATGGACACCAACATTCATCAATCTATAAAAGTTCATAAATGTAAATTTCAATGAATCTATTTTAACACTGCTGTTAATATCTACCAAATTTCATTTGCATAAAATAATTGAAAAATGTACGTGGTAGTTTAATTTGATAATTTAAGTCAATTTTCCATAGTATTCCACTTTAGTAAACATAAATGTGCTATTATTATTATTTTTTCAAACCCTCTTCTTGAACAACTGTAGGTAATCTAAATCAATTCATCTTGTAAGTGTCCAACTTTCTAGCTTGTTTTAGAGGACATCGAGCAAGAAAATTTAAATCTTCTAACAATCATGTCAATTATAAGTATTCATGTTCTGAAAAAATTAGTATACATTATTAGATTTACAAAATATATGTATCAACCTAATATCCCTATTAATTTCAATATTTAGGAACTTACACATTGTGAAAACCATTTTATAAGCACTTTATTTACAGATTTTTTGTATCTTTTTCATTTTTTGTTCATCCAATCATTCGTATATTTGATTGAATCCTAAAATCTTCAGTAAATGGATCTAAATTTTCAGTATTCAGAATCACATATCTATGTTCCTGTAGTAATTCAATTTTTGTAAGTGTAACATTTGATCTCCTCCAAACTGATCAGCCAATAGACAGAATGATTTTTGATTTCCCATGTATTTTAGATTGAGTCAATGGGTCATTAATATATCCACATCAATTGAATCTTGTCTCAATATTATCAAATTATGTAGAAATAATATAAGACACTCCTCTAACAAATATCCTTTAGAAATAGAGCCTTCATGATAAGCATTATTTTTCACGTGTGATTTCAAATGCCCAAGATATCTGTGAAATAAAATAGAAAAACATAATAATTAATTTAACGAATTGCCATGAATTTTTTACTAAAATGAAAAAAATATAAATAAAGTACCTCTTAATTGGATTCATTCAATGATAAAGTATGAGGCCTCTTAATTTTTCTTTCTCTACCAAATGCATAGTAAAATGCATCATAATAGTAAAAACGATGGAGGAAAGATCATATCTGTTGCCCAAAGTGTCCATACAAATCTTTCCTGAAGGGTTTCTAGTAGAAATGGATGTAGAGTTTTCTCACATAGTTGTCTAAAAAATATATTTAATTGGAGTTCTACACTAGTAGATTTTTTAGTTAATAATGAATTCAATGCCAATGGTAGTAACTACTGTTACAAAATATTTGAATCATAGTCTTTCAATCCATGTGACCTATGATTATTTAAGTTAACACACCTTCATATGTTACATGAATGCCCATTAGATACCTTCACAGGTTTCAAAACTCTATGGAATGTATATTTATCTCTATTTTTCATTGAAATTTTTTCCAGAGAATACTTTCCATTCTCATTCGACGGGATATCACACTTTATGTTCATTTCTTGTAAGTATTTCCAAGCATTGATATGATCCCTTGAATTTTCATTCTCCTTAATCAATGTGAAGATCAAATTGTCACAAAAATTATTCTTAATATACATTACATCAATATTATGCCACAAAAATTAAATTCCCAATACATATGTTTTAAGAATGTAGTTTTTATTTCATTAATTTGTTCCAATTTTGCTTGATGATGCACTTCAAACTCACTTACCACTATCATTAAAATAATGAACCTTACCAAATTATTTTTCAATATTTCATAACCTAATAACAACTTTGGAGGTTGTATATGATAAATTAAACCATTGAATTTTGACTTGTTTATCTAAAATCTACGAGATTCTTCGAGAAATGTTCAATGACCCAAGAAGCACCTTTTTCTGCTGTAAGGTAGCCACTCAGGATCAAAATCGAGGTTACAAACAGTACAACCCAAACCCATGTAATTGTTCAAAATAGATAAATTCACAAGTGTAGGGAAGTCCTTAATGGTCCACATAAGTGCATCAAGCATTTTGAACATTGTTCTAGAAGATGCATCATCTGTCTTGTCATCGTTGCTCCATAACTACTATAATTCTTCAATTAAAGGCTTCTAGTATTCATCTATATCATTTCCATGTATTGTTTTCTCATAAAGAATCATCAAAATTATAAAATATGTTTGTTACATACACATCCACTAAGGCATGTTTGAAGGGATCAAAATAGTTTTCCAAATGTTATAATTGGTACTCAAAGTCCCAAATGGGTTGAATCAATCGACATCCAATCCCAATTGAATATTATGAGGATCAGATGAGAAATATGGATGTAATGAATCAATTTTCTTCTATGATTGGGAATCTCTTCAATATCGCATTGTCCCATCACTTTTATTATCTAAATAATGTCACTTCATGTGTTTAGCGGGTGTTGATGACATGAATAATCTTTTCAATTGAGGTTTTAAAGGAAAGAAATGGAAAAACTTTATTGCTGTGTTAATTTTCATCTTATTCATTGTATTTTGTTGATTCAGAATTCAAACATCACCCATAGAATTCCATCTAGAGGAAAAACATTTTTATAATATTTTTTTTCTTGTATCCCGTCCTCAATAAAGAATACAACCATTAGAATAGATTTGAATGTTTTAATAATTTAGACCAAATTTTGTTAACAACTTTTTTTATATCATAAATAGACCCAGGGATCTTTTCTTCAGGAAGGAATCACTCAAATATTCCAATATCAGGGGAATATATTTATTTGTAATTCCCCATGGGCATTTGATATGGTATAACCTCAATAGAAAAGAATGTTTTTAATATTTCAAACATCTACTATGAAACTTTGTATTTCAATTTTCAACTAAACCATGAAACACATATGTCTTTCGTTGATGTTTTCTCTGATATTGGTATCCATAGAATCAATAGGAAGATCCAATGATATGTAAAAATCTTGATATAGTTGTCCTATAGTCTAAAAACCATCACTTTTCATGTTTATATTTGAATAACCCTTTACTAGTTATTTTGATCGGTTTTGATGTTGATATTGGGTTATTAAAATGTAGAATACATCATTTATAAGGTTTTTCATTTCATTTTATGTTTTTGATAATGTTGGGAGTTTATTATATGGATTGACATCAGTGCTCTACCTTTTAGTAATGTTTGATTATCAATTCTAAATCCAACAAAAATAATGAGTAGTGAATTGTATCAATAGAAAGTGTTAATAAAATACATACATCTTCAACCATCTCTGAAATTTACATTTCGGACATGGACATCTTATTCTTTAATTAAAAGATCAATTGGAAATTGAAAAAACTAAAAACTCATCCAAACTCTAAGCATATTGATGTGTGTTCCTCAGTAATGTAATCCAACTTTTATCCATATATATCACAATGTTCCTACACATTATGAAAAATAATTAAAACACATAACTATTACTAAATAGGAAAAGATATTCATATATACTAGTTGAAAAAAATAAGAATATGTTAAATAACCGTACACTACCTTTTAAATGTACGTATAACCATATGAAAAATAAGAATTACAAACACTTCTGAAAAATAATAATGCTATTTGGACTATTAGAATATTTCGATGATGAAACTGGTGTATAGTACTGAACTTCGAACCATCTTTAATTGATATAGAACAGGGAAATATAGGGAAGCTATAAATGCCACAACATATCTGTATAGTGAATCCCTAAAGATTTAAAAGTATTTATTATTCTTTATCCACTTCATTACTCAAATTATATTTATAGAAAAAACAAAAATGAATGACATTATTTTTAAATCCATTGAATCTTCTACACATGGGTTTTTCCTAATTCTTCATCATACATTTAAAACCCAAAAGTTATAATTTAAATTAGAAACATATTACTATTTAAATTATCACACTCAAATTAAAAAAATACTCAATAGACTTATTTCCTAGAATTATTTTCCTATGACAGAGGCTTTCAATCATTCAAACAGATGTGATATGCTACAACTTAAATATAATAGATAATTTCTATTCCTATATAGCCTATGTAATGGAATTTTTTTTTCAAAGGATGCATAAGGGTACATCATAATTTTTATAATTTGTGTAAAATTAACCATTAAAATATACATCTTGAATAATGGTATTATTCATTTTACACATATAGTGTATAGAAAAATTATAATGCTACATAAGGGTAGGAACATAATATAAGTATTGCATAGGGTAACTAGTAAAGTTTGGTAATGGTAAGATTTTACTTTTATAGGTCTCATAAAGGTTACTAGGAAAGCTGTATAAAGGCAGTAAAGAGTTACATAAGGGTAATAAGCATTTTCTAAAGCACACTTAAAAAAATTTATACACTACTTAAATGTAGCTATCTCATTACAGAATGATAACTTGCATTTTTTTCATGATACTTAAGGGTAGCTTAACACTTGCGTATAGGTAAGAAACACTTATATACAATATTTATTTTATAATCAATCATTTTTTACTCTATCTACATCATTATTTTAATCATTTTATCATGTATAATCATCCCATTATATTATTTCTATGTTACATTTTATATATTATGATGATTCAAAAATGGAAACCAGTCAAATATCAAATTCTTCATTCCACTACTTTCTTTGAATCATGAATATATCAAGATTTAATTCTCTAAATTTTAAAACCAAACATAATTCTTTATCTTTTAGAAATTTTTTTATATGGTAACTCAATTTATAAAGAATTAACCATGGTATTGTAATGAAACTATAATAAGGGATGTGTATTAGTCATCAATTTAAACGCATTATTAAATAAAAAATTAAAAAAATAATAATTTGAAACTCGATTAAGATCCAACCAGTATCATACATCCATATTCAATCAATTCAGATAAAAAATAATGTTTAAAAATATAAATTATAGATTATAATAAAAAAAATCATGCAAAAATGAAAATTTTGAATAAATATTACAATAGAAAATTAATTCTAAATCTAAATACATATGTTTTGGTCATAGAAAACATTTATTAAAGAAGAAAATTGTTCCACACTATATGAAAAATCCTATATTTTATAAAACAAATTATGAGGGAAAACATTTATAATATCAGCATGAAATAATCCAATATCACATATCTAGAGAAAAATCCAATAAGATGATCTAAATGCCTATTTTAATTTAAAATTCATTAAAGCATTCTAGTATCTATCCAAATAATCTATAAGATATGGAATATGATATAATTGGTGCATGCTATTAGTGACCCAAACAAAGTATAAGACATGGAATAAGAAACAACTAATATATACTAATAAAATTCTAGTCAAGGAACATGTCTTTGATTAAGTTATAAGAAATACATTTTAAAATAAAAAATATATTCTTCATAAAAAGATGTTTTCAATGTTTTAAAACATAAATTTTGGTAAAACTATATAGAAAAATTGGTAGTATCAATGGGAAAAAGGTACACATTTATCCCTTTCAATATAATTAGTGTTCCATTTATAATAAATATGTTTACATATTATGACATACCAAATGAATCAAGTATGCATAAAAATTGGTAAATGTGATTGAATTATAAAAAATAATAAAAACTCCAAAAGGATATGTTGTCAAAATTTAATATCTTATATAATTAAGGTGTGCCTCATTAACTAACCCACACTTGGACACTTTTAAATATAGTGTGAACAAGCTGTTTATTCAATTTAATGTTTGGGTTCAATAAAATCATACAAAATAAATTTCCAAAATAATTACAACTAGAGTTTATAAAATTGAGTTTTTGTTAAAAACACAATTTTATACTCAACACTTTTCAATGTAAATGAATCTATTATAAATATGTTTTCTATTTTTATTAAAAATTTATTTCATGCTTACATAAATTATTAATTATGGAAAACCATAAATTAAACATCTTAACTTCCTTTCGTAACCTAAAAAAATATTTATACTTTATCTAAGTAACACTATATCATAACAAATCAACTCCCCAATTTATATAACATAACAATGTAGATATATATTTAATAATCTGAACCATGTAATCATAAAAATGAGTAACTTACTCCTAGATTAATATAACATAAAAACAAGAAAAAATTTCAATTACTTCTAGCATGTATCCATGTCATTATAAGCTTATCACTAAATTAAAAACCTATAAGGAAAATATTTCATGTTATGTAGATATAAATAGATTAAATAATTCCATATGAATAATAACAATTACATAATTCTATAATGAGAAAATTAATAAATTATTTAGGTAATGACAACACAATATTCAATAATAATTAAAAATATCATAATAACACATCAATTGGTATGTCCTAAAAAAATTATAAAAACAATAGAGAAAACTGGAAAAAGAATTTACCTTGATTAATGTGTAAATATTTTTTGATGATCTAAGAGTTTAGAAGCCACAACAGTGGGGCCTTACGTCTCATGACTGACGACGATAAGTAATGAGGGGCAGAGAGGCTCGGGACCAGCGCTGAGGCATGGTGAGGCTCGGGACTGGCAACGAGGCGTAGTGGTGTGGTATGGAAAGGGGAGGGAAACAGGGGGTCACGGGGGTTGGGGCAGTGGGGGGGGGGGTCAGGTGTTAAGTTTGGGGTTTTTTAAAAAACTGAATATTTTAGCAGCAATTTTTAACAAACCATCCCTAAAATAATTAAAAAAAATCACGGAGGATTAATAAAAAACTGCTAAACACTGATTTTGGTGTAGTGAAATATATGCTTCTAAAATTAACAAAATACATAGTTTTTTCTTGATTCTTATAATTGAAATACCTTTGAAAACATACTTCCACATTATAATTCATGATTCTTTATACATACACACTTAAATCCATTCACTTCATCTTTTACGATAACATATGTATTTCTATTTTATAGAGGATAACCTTTAGTTTAGATAATGTAATTAGAAAGTTACATATTTCCCCACATATTTGAAAATGAATTCCTTGGATAAATTTTACTCTATGAGGTTCATTTCCATGTATAAAACATTTTCCACTCCATTTGAGATATTCTTTTAGGTTATTCTTCCCACCTTCTTGATGTGTAGAAAGATGAATCATGTTTCTTTCATGTTTATTACCACAAAAATTTTCATAAAATTCTATTCTACTCTTATTTGATGCATTATGAATCTCACAAAAGTTATCATTATTAATCATATATCATCATAGATAATTTTTTATAATCACAATATCTTTATCTCTAGTCATAATCCTTTTTGGTTTCATATAGTTAATAAATTGTTCAGGAAATTTAGTATAAACATGATTCCTTTGGGATCCATCCATTGAAACATAACTAACTAGGCCATATATTTGCTAAATCATCTCAAAATATGTTCTTCATTACTAGAACACATCTTATGCATATCAAACACAACACCTTTCATCATAATCGGGTGAAATGAAACATAATAAAGGGTGATCTCATATTTTTAATAAGGGTAAAAAGGGAAAATGTCAACATATCAGGAGTATAAGGATATGAGAACATACTAATGAGATCTTAAAGCCATAAACTATATGTCAGTGATCATAATATTTTGTCATGTAATTAATATTTTTATTTTATAAGAGATTAATCATAATGGAATCATTGAACATGAACCATGATATCATAACATTAGAATAAGAAATAGAAAAGTGGCATACACATAAGCATAGAAAATTATTTCCTTATAAATCAAGGTTTATTTCAAAAAGTATCATTGTGGAATGTGTTAACTCCACAAACAATTATAGTAGTCAAGGTTAACTCCGAATACTATCATAGAGGAGAGAGCCCATTACTGGACTTGGTTTACTCCCCATTCCACTCCCCTTTATTTCATGAGATATTAGTATTTTCCTAGTGCATTGGAGGGAGATATAGGCCTCAACCATCACATAATAAAATTCATAAAAATAAGTTCCACAAGATCTTATAATGTTCATCATATTAGAAACTATGAAATAAAATTGGTTTCATAAACAGTAGATCATAACATAATATATGGAAAAGAAACAGGTTAAATAATCATTTCATCATTTCATCAAATCATAAACCTTGGATAAAGTGGG
Source organism: Viscum album (assembly GCA_963277665.1). Lineage (NCBI taxonomy): Eukaryota > Viridiplantae > Streptophyta > Magnoliopsida > Santalales > Viscaceae > Viscum > Viscum album. The sequence continues at coordinate 1,948,815,408 of OY728130.1, forward strand.
TTTCCTAATCATTTTATCATGGTATAACCTAGGGAATATAAATTTTTTTCATAAAAATCTTGTCCTCATCAACATAGACCATTCAAAAAAAATAACAAGATTGGTATGCTTGTAAAATATCCATAGTAAATTATAAGTTACACAAAATGATGTCATGTTAAGAGGAAAATGATATTTAAATATCAATTTAAAACTTTATTTTGGAAATATACTTTCAAATTTTATTTTTTTAAAATCCTTTTTTTTTTCAAAATCATCTTCTCTGGAGATATCCTTCTTCGAACTAAATTTTCTTAAAATATTGGGATAATAATTTTATTTAATAATAACCACTGTATCTTAAAAATCAATGTTTCAAAAATAATTTAAAATATTCTTTTAGAAAAATATTTTTTCCAATTTGAAAATTATTTTTAAAAAAGTAAAAAGTAATATTACTTTTTGGAAATTCTTTTCTTTGAAACTAAACATAAAAAATTATAATGAAAGAATTAACATTATTTAAATCATTTATTGAAGAAAATATTCTTTCCATTTTGAAAGTCACTTTTTTATAAATAGAAAATAATATGAAAATTTTGAAATCTTGTTATTTGAAATTAAAATATGAAACATAAAATATAACATTTAAAACAATATTTTTTTCATGATAATGAAGAATAACATTCACGACATACACATTATAAAAAATATTCCTATCATGTTTCCACTAAAAAAATGATGATTTTTTGGTAAAATAAATAATGATTTATTTTAAAAAAATTATAAAACCAAAACATGGGTAAAAATTAATTTAATAAATCTTGTTTTAATTTTAAAACATTTTTTGAAAACTCGGATTTTGAAAAAAAATTCAAATGAAAATAGAAATAAAAATTATTTTTATTAAAAACATTATTTTGAACTCATGGATACCAAAAATGAGTAAAATAAATGGAAAAACTCATTCCCATTAAATATAAGTATTATAAGAAAATTAATATGTTTCTTAAGATATTGATTAAATAATTTCATCATTTATAGCATAATTGTGATCAATCAAGATAAATAATGAGATTGTAACATAAAAACCTTATCATTATGGTTACATTGATTCGAAAGCCCCATGAATGAATAAAGTTAAATGAATGATATAATATCATGAGAATAAAAAATTGGTGATACTATATTTCAATGGGGCTGTATATAAACATCATTAAATAAGTAAGGTGAATAACATAATATATGTCTCCAAGAAGAAAAATTAAGACAAAATTCCCATACCTTATGTCTTGAATTCCATAGTACAGTTTCAAACCTAATGTATTAAAAAAATAATTTTACTATAAATCTATTAAAAAAATAATAAAATATATATCATACCATATATTATATAATTATATCCATTTATTACCCATTTGATATCAATTTTATGTTAAAGTTGCATTTTGTGAAATAACTACTTTGTTTTTCATGTATGTTTATATATTTTTTGTTCCTCTTAATTTTATCATGGTTCCATAATATATATAATTTTAACCATGATATAATTATCATATATATTCATTACTTATATATATTTATAGTAATCCATAATATTTAGAGATTGAAAATGAAATACACCATTTAAAGAGACAGTAGGTAGTAACTATGCAAGAACGATGTTTCAATTATCTAGAAGGATTTAAATAATGAAATGTAAAAAATTTATTTCAAATAAAAAATAATATTTTATTTTTAATTTATCATATTTTCTCATCAAATAAATTCTTATTACCTTCCATGTAAATCGTGAATGAATTACGTTGCTTCACCTCATACAAAAGACAAACATTATTGTATTCATAAAGAATGAAACGTTTGAAGGTATATGTGATAAAAATTACCTAATTAATATAATATCATATATATATATATTATAAAAATTTAATCCATCATTATATCCATCCTTGAGAGGTCGTGATGGAAAATGAATAACATTTGTTGTGAGTTGATAGTCCGTTGTACATAGGAATAATTATTTCGTATCCCTTTTGACAAAAGTGGAGCTGGTTGTAGGCCTATAACTTAGCCCAAAAATCCTAATTATATGAAATATATTAAATATATTGATTATATTATATAATCATGATTTAATAAATATTTTTGTATGTGGATAAATAAATAAAAATAAATACACTCATTGAAGAACATTACCTCTTATTCGTAAATCCACATTATTTTTCCATAAAAAGAACTCCTAGAATGGATTTATAACAAAAATAAGAATTATAGTATAATATTATTGAACTAAGGAAGTTATTATTCTATTTATTGTATAAACAAATTGGTTTTTAAGTTTTAATATGAGAGGAGACTGGGTGAAATTTTATAACAGTGGTGGGTGGCATATAAGTAATTTTTGAAAAGAAAATTGTGTACCCATAGTTTTAAAATTCCAAATGGATTAAAATTTTTAAATTTTAAATAATAAAAGATATAAAGACAAAATATATCCAAAAAATTGGGGTTGAAAATGTTTTGGGCAATTGTAACCCTTTTCTTTTTAATTTAACCCCTCAGTAAAACAATTGTTACCTTAACCACAGTAAATAATTTTTATTATTTTTACTAGTCATTATGGAAATAATTATGTTCAAATTATTATATAATATAAATTATTATTATTATAAATATATATTCAGTTTTTATAAATCGAACTCATGTAATTCCCATAATTTAATTTTAAATTAATTTTATAGATGTGATAAGAACATGATTTTCTATAGAGAAAATGATCAAAAGTTTAATACGTTTTTTATATTAGAATTCAATATGAAATTGATTAAAATAACATAAATTGGATTAATATCTATAAAATTTATCTAATATTTGGTTTAAATCCATATTAATACAATTTGGAGGTTTTTAAATACTGTAAAAGAAATGAAAATTCTAAATAACAATTAGTATTTTCCGTATTCATTGTAAAATTTATCATTAAGGAAAATTATCAATAATAAACTCTAAGATAATTTTGAAATGATGATTCCAAAAATAAATTATAATTTTTTAAATATATTATCAAAAAAAAAAAGAAAAAAAGAATTTTAAAATAACTCAAAAAAACTATTAAACTACTTTTTAGAAAAGCAATTATTTTAAACATAAAACTAATTTTATTATTATCTATTGTATATAAAACATGTAAAATGAATGATAAAAATTTAATTTAATGTATAATATATAAATTTAATTAATATAATTCATCAAAATATATTTTTAATTAATTGAGGTAAAACGGGTTTGTGTGCATAAACATAGTTTTTTCAAAAAAAATATGAATTATTTTCAAATAGATTTTATCATTATATATAATTAATGGGTCAATAAATAAATCATTTTATATACATGTATAATTTTAAATTATTTATTTAGTCCTATTTTTACCCAACATTCAAATGGTCGGGCAACAATAGCCACATTAAATAATAATATTTTTATAATATGTCTTGTTTCATTTAAAATTGATGTAGAATGTAACACAAGATTCATTATGTATTTATTGTAATGTAATCTAAATTAATCATTTTTTTAATTTATGATAATATTGGTGTTGTGTGTAACACAAAATATCGAAATGATTAAATTTATTTCAAAAAATATTTTAAAAATTTCATTATTTTACTAGGAACCACATCAATCATCACATACAAAGAATGTTTCTTCAAAACTCATGGATTAATGCCCAAAAGGTTAACAAAAATTGAAACAAGCATGATAATCCCCAAAATTTCATTACTATAATTTAATACATGATTCTACCTCTAGGTATCTATTTCATTCCACAAAACCATAAATATTTCCTTTGTCAAAAACATGAAATTCTTAAACATTACCCATTTTTTACATAATATATAAACATGAGAAAAAATAAAGAAATATTATGAAACCACATACATGGATAATAAAAATATATACCACCCATGAAACTACCATTACTTTGATATTTATTTTAAGAAATCATGAAATCTAAAAAACCATAATTTAGTAAATAATTGGATGAAAAAAGGAAATGCAATGAAAACCTATGGAAAAAATCCAAATTGTTGATTTCCATACAAGTGGATACTCCCTAAATAAAATAAAAATTAATTATGTTATGATAAACTTTTCACTTATAATTTATGACAAGGATGAGACAAAAATCTTGGGCATATCTGCTATATTCTGGCTGAAAAATACTATATCTTCCTTTGAATTTACCGATTAAAAATATTAAATTATTATTTTATAAAAAAAATACTTAGGCGGATCATAGTGTGAACCATTGTCTCTATACATGATTCACAATGTATATAGCTCATTAGTTACTTTATAATATGATAAACAATTTATCATAATAATTTTGAAATACTAGTGGGAGACAAGTGGCCGCTATTACGATATAAAACTGATTTTTTTGTCCCCTGTCGGAGTGTGGAAACAACACCATCTATGCCTTAGGGAGGTAGTGTAGCATGTTCATTATTTTCCAGAGGCCAATTATGAACCTACAATAAGAGAAACCATTAACCATGAGTAACTCCATCACCACCCAGCCTTAATAAAGTATAAAAACATAGTGGAATAATTTATTATTTTTTCAATATTTTCATTTGTACATTGTTATGAAGAGGGAGGGAATTTCAAGGTTCATCTACTATCATATATTTATTGTAAACCCCTAATCCCAATGCCTCTAAAACCCCCAAAAATTCAATGGTATATCATAATTATGAGTAAGGGATGATTCCAAATTACCATAAATATGAAAACTCCAACCATGTCATTCTATATGTTAGTGATTGTATGAGTTATCCATTTTTAAGTGAGGGAAGATAACAATTACTCTAGAAGTCCCCCATTGAATTTTCATTGATGGTTTTCCACACAAAATTGAATCCTAAAAAACATTGTTCCATCATATAATGTTTATCAAAATTATTTTAACCATGGACGTCCTCACCATGGTTATACTCTAGGGTCAATATTATGAATTTGATCCTCGCATCCATATGAATACCACCCATGGGGCCCACCTAATAGTGGAAAACCATTTGATAATCAAATAGGTCCAACTAATGATGTTAATAATAGATATACTCAACATAGTGAAAGATTAAAAGGTATCCTGGTCCACAAATTGTTAATAAAGTATATGATGTTGAAAATTGAGTTTTTCCCTATCATATAAACAAACAAATTCATAGTCACTTAGTTCCTCCCTATGGTGATTAAGAAAATATATCTTAAGGTCCTCCTTGATTAATATGTTTCTAATGACCTATAAATTAATGATGTATAACCAAATAGTATTTCCTCCCCAAAATGGAAAATAGGAGTAAAAAACTAGAAAATAGAGGTCATACCTCTCGTGATCAAAACTAATAAAATGTGATGTTACTCTCAATAATGGAGCATATTTAGAAAAAAATGATTCCACATTGAATAATTTATGAAGTAAACCTGTGTAATGACACATCTCTTTCACAATAATTTAATCCTATATTGAAATAATTTTAATTCTACCCACACACTGATAGTTATTTTAAAAGATGATGTATGTCGCAACATTCACTCCAATTTCACCAAGTACTGTCTACCACATTTATTTGGAAAATAGATGCAATGATAATTATCAGTGAATATCCAATATTTGGAAAACCTAGACTTAAATAATTATATATTTAATTACCCCACACCTTGTTACAACATGATATTTAAAAAAATGTTTTTTTCCAAATGTATTTAATTTCTTCATCAGATTGCATTACGTGGAAAATAGAGTTCAGCTCATCCCATACATACTTTTAATATATTGTAATCAACTAGCTATTAGATTAAAGGGTATGAACAATATTAACTTAATTATCAAAATATATGGTTTACACATTTATAAAATTAATTAATTAGTTATGACCCAATTATAAATGAAATTAGAAATCATTTCAAAATAAAAGATATATTTTTCTAGAAAAAACGTTTTTATGTGGGTGATTTTCCCCCATGAGGTTTTGGATTTAGTTTGGGGGGATTTCCTTAGGCTTCATTATTTTAGACCACAAATCCCTCTCTCTTCAGTTTGTTTATGTATTTAGCCCCTTCTAATGTTTATATAAAATATTTTTTTGGGGTAATAATTAGTTTAAAATAATACATATTTATAATTATTAGGTTAATATTTTTTAAATAAGAACAATTTATTTTCAGTCAATATGAATAGTAATCGTTAAAAAATTTACCACCTTGATAAGATGTAAATCAAGTTTATATTGGTTAAAACCAATTGGTCATGACAAAGTTTTTCACCATAATTTTAATTGTAATAATTAAATTCAACATTTATTACCCATGGATAATTTTTTTATCTTAATATATACCTTTCCATGAATATTTTTAAAAACTATTTACATCATAGAAAGTTATAGAATGTCACTCCCTCTAATTTTAGTGTCTCTTATGTATCAGGAAATGGAAAAATAATGTTATGAATGATTCTATGTGTCAATATTGAGAATTATGAATTTCTTTTCCTGATATAAATTTAATTTTTATTCTTTGAAATTATCTAATGATGTTAATTACTCATGGAATACTGATACTGTATTTTTCTATTTGATAAAGAATATATAATTAATTATTTTAACAATATTAAAATTTATATAGTTTCAGTGAATTATTGTATACAATGAATTTTTTTAAACTATATGAATCATTAGGGAGGTGAGAATGAATTATTTTTGAATTCAACCTTCATATTTAAGTAATTAAAGTTAAATTAAATGAATATTTATAAATATGATGTTACTGATTTTAATTAATAAATAATAATTTATTAATAGATATAAAATTCATAAAAATGAAATATTTATAAATATTAATGATAAATGGTTTTAACCATAAACTATGTCCCATTATTGTGTCATTTTTCATTTGACCGTAACGTTATTAACCCTTAAAGGTATAAATATTTAACATTACAATAATTATCAAAAGGGTGAATGGGGGTTAAATCGAAAATATAAGATTAAAAATGTCATCTAAAAATATAAAACATTTATTGGATGAAAGGATTCCGAATCATACTCATATAACATTATAATAATATAAATGTATATTTATTTAGAAATAAAAATTAATAAAAATTAATTTAATATTTCTAGAATTTTGTTGAATACCCCTCCACTTAATTAAAAAATGTAACACCTCCTTCCTCTTTTTCACACAAACATGATCTTTATAGCTTGAAAAATCCTAAAAAAATCTATCCTCAATGTGATTATTCAAATTCTAGATGTGTTCGAAATTCTGATAGATGAACCCTAGAGCCATTGAGAAGAGATCTAATGGAATAATTTCAAAGAGGTAATGGATTTAACCAATCAAATTTTTTAATTACTATTTTACCTCATATAAATATTTTATAATCTGAATTATATAATAAATTAAGTATATTAAATATACTAAAATGTTATTAGGATTATTATAAATATTCTTATTCACCATCTTTCAATCATATGGAAAGTGAAAATATCACCTATATGTATGTACGGATTACCGTCTCCAGATGAACGATGTAATTCATTTTCCCTCTATATCTTTTATGACTAGTTCAGTGCATATATATAAGAAGTATATTTATATGTGTGTGATATTATATCGATATAATTAAAAAAAATTCTGGATATGATTGAACCGTGATCAAAATACAGAGGCCAAAACTACTAAATGAGAACATACATGAAAAATGAAGCATATATCACCCAAATTAGTGTTTTTAATAAATACATGTCAAAAAAGGTGATAAAATGTTATATATAAATAATATATGGTACTATATATATTAATATAGTTTTTAATAAGTGTATAATAAATCTATAATTATTATATAGTAGGTTCCAATGCTTATAAAGCATAATAGAAATAATGTAGGGGATTTTTGTCTCACTTTTATTTCCATGGGACACATGAAACATTCTCCTATTTATTATTTTATGTGGTGTATATAGTACCCATAAATTTATTTTGTGATTCATATTATAAAATAAATGTGGTTCTACATATCCATCTAAGGTTTTTTTTCATGTGGATTTTTAGGGAAATGTTACCCAAACGGTAAGGGGTTTTCTGTTATAGTCTCATTGTTTTTCAGGATTGTTTTTAATTAAGTTGTGAAGATGAAATATTATGATCATCCTCTATAATACTCATTAATTTTTTTCAACTATGTATATTTTTTTAAAATGAATTTTTTATATTAATTTTTCTCTCGTTTTGAACTCATGAGACAACTAATTTGATTTTATGAATATTATACATCATTTTTTATTTAGGTCAAAAAAAATTTCCCTTTCATATCAATGTTTCCAAAAAAAATACTAAAATAGTTTTTATTATTATAATACCATTTATTAAATCCTTGTTTTCAATGGGTTTAATTTTTAATTTTTTTTTGAAAATTATCTACTTGTCGTTTTACAAATGTTTTACTTTAGGACATATCCTATAAAAGCATAGAGATAATATTTTTTAAAAATATATGGAATAAATTAAATTTATCACTATTATGATCCCTCATTTTTGTAAAGAATTATTCACAAGTTACCATTTTTATTTTCTAAGAAAATTTTTTTCATAATATTTTAGTAAATATTTATATTTAAAATAAATGATTTAACAATAGAAAGGTAAATTTTCTCAATAAATATTTAATGATATTTTTATTCATCAATGAAAAAATGTTTAATGATTATTATCCTCTTCTGGGAGTATGGTCTAAGGATTTCATCCTTATTCATTATCGAGATTGTTAATGCTTAAGGTGGAATGTTTTTTATAAAAACCGTTCATTTTCCACAAGTTATGCTAGGATGAAATGTTTATTAAACCAATTTTTAGTGGTTTTGAACTATGAATGGTTTATAATCATGTGGAACCCATATATACCCCTTTAATTATATAATGAGTTGGTTATATATATCTTTCCAATGTATTGGGTAAATATTGATATCGCATTAGATAAATAGAACTGGAATGGGGAGTGAACCCAGTATCGAAATGTACTTTATCCACTATGATATTATTGGGTGTGAACCTTTTCTACAATAATTTGATGGGTAGTGAATTAATTCCACTTTGATATTCTTGGAAAACAACCATGACTGCCAAGGGAATATTTTTCTGTGCTTATTTCTATGCCACAATCCCATGTCGTATGCCAATATTATGCTATCATGACTCATGTTCTTTGATTATATTATGATTCATAACCAATAAGCTATTAAGATTTATTCCACAACACAATATTATGATCTATAATATGAACCATATGGTTTTCAAATGTTAATAACATGTTATCACCTTTTTTATAATGTTATTATTATATGATTATTGTTATCTCCCTTTTTAACCTTACTGGTCATCAGATCTCACCTTTTTTATATTTCCTTTCACATGTTATAAATAAGTATTACTATATGATATGGTGGAAAATGGTGATAATTATGAAGATATAAGTGGGAGATGATGCGTAACTATTATGAATGATATGATTTTGTTTCATTATTCTAGAAGATGATTGAAAATTTTTATTTCCAAAGGGATAATTATATTATATAAATAATTTTCATATATATAGATACAATATTATTGTATGAAATGTTAATATCATTATAGATGGTATTAGAAAAACGTTAATTAACTATCTGAATCTAGTATGATAAAACTATAGTGATAACCATAGTGATGTGTCAATGTCTAGGATAATATCTTTATGTTTTTGTAATCATCACAAATTTCATAGGAAAATATTAAGTTTTTATATTAGAATTTATCAAGATTTAGACATCATATAAATGATTTTTTTGATTTTTTTGGTTTCCCTTTCTTTTTATTATTTATCAAAAAATGTGTTTCATTTTATCCAATTTTTTTAACATGATGGAATTTATTAATGGTAAATTTGATGAACAATGCAATTACTTTCCTCCTAAGAAATCGTATTTTATAGGTGGCGGACTGAAAAATATCATTACTCTGACCACACCACATCCTCAAGTTATGAATTATGATTAAACTAAAAAATTTAAAAGTATGTTATACTGATTTATTGAATCCTTAATAAGGAAACATACACATTCTTTTAGTGGGTATGTTGGTCCACTAGTTTTTAAGAAATGGATTGGTACACTTGAAATGTTATTATTAGTTATTAATTATTCATAACATGAGAATTGTAGTTTATTATTTGATTGGGGAAGTATATCAATGGTGTAATCATACCATGAACATGAAGAGACATTTAGATATTGAAATTATATAGTGGGTTGAGTTTAAGATATTATTTATCAATATTTATTTTCTTATTATTTTTCACAAAAAATGGATAAGGAATTAATTATATTAAAATAAAATGATTATTAACCATTGGTACCTATGAGAAAACTTTCACAAGACTTGTGAGGAAAACTTTTGGTTTTATCATACAATCTGGAAGTATGTTTGATCAATTAGGAAATGGATTATATCCAAGTATCTAAATTCAATTATCCATTTCTAAAATCATTATCTATGATAAAATCATTGGATATGATATAAAGGTGGATACAAATATTGGAATTACCTGTCAATCTCAGGGATTTGAAAAGAAATGAAAATTTTAATTCGAAGGAAATTCTAAAAAACACTAAGATAAGAATATGATATTTCTAAAGTGGTGAGTAAAAGTTAACAAATTATATGAATATTGAGAAATAACCATAGAGTAACCCAACCACAATCCTGTTTTTTAAATTCTAGGAGTATATTAATTATGATAAAAAGTGGCCAAATATTAGGTTTAATGGTGATGATTGACATCACCAATTATCCCATAGACAATGGAAAATATCAGGAAATAACTATTTCTGAAGAGGGGTTCAATAATTATTTGGTAAAAGGTACACATAACATCCACTATATAATTTCAAATGTCTTATTTGATTCTAGATATTCTTACTCTTTTATATCCAATAAATTTCTTTAGTTTATCATAGTAGTGTATCAAAAAACATCAGATATTGAGTTAATATTAAAAACCCTTAAAGGTATGATGATTTGATCCCATGTCTATTATTCTTATCTAGTTAAATATTAATGGAATTTTTATCATGAAAATCTTATTAATATTCTCTAGTTAAATTCGATGTTATTTTTGAAATGTTTTGGTTTCCATCACATAAATCAAACCTTAATTTTTGTGTAATGGATGCTATATTTGATATTCCAAAACCACATTAAATCATCTATTAGTGTGATGATAAAAATGATTTCGCGATGGAAATTAAATCCTTTATATGGGTTGTGATTCATATTGACTATATGATTTTTTGTTAGATGGTTGGGGAGAATCTCAACATCAATGATATGACATTTTCATGGGATTTTATTAATGTATTTCATATTTTTTTCGATCTTCGGTGAAATCATAATGTTGATATTTCAATTGAACACATACATGGTTATACACAAATTTCCAAGACTCCAAAAATGTTGTCCCTGATTGAGTTTCAAAATTTGAAGAAGACAATCTAAGAGAATCTGGACAAGGGATTGATTTACAAAAATGTTCTATCTTGGGGTGAAACTATTTTTTTTATTATAAATAAATATGGACCAATGTTATTGTTCTTTGATTATCAAGGAAACAAAGTCCATTATCATGAAAAATTACCATCTACCCTTTATTGTTGACTTGTTTGATCAACATCATAGAGATGATTACATTTCCATGAGTGAAATTTGTTGTGGGTATAATAAATTGAGGGTTAATAAGAAGGATGTACCGATGCATCAATTTGTACAAGGCATGGACACTATGAATTTTTAGTGATTTCATTTAGTCATACTAATTTACATTATATCACTACAGATCTATTAAATAGCGTATTTCGAGAATACCATTACTTTTTTGTTGTAGTCATTATTGATGATGTTCTTATTTACTAAAAATGTAAAGGAGATCATGAAGATCACTTAAGAATTTTGTTGAATATCCCAAGTAATTCTAAGATTTATGAAAAATATACCATGTGAGAATTATGGATTTGGAATAGTTCATTCTTGGTTCATATATTCTAGTGTGAGGGTATATCATTCAACCCTTAAATGGTAGAAGATATTATACATTTTTCCTAAACTAACCACTATGAATGAGATCCAATTTTTGCTTAGTTTTGAATGATATTATAATAACATAGTAGAGAATTTTTGTGGATATCGAATACACTAAAAAATTAACTAAGAAGGGGGCATGATTGTTTCTATGAGTGAATGTGATGAATATTTTACGAAATTGATGATAAGGCTAGTTGGAAGACCTATGCTTACACTACTATGTAGTGTATACTAGTTTGAAATCTATTATGATGCATCAAATAAGTGACTGGGATGAATCCTCTTATAGAGAAATATGGTTATACATTACGCCTCATGATAAATCAAGGTTCTTCAGAAAAATTACACAACTCGTGATTTGGAGTAAGGTGCGGTAATTTTTGTATTAATGATATCAAGTAATTATATCAATGGATTAAAGTGTGACATATATACTTATCACAAAATACAAATGTATATTATCCCTAAAAAATAGACGAACATGGAACAATGTAGATGGTTGGATATGATTAATTATTATGAATACTCAATACATTACAACCATTGTAAAGATAACATGGTGGTATATTCTATGAGTTTAAAGGATCATAATATCTTAACTATGAGCACTATCACAAAGTATCTGGTATTTTTGGACATGTGAAGGATGGATGATGAATTCTATAAATAAGGGAAGAAATCCTATCTTTATAAAATGAATGGATTAATATATATCCAAGTGACGATTCAAGGTAAAAAAGAATATATAGAGATGGAAAAGAATGTGAGAAATGTTCTTGAGTTTAAGCTTTATTATGATAAAATAATAAGATTCAAAAGTTTTGTATGTTTCCATTTGGTACAAGATTTGAAGAAGGATATGGTGGATAAAGATCATATTTCTTCAATCTCTATTAATCCTAGAAGTATAAAGATGTATTTAGATTTTAATGTGTATTTTTTATTGGATGAAATAAAAATAAATATTATATACTATGTTTTTTGGATGTTGGTATGTCAGCAAATTAGTGAAGAGAGAAAAACATATAAGGGGATTTTAAAACGATTACCAATACAATATTGGAAGTGGGAAAACATCACTATGTATTTTTTTATTGGACTCCCCAAAAAATTTATAGGGAATAATATTATATGTGTTTTAGTAGATTTCCTTATGAATTCATCAAACTTTATTTATATTAGCGAAGATTTACCTCTTGATCAAAAAACATGATTTTATATTAAGTAACTGGAAAGATTTATGGGTTTACCACTATAAATCGTATCTAATTGGGATATGAAGTTTACCTTTCTATTTTGGAGAGTTATTCACCAGTCTCTTGATATAAAATTTAGATTCAGTACAAATTATCATCCTCAGATAGATGATCCATCATAGAGAATCATTCAAACATGATAAGTCTTGTTGATATATTTCTCTATGTATTTAAAATATATGGGGAACATCACCATCCCTTGTTTAATTTTTTTCAATAATATATTCCCCTGAAAAATTTAGATGTCTCTTTACAAAGCACTCTATGGTAGGAAGTGAATAACGCCAATGTCTTGGAATTAGGTTAGAGAAAGAAGTATAATGAGACATGATCTATCTAAGAAAATTGAAAATAAGTTTAGAGACATTCAAAAACATATTATATAAGATCATAATATATAAAATATTTATTCTAAAAATCATCTAAATCATCAATATTATGAAGTGGGTAACATAGTATTCTGGTGAATATCTATCTGGAAGTGGGTAATGAGATTTGGAAATAAGGGAAAGCTAATCCCTAGGTGTATTATTCTTTTTGAAATTATTTATCACATCAAGATGGTATCTTATCGATTGATGCTACTACTGATTCACTCTCAAGTTCATGATGTGTTCTATATATCTATCCTATGAATATACATAATTTATTTTAAAAATTTACTGAACTAGAGGTCATACCATTGAATATCGTTTTTATGAGGAAAAATTGTTGGAGATTATATATTTTAGAGATATACTGTAATAAAAAATAGTAGTCACTTGGTTAATTTTTTATTAGCACAAAGTTTAATTTTAAGAATATCCAAGGTAACCTAATTATATGATTAGGAAAAAGTATCCTCAATTATTTATATTAGTGTAACTGAATTTAATGTAATTTTTTTTGGGGTGTATAATTCTACCCCTAATATTTTGGGAAATAATTTTTTCAAATAAATTTATTTTCTTTTATATCTTGTATTACACGCAACAATGAGTTTAGGTGAACCATATTATATACTATTCAAATTCAATTTTCATTTAGTTGTTGGATTGGATGGTATGAACATGTATATCTAAATTTTAAAGATTTATGGTTTACAAATGTATAAAATGAATTCATTATTTTTCAATTAATTAAAATTGAAAATAAAAATCTTTTGAAAATAAAGGAGGTGTTTTATAAAAGAACTATTTTTTAGGTTAGAAATTTATTATTATCCTAATAAATTAAATTGATCAATATTGTTGAATTATTTTATTTATATTTCTATATTATATATTTCTTCAATTTTTTAAACATTTATATATTAATTTTCATTATGCATAGGATAATAATAAATCTAGTTTTATGCTTAATAATATTTTTTTTAGAAGAGAGTTTCGTCGCATTTTGGGCACTTACATTAAAATTAATTTCATCCATTTATAAGTTTTTTATTAGGTAAATTAAATTAATTATTTATAATCAAGAGTTTCAAATTTGTTAAATTTACCCCTTTTATTTTTAGAGAATATTAATAGTAACCATAATGAAATTTATCACCTTGGTAAATTGTAAATTAGGATAATATTGGTTAAAACTAAGTAGGAAAGCCATAAGTTTACATTTCAATACTAATTTTATTATGCTAACTTCATTATTATCACCTTTGGTTTTAAATGTATTTGTTTAATAGAAGCATTTCCATGAAAGTGAGAAATGAAATATTAAAATTAAAAAAAGTTACAAAATATCACTCTTTGTTTTTAATAGGTGTTATGTGTCCAAATTTAAAACAAATCTATGAATGAATATATGTGTCTATTTTTAGATTAGAAAAATTATTTTACTAATATAAAATTATTTTTGATTTTTAATAATTTTATAATCACCTTAATTTTCTATGAAACACCGATGTAGTATTTCTTTATAAAACAAAAAAATTATATTAAATGATTTTAAATTTTTTAAAATTCATATAATATGAATTCATTAATGTGTAAAAATAAATTTATATAACTATATGATATATTAGGGTGGTGTTAGTGAATGGTTTTTGAATTTACCTTTATTCTTGATGTATTTAATGTTAAAATAAATTAATAGTGATGAAAATAAAATTAATAATATTTTATAATAAATAAAATATAATTAAATGTTATAAAATTTATGAAAATATGAGATTAAAAAAATGGATTTTATATGGTTTTAAAAATCATAAATGGTCCATTAGGGAGTTATTTTTCATATAATATAAATACTATAAAACATTAATGTGTTAAATACATAGTAATTGTGAAAATGGATAAAATGGGTGTAGGGGAGGGTTAAAAATAAATGATGTGGGAAAAAATTTGTTCAAAAAATTTAAAAAATTTATTAAATACGATGTTTTTATCTCTTAGTTATCTTATATTAAAAAACTAAAATTATTTATCCATTTTTAAATCAATATACATTTATAATAATTTTGTTTTTAAAGAAATTCAAAGGTATCCCCTCCCCTCAAATATAAAAGGGCTCCCCTCAATTCCCTTATTTGCACAAAGTTGAACCTTTAATATACACCAAACCCTTACAAATGTCCTCTACTAAATCCCTTATAAAGATATTTGAAGTAGTTAATTAAAAAATGTAATCATCATAACTGATAACTTCCCTTTTGGATATTATTTTACCAAATATAAAAATATTATATTGTGCATAAATTAATAAGTTATGTAAAATAAATATACTGAAAGGTTATTATTATAATTAAAAACCCTTTATGATCCATATTTCCATTAAATTAGAAGTGAAAATATTGCTCATATGTATAGAAAACATTTCATCTCCACACAAAGATAGAGTACATTTCTCATCACAATATTTTGTGGATAAATAATATTTTAATAACCCATATTTCCCCCAAGCCATTTCTTTGTGAAAATACTTTGTTGAGGTGTTTTGGGAGATGTCATTGGATTAATTCAAGTGTTTGATAAATTTCCACTCATTCATTCGGCATGTCAGTGCATCGTCATGTCAGTGCATCGGTGAGCCATAGGGCATCAGTATCAGTGATTCATGGGGTGTCAACATCAGTGAGTCAAAGGGCATCAGCATCGGTAGATCAAGGGTGTCAGTGTCTGTGATTTGGAATGCATTTATATCAGTAGATCCGAGCATTGGTAGGTTAGGGCATTAGTAGGTTGTTAGGTAAGTAGATTAGCATCGGCAGCTCATCATCGGTAGCTCACCTGTCGGTGGCTCGACATCGGTGACACACCCATCGGTGACTCATTTTATAGTTTTTGAGTTTTCGTAGTTTCACACCTATTACATTTTTTATCTGTTTAAAGTTAATCTATAAACTCACAAAAAACATCTAGTATATATTCACCATTTCCATGGGGAATTATTAAATATCAATTAATACCAATGTGTGAAACCGCCAAGCTTCATGGTGAAACCACAATCCAACCTTCAAGTACATTGAAATGGTCTCATTGATTTTAGGATATGGCCTCTTCTTAAGCCATGATCCTCTCTTCCTTCTTCATTTTGGTTTCCCTTGGTGCGCCTAGAGACTTCTTCCAGAGATTGGTTATGAACCTGTACTAGGGCCCTTACCACTCATCCATCATTGAGTTCTTCTTGTAAGTCACGCCATCCCCTTTTCGTTGCATAATAAGGAAATTTTCTCCCTCGATCAATATGTAGGGATTTTTTTCTTCTATTTAGATGCACATCATGCGGGGTGAGTATATTAATGGTTCTTTATAATAATGGTTGTATACACTTATTGATAAGAGAATTAAACAAGAATTTAATATGAACAAAAGATAATCCTCTTAAACAACATAATGGACATGGTGTTGTTTGATATTAGTCGTTATTTTTATTCCATTCTGTTTGATTATTTATGGATTTTGTGGCTATAAGCCATCTGAAAATCACGGTCGTTGGTGGGCCTTGATTATTCACTAGCAGTGTTCTGTTTCGTAGTGAAGTTTTGATGCACATATGTATCATGAAATCTGATTAATCACATACACTCGGTTAAATAAAGGGATTCCCATGGATCAAACATGTTCTATGATAACCCCAGTTATATTTAAGTGGGAATTAAAGGACCCCTTGTTACTGAATCTTTCACCAGGGCGCGCACGTATGTCTGTTGGAGAAAGATGAAGACACACTAACTGTTGCCCCGCATTCCCACTTTCTAAAGGTTGGTGGTATGCATCTCTTATTCAGGGATGTTTCCTTATTCATAAAAATAGAATTATGGGATGTTAGTTCTTTCTTATATGGATTCCTTCTCGGAACTCGTCACCTATTCCGGGTCTCCCTTATAGACTGAAGACATTTTTCTTGAAACTCATCCTAGTTCCATATCTTGATGGACACCAGTTAATTACAATTCTTCTGTTGGGACATTACAAGGGGTCCTATTAGGGCAGAAAACTTTGGATGGGGGAGTAGTGACGTTGGATATCACAGACGTGTCTGGACACTGGAACACTAGTGTGTCTATGTTTCTTCTCCTTACTATAGGGATTCCCAGGGGTGTAGAGGCCCAAGGAATCCCATATTGAATGCAGAGAATTATATTCCATAATCATGTATCTGAGGTTTTCCTCAGATTCCCATGTTTAACACAGGGTATATTGTAGGTTTAACATCTAGCAGAGACAGATCGAACTAATTGGAACACTGACTAGAGTACATCAGATAGGTGTGACTCCTGGGGAAAACACTAATGATGGGCAGTGTATTGGCATGATCTCACCTGGATGTGGTGGCCCAGATAAGAATAAGGATGGATGATGTATGGTTAAATGAAGTGGAGGGAGAATAAAATGGAACCATCGTGAGGATGATGGTGATGTTGGGATTGAGCCATGAAGAGACATCCTTGGTATCCCTGTGGTAGGGAATCAAAGTCTGCGTAGTTCGGGGGGATGATGGGACACTTGAGGAAGCGGTCTGTGAGAATGGATGCATGGATGGGATATGAAGGAAATAGAACCTCCATGTTGGATCATGATCTTCCCTGAACACGTGGGATCGAGAGGTAGATCAGTATGAGTCAAGAGTGATGGGATCAAACCTTAAAGTGGCTTCCTACATATCCCTGTGGCAGGGAATAGAAGTTCACATAGTTCATATGAAGACAAATTACCATCAATTAAGGACATCAATGGATTATAGTTCATTGGGGGATTTCAATGGATTATCATCGATTGTGTTTGACAATGGCATACCAAAAACTAGGGGTGAAAAAGACTTACCACTAATTTGGGTGGCAACGTTTTACTGCTGATTGGGGTGAAAACGGCTTACCGCTAATTGGGGTAACAACGAATGACCACTGATAGGGTTGACGATGACTTACCGATGGATAAGATCATAATGCATTACCGCTAGATGGGGTCACAATGACTTAACACTGGACGGGTTCACAACGTCTTACTGCTGGAAGGGGTTAGAATGGATTACTGCTGGATGGGGTCACAATGGCTTACTGTTAGATGGGGTCACAACAGCTTACCACTGGATGGGGTTGAACCTCATGAAGGATTCCTACATACCCTGTCTAGAATACAAGGATTAAATCCCACGTAGTTCGGGTTGGAGGATGCAGTTTAACATCATGCAGGATGAAAAGGGGGCATGTAGTTTAACTTCATGTGGCACGATGGTGATCTGATGTCAAGGGGTTTAGAACCAGTTTTTGTTGGTCTTCAACCTCAGGGAGGCTTCCTCCGTACCTTACCTTGGAAAGAATGAAAGTCCCTATAGTTTGGGATGGTTGTGGGGCTGACACTCTAGGCTGCCCGGTTGTTGTTGGGCTTGAACCCCAGGGAGTCTTCTTATGTACCTTGTCTCGGAAAGGATCAAAGTTCATGTAGTTCAAGATGGCTGCCGGGCATACGATCAAGGCTGCCCAATGGTTGTTGGTATTGAACCTCAGTGTGGCTTCCTAGGTACCTTACCTTGGCAAGGATCAAAGTCCATGTTGTTCTAGATGTTTGTGGGGGGTACACTCTACCTTTCCTGGTGGTTGTTGGGATTGAACCTCAGAGAGTCTTCCTACGTACCTTGCCTTGGAAATGATTAAAGTCCATGTAGTTTGAGATGGTTTTGGGGGTTACACTCTAGGCTTCCCAGTGGTTTTCGGGCTTGATCCTCAGGGAGGCTTCCTATGTACCTTACCTTGGCAAGAATCAAAGTCCACGTAGTTAGGAATGGTTGTTGGGCTTACACTCTTGGAATACCAGTGGTTATTGGGATTGATCCTCAGGGAGGCTTCATACGTACCTTTCCTTGTCCAGGATCAATGTCCACATTGTTTGGGATGGTTGTGGGAATTATACTCTCGGCTGCCTGGTGGTTGTTGGGATTGAACCTTAGGAAGGCTTCCTACGTTCCTTGTCTTGGAAAGGATAAAAGTCCACGTAGATTAGGATGGTTGTGGGGCTTACACAGTATGTCGCTCGGTGGTTGTTGGGCTTGAACCTTATGGAGGATTCCTACGTACCTTTCCCTACAAAGGATGAATGTAACACCCCGAGCTTCCATGATACACTTCACATTCAATAATGCAATAGCTTGCATTGTACGCAACTTTGAGTTCTAACACACCGCAACTAATCAAAGTAGCCGTTATGAATAGTCATAACCACTTTTTAAAATTATAGAAATTTTATATTTAAAAATGGACTTCATTTTTCTATTTGGAATATCGAAATTATCCTAAGTTGAATTTTTTGTAATTTTCTGAGAACTTCCAATTTTCTATGAATAGTGAAAAATACTTAAAAACAACTTTTTTAATAAAAATAATTTATATTGATAAATTATACTATTGAGTGGTTTTAAAGTATAATTAGAATATATTTTTACCATTTTATCCAATGGTGTTCATTAGAATTAATTTAACATTGAAATTGAGAATGAACAATTGTCAATCTGTTGATATAAATTGTTTCTTAAAGACACGCTATTTGTTGGGACAACGGGAATTGATTATAAAATTAATTAATGAAACATATATGTTTGGAATTTTTTAAAATAGACATTATTTTTGAAATCGGAATATCAAATATAGGTTAGGGTGAAATTTTGGCATTGTTCTGAAAAACTTCAATTTTTGATGAATAGTGAAACCACTAAGTGGTAGTTAAAAAACTGATTTTTCGTTTAAATGAAACATTACCACTTCTGTGATTTGATTTTCAAAAATCCAACATACATGGTTGTCATTAGGAAGTAAAATGTGGTTCAATGGGATTAAAATAATTTTTTGGTGAATAGAAATTTTTAAGTTCTTAATTGCGATTAGAGGTAATTAGTGTAGTTTATGGTAAAAATAATGTTTTAATAATATGAGATGAGCTTGACACATGTCCTACCCTAATTGGATGTGCCATGGCCGACCAAGAGAATCCATGGGTCAACTTGGGGACCCCATGGAGCCACTTTAGTTGGAAAATGACATAAATACATTTTATTTAATGTTAAAGTAAAAAATGACACAAACATGAAATGTTTTACTAAAACAATTTTTACATGGGGTTATACAAGTCTTATTTTTGACTATAAATAGTAATTGGAAAGATAAAAAGATTTCCTACATCATAGTATTTTTTTATAATTGTTAGACATTAAATAAATTAAATTATTTATGACATCATGATGATGCAGCGATGACCTCATTATTTAACGATTTAAATAAAATAAAAAGATAATTTAAAATCCAAGGCTTACACTTGTAAAAAACCTATTGGATGAGTAGATTTCGAACCCTTATCACCTTATACTCGAATTATATAAGTGTGGGACCTTTGGAATCCGAAAAGCATTGTATAATAATGTAACATTTCTTT
Organism: Viscum album; assembly: GCA_963277665.1. Taxonomy (NCBI): domain Eukaryota; kingdom Viridiplantae; phylum Streptophyta; class Magnoliopsida; order Santalales; family Viscaceae; genus Viscum; species Viscum album. Next base: position 1,948,836,655 of record OY728130.1, read on the forward strand.
ACTTTCCAAGAGTGCCCCTCCTCTCCTCTTATAAAAGGCCCCCACCTCTACCACCTCATTCACACGTTCAAGCCCTTTGGCTCGGCCAACATCTGCCCAAATACTCTCCCAACTTCCCCCTCTTACTCCTAGAAGCCTCACTTTGGGCAGAACTCTTCCCAAGGAAGCCTTTGGCTCAAATCAAAAAGAGTTACCCGATTTTAAGGTAATGTCTTCTCTAATGTTGTTTTGTTTTATTTTTCTTCTCCAACCCCCTAAACAATTTTTATTCATTTATTTTGTAACAAAACTAGTATCCTAAATATACTAGGATGTTTTTATAAGAAGTATTAGAGCTACACTTACACATACCTACATCTAATGGTTAAAGAACATACTGTTTCTGTGGATGGCGAATTTTTGCCTCACGAAATGATGATTGTTCATCACTCATATAACACCTCTAATGGTGGCCATTATGATGAAACTATTTTTATATATGAAATATATTATGTTTCTGTTTTCCTTATGATTTTTTATTTTTCATTTATGGAATTCCTTTATGGTTTCCATTATGGGTAAACGCAATATTTTCATTTTAGGAAGTGCGGACTAACGCCCCCTCAAAGTGATTTGAATCGTTAATGCCATATATGGGATGTATAAAGGATGGAGTAAATGATATTATATATGATGTTATACGGGAATTATAATATACTTTTATATCATTATGATTTCATTAAATACTAATTAGAAATGAAAGTAGCGTTCATGCGTACGTACGGCTTACCGTCTCTATGAACGGTGCATTTCATTTCTTACCTCTAAACGTTATGGAATATTATAAATGCATGTATATACTAGATATATATGAGATATATGATATCTATATCATGAATATAATTTTGGATATAATGGATATATCACCACATGAACAACTTGTAATTATAAGAATGTTATTTTTGACCCAAGTACCTAAGATCGACAAAATGACCGTTATAAACATAAATAATTACATAATGTTCATAACATGGTAATAAGGGATATAAAGGGAATAATGAACATGAAAAAGGTTCTTAAGTAAATAGGAATTAAATCTAGTTTATTATTCAGGAGGTTAAAGAATCGTCGACTCAGCACAGGACGCAAGGTAAGGGAATTTCTTAACCCAACTTCCATTCTTTAGGTTAATCTCCTACATTCAAATTATGTCATGATATTATTATGTCCTGTTTTGTATTTTTTACTTTATTTATGTGTACCTATAGTGAATACACATAATATATCTATTTTATTTTAAAAATGATCTTTTTATGGACTTCGTCTCAATCTCCTTTCATTGAGGCATATTTGGTTTTATACACAACTTTCTTTTATACGGTGTATAAACCCCGTTGACTTTTACGTTTATTCAAAAGGAATTTTTTTTATACGAAGCATTTTACTAAACGAAAAAAGGGAATGTTTTTCTTTTTGTACTTATGAGGCGACAACGACTTCAATGCCGTTGTAACCATTATTTGAGTTTCGGCTTTCTCAACAAGCCATCACTATTTTTTAATGAAAAATAAATACAATGTATTAAATTTCTTTTATATTGGTATTGAAAATTGTTTTGAAAGAGTTTTTATTATATCAATGTGTTGTATTGATATCTTGTGATTGAAATGTGGAAATGTTATGTTTCCTTTATGCATGTTTTATGTGATACGGTTATGTTATGGTTTATGATATGTTTAAACCTATTCATATGAGGAATGTATTGGACTTAATAAGTGACGGGTGGAGCCCGCTATAGATCCTCGATGCATCGGCAGGTCTCATGAGACAAACTAGTGTCTTGGCATGAGGCCTTGAAAAAATCTTATTTGTGGTCTTGGCATGAGGCCGTGGCTACGTGGTTATGATAGTATGGAATTATGCATTCCATCATTATGAAAGTGGTTATTGATATTGCATGTGATTATTCGACCAGTAGAATATCCATGTGAATAAGTAAATGGAATTATCTCATTTTAATTTTGCCATATTATGTTGAAGTTCATGTTTTAAAGGCTTTTTTTTAGTTATACATTGCTTTAAATGTTAATGTTTATTTATGAAAGCTTATGCAATATTGTTATCCTTACGAAGCATCTGAGCTCACCCCTTTCAATGTTTTAATATTTTCCAAGATGTGAAGAATATTTTATGAATGACCTGGAGGGATAGTCAGAAGAGGATATGAGTGTGGACTATGGAGACTTTGTTATTGTAGTTTTTCACTTTATGATGTAATGTAAGACTTATGAATGTATCTAGTGTTTCCAAGGCTACTAAACTAATCGGTCATTCGAGACTTGATCTTTGTGATCATGCTAATGTTACGACGTAATGCACCGACTCTGGGTAGCTGGGGTCGGGGCGTTACAATGAATATCCAAATAGTTTGGGATGGTTGTGGGGCTTACACTCTAGGTTGCCCGGTGGTTGTGGGGCTTGAACATCAGGGAGGATTTCTACGTACCTAGCCTGAGAAAGGATCAAAGTCCATGAAGTTAAGGATAGTTGTGGGGCTTACACTCTAGGATATACAAAGATATGTCATGGTTGATGCTTATTCTAAGCCAATGTGAGTCATGCTTGGTATGATAAACAAGATGAAAAAAAGGCCTGATGATCACTTCACGACATGTGTGTCTGTGGGAAGTGGAGTAGGTCTTACACGTATTCAGTAGCCCAAAGAGTAAATGGGGGCTTACATGTGGTTAGAAACCAAGGTTGATGGAGATTTTGACTTACCTAAGGTTGGAGGCCCAGGTAGTGACAAAGCCCGAAGAGAGAGGGATTTGTCACCGAGGAAGAGAGGAGGAGAAGGGGTGAAACCTCCTATAATAAAATCTAGGTTCTTACACCAAGGTGTTTGTCCTTTCCCCGTGGACAAACACCACTCCCATAAAGAGGATCTCATTCCATTTGAGGAATGATTTCACTCTCATAGAGGCTAGTGGGCATAGAGAATGTTTGAGATGAGGCACCCCACATATGATGCATGAGATGAGGCTATTGTTTAACGTCATGTACTGGGGACGATGGTGCTTGGTGGTTTAACTTCTTACATCTCAGATAAGGTGGGTTCACTCCGCACCCCTAGGACTTACATAACTGATACACACCCGCCCTGAGGGAAGGAAGGAATCAACAATATCATGGTGAGGGAGTGATGTGGAGTGATCCCTTGGGGGATCCATTTCACGACCCACCCCATACCAGGACTGGTATCAGAGGAAAACGAACCAGCACTCATGAGGTGGGGATTCCCATCTCTACTGAAGTAGAGTAAGGAATAACCATTCCTTGAGTCATCTAGGGAGTATCTATCCTAACTCTCACTAAATGAAATGCCCTGGTTCTTCTCCTCAGGTTATCTGTCAAACCTCAACTACCATTAAGTTCCACAATGGAGTAACCCAAAGGACTACCATGTCATAATGGTTCCAACACAACAGAAGGTGTGTCAATCGGACACTCGGTCTGTAAGTTATAGACATTTTAGTGCCGAGGGCCCAGTTGGATTTGTGTTTGATCCAACTCGGTCATACTTCAAATGACATCAGATAACCAAACAGGTCACACCTTTGTGATCCACACCAAAAAACACACGAGATGGACTACCCATTTGTCCAAAATGAATACCCAGTGAAAAAGGTTGTATTTCACCGCAAAAACGTGAACTGGGCTTCGTGGGACCCATGCCTTGACGTTGACAAAAATATCCAAAATTGGTCTTGAAAAATTTGTCTTAAATTTAGGGTCATAACTTCACAGACGGTTCGTCATTCCGACATTGTATGAGGGAGATATATTGGATACAAGATCCCGTAATAATAATAAAATTATTATCATTGCGTGTTTCGTGGACCCAGACCACAGACCAGAATTTAATATTCAACATTAGAATTTAATCTTCAGTATTAATGACAAGATCACATCTTCACTAACGGAAAGTCAATTGGGCTTCATACACAAGAGTTATGATGTGGTGAAGATTTAATAATAATATTAAATCTATTATGTTTCGAGCGCTTTGGGTACCCGATCTGAAAACATGAAAAAGACATCCAATATTGGTCTCATAATTTCCGTCTTGAACTCAGGGTCGCACTGCCACCAATGGTTCATAAAACCAAGGTCCCATGAAGGAGTTATAGTCAAAACAGTGTTTTATCATCAAAATTAATAATAACAATATTTTATTATTTATTTATTTATTTATTTATAACTCCAAAATCAATCACGATTTGGACTCCCTTGTGCATTAGATTTCATCACCAAATCCCCCATTTAACATTTATTTATCTTTTAATTTTATTCCCACTCTAACCTTATAATTCTTATCCCTCTCTAATCTCATTTATTCTTCCACGATTCCATCACGCTCCAACAAAAGTGGTGCCTCCCCTTGGCCTTTACTTCATTCCCTCCACACCCCAACTCCTTTCTCACTTCATTTTTATTATTAATAAAATTAATAATAATAACACCCATCATTAATATTCTAATTTAATCCCATTAAAGTATTTTACCATGGTTTTTGTCATATTAAATTAAAACCATTACCATAGTAACAAATCTTCCTTCAATTTCATCAACGGGTCACCATCATTATCATTAATTATTATTATTATTATTGACACCTGTCGTGTCCCACCTTTGCATCAGCCTGGTCTTCCACATCACCCCAAAATATCGGATCTACCTCGCATTCCATTGAAGCTACCTCTCCCAGCTTCCGTGGTCACCTGATCGCCTCACCGAACCACTGCCTTGAACCATTGAAACCCTCGTCAGACCCATGCCACGGGATCCTTCCATACGCCATTCTGGCTTCGATTTTGACTTAGACAAAAAGAGACAAATGTTATCCCTGATCATTTGGTTGAGATTTTCACATCCATATGTCATGCTCAACAAAACATTGAGTTTCAAGTGTGCTTAATTATTTTGCGATGAAGAATAGGCGAAGAATGCACAGACCATGAATAAGGAAAGATCTTGGTCGAAGAGCAGATCGATAGCTGTGTTATTTTTTCCACTGTTCATCAGAATCAAGAACATGGGGAATCGACAATTAAATATTTATCATGCTTCAAGAATCTCAATTTCAAGATAAACAAGAAGAAAATTAATTCAATAAATTTTTTGTCGATCTGCAAATTAATTTATTTAATTCGCGTTCATCATGAGAAATTTAAACCGAGGTAAGGAATCCACAAAGATATATCCTACCTCATGTTTGGATCAATCATTGGTGAATATCACATTCAGAAAGATTTTTTCGGTGTTGAAGAGGTTGTCACTTGCCCAATGAGATGTTGCATTTGTCTCTCTTCAATTCACTTGTATCTGATTTTTCATTGCTCATCGTTTCTCATTCATCAATGGGAAGAGGATGATAGGAGAGGAAGGGAGGGTTTACCATCTTTGGCCAAAATGAATAATGAGGCCAACACCCTCAAAAAAATGAATTTATAACCTCTCTCTAGGTTAAAAGAAATTAATCAACTAATTAAATGAACAATTATTTAATTATTTAATTAATCATCCACGCAGGCACACATGCCACCCTTCTGATGTCGATAATGGATATACCTTTCTTAGGGTAAAAACTGCATTCCGAACTAATCTGTGGTCTCAAATTTTTTATCTGATTCCTTGTTCAAGAGATACTCATGTTTGAGCTATTAAAATAATAAATTAATAATTTTAATTTATCCATTTAACACACCGCCAATGAGTAAGGGGTACGAATATCCTGTACCGAATTATTTTATGTCATGACTAGGGGAAACAATATGTTCCGGCTCTAACCGTGGTCTCAGATTTTCCAATCCAATCATCCTTTTTAGAGATATCTCTTTTTCTTTAGTTAACTGTGCGTGCGTAATATAAAAACACTTAACATTTTTATAAAATTAATTATGGGAACACCTGGCCTTGGAATTGCACACCGTCTCATCCCCCAGCTCTGGAAATATTCTTAGAAATATTTCAAAGGATTATTAGGACAAAAAATGGGTCTCTACATTATTCCCTACTTCAATATTATCATCCTCTAAAAGAAGAACTAGGGAAAACAATCAGGAATCTGAGCCCATACTTAGATCTCCCGACCCAACTATTTTGTATAAGGCAATGCGGTATGCAACCTCTCCATCTCCTTTCATTGTCTCGAAAAAACTGATAGAACTCATGGAATAGCTTTCCTCCCCTACCAAACCTCTACATCACATGTCACATTTGGAATCACTATTTTTCACTAGAATAAGGTCTCATGATTCCCTACTTTAGAATATCCATATGGTGAAACACCTAAGGATATATGGTTACACAGGATCTCACAGTAGATGAATCAAAACTGAGACTCTCTTACACGCTTTAGAGGCGAAGGAGTGAAAACCATTGACTGAAGAAAAGTTTTACCATTTTGTTCAACTAGGGTTAGGTACAAGGAAGTTAACTTCTCCGAAACTTCCCGCATCAGGGGAGTCTGGGACTTCCTGCACTTACCACTAAGGGATTCTGCTACCCAACCACAAGTTGAGTGAATAAGTCCAAGAGATTCTTCTATCATGATTCCATTTAATTGTATGGGCCTCAAATGATCTTGTGAATGTGACTGATCTAGAGAAGATCTCTTGCGTTGAGATCTCGTCATCTAGCGTCTACTAGTTGTAGTAAACATCTCATCTCTATTGCGCTCACTATCACAACCAGCCGTATGGCGTAACAAGAATATTTCTACCACTAGTGCCCACTATCACACCTTGTCTTATGTGGGAATGCTCAAAAAACCTATGATATCAAAGATCTCTCTACAGAGTCCCCACTGGAATGTTTGTTCTCAGAAACTACCATTATAGACCAGTGGACCACCGACTCTAGACAAACCTATACTGTCTGAGGGTCTAGCTTACTGTGGAACCTCATTGGTCTCTAGTGCAGGAACTAAAGAAATTGTTCCCAACCTTCACACATCCTTAGCCTAATCAGCTGGGGTTGTCTTCTTCTCAATGGCTAGGGGTGCTGTTACCTACCCACCTAGAGAAAGGGGATAACATGATGGGTCCTGAACTGAGCTCTCGTCGCTCATGGAATCATCACCATGAACAATAGCTAGTATTCTTGATGGATATCTTCTCAGAGAAATCCTGAATGTTATTAAGGAGTATCGAGGTCAGTTGATCATATCTATAGATATCAACAACAATGGGGAGCTGACTCAAGAAGGACAGTCAAAGACTCAATCCTATATGATGCATGTACCATTATTACCTGCAACAGGTGTCTCAGGGTGCTAAGTCATTAAGTGGGTAATCACAGTCCGGGTGAATGGATACTCTGGCCACCCATACCATCACTGGACTCCCTGGCCAGAGAGCTGCACTCGAGACACATCGACAATGTTTCCCTAAACCCAACCAAGACAATTTTAGGGAAACATTCTAACAATGTCCCAATGGTCGAACCACCTCTCATACCACCCTATCACGACCCATCCTGTACCAGGGCTCGAGCCCGGGTGTGGGTGAGGTCATGACAGAGTGGTATCAGAGGAAAACAAACCCGAACTCATGTGCTGGGGAGTACTTTCTCTACCGGTGTAGAGTAAGGAATACATGCACCATGAGTCGTCAAGGGAGTAGTCATCCTAACTCTCACTAAATGAAACACCCTGGTTATGCTCCTCAGGTTATCATTCATACCTCAAATTCCACTAAGTCCCATAAGGGAGTAACCCGAAGGACCTCCATGTCATAAGGGTTCCAACACAACAGACGGTTCATCAATCGGATGCCCAGTCTGTAAGTTATACACATTTTTGTGTCGAGGTCCCGGTTGAATTTGTGTTCGATCCAACCCCACTTTACATCAAATGACACCAGATAATAAAATGGGTCACATTGTTACGATCCACATGAAGAAACACACGATATGGACTATCCATTTTTCCAAAATGAATACCCTATGAAAAAGTTGCATTTCACCACAACACACGTGAACCGGGCCTTATGGGGCCCACTCATCAACCTCGACATAAATATCCAAAATTGTTCTTGAAATATCCTTCTCAAATTCATGGTCGCAATGTCATAGATGGTTAATCATTTCGACACTGTATGAGGGAGATATGTTGGTTACAAGACCCCGTAATACTAATAACATTATTATTATTGGGTGTTTCGTGGACCCGGGCCCCGAACCAGGATTTAATATTCAACATTAGATTTGAATAGTCAGTATTAATGATAGGATCACATCGCCACTGATGGAAATTTAATTGGGCATCGAATGCAAGAGTTATGATGGGCCGAATATTTAATAATAATATTAAATCTATTATGTTTTGAGCACTTCGGGTACCCGATCCCAAAACCTGAAAAATACATCCGATATTGGACTCATAATTTCCGTGTCGAATTCAGGGTTGCCCAGCCACTGAAGGTTCGTAAAACCAAGGTCACATGAAGGATTTATAGTCAAAACAGTGTTTTATCATCAAAATTAATAATGATAATATTTTATAATTATTATTAACTATTTATTTATTTATTTTTTTCTAACTCCAAAATAAATCATGATTTGTACTCCCTTGCACATTAGAATTCATCACCAAATCCCCCATTTAACATTTATTTATCTTTTAATTTTATTCGCACTCTTATCTTATAATTCCTCCCTCTCTCTAATCTCATTTATTCTTCCACGATTCCCTCACGCTCCAACAAAAGTGGCTCCTCCCATTGGCCTTTACTCCATTCCCTACACACCCCAACACATTCCTCATTTTAATGAAGTTATTAATAAAATTAATAATAACAAAGCCCATCATTAATTTTCTAATTTAATACCATTAAATTAGTTTTCCATAGTTATTCTCATATTAAATTAAAACCATTACCATAGTAATAAATCCTCCTTCAATTTCATCAACGGTTCACCATCATTATCATTAATAAAAATTATTATTATTGATGCCCATCGTGTCCCCCCTTCGCACCGGCCCGGTCTTCCACACCGCCCCAAACAGTCAGATCCACCTCGCATGCAACTGGAGCTACCTTTCCCAGCTTCCGCGGTTGCATGATCACCTCACCGAACTGTAGCCTTGAATTGCTAAAACCCTCGTCGGACCCGTGCCACGGGATCCTTCTGCATGCCATTACGGCATCGATTTTGACTAAGAAAAAAAGAGACAAATGTGGATCCCTGGTCCTTAGGTGGAGATCTATGTGTCCATATGCCACGCTCAACGAGACATTGAATTTACAGTGTGCTTAATTATTTTGCGATGAAGAACACAAGAAGAATTCATGGACCATGAAACAAGAAAGATCTCGGTCGAAGTGTGGATCAATATCCATGTTTGTTTGGACATCATTTTTGAGAATCAAGAATACGGGGAATTGAAAATTAAATATTTATCATGCTTCAAGAATCTCAAATTCTACATGAACAAGAAGAAAATTAATTCAATCAATTGTTTATCGATCCTTGAATTAATTTATTTAATTCGTGTTCATCAGGAGAAATTTAAACCGGGGTAAGGAATCCACAATGATAAATCCTACCTCATTTTTAGATTGATCGTTGGTGAAGATTTCATTCATTAGGATATATTCGGTGTTGACGAGGATCACACTTGCACAATGATGAGAGGAAGATGTTGCATTCGTCACTCTTCGATTCGCTTGGATCTGAGGCTACATTTCTCTTCGTTCATCATTCATCAATGGGAAGAGGATGAGAAGAGAAGAAGGGATGGTTTACCATCATTGGCCAAAATGAATTATTAGGCCAACCCCCTCTAAAAAAAGAATATATAACCTCATGCTAGGTTAAAATAAATAAATCAAATAAATAAATAAATAAATATTTAATTATTTAATTAATCGTCCATGATGGAACAGAGGCCATCCTTCTGATGCCGACAAAGGTCATACCTTTCTTTGGGTAAAACCTATGTAACAAACTCATTGGTGGTCTCAGAGTTTTATCTGATTCCATGTTCAAGATATACTCAGGTTTGAACTATTAAATTAATAAATTAATAATTTTAATTTATCCATTTAACACACCGCCAATGAGCGAGGGGTCCGAACATCCTGCACCAACTTATTTTACATTTCACCTAGGGGAAACACTGTGTTCCTGACCCAACTGTGGTTTCAGATTTCTGATCCGATCAACCATTTAAGATTTATCTCATTTTATTTAGTAAACGGTGTTTGCGTAATATAAATACAATTAACATTTTTATAAAATTAATTCTGGGAACACATGGCCTTGTAATTCCACTTTGTCTCAGTGCCCATCTCTGGAAATATTCTTAGAAATATTTCAAAGTCTTATTTGGCCAAAAACTGGGTCTCTATAGTCCACGTTAGCATGGCTATGAAAGGAAGCAATTTTCGTTAGCAAGCCTATGTGAAGAAGAATGCAGAAATGTAAATAAACGGAAAGTATCGCCCAAGGGACCTCGAAATTTATTCATGAAAACCTGAATGGCCGCACGAGGAAAGGAATTTCTGATCAAAGGGGTTCTTAGGTAGAAGCATTGTGAATCTTTGATGCTCGATGAAGTGGAGGGGCTTCATGAAGGGATTATCTTCGCTAAGTGAAGTCACCTAGCCTAGGAATAGGGCATAGGTGCATATAGAAGGTACTTTGTGAAGTTGAAAAGAATTTTCAGAGCAATGCCTCACGATGCAAGGGTGCCTTGCAAAGCATAACATTGTGATGAAATGTGCTTCGTGAATCCCAGTGACCATGCCTCAGCACACACTAGTAGAAAAATGATTTTTAACGTCGCCAGTTTGACTTCGGTTTCTTATAAACCAACGTAAATAATTTTTGTGGTGAATTTTTGGCATCGGTTTTTTTAAAAACCGATGCGAAAAAGGGAAAAAATTGTTTTGGCGTCAATTCTTAAACAAATCGACGCAAAAAACTAAAAAATATATATTTTGGCGTTAGTTTTTATGAAAACCAATGCCATAAAAGTTTTTAAACAAAATCTTTAGTATCAGTTTTCTAACAAACCGACAAAAAACATTTAAAAAAACTACTTTTCGCGTCGGTTTTTTAAAAACAGACGCCAAAAACAAAACATAATTTTTTTGGCGTCAGTTTTTTAAAAAACCGATGTTAAATGTTAAAACATATTTTTGGCGTCAGTTTTTATGAAAACCGACGCCAAAAAATTAAAAAAATAATTTACAGTGTTTTAGATAAGTTCTAAATCTTTGATTTGACTGGTTGTGGAGCTAAAACAGAGTTACGGATTAAAAGTTATGTCCTTTGAAAGTTGAACTTCTTTAAGACTTCTTTTAGAGAAGTTCAACTTCCGACATCCATAACTTTTAATCCGTAACTCCGTTTTTTCTCCACGACCATTCAAATCAAAGATTAGAGAAATATATAAAACACTGTAATTTTTTTTAAATTTTTTGGCATTGGTTTTCCTAAAAACCGACGCCAAATAGATATTTTATTTTTTCGTGTTGGTTTTTTTTAAAACCGACGCATTTAAATTTATTTTTAGTTTTTGGCGTCGGTTTTAAAAAAAACCGACGTGAAAAGTTTTTTTAAAATGTTTAGCATCGATTTGTTAAAAAATCGATGCCAAAGATTTTTCTTTTTACTTTTTGGTGTCGGTTCGTACTGACGCGAAAAATGTTTTTTTTAAACATTTTAGAGTCGGTTTATTTAAAAACCGACGCCAAAAAGGATAACGATTGACATTTTTGGTATCGGTTTTGAAAAAAACCGATGCCAAAAGACCAATGTAAATACTATTTTTCATCGGTTTCAAACAAAATTGACGCCAAAGAGTAACGTGGCATCAAAATTTCAATTTTTTTCACAACGCGCGTTTAACTTTTTAAAATCCCGCCTACATTTTCATACAACGCAATTGAAAATATTTCCATTTACTATATATATCTCCAGTTTCTCATTCGTTCATCATTTTCAACATCTTCAATTCAATAATGATTTCAATGCGTCTTCAATCGTTAATTTCAACACGGTACGTATTCTATTCATTTGTTTTCTTTATTATTATTATCCTTCATTTCTAAACAACTCGATTAGCTTTCTTATAATGATGATTCATTCTCATTTCTAAATACAAGTTATATGATGATAAAAAACATATCGTTTAGATGGAAGACCCTAAAACGATTGAAATATGTTTGATGTATTATGATTATTTTATTTCATTTGGTGTATATGATTTTAATTTATGTTTATCATGTTTTCTTTGAAACGAGTTGTATCAATCAAAACTTTGATAGGTTCAACTTCTAACGGCAATAAATTTTGAACCGTAACTCCGTTTTAAGTCCACAACCTGTCAAATCAAAGCATATGAAATGATCTAAAACATAGAATTTTTTTTTGGCGTCGGTTTTTATAAAAACCAACGCCAAATTTTTTTTGTTTCATTTATAGCGTCGGTTTTTTTAAATAACCCACACCAAAACTATTTTTTTTAATTTTTCACGTCAGTTTTTATGAAAACCGATGCTAAAAATGATATGAATTGGTATTTTTGGCATCGGTTTTTTACAAAACCGATGCCAAAAAACAAATGTTATTCATTTTTCGCGTCATTTTAAGAAAATTGACGTAAAAATTCATATTTTTTACGTTGGCGACTTCGAAGTCGGTTAAAAACCGACGTTGAAAATAAAAAAACCGACGTTAAAAACCATTTTTCTACTAGTGACACGGGTCATATTTGTACGATGTGTACTTCGAAAAGAAAAAATGCTCCACAAAGACCCGAGTCCCCATGGGGATCTCCTTCCTTTGCGGAGGCCCATGGTCTCTGTGAAGGGAATACCTCTTTGGAGAGGGGAAGAATTCACGCAAAGGGTAAGGAACTTTATAATGAAAATGTACAGGGAAGACCCACATTCTCCAAGGTCACTATTTGGGGAGGTCCCCTGTACTACCGGTGACCACTACCTACAACGGAGGCCTGTAGAGTCGACCCAGCCTACCCGTGGAGCGGTTGGGGCCTCAATTCGAGCCATTTATACACGTACCACAACTAAGCATACACAATGGATTGATGATATATGTCAACGATGGCTTGAGACATAGTAGTTGCTGACGTTGATGCCCCATGGTGGGCTTCCTCATAAACCTATGCTTGTGGCTGGCATGGCCTAGTGGGAGCCCTCCTGGGGGGGGGGCTGAAACAGGATCCTGACAGGGCTGACCCAAACATCCCCTACCTCGTTGACGTAGGGGAGAGAGTCATTGAAACATTTTTAGGAGAGGCTCACGAAATGATTGTATGTTGGAGTGGGGAGCAGTGGCCCCCTATATGGCCCTTGGGGACAACAGTGGTGATGAGGCATAGACGCCTCTAGATCCTAGTGAGCCATATCCCGAGTTGGGATAATCCCCTCCTTATCGTACCAGCGTACGAGGTCATTGATCACCCTACGCTGAATGAATTCAGAAGGGGATACGGGGTGTGTGTGTCTAAAATTTATAGATGTAGAGATTTCCAAAAAAGAGTTGGAGCTATGCGAGACTGTCGTGTTAGCATTTCCCCTTCCCCTGCATCGGTGGACAGGCAATGATTGAATTCCTTTAGCAGCTTGGTTTCTGAAAAGCAGGGAGATTAACCCATTAGTACTGAAAGGAAATAAATTTACTAACAGTTCCCCAATTCCATTCCATCATGAATGGTTGGTAATATATATCCACGTTTACAACATCACAGATAGGGATGTCCATCATTTTTGACTTCCCCAACATCTTGTGAGTTTCACGCCAGGCCCGCTATTTGCATGGAGGGACTCAGCACTGGATAACTGGAACTGATGACATTCTAATACACTGATGTCTCTAATACTACCAATCATCATATTTAGGATAATATATTCATGTGGGGTTCACCATTTCTATTTTTGATTCTTTCGCAGGGGCTCGTGCGTCCGTCTTTGGAGGACGACAAAGACGTGCTGAGTGTTGCCCTGCATTCCCACATTCCAAAGGCATGTGACATACGTCTCTTATTCAGGGACTTTTTCTCCTTGATGAAAAGGTAATGATTTGATGTCGGTTCATTCTTTCGTGGATTACTCCTCGTAACTTGTCACCTAATCTGGTTCTCCCTTATAGTCTTAAGACATTGTTCCTGAAACTCTTCCTAGGGCCATATCTTCATGGACACTAGTTAATTACACTACTTAGGTCTAAAAATTCCATGATTTATGGTTAGGGAAGCAACCTTCAGTCAGGGGAGTAGTCACATCAGATAGCACTAGAGTGTCTAAACACTGGAACACTAGCGCGTCTGGGTTTGTTCCCCTTATTATAGGACTTCTCGAGGGTGCAGAGGCTCAAGGATTCCCCCATCAAATGTGGGGAATTATATAACATAGGCTTGTATCTGAGGTTTTCCTCATATTACCATGATTAACACAGGGTATGCCACAAGTTTAAAGTCAATAATTGATAGGACGGGCTTATCAAAACACTAACTAGAGTGGATCAGATGGGTGTGACCCATGGGGGAAATATTGATCTTGGGTAGTGAATTGGCATGATCTCACTGGGATGTGGTAGCCCGGATAAGTATCAGGATTGATGATGGATGGTTAAATGAATTGGAGGGATATTGAGATGGTACCATCATTAAGAAGATGGTGATGTTGGGATTTATCTTTGAAGAGACTTCCTACATATCCATGTGGCTGGGAATCAAAGTATGCATAGTTTTGTGGGATGATGGGACACCTGAGGAAGTGGCCTATTTGAATGGATGTATGGATGAGATCTCTAGGAAATACAACCTCCATGTTGGGGGATGATCTTCCTGGAACCCGTGGGATCGAGAGGTAGAGCAAGATGAGTCATGAGTGATGGGATCGAATGTTAAATAGGCTTCTTACGAATCCATGTGGTAGGGAATCAAAGTCCATGTAGCTCATCTAAAAAAAGATTACCGTCAATTAGGGACTTCAACATCTTACCGTTGATTGGGGGATTTCAATGGCTTACCATTGATTATGGTTGATAATGGCTTACCACTGACCGGGGGATGACAGTGGCTTACCAATGATTTGGGTGACAACGGATTACCACTGATTGGGGTGACAATGACTTACCACTGATTGGGGTGACAATGGCTTACCATTAATAGGGGTGACGAATGCTTACGGCTGGATGGGATCACAACGGCATACCGCTAGAGGGGGTCACAATGACTTACCAATGTATGGGTTTACAATGCATTACCATTGGATGGGGTCACAACGACTTACCGTCGGATGGGTTCAAAATGACTTACTACTGGATGGGGTTGAAACTCATGGAGACTTCCTACGTACCCTGTCTAGAATACAAGGATCAAATCCCATGTAGTTAATGCTAGTGGATGCAGTTAAACACTATGTAGGAAGAAAGGGGGCGTGCAGTTTAACATCACGTGGGACAATGGTGATCTGATGGGAAGGGGGTCAGAACCACTGGTTTTTAGGGTTGAACCATAGAGAGGATTCCTATGTACCTTGCCTTTGCAAGGATCAAAGTCCATGTAGTTTGAGATGGTTATGGGGCTTACACTCTAGGCTGCCCAGTGATTGTTGGGATTGAATCTGAGGGAGGATTCCTATGTACCTTACCTTGGTAAGGATCAACGTCTATGTAGTTTTGGATGGTTGTGGGGCTTACACTCTAGGCTGCTTAGTGGTTGTTGGGAATGATCTTCATAAAGTCTTCCTATTTACCTTGCCTTGTCAAGGATCAAAGTCCACATAGTTTGGGATGGTTATGGGGCTTACACTATAGGTTTTCTGGTGGTTGTTGGGCATGAACCTCAGGGAGGCTTTCTACAATCCTTGTCATGGAAAGGATCAAAGACTACATAGTTCAGGATGGTTGTGGGGATTATACTCTAGGCTTCCCAGTGGTTGTTGGTCTTGAACCTCAGGGAGGCGTCCTACGTACCATTCCTTAGCAATTATCAATGTCCAAGTAGTTCAAGATGGTTGTGGGGCTTACACTCTAATCTTCTTGGTGGTTGTTAGGCTTGAACCTCAAGGAGGCTTCCTACGCACCTTTCCTTGGTAAGGATGAATGTCCACATTGTTTTTGATGGTTGTGGGGATTACACTCTAGGATACCCGGTGGTTGTTGGGATTGAACCTCAGGGAGGCTCCCTACATACCTTTCCTTGGCAAGGATCAATGTACATGTAGTTTGGGATGGTTATGGAGCTTACACTATAGGGTGACTAATGGTTTTCGGTCATGAACCTCAGGGAGGCTTCCTACATACCTTGTAATGGCAAGGATCAATGTCCATGTAGTTCAGGATGGTTGTGGGGGCTTACACACTAGGTTGCACAGTGGTTGTTGGGCTTTAAAATCACAGGGGCTAACTTCGTACCTTGCCTGGGAAAGGATCAAAGTCCACATAGTTTGGGATGTTTGTGGGGCTTACACTCTAGGATTCCCAGAGAGGATGTCATGGTAAATGATTACTCTAATCCCACATGAGTCATACTCGGTGTGAAAAATAAATTGAAGCAAAGGCCTGATGATCACATCACGGAAGGTGCATCCGTGGGAAGTGGAGTGGGGATTACACATATTCTGTAGCCCGAAGAGGAAACAGGGGATTACGCGTGGTGAGCAACCCATGGTGATGATGATTGGGACATACTCTAGGGTGGAGACTTAGGTAGTGACAAGGCCAATGTGAGAGGGATTTTCCACCGAGGAAGAGAGGAGGAGCATGGGTGCTACCACATGTAAGAAAAGCTAGGGGGCTTACACCAATGTGGTTTCCCTATCCTCGTGGACAAACGCGGCTCCCATAAAGAGGATATAATTCCATTAGAGGAATGAATTCACTTTAATAGAGACCAGTGGGCATAGAGAATGTCTGGGATGAGGCACCACACGTATGATGCATGGGGCGAGGCATCAGTTTAACGTCATGTGATGGGAATGGTGGTGCTTGGCAGATTAACGTCCTGTAGATCAGATGAGGTGGGTGCACTCCACACCCCTAGGAATAACATAACTAATACCTGCCCATCCTTGAGGGAAGGAATGCATTATAAATGCCATGGTGAGGGGGTGTTGTGGAGTGATCGATTAGGGGGTCCACGTTAGCATGGCTATGCGAAGAAGCAATAGCCATTAGCGTTCATATACGAAGAAGCATGAGGAAATGTAATGAAATGGGAATCATCACCCAAGGGACCTTGAAATTAATTTTTGAAAACCTGAAGGGCTGCACAGGAAAATGAGTTGCATAGAAAAGGGGGTCATAGGTAGAATCCTTGTGAAGCACTGATACTTCATGAAGTAGAGGGCCTTCGTGAAGGGATGTGCTTCACGAAGTGAAGTCACCTAGCCTAGGCATAGAGCATAGGTGAATATGGAAGGTTCTTCACGATGTGGAAAGGAATTCATGGAGAAATTCCTCACGGAAAAAAGGTGCCTTGTGAAGTATAACATTGTGAAGAAATGTGATTCACGAAGCACAGTGACCACACCTTAGCATACATGTCACATGTGTACAAAGGGTACAACATGAAGCACAAACGTTCTGCAATGACCCGAGTCCCTTGGGGGATCTCCTTCCTTTGCGGAGGATCGTGGGAACTGTGAAGGGCATCCCTCTTTGAATAGGGCTGGAAATCACACAAAGGGGAAGGAAATTTGCGATGAAAAAGTACATTGAAAAGATAATTGTATGCAGAGAAGAAATTGCTTCATGATGTGGGAGCTCGAAAGACGGAAGGTTAGAGGATCCATCCTTTGGGCTTGATGGGAGACTGGTATTTATAGGCTAGAGGTTCCATGGAGTAGAGATTGCTCGGCATGAAGACTGGGCTTGCTCTGTAGAGGGTTCACGAATGTCAAAGGGGTTCGCGGAGCATCCTGACCCTTTTCTCCGTGGTGGGTTCGCGAACATCAAAGCAGATCACAGAGAATCCTGCCACCTTGCTCTGTGGTGGGTTCACAAACGTCAAATTAGTTCTCGGAGCATCCCACCTCCTTGATCCACGGTGGGTTAACGAAGGGGGAGCTATGCACCAGCCATGAGGCTACAGGTGGCTCTGTGAGCAGTCTTTGTGGGGAATCCCCTAATTATTTCTCTTTGTTATTGCATTTCATTGATTTTGGCATCATGAAATACCCCCCGTTGGACATTGAGCCGAGGAGAAAATGATGTTCAATGTCGGAGGGTAAACCACCAAAATTCCTCAGTTAACCACGAAGGGGGCTTTCAAGATGAGTGGCGCACGCGAGTTGGCGTGCCGCGAAGCTCACCACAGATCGGACGCACCGCAAAGCTCACCATAGATCATACATACCATGAGGCACCTGGGGTCCTCTCCAATAAAATGTTGAACTGACCTCTCCTTTCTCTTTTATCTTCTTCATGTTTTTGTCTTATAGCTCTCTCGATTTATGATGATCTGCGTAATTTGCGATTCCACTCCACAAATCGGGCCTTCTATTTCGCGGTACACATTGAGTCTTTAACTTCATGCTAGTGCACTCCATGACTACGTCTGAATGCCAGGGTGGGACTCCATAGACATACTTCATGACCGAGCTCTGTGAACTTTCTCCATGAATGTGCTTCGTGAAAAAAACCCAAATAATGAGTAAACTTCAAAACTGAATGGCTCACTAGGAGACTCCATGGGGGATCCTTGTGAACTATTCCCAAAGGGATGAGATGGAAAATATCTTGGGTCTAGGGGAGTTGATACAAAGACACGCTGAACACAATTCTCTAGTGGAGCTGATGTTGGAAAGCCAGAGGAACTATCCACGTTGTAAGAGGCTACCTCTGTATGGATTTGGGCTGAGGGATGACATCTTCATCCCAGAATAATGTAGGGGAGAACTAGCTTACGGGTTTAGGAGCATGTCGTTCCAGTTCCAGTGGTTCAGGGCAGCTGACGGCCATTCCTGGGAGGACTTAACACATGTTATTGCTAATTTCCTATAAAACCATCTGAAAATGTTGACGGGAAGGAATTGATGTTGGAGACATCTCATCCTCTGTACCAGATGATCTTGAATGTGGCCTTGAAGAACCTGAAGAGGGGATGGTCTGATGAGTGGGATCTATGCCAGGGCAGTAACATTATAGATGACTGGGCCTGGTCCTAGAGGGTTGGTGCCTCATGTGAAGATTTTGGGGCAGAGCTAAGGAGAGTGGGCCTCTACGAAGAATATTGGGACTCCTAATGTCATATCTATCAACAGAAGAAACTGTTTCTGGAGTTATTGAGGAGGTGTTCATTGATGAACAATACCTTCCACTTGCGCCACTGGGAGGTTGGTATCAGTTAATGGGATGTGCACCAGATCTCGGGGGTCCCAATACTCGGGGCGATGTATGATGAATTCCTATATGTTATGGGTGCATGGGAGGATATGGATCAAATTCCACTGCTTGTGATGGAACTGATAAAGCTATTATTGGGAGAGTACAATGACTCAATGAGAAACACCCAATTTAGACGGTGGTTCAAATAGTTTATGAACTTTCTAGAAAATAGACAATTTATGGTGAGGCCTCGTACTTGCCCGAGGGGGACAACAAGGAAAGGAGCACTCGTACTGGCGGCTCCTGGAGGAATGCCAGCTAAAAACCTAGGGGTTCAGTGTCATAAATGAGTGGAAATCGGTAGTCAGGATGGTGAAATTTATCACTTCTCTCATCTACAGTTGGATCCTACGAGTGAGGGATACGAACATGGGCGTGCATCCAAACACATTTATCATGGTGTCCATGTTGGCGACAGGGGGGCGGGTGAACCTAAAAATCTCGATGCTCGCCAAGCTCTACCAGATGTTGTGGCATATCAGTGAGGGGAAGAGGCCAAAAAAGGTATGTGGACCATTCCACCTACTGTATGGGAGGATATAAGCGCCCATCAATGGGGTTTATGAATATCCAAACCCCATATCCCCTCAATGATCGAACTTCCACCCTTCCATTCTGAATACTGCGGGGAGCTTTCTAGCCAAACTGACTGTGCAAGTGGTACCGAACTGCATCTGGAAGATATAGGAATTCAACATTCATCTGTTCCTACTTCCAATAGTTGATTTTACTAAAGATGAACAAGGAATGTAAGAGCACTGGTCCTATCTCTTGGACTTTTGAGGTATGGTCATGGTGGTGAGAGTAGACCATGAGCCTCTCTATGAGCCATACAACCTACACCGATTTTCCAGGAAATCTCAGTGTATGTAGTGGATGACCCCACATGTCTATTTAGGGGTGCACTATGAGGAACATATATGTGTGATGAGGATGATGTGACTCATATTAACATAGGAGGACAGAAATATGTAGGATGAGTTTCCTTCGCCCACAACCGTCTTCGGGTTGGTGAAAGAGTATGCGAAAAGCTGGGAGGTGGCCTACCCCGGGGAGATGATGAAGCATCCAACCATTCGGGCTGATGACGGTGTGCCCTCCCTACCTTGAGGATAGGGTCTATAACGACCCACACTTTACATACATTGTTAATACTTCAAAATTGAAGCACTCTTATTACAACATATGACAAAACCACAAAGGACCGTATAGGTATAGTGTCTTTAGAAACTGGGGAAACATAAACAACTGGTTCATAAATCTTCTACAGTGTCTCCCATTTATTTCATCATATCTAGGGTCCCTTTTAGCATATTCTACTTAATATCCATCTTCCTGACCTGGGGAAAAGAAAACATAAAAGGGTGAGCTCAAATGCTCAGCAAGGGCAAATAAAGAAAATAAAAATCATATCATATCTTTATGAAAATCAAAACCTGAAAAAGAGATCATAATATCTTAACATGGAATAAATCATAGAAGTGAAAATGAGATCCCCATAATCATAACATAAAACTTGATTCTTTGTGGCATGCACACATAATCATGGAAAATCATTTCTTGTTAGTCATGACTCATTGCCAAGACTATCTTAGTGGACAAAGTCCCTTTCTGAACCGAGTTCACTCCTCGTTTCAGTCCTGTATCACTGAACCGAAATAACCTTCCATTCCAGCCATGTCTATCTCATGAGATATAAAATCATTACCCAATGCATTGGAGGGAGATATAGGTCCCACCCATCTTATAATGAATCCTTTCTTATGTGTGCCACATAATCATAAAACATACATCATCGCATAACACATATAACAAAAATGGGATTCTTGAAACATCATGACATCATAAATCAATTCATATATGATAAAGGAATTCATAAACATAATTCCATCACAACATAGTCAAACCAATGTAAAAATATGGATAGAAACAGAACCCTTTATTATCTTAGATGGAAAATAATTTTGATAAAACACTTGAATTGAATTCTTGAGGAAAATATCCTTTCTTCTTCAAAAACATTTTTCCTTTCATAACATGTCATACAACTTTAAAATAAAAGAAGTTGATTAAAAATAAACTTGAAAACTTGTAAAGGAAGCTTCTTTGAAGTAATGTTTTAAAAATCCATTCATGCCGTATAAGTTAAAAAAAAACATTCTTCGTACTTTTGTCGGAAAAGACAAAAAGTACCTCGTACGGAAAAACGACAAAAGATTCCTTTCATATTCTTTACTAAAAACTCACCTAAGGGTAAAATTGGATTTAAACTATTTCAAGTGGATGGAAATAATATTACATATTGAGGGAACATGGATGTGGATGATAAAATACACCCCAGTAAATACTTACGAATAAACAATCTCGGATAAAAATGAGATTGTGATATTTCCCTTACCTTAGGTCCGATTTGCTTTGTTCGTGTCCGAAGCTCCTGTATAATGGTTTAAATAATGTTATTGACTTATTCCAGAATCATACATATTGATATGAGATCATATATGGTCATATTATTAGCTTCTTGTTAGTAATATTTCATTGTTACTTGTTACTCGGGTCTTTATAACTTTTTGTTCTTATGCGTGTTTTGTCGAATAAATTCTTATTCTTATCTTTAGGTTATAGATAATTCATTTCCAGAATGGTATTAGTGTAGTATATACCATATTCATTCATTCAATTCATTTATACAATCATTATGAAATGAAGATCATGTAGAATGAGTCGCATCACATCGTGGAGACGGTATTCCGTACGTACGCACGAGTGATGATATCGTTCCTATGATCGTGGAATTGTATTGGAGTATATATATATATTATTTCAGTATCAATATTACTTAATAATAATCATATATAGTTACTCATTACACCATTATACCCATCCTTGTAAGGTGATGGTGGAAAATAGATTACACCACGGCGTGGAGACGGTATTCCGTACGTACGCACGCGCGGTGATTTCATTTTTCCGTAGGATGGATAGAAGGTGAATTAGGGTTGTTTCATATTTATAATAACATATCAGTATGTAAGTAATACTGATGTTATTACTTTATCATGAAACAACTAAAGAAGAAGAAGTTGAAGAAGAAAGAAATTGAAAAGATCGGTAATGGATATTACCTCTTCTTTGGAACGCCTTTTTGAATCCTCCACTTAAGGAACTAAGATTGGTCTTTGGAGAAGACCAGGACCTCTAGGATTATTCTAGGGAAGTGGAGAAGGGAAAATGGCAGTGGTTGTCCGAGCTTGAGTGCTCAAATTGGTGTGAGGAGGAGGGGGAGGAGGTGCCCTTTTATAAGGGAGGAGAGGGGCACCTTAGGAATATCTCAAAATATTATTTTATATTAAAGTCAAAATCGGTTTATAATGGTTCCAAAGGGTCTTATTTCGAAGCTAAAGTGGGGATGGGTCGCAATCCTATCAACCAATAGGATTTAGACAAGTTTAGGGTATTATTTTAACCTTATCAATTAGATTTAACTCTAAGTTAATTAATTTAACTTTTACCGTGTCTTTTTGTTTTCTTTCACTATATGGTTAATACACTTACTATAACATTCCAAACGAACCCCAAATTGTTTATTATTAATATATATATCCTTATCTAAGTCATTTGGCCGAACCTTAGATTTTTAGGAATAAAATAACAATTAATAATATAATATTTGATTTAAAAACTATTTTGTGTCAATTTTGACACTATTTGATATATGATTTTTGTGAAAGTCATAACAGAATTATATGTTCGAACCAAGTCGATTAAATCAACATTAATATTTCATAGTAACCTAGAAAATTAGTGGAATTCATAAAAAGTCTCAAATTACATTTATTTTGGTGTTTATAACATCAATTATGTCAATATTTCATTAATAAGATAATTACTGCATCATCATTGTGTCATAAATAAATTAAATCATTTAATGTCTAAAAATTACAAATAAAATACCGTTATGTAGGAAATCTTTTTAGCTTTCTAATGAATATTTATAGTCGAATTTATCTTATGTATAACCCCAAATTAAAAATAATTTACTTATTAAACTTTGATTTTAACTATTTTAACCTTTCTTTAAATAAATTAATAATAAATGTCCTAATCTAATCCAAGTGGGCCTAAATGGTCATATTTTATTCCTAAGTTTGTTTTTGGTCGAATTACACTTGTCCAATAGAATTAGGACATGTGTTAGGGTAATATTGATATCATATTTACCCTTAGTTACCCTATTTACTATTAACCGCGGTAAAAATAGTAAAAAGTTACTATTCACCAAAAAATTATTTTCATCTCATTGAACCAAATTTTAGTCCTTGATATTAACCGTGTCTCTCGGATTTTTGAAATTCCATTCACAGAAGCGGTAAAATTAAGTTTTATGCAAAATTCAGTTTTTAACCTACCACTTAGTGGTTTCACTATTCATCAAAAATTGAAAGTTTTCAGAAAATACCAAAATTTCACCCTAGGCTAATTTCGATATTATGAGTCCAAAAATGAAGTCCATTTTGAAAAATAAAATTTATAAAATTTAAAAAAGTGGTTATTACTATTCATAACGGCTAGTTTTAATAGCATATTGTTGTTTAGTGAAACTCGGTATTGCGTACGACGCAAGCTATCGAGGAAGGTCGCGATTGCGTGTAAAGCAAGCCAAGAAAGTGTTGTGTAGAAAAAGATTCTTTTGATGATTTATATAACATAAAAGTCTCGGGTGTTACATTCTACCCCCCTTAAAAAGAATTTCGCCCTCAAAATTCGTCACTTTGCAACAAACAAATGAGGATACTTCTCCCTCATCATATCCTCAAGCTCCCATGTAGCTTCTTCAAGTTGGTGGTTTCTCCATAAAACTTTCACCAAGCGAGTGGTCTTGTTTCGTAGGACTTTTTCGCTACGATCCAGAATCTCTATCGGCTGTTCTTCATAAGAAAGATCTTGCTCCAGCGGTACAACTTCTGAGCTGAGTACATGTGAAGGATCTGGTATGTACTTTCTCAGGAGAGATACATGGAACACATCGTGAACTTGAGAGAGATTCGGTGGAAGCGCCAATCGGTAAGCTACCTTCCCAACACGATCCAGTATTTCAAAAGGACCGATATATCTAGGGCTCAACTTCCCCTTCTTTCCAAATCTCATAACCCTCTTCCAGGGAGATATTCGTAAGAACACTTTATCACCCACTTCAAACTCTAGGTCTTTTCTTCGGTTGTCGGCATAACTTTTCTGTCGACTCTGAGCTGCTCTTATGTGTTGTTGAATAGATCTGACCTTTTCTGCCATTTCATCAACGAGATCAGGTCCTAATAGCTTTCTTTCCCCAACTTCATCCCAGCAAGTTGGAGTCCTGCATTTCTTTCCATAGAGAGCTTCATAAGGAGCCATCTGAATACTGGAGTGAAAGCTATTATTATAAGAAAATTCCACCAAAGGTAGGTATTGATCCCAACCTCCTTTGAAATCCATAGAGGAAGCTCTCAACATATCTTCTAGGGTTTGAATTGTTCTCTCAGACTGACCGTCTGTCTGGGGATGATAAGCAGTGCTGAAACTCAACTCTGTATCCAGAGTATGCTGAAGACTTCGCCAGAACTTCGAGGTAAATCTCGGATCTCGATCAGATATAATAGAAAGTGGTACTCCATGCAATCTTACCACTTCCTTTACATATATCCTGGCAAGCTGATCTAGAGAGAAATCCTCTCTAATAGCAATGAAGTGTGCAGACTTTGTAAGATGATCAACTATGACCCAGATAGCATTATTGCCTTTGGATGTTTTAGGAAGTCCTGTGACAAAGTCCATAGTGATGTTTTCCCATTTCCATTCGGGTATGGGTAATGGTTGTAACATCCCCTTAGACTTCTGTCTCTCAGCTTTAACTTGTTGACAAACCAAGCATCGAGAGACATATTCAGCAACATCTCTTTTCATGCCATCCCACCAGAAGTACTCTTTCAGGTCCCTATACATCTTCGTGCTTCCAGGATGAATAGAGAATGAAGAACTATGAGCCTCATCCAGCAGCTCTTTCTTTAATTCGGGGATGGGAGGAACACAAACCCGATTCCTGAACTTTATTATCCCATCACAATCAAGGTTGAATTCAGGAACATTTCTCACCTTCTTTTGTAACTCGACATCTTCTTTCTGTGCCTCTTTAATCTTCACATGTATAGATGGTTGAACATTCATTTGAGAAAGATAAGATTTTTCCCCTTCCATTATAATTCCATGATCCATCCTTTGTAAATCCATAAATATTGGATCTTTTGTGATCCTCATCATGGATAAACTAGCATGGTCTTGTCGACTTAATGCATCTGCCACCTTGTTTGCTTTCCCAGGGTGGTAATGGATTGAGCAGTCATAATCCTTAATCAGCTCCAACCATCTTCTTTGACGCATATTCAGCTCCTTTTGTGTGAAAATATACTTTAAACTTTTATGATCAGTATAAATATCACACCTTTCACCATAAAGGTAATGCCTCCAAATCTTTAATGCAAAGATTACCGCAGCCAACTCCAAATCATGTGTTGGGTAATTTTGCTCATGGATTTTCAACTGTCGTTAGGCATAAGCTATCACCATATCATTTTGCATAAGAACACACCCCAATCCCTTCTTGGATGCATCACTGTAGATCACAAAACTTTCTCCACTACAAGGCAGTGTGAGCACAGGTGCACTGGATAACCTTCTTTTCAACTCCTTGAAATTCTCTTCACATTCCTCTGTCCAGACAAACTTAACTCCTTTCCGAGTCAACTTGGTGAGTGGATTAGATAATCGTGAAAAATCTTTTACAAAATGTCGATAATATCCAGCCAAACCAAGAAAACTTCGGATCTCAGTTACTGTTGTTGGTCTTGACCATCTTTCGATAACCTCTGTTTTTGCTGGATCCACTGATATCCCCTCTTTTGAGATTATATGACCCAAAAATGCAACTTTTTGAAGCCAAAATTCACACTTGGTAAATTTGGCATAAAGCTTCTCTTTTCTCAGGGTCTTCAATATAATTCTCAAGTGATCTTCATGCTCTTCCTTGCTCTTTGAATAGACAAGAATATCGTCTATAAAGACTACCACAAATTGATCAAGATAGTCTCTAAAGACTCTATTCATTAGATCCATGAAGATAGCAGGGGAATTAGTAAGACCAAATGGCATCACTATAAATTCATAGTGTCCATACCTTGTACGGAAAGCCATCTTTGGTATATCCTCCCTTTTGACCCTTAATTGATGATACCCTGAACGAAGATCAATCTTGGAAAAGTATTGAGCTCCGCGTAGTTGGTCAAATAAGTCATCAATGCGTGGGAGAGGATATTTGTTCTTGATAGTGATCTTGTTAAGTTCTCGATAATCAATGTAGAGTCTCATTGATCCATCTTTCTTCTTAACAAATAGAACAGGTGCTCCCCAAGGTGACGCACTAGGGCGTATGAATCCCTTATCAAGATTCTCTTGGAGTTGCTTCTTCAATTCCTGCAACTCAATTGGGGCCATTCTATAAGGTGTCTTTGAAATAGGCAAAGCACCCGGTACGAGTTCTATTGAAAACTCAACTTCACGATTTGGTGGAAGACCCGGTAATTCCTCCGGAAAGACATCATCAAACTCCCGTACAATGGGCATATTCTTAATCGTGAGTTTCTCAGCAACTATTTGAGATAAATAACCTTCATTTAGTGGAATCAATACCCATAAGATGGAAGAAATTTCCACTGGAAGGTTATGTTCATCCTTGCATTGATAGACGATCGTAGGTTGATCTGGAATATGAAATGTTACTTCCCTTCTTTGGCAATTGATATGAGCTCCATGTAGAGAAAGCCAATCCATGCCAAGAATCACATCAAATTCCACTAAAGGAAGGATCACAAGATTTGCAGGAAGCACTTTCCCACAAACTTCGATCGGAGAAGAATTATAAACATCTGATGCGATTGATGTGCCATTAGGTGTTGTCACAGCTAACTCAACATCTAATTGTTGAGGTAATACGGTGATACCCTCAGAAAATTTTTCAGAAATAAAAGAGTGGGTGGATCCAGAATCAAATAAAACATTTGCTACTTTAGAGTGGATGGTAAGTGTACCTTTCACCACATCGTTATCGTACCCACATCGCTGATAGAAATTGCATGTGACTTTCCTTTGTCTTTAGCCTTAAGAGTTTGTTGACGTCGACCATCATCATCAACCCTTGGATTTGGGCATTGATTGGCATAATGCCCCATCTCCTTGCACTTGAAACATTGAAGTGTAGCAGGTTCATTCTGTGTATCCGTTCCTTTGTTTGCATCATTAGACATCTTCTTCCCATTATCACGGCATTCAAATGCCCGATGACCTTCCTTTCCACATTTAAAACATTTACTTGTCCCTTTAAGACAACTCCCTCCATGTTTCTTTCCACACTTTGAGCATAAGGGAAAGTTCATCTTATTTTCCGTGTGCTCTTTAGATTTTTCTTTGAATTCCATCTTCCTCTTCTTATCAAACCCATGTGACTGATGGGTTATTCCAATCTCCATCTCGACTTTGAGAGCACAGCGAACGATTTCCTCGTAGCTATTGAAGTCCCTTATGGCTAACGCCCTTCGAAGACTTGGTTTTAAGCCACTAAAGAATCGATCGATCTTACTCTCAGGTTGGATAATAATACCAGAAGCGTACCTTGCAAGTCTGGTAAAATTTTCTTCATAGGTACCAACAGACTCATCATCCCTTTGCTTCAGTTCAAGAAACTCTTTCTCCATCTTTGTTCGGAGAATACGAGGGAAGTACTTATTGAAAAATAAGTTCTTCAACTCGTCCCATTCCATAGACTCAATTTCATCCCTTTGCCTCGTATTCTTAACAAGATTCCACCATTGATCCGCATCTCCTTCCAAACGATACACTGCTAGGATGACTTTATCATGCTCAGAACATTGAAGAACTGAAAATATCTTTTCAGTAGTACTAATCCATTGTTCAGCAACTAATGGATCAGTAGACCCGCTGAAAGATGGTGGACGCTGCCTCATGAAGGATTCAACAGAATGTTTCTCCCTTCTTTGTTCGTTTGGAAATCCTGCATGATTCATAGCTTGAGAAAGTTGTGTGAGCATGGCTACAAGATTTTTCATTCCAGCTCCCATATCGTTTGGTTGCTCAGGGGGACAATCATTGCATTGCCCATCGCATTCCGCATTAACACGGTTCCTTCGGGTTCCAGCCATTGACTAAAACCAAGAAGAATAGTGTGAGCAACACTAATTATAATAGGAAACCACATAATTCAAGAATAAAATTTTCATGCTTAAGGTCTTATCCTAGGTTATTCAAGGCCATTTCTAAAATACTAAGATTGTGTTCTATGCTTAGACTTATCCTTAGGGTTCTTACTAAGGCTTTCACATCCTAGTTTCCAAAGGTTGACTATACCTTTCCTCTGATACCAACTATAACGGCCCACACTTTACATACATTGTTAATACTTCAAAATTGAAGCACTCTTATTACAACATATGACAAAACCACAAAGGACCGTATAGGTATAGTGTCTTTAGAAACTGGGGAAACATAAACAACTGGTTCATAAATCTTCTACAGTGTCTCCCATTTATTTCATCATATCTAGGGTCCCTTTTAGCATATTCTACTTAATATCCATCTTCCTGACCTGGGGAAAAGAAAACATAAAAGGGTGAGCTCAAATGCTCAGCAAGGGCAAATAAATAAAATAAAAATCATATCATATCTTTATGAAAATCAAAACCTTCAAAAGAGATCATAATATCTTAACATGGAATAAATCATAGAAGTGAAAATGAGATCCCCATAATCATAACATAAAACTTGAATCTTTGTGGCATGCACACATAATCATGGAAAATCATTTCTTGTTAGTCATGACTCATTTCCAAGACTATCTTAGTGGACAAAGTCCCTTTCTGAACCGAGTTCACTCCTCGTTTCAGTCCTGTATCACTGAACCGAAATAACCTTCCGTTCCAGCCATGTCTATCTCATGAGATATAAAATCATTACCCAATGCATTGGAGGGAGATATAGGTCCCACCCATCTTATAATGAATCCTTTCTTATGTGTGCCACATAATCATAAAACATACATCATCGCATAACACATATAACAAAAATGGGATTCTTGAAACATCATGACATCATAAATCAATTCATATATGATAAAGTAATTCATAAACATAATTCCATCACAACATAGTCAAACCAATGTAAAAATATGGATAGAAACAGAACCCTTTATTATCTTAGATGGAAAATAATTTTGATAAAACACTTGAATTGAATTCTTGAGGAAAATATCCTTTCTTCTTCAAAAACATTTTTCCTTTCATAACATGTCATACAACTTTAAAATAAAAGAAGTTGATTAAAAATAAACTTGAAAACTTGTAAAGGAAGCTTCTTTGAAGTAATGTTTTAAAAATCCATTCATGCCGTATAAGTTAAAAACAACATTCTTCGTACTTTTGTCGGAAAAGTCAAAAAGTACCTCGTACGGAAAAACGACAAAAGATTCCTTTCATATTCTTTACTAAAAACTCACCTAAGGGTAAAATTGGATTTAAACTATTTCAAGTGGATGGAAATAATATTACATATTGAGGGAACATGGATGTGGATGATAAAATACACCCCAGTAAATACTTACGAATAAACAATCTCGGATAAAAATGAGATTGTGATATTTCCCTTACCTTAGGTCCGATTTGCTTTGTTCGTGTCCGAAGCTCCTGTATAATGGTTTAAATACTGTTATTGACTTATTCCAGAATCATACATATTGATATGAGATCATATATGTTCATATTATTAGCTTCTTGTTAGTAATATTTCATTGTTACTTGTTACTCGGGTCTTTATAACTTTTTGTTCTTATGCGTGTTTTGTCGAATAAATTCTTATTCTTATCTTTAGGTTATAGATAATTCATTTCCAGAATGGTATTAGTGTAGTATATACCATATTCATTCATTCAATTCATTTATACAATCATTATGAAATGAAGATCATGTAGAACGAGTCGCATCACATCGTGGAGACGGTATTCCGTACGTACGCACGAGTGATGATATCGTTCCTATGATCGTGGAATTGTATTGGAGTATATATATATATTATTTCAGTGTCAATATTACTTAATAATAATCATATATAGTTACTCATTACACCATTATACCCATCCTTGTAAGGTGATGGTGGAAAATAGATTACACCACGGCATGGAGACGGTATTCCGTACGTACGCACGCGCGGTGATTTCATTTTTCCGTAGGATGGATAGAAGGTGAATTAGGGTTGTTTCATATTTATAATAACATATCAGTATGTAAGTAATACTTATGTTATTACTTTATCATGAAACAACTAAAGAAGAAGAAGTTGAAGAAGAAAGAAATTGAAAAGATCGGTAATGGATATTACCTCTTCTTTGGAACGCCTTTTTGAATCCTCCACTTAAGGAACTAAGATTGGTCTTTGGAGAAGACCAGGACCTCTAGGATTATTCTAGGGAAGTGGAGAAGGGAAAATGGCAGGGGTTGGCCGAGCTTGAGTGCTCAAATTGGTGTGAGGAGGAGGGGGAGGAGGTGCCCTTTTATAAGGGAGGAGAGGGGCACCTTAGGAATATCTCAAAATATTATTTTATATTAAAGTCAAAATCGGTTTATAATGGTTCCAAAGGGTCTTATTTCGAAGCTAAAGTGGGGATGGGTCGAAATCCTATCAACCAATAGGATTTAGACAAGTTTAGGGTATTATTTTAACCTTATCAATTAGATTTAACTCTAAGTTAATTAATTTAACTTTTACCGTGTCTTTTTGTTTTCTTTCACTATATGGTTAATACACTTACTATAACATGCCAAACGAACCCCAAATTGTTTATTATTAATATATATATCCTTATCTAAGTCATTTGGCCGAACCTTAGATTTTTAGGAATAAAATAACAATTAATAATATAATATTTGATTTAAAAACTATTTTGTGTCAATTTTGACACTATTTGATATATGATTTTTGTGAAAGTAATAACAGAATTATATGTTCGAACCAAGTCGATTAAATCAACATTAATATATCATAGTAACCTAGAAAATTAGTGGAATTCATAAAAAGTCTCAAATTACATTTATGTTGGTGTTCATAACATCAATTATGTCAATATTTCATTAATAAGATAATTACTGCATCATCATTGTGTCATAAATAAATTAAATTATTTAATGTCTAAAAATTACAAATAAAATACCCTTATGTAGGAAATCTTTTTAGCTTTCTAATGAATATTTATAGTCGAATTTATCTTATGTATAACCCCATATTAAAAATAATTTACTTATTAAACTTTGATTTTAACTATTTTAACCCTTCTTTAAATAAATTAATAATAAATGTCCTAATCTAATCCAAGTGGGCCTAAATGGTCATATTTTATTCCTAAGTTTGTTTTTGGTCGAATTACACTTGTCCAATAGAATTAGGACATGTGTTAGGGTAATATTGATATCATATTTACCCTTAGTTACCCTATTTACTATTAACCGCGGTAAAAATAGTAAAAAGTTACTATTCACCAAAAAATTATTTTCATCTCATTGAACCACATTTTAGTCCTTGATATTAACTGTGTCTCTCGGATTTTTGAAATTCCATTCACAGAAGCGGTAAAATTAAGTTTTATGCAAAATTCAGTTTTTAACATACCACTTAGTGGTTTCACTATTCATCAAAAATTGAAAGTTTTCAGAAAAATACCAAAATTTCACCCTAGGCTAATTTCGATATTCTGAGTCCAAAAATGAAGTCCATTTTGAAAAATAAAATTTATAAAATTTCAAAAAGTGGTTATTACTATTCATAACGGCTAGTTTTAATAGCATATTGTTGTTTAGTGAAACTCGGTATTGCGTACGACGCAAGCTATCGAGGAAGGTCGCGATTGCGTGTAAAGCAAGCCAAGAAAGTGTTGTGTAGAAAAAGATTCCTTTGATGATTTATATAACATAAAAGTCTCGGGTGTTACAGGGTCATAAGACAGCAAGGACATCCTATGGTTGTGTGACTGTCATGGTATTGGGGCCCATACCAGTTGAGTGGGAGGCCACGACAACGGATCCAGTTACGGTAGTAGACCCGGTGTTCCCAGAAGAATAGAGTTATCTAGAGGGGAGGACACCAAGAGGATTCTATAGAATTCCCATCCAGGCTCTGGGGATGTAACGCCCCGACCCCAGTTACCCAGAGTCGGTGCATTATTACATAACATTGGCATGATCACAAGAAAGATCAAATCTCGAAAGACCGATTGGTTTAGTAGCCTTGGAAACACTAGATATATTCATAAGTCTTATATTACATCATAAAATGAAAAACTACTACAACAATATATTGTCTCCATAAACCACACTCATATCCCCACATAATATCCCTGCAGGTCATTCATAACTTACTTCTTCACTTCCTGGGAAAAACAAAACATAGAAAAGGGGTGAGCTCAAATGCCCAGTAAGGATAACAATATAGCGGAAACTTTCATAAATAATAATAAACATTTAAGGCAATGTATAACTAAAAGAAAAGCCTTTCAAACATGAACTTTCAACATGGTATGGCATAAATAAAATGAAATAATGCCATTTACTTATTCACATGGATATTCTACTAATCGAATAATCACATGCAAAACTCAATAACCACTTTCATAATGTTGGAATGCATAATGCCAGACTATCATAAACACATAGCCAAGGCCTCGTGCCAAGACTATAAATAAGATTTTGTCAAGGCCTTGTGCCAAGACACTAGTTTGTCTCATGAGACCTACCGATGCATCGAGGAGCTATAGCGGGCTCCACCCGTCACTTACTAAGTCCAATGCATTCCCATATGAAAAGGTTTAAACATAACATAAACATTCGTATTAAAACTATCATACGAAATGTCAATAATTTCACCATAAACTATGAATGGTATAAAAATAGCACATCCACAGTCAAACATATCACAAAAAATTCAATACAATATAGAAGTTTTGTATCATAATAAATCAACTTCAAATAATCTTAAAATCCATCAAAGGATATTTACATAGATTAAATCAATATTCTTTTTAAAGAAATATCTCATTTTATTTTGAAATCATTTAAGATCCGTATAAAATAAAACATTTTCTTTGAAAATATTCTTATAAGCTTGTAAGGGAAGCTTTGAAGATTTTATAATGGTGGAAAATAGCCGCACCCGCCGTATAAGTTAAAAAAAACATTCTTACCATAATTCAGTCGAAAAGGTTAAAAAGGACCTTGTTTTGAAAATGACGGAAAGATTCCTTTATAAACCTATTATAAAAAGTCAAACAAGGGTATAAATGACTTTAACCCATATTTTTGTAAATAATAAATATGTTTTGAAATACATTTCGAAGAAACATGGATGTGGATGATAAAGAAATCCCGGTAGATTATTACGTATAAACAACCTCGGATAATGAAGAGATTGTGAAATAACCCTTACCTTGTACTTTTCCTTGGTTGGGGTAGGTTAACCTCCTGTATAATGGTGAAATAATTGTTATTAAATTATACAAGAATCATATATATTAATATGATATCATATATGATCTTTTAACATTGATTTGTTAATAATATCTTAGAATTATCGTCGTTTCGGGTGTTAACTTACTCATTTTCTTTTATATGTTTTGTTACATAAGCCATGTTTGTTGTATCTTATTCATATCCATAATGATATCAAGTCCTTAAAAATCATTTTTAAATCATCAAATGATAATTATACTTGAATGGATACGATGGAGAATGAATCTCATCGCGTTCGTGGAGACGGTAGTCCGTTCGTACGCACGAACGAAAATATCATTCTTTTGATATTAAAATAATATATAAATGGATGGTATATCATATATACAGAATAATTAACATGTTATATTTATTATTTACATGAGTTACACATCATTATTATACTCATCCAAATAATAATATATTGAATAACAATTACACCACGACGTGGAGACGGTAAGCCGTACGTACGCACGTATGGTGACATGTTATTCAAAGGGTGGATAGAATACTGAATATGGTTGTACCATATTTATAATAACATCACAGTATATGTGATATACTGGAGTTATTATTTTAGAATGGTAAGAACAAAGAATGAAGAAGTGGAAGAAGAAAGGAACTTTAAAAGGGGTGGTGAAAACATTACCTCTTCTTCGGGTTCTTCCTTTTGATTTGATCAAAAGGGCTCATTAGGTTGGCTTTATGATCAAACTAAGGCCTCTAGGTTGTAGTGAGGGATGTTGGGAGAGTATTTGGGCAGAGTTTCGCCGAACCAAAAGGCTTTTAAGGTGTGAAGAAATGAGAAGGAGGAGTGCCCTTTTATAAGAGGGGTGAGGGGCACCTTTGGAAAAGCTAGAAATATTAATTTATAATAAATTCATATTCGGTTTCTAATGGATCCAAAGTTTATTATTAAAAGTTTAAGGTGGGGATGGGTCGAAAAAAACTCAACCAATAGAATTTAGACAGGTTTGTGTACTTATATTAACCTTATCGTTAAGTTTTAACTCTAAGTTAATTAGTTTCAGTTTTACAATGTCTCTTTGTATTTTTATATAATATGGTTAATAAACATACTACATACATCCAAGAGACCCCCAAGTGGTCCATAAATGATGAACCTATCATGATATAAGTCTCTTGGCCGAACCTTAGATTTTTAGGAATTTAATATCAATTAATAATATAATATTTGTTTTAAGAACTCTTTTATGTCAATTTTGACACTATTCAATAGTTTATTTTTTTGAAACTCATAACAGATTGATTAATTCGAAAAAATCAATTAAATAAATACTAGTATATCATATTATCCTATAAAATTATTTTAATTCATTAAAAGTTTCATATTATATTTATTTGGGTATTTATAATATCATTTATTTTAATTTTTCACTATTATAGTAATTACTTCATCATCATTGTGTCATAAATAAAATAAATTATTTAATGTCTAAAAATTATAAATAAAATAGCATTATGTAGGATATCTTTTTATATTTCTAATGAATATTTATAATCTAAAATCCAACATATATAACCCTATGTAACAATTGTTTTTCTAAAAGATATATGCTTGTTTCATTTTTGTATTCATTTTAACTTAATTAAAATAAAGTGTCATTATCACTTACAAGTGGATCCATGGGGTCCCAAAATCGACCCAAAGATGCCCATGGTCGACCATGTATCAACCAATATGGTTAAGACAAGTTTTAAAGTAATTTAGTATTATTATAATATTATTTTTTAACCCTTATTTACCGGATTTACCCTTAACCATGGTAAATAAAATATTTACCGCAGTAATTATTCAAAATGTCTAAAAATAAAAGTTAACTATTTACACAATTTGAACATCCTGATTCCAAATATGGAATCCATTTTCCTAAATTCAAAACACAGAAGTGGCAGAAATTAATTTAAAATTAATTCCCGCTGTCAAAACAAAAAGCGTGTTTTCCAGAGATAATAACTATCAAAAGATTGACACTTGTTTATGTTCGGTTTAATTGTAAAATTATGTCCAATGACCAACATAATATTAAATGGTAAAAATATATTCTAAATATACTTTAAAACTACTAAAATTCATAATTTATCACTATTAATTATTTTGATTAAAAAAGTTGTTTTTAATTAAAATTTAGTAATTTTCACTATTCATCAAAATATGAAAGTTATCCGAAATGTACCAAAATTTCACCTTAGGATAAATTAGATATTCCGAATCCAAAAATGAAGTCCATTTTGAAATATAAAATATATATAATTTCAAAAAGTAGGTATTACTATTCATAACGGCTAGTTTGATTGGTTATGGTGTGTTAGAACTCGGTGTTGCGTACAACACACGCTATCGCATTATTCAAAGAGAAGCGTACCGTAGAAGCTTGGGGTGTTACATTCTCCCCTCCTTCAAATAATTTCGTCCTCGAAATTTCTAGAATACTATCGCATGAAAAGACTCGGGTGGTTCTTCATCATAAGTTCCTCGGGTTCCCACGTTGCCTCTTCCATCTTATGGTTTCTCCACAAAACTTTTACCAGACGTGTCGTCCGGTTTCTCAGTACTTGTTCTCTCGTATCAAGAATCCTGACGAGCTCTTCACAATAGGAAAGATCGGGTTCCAGTTCTAATTCCTCATAGGTGAGTACATGCGTTGGATCAGGAATGTATTTCCTCAACAGAGATACGTGGAACACATCGTGAACTTTGGAGAGACTTGGCGGCATTGCCAATCGGTAAGCTACAACCCCAATTCGTTCTAGAATTTCAAAAGGTCCGATGTACCTGGGACTCAATTTACCTTTCTTACCAAAACGTATAACTCCCTTCCACGGAGATATCTTCAGGAAAACATGATCACCGACTTGAAATTCCAAATACTTCCTTCGATTATCGGCATAACTCTTCTGCCTACATTGAGATGCTCTAATGTGATTTTGGATTACCTTCACCTTTTCCATCGTTTCCTCCACCAGTTCTGGACCTACAAGTTTTCTTTCACCGACGTCATCCCAACAGGTTGGTGTACGACATCTCTTTCCGTATAACTCTTCATATGGTTCCATCTGAATACTCGAATGGAAGCTATTGTTATAGGAAAATTCTACCAGAGGTAAATATTGATCCCACATACCCTAAAAGTCAAGTGAGCAAGATCTCAACATGTCTTCTAAGATTTGAATAGTCCGTTCTGATTGTCCGTCTGTCTGAGGGTGGTAAGCAGTGCTAAAATGAAGTTCAGTATCCAGGGATTTCTGAAGACTTTTCCAAAATCCTGATGTAAAATGGGGATCACGATCAGAAACAATTGATAAGGGTACTCCATGAAGTCTCACAACTTCATTAATATATAGTCTTGCTAGACATTCTAGGGGTAGATCTTCTCTTATAGCAAGAAAATGTGCTGACTTGGTAAGACGATCAACAATAACCCATATTGCATCATTCCTTCTAGGAGTCTTTGGTATCCCCATGACAAAGTCCATCGTAATATTCTCGCATTTCCACTCCGGTATGGGAAGAGGTTGCATGACTCCTCCAGGCTGTTGCCTTCCAGCTTTCACTTGTTGACAAACCATACATCTTGACACAAAATCAGCAATCTCCCTCTTCATGTTGTCCCACCAAAAATGTTCCTTCAAATCTCTATACATTTTTTTGCTCCCAGGGTGTATTGAGAAATTGGAACTATGAGCATCATCCAGCAATTCCCTTTTTAGATCAGGTAAATCGGGAACACAAAGTCTCTTCCCGAATTTCAAAATTCCATCTTCATACACAAAGTCTCTCAATCTACCGTCATTCACAGCTTTAATATTCTTTTGGAATTCTTCATCATCGGTCTGAGAACTCTTAATCCTTTCTAGTAAAGATGGTTTGGCAACCATTTGAAAAATCATTGATGTTTCACCTTCCCTGGTTATTCCCATGGCCATCTTCCCTAGATCAATGAAAATTGGATCCCTTTCAATTCTCATATTGTTCAAAACTCCATGGTATTTTCTACTCAAAGCATCTTCCACCTTTTTTTCCTTCCCCAGGTGGTAGTGTATCGTACAATAATAATCCTTGAGTAATTCAAGTCATCTCCTTTGCCTCATGTTGAGTTCTTTTTGTGAGAAAATATACTTCAAACTCTTGTGATGAGTATAAATCTCACATTTTTCACCATAGAGGTAGTGCCTCCATATCTTCAAAGCAAAGATCACAGCTTCTAACTCAAGATCATGATTAGGATAGTTTTGTTCATGAATTTTCAACTGTCGTGATGCATAGGCAATAACTCTATCATTCTGCATAAGGACACAACCAATTCCTTTCTTCGATGCATCACTATAAATAACGAACCCATCATTCCCCGATGGTAGAGTCAATATAGGAGCACTGAATAATCTTATCTTCAGTTCTTCGAAACATTCTTCACACTCTTTTGTCCAAACAAATTTAACCCCTTTACGTGTGAGCTTCGTTAATGGGTTAGCCAATCGGGCAAAATTCTGGACGAAACGTCGATAATAACCTGCCAAACTAATCAAACTGTGTACCTCAGTTATACTGGTAGGTGCTAGCCATTCTTGGATTGCCTTGGTCTTAGAAGTATCAAAAGAGATTCCATCTTTAGAGACAATATGGCCAAGAAAAGAAATCCCATGAAGCCAGAATTCACACTTGCTAAACTTCCCATATAATTTATGCCTCCTCAGAGTCTTCATGATAATGCGCAAGTGATTTTCATGATCTTCATAGTTTTTGGAGTATACCAAGATATCATCAATAAATACCACCACAAATTCATCGAGATACTCCTTGAAAACTCTATTCAATAGATCCATGAATACAGAGGGTGCATTAGTCAATCCAAACGGCATTACAGTAAACTCGTAATGCCCGTACCTGGTTCGAAATGCTGTCTTCGGAATGTCTTCTTTCTTCACACACAACTGATGGTATCCAGATCGAAGGTCAATCTTTGAAAAGTATTGAGCTCCATGTAGTTGGTCAAATAAATCATCAATACGAGGTAGGGGATACTTGTTCTTTATCGTTATAGCATTGATCTCCCTGTAGTCGATACATAAGCTCATAGATACATCTTTCTTTTTAACAAAAAGAACAGGGGATCCCCATGGAGAAACACTAGGGAGAATAAATCCCTTATTACTCAATTCCTCTAGTTGTTTCTTTAGTTCGACTAACTCTACAGTGGCTATTCTATAAGGGGTCTTCGATATAGGCCTTGATCCAGGAATCAAATCAATGGAAAACTCAACTTCTCGTTCTGGAGGATGTCCAGGTAAATCTTCCGGAAATACATCTACAAATTCTTTCACAACAGGTACATCCTCTAATTGAACATTCCTTTCCTCACCGACAGTTATTTCATTCTCTTCCTCCCCAATAATTGAATTAAGTTGAGCTACTGGGGATGGATCTAAATAAGAATTAGGTGGTGACGATTCTGCTCTAAAGATAAGGTGTTCTTTATCATTATCATCAAGAATCATAACCTCTTTCTTCTTACAATAAATCTTCGCATCATAGTCCGAAAGCCAGTCCATACCGAGGATTATATCAAACTCAATCATAGGTATGACGATGAGATCTGCAGATAACGAACATTTATGTGCTCTAATGGGGACTGATTCACAAAACTTTGTTGCAATGATACTTCCCTTAGGAGTTTTAACTGACAACTCCCTTATTAAATCAAATTGTAAATATCTAATTTTCTTAGCAAACTGGGAAGATATGAAACAATGCGATGATCCAGAATCAAATAATGCATTTGCTAAACTTAAGGAAACCATTAAATTACCTGCCACCACATCTTTCGGAGCTTCTACCTCAGCAGTAGTGATAACATAAGCCTGGCCTTGATCCCTTGGCCTTTTCTGAGGTAAGTTCTCCTGACGCTTAGGACATGCATTTTCATAATGCCCCATCTCCCTGCAATTGTAGCACTGAACGTTGGTAGCTTCCTTCTTCCCCTTGCAATCACGAGCTTGGTGGCCTTTTTCACCACACTTGTAATAGACTCCCATTCCCTTCAAGAAAGTACCAGGATGTTTCTTCCCGCATTTACCACAAGATGGATATTCAACCTTTCCCTTCTTCCCCTTATTTCCATTCCTAGATTGATCAGCAGGTCTCTTCTTCTCTTGCTTTGCTTTAAAGTCATAAGACTTAGAGAATTCCTTTTCGGTCTTGATAGCACATGAGACAATGTCTTCGTACGATGAAAAGTATTGTGAGACTAATGCTCGACGGAGAAATGGTTTTAACCCATCAAAGAAATGATCAATCTTACTTCTTTGGTTACGTATATAATCACCAGCGTACCTTTCTAACCTTGTAAAGTTAGCCTCATACTTTGTGACATTCTCATCCTCCTTCTGTCTCAGACTTAGAAATTGCCTTTCCATATCTGCTCGATGGTCGCAAGGAAAGTATTTTTCTAAAAACAGATCTTTGAACTCCCTCCATTCCATATTTGATACTTCATCATCTTCCTTTGTATTTTGAATCAATGACCACCATTGATCAGCATCTCCAGTGAGGCGGTAAACTGCCATGATAACTTTTTCCCTTTCACTGCTCCCCAAAGCCTGAAATATTTTCTCTAGGGAAAATATCCATTAATCAGCTACTAAGGGATTTGTACTCCCATTGAACGTTGGGGGTTGTTGCCTCATGAATCGATCTAACATTGATCCTCCATGCTGCGGATCAGGGTGCTCTATACGGGTAAGATTATTATTCATAACCGGAGTAAGTTGTCCTAGTATGGTAATTAGCTGATCGGCACCAGTTGCATCACCAGCTCCACTATAATTATCTTGAGCAGGAGGGAAATCCCTACATGGAGTGCGTTCATTGATACGGTTTCCATTTCTTCCACTAGGCGCGATTTCTAAACAATGGCATAAACTAGATCAGTTTATGAATCAAAATACATAATCCCATACTTATAAAACACTTAACATAAGTTGAACTATTTATGGATATAATCCATAATCATAAAAATGTCTCCTTTGAGGATGTATATACTCAGAAACCCATTCATAATGGTTTGTAAAGAAAATGAGAATTATCCTAAGCATATGCCCTGGGAGTGTCGTAACCAAGAGTGCAGCAAGGCCCGTTGTCGTGCACCAGTTCCCGTTCGAGTCTAGCTCAAAGCGGTGTTTTCGGGTTTTACCCCTAGGTACATCTGTGCCAGAGCCGCCTCTACCTGCTCGTATCCAGACAGGGATTTATTGCTCGGAAAACTCACAAAATCTCTACAATACCAAAATTCGAGGAAGTTCTTCTATACTAATCCTCAAAGTTCATCTTAGGTCTACGTGCTCTAATCAGAGTTTATCTAAATCTAGCTTCCAAGGTTTTTACTAAACTTCCTCTGATACCAACTGTAACGCCCCAACCCCAGTTACCCAGAGTCGGTGCATTATTACATAACATTGGCATGATCACAAGAAAGATCAAATCTCGAAATACCGATTGGTTTAGTAGCCTTGGAAGCACTAGATATATTCATAAGACTTATATTACATCATAAAATGAAAAACTACTACAACAACATATTGTCTCCATAAACCACACTCATATCCCCACATAATATCCCTGCAGGTCATTCATAACTTACTTTTCACTTCCTGGGAAAAATAAAACATTGAAAAGGGGTGACCTCAAATGCCCAGTAAGGATAACAATATAGTGGAAACTTTCATAAATAAGAATAAACATTTAAGGCAATGTATAACTAAAACAAAAGCCTTTCAAACATTAACTTTCAACATGGTATGGCATAAATAAAATGAAATAATTCCATTTACTTATTCACTTGGATATTCTACTAATCGAATAATCAAATGCAAAAATCAATAACCACTTTCATAATGTTGGAATGCATAATGCCAGACTATCATAACCACATAGCCAAGGCCTCGTGCCAAGACTATAAATAAGATTTTGTCAAGGCCTTCTTCCAAGACACTAGTTTGTCTCATGAGACCTACCGATGCATCGAGGAGCTATAGCGGGCTCCACCCGTCACTTAGTAAGTCCAATGCATTCCCATATGAAAAGGTTTAAACATAACATAAACATTCGTATTAAAACTAGCATACGAAATGTCAATAATTTCACCATAAACTATGAATGGTATAAAAATAGCACATCCACATTCAGACATATCACAAATCCTTCAATACAATATAGAAGTTTTGTATCATAATAAATCAACTTCAAATAATCTTAAAATCCATCAAAGGATGTTGACATAGATGAAATCAATATTCTTTTTAAAGAAATATCTCATTTTATTTTGAAATCATTTAAGATCCGTATAAAATAAAACATTTTCTTTGAAAATATTCTTATAAGCTTGTAAGGGAAGCTTTGAATATTTTATAACGGCGGAAAATAGCCGCACCCGCCGTATAAGTTAAAAAAAACATTCTTACCATAATTCTGTCGAAATGGTTAAAAAGAACCTTGTTTTGAAAATGACGGAAAGATTCCTTTATAAACCTCTTATAAAAAGTCAAACAAGGGTATAAATGACTTTAACCCATATTTTTGTAAATAATAAATATGTTTTTAAATACATTTCGGAGAAACATGGATGTGGATGATAAAGAAATCCCAGTAGATTATTACGTATAAACAACCTCGGATAATGAAGAGATTGTGAAATAACCCTTAACTTGTACTTTTCCTTGGTTGGGGTAGGTTAACCTCTTGTATAATGGTGAAATAATTGTTATTAAATTATACAAGAATCATATATATTAATATGATATCATATATGATCTTTTAACATTGATTTGTTAATAAAATATTAGAATTATCGTCGTTTCGGGTGTTAACTTACTCATTTTATTGTATATGTTTTGTAACATAAGCCATGTTTGTTGTATCTTATTCATATCCAGAATGATATCAAGTCATTAAACATCATTTTTAAATCATCAAATGATAATTATACTTGAATGGATACGATGGAGAATGAATCTCATCGCGTTCGTGGAGACGGTAGTCCGTACGTACGCAGGAGCGACAATATCATTCTTTTGATATTAAAATAATATATAAATGGATGGTATATCATATATACAGAATCATTAACATGTTATATTTATTATTTACATGAGTTACACATCATTATTATACCCATCCAAATAATAATATATTGAATAACAATTACACCACGACGTGGAGACGGTAAGCCGTACGTACGCACGTATGGTGACATGTTATTAAAAGGGTGGATATAATACTGAATATGGTTGTACCAAATTTATAATAACATCACATTATATGTGAGATACTGGAGTTATTATTTTATAATGGTAAAAACAAAGAAATAAGAAGTGGAAGAAGAAAGGAACTTTAAAAGGGGTGGTGAAAACATTACCTCTTCTTCGGGTTCTTCCTTTTGATTTGATCAAAAGGGCTCCTTAGGATGGCTTTCTAATAAAACTAAGGCCTCTAGGTTGTAGTGAGGGATGTTGGGAGAGTATTTGGGCAGATTTTGGCCGAACCAAAAGGCTTTGATGGTGTGAATAAATGAGAAGGAGGAGTGCCCTTTTATAAGAGGGGTGAGGGGCACCTTTGGAAAAGCTAGAAATATTAATTTATAATAAATTAATATTCGGTTTCTAATGGATCCAAAGTTGATTATTCAAAGGTTAAGTTGTGGATGGGTCAAAAAAACTCAACCAATAGAATTTAGACAGGTTTGGGTACTTATATTAACCTTATCTTTAAGTTTTAACTCTAAGTTAATTAGTTT
This sequence comes from Viscum album, assembly GCA_963277665.1. Taxonomy (NCBI): domain Eukaryota; kingdom Viridiplantae; phylum Streptophyta; class Magnoliopsida; order Santalales; family Viscaceae; genus Viscum; species Viscum album. The sequence goes on from OY728130.1 coordinate 1,948,880,501, forward strand.
CACTTTTACAATGTCTCTTTGTATTTTTATATATTATGGTTAATAAACTTACTACATACATCCAAAAGACCCCCAAGTGGTCCATTAATGATGAACCTATCATTATATAAGTCTCTTGGCCGAACCTTAGATTTTTAGGAATTTAATATCAATTAATAATATAATATTTGTTTTAAGAACTCTTTTATGTCAATTTTTACACTATTCAATAGTTTATTTTTGTGAAACTCATAACAGATTGATTACTTCGAACAAAGTCAATTAAATCAATTCTAATATATCATATTATCCTAGAAAATTAGTTTAATTCATTAAAAGTTTCATATTATATTTATTTGGGTATTTATAATATCAATTATTTTAATTTTTCACTATTATAGTAATTACTGCATCATCATTGTGTCATAAATAAAATAAATTATTTAATGTCTAAAAATTATAAATAAAATATAATTCTGTAGGAAATATTTTTATCGTTCTAATGAATATTTATAATCTAAAATCCATCATATATAACCCTATGTAACGATTGTTTTGCTAAAAGATATATGCTTGTGTCATTTTTGTATTCATTTTAACTTAATTAAAATAAAGTGTCATTATCACTTAGAAGTGGATCCATGGGGTCCCAAAATCGACCCAAAGATGCCCATGGTCGACCATGTATCAACCAATAGGGTTAGGACACGTTTTAGGGTAATTTAGTGTTATTATAATATTATTTTTTAACCCTTATTTACCGGATTTACCCTTAACCATGGTAAATAAAATATTTACCGCAGTAATTATTCAAAATGTCTAAAAATAAAAGTTACCTATTTACACAATTTGAACATCCTGATTCCAAATATGGAATCCATTTTCCTAAATTCAAAACACAGAAGTGGCAGAAATTAATTTAAAATTAATTCCCGCTGTCAAAACAAAAAGCGTGTTTTTAAGAGACAATAACTATCAAAAGATTGACACTTGTTTATGTTCGGTTTAATTGTAAAATTATGTCCAATGACCAACATTATATTAAATGGTAAAAATATATTCTAAATATACTTTAAAACTACTAAAATTCATAATTTATCACTATTATTTATTTTGATTAAAAAAGTTTTTTTTAATTAAAATTTAGTAATTTTCACTATTCATCAAAATATGAAAGTTATCTGAAATGTACCAAAATTTAACCTTAGGCTAAATTCGATATTCCGAATCCAAAAATGAAGTCCATTTTGAAATATAAAATATATATAATTTCAAAAAGTAGGTATTACTATTCATAACGGCTAGTTTGATTGGTTATGGTGTGTTAGAACTCGGTGTTACGTACAACACACGCTATCGCATTATTCAAAGAGAAGCGTACCGTAGAATCTTGGGGTGTTACAGGGGAAGCAGCTACACCATATAGTTGTGGCAGATAATGCCACATTCCCAGAGGCCTGGGACAGCTGGGATGTCAACAGGAAATTCCACATCCCGCCCGAGATGTGGATACACATAAGCTATCTCATGATGTAAGTGCTGGAAATTGTCCTTATCAGGGCCGACTTTGTAATATCCCAATAGGAGGAAGAGTGATACCTGACCGAGTTGGACGATTTTGTCCACTCCTGGGGTTACCTGCGTCCAATGATAGACTGGGTGAAGGTGTTGTTGGATAGAATGACCCCCCCCATAGTTATTGGTTGTTGAATTGATAGAGTTATTTCCTCTACTAGAAGAATTGGATGAGTCCTCTTTGGGGGAGGAGGACAGTAGAGGGAGCCCATTAGAGGAAGGCAAGGTCAGTGATCAAGGATCAGATCTTGAGGAATTTGCAGAGGCCCTTGAGGTAACATCCTAAGCCTCTTTCTTAGAGATTGTTTCCAGGTCATTTTGGATTCCTCACTAATATTTTAACTATCCAGGATAACCTCATACACCGAACCTGATCCCCACTACAGTAGATGCAAACACATGGCCTTTGGGATCTGTGACCACCACTATGGCGATTAGTGCACCTGGCAGGGCCAGGGCACCAGAGAAGGCTCCCCCGGAGTTTTTAGACTTCCCTATAATATATATAGGGCCATGTATCGAGGTCCCCTCTACAATAGACAAGGAAAGAGACCGAGAGTTCATCCTCTGTAACATTCATTCATGAAATTCTTGACTACCACACATTGACTAGGATAACGACATCTATACACCTCTTGGTATGGGTAGTTCTACAAATGGAATGGGCCGCCTTGGTAAGGTTGAGAAGATTCTGGTGTATGACCATGGACTCTATAAGATTAATTCATGTAATTCATGACTACCCAACATCCCCACATGCTCGTCCAAGATCTTATGGGTGAGAAGATTTGGGTGTTTGACCATGGACTCAGTGTGGGATAGCGGCGGAGGAAAGTGGTGAACATCTAGAGGCTTTGGGAGGCTGAAAATGAGGTTCAACGGCTTCAGATCTAGGAAGATGAGAACTCAGCCCCCCTCAACGCACAATCAGAGCTAATATTGTGATTGATGGCCCAGCAGGCAGATGCCTAAGATCACATGATCAAAGCCTCTGTAGAATTGACCATCATCCGGACAGACGTAGAGCGGCCCCAGATGGTGGATGAAGAATTTCTGCCCATTGATGTTGAGGAGTAATGAGAGATTAATAGGATACAGAAAATCATGGATGCCACAATCCAAAGGGTGGTGGAGCTACAATGATCTATTGATGGGATTAACCTATTAATGGGAGGGATCGACCCTCAGGTACTGTAATGATTACAAACCCTCGAATGTACTTTCATGATTTGATTGTTTTATGCCATATTCAATCTTGAGTTTCATTATTTATATTGGTTTATTGAATTCCTATCATATTCATGGAATGTCCAGTGATTAATCCCTAATCTCACGTGGGCTACGCCCAGTGTGAGAAATAAGGGATGACAACATTATTATTCAACCCAAATGTAAGAATGAAAACCAAGCATCGAGCATCTGATGGGTTTGAACAACCAATCCGAATTTCCAGAATGAAAAGGGGGGAGGCCCGGCTGGAGGATGATGACCTCAAAATAGTTGAATCAATGCTTCCCCAATGTGCACTAGTTCACAAGTGGGGTAATGCTAGGGGCTTTGGAATTAATCTGAACATAGGGAAGTGAAATGTGTGAATCAAGATACCCAAAATTAAGAACACTATAGGATGGTGTGAAAATGAAGAATAACATTTGACCATGTTTGAAACACAACACCCTATTGCATTAGCCTAAAATGAGGATAGAAAATGAGGGCTGACCGCTGACCATGTTTGAAACACAGGGACTGACTTGAAATGTCTTCCATTTGTCTTCTAGAACGTTGGCCCAAGATAGTAGTCAAGGAATAGGCTGAGAATCCATAATATTAGGGGGTTCCCATAGATGTGAAAGAGGAAGAAGGTCCGATTGAAGGGCACACAAAGCGTCGAGTTGTAGTGATGGGTTGTTTGATTGGAGTCCAACACTCCTGAAATCATGTCACCGTGATGAAGGAACATTAGGTGGGAGTATCCATCTGATCATGGATCAAACATACTTCTGATTAGGATATCTTTGGAAAGCGATCTGGTGCATCCCATGATTAAATTGGGGAATCCTGAATTTGTTTAGAGTAGAACCACAGTTTATTGTCATGTGTCAAGGACATGTGGGATCGTGTAGTTTAACATCATACGATAGGATGAAAAGTGAAAGGGAAGATCCTAGGAAGGGGGAATGTGGTGTGGTAGTTGTAGACCCATCGTGAATGAGGAAATAAGGAGTCTTCACCGCACCATGTATCCCCAAAGAAAGTTATTTATGTTATGGGATCAAAAGTAAAAGATTGGTTGGGCCTAAGGAAATGTTATAGGGTGTTCCTATGCATCCCATAAATATAAGAATAATTCCATATGTAGTTATGAGCATGCATTTTAATGTCACGAGGGATGATGAAAGGAATGTGTGGTATGGTTAATGCCAGTGCATGTTCTACCAAAACTACTAAGCCCACACTATTGGTACTCGATGTGGGAAATAAGAAGTAGTGATGGGACTTTTCTGACACAGGAAGGAACATGTTAGGGGGGATTAGACACTAGGTGAACGATGTCCCAACGATGCTGACCCACCTATATGACGCACCTAGATGCACGGAGGAGTAAATTCAAGTATGTTGGAATTCCACTTGAACATAAGGAAGTGGAAATATGTGAATCATGATGCTCATGATCTAGAGCACAATGATGGTGGCATGAAGACAAGGTATAATTGTTAACCATGTTCGAAACACAGTATCTGTTTCGCATTAGCTTGGAATGGGGACAGACAAATGAGGGTCGACCGCTGACCATATTCGAAACACAGGACCAATCACAAATTTCGTCTGAGGTCCTTAGGGACATTGGCCCAAGACATTAGGTAGAACAATGTGGCATGAGACCAGGACGTAAAGGGGGTCCCTTTAGTCATGAAAGAGGATAACAATCAAAATGATCGGCTCTTGAATCCTGGACATGGAATGAGGGAATGTTCCTATAAAAATTCCACAAATTGGGCACTATCATAACTAATCTGTGTACGATAATAAGACATATCATATAGAGGGAGTTGATTCCCCCTCTAAGGACAAGGGTCCTAAGGTTGCACGCATCCAGCTTAATGGTCGTAGGATGATCCATTAAGGGGGATTGGTTTAATGGACCAGGTGGGGGCGAAAAAGTAGTCGAACTCAATGCATTGTTCCCATAGGGAGACCATAGTTTTGGGTCACAGGACGTAGACCAGGTTGGGAAAAGTCATAGGGGTGGGGGCACACGGTATGACTATTGCAAAAACCTGACGTAAATTAAGACCCATGTGGTACTCTCTAGAGCACATGTTCCCAAGAGTGTTCAGGCCGAGGGGCCAAAACAGAGGACATGATTTTAGATTCCTGGGGCAGGACCAAGAGACAATGTGTTTGGGTGGTCCTACGTATCACATATGGATTATAATCAAGCCATACGTAGTTCTAGGAGATGTCATGCAGTTCAACATCTTGTGACAAGGACACATAGTGATCTTAGTTTATGGTCATTAAACATGGACCAAAGATAAGAAGAACTCTTACAAATAGGCACAATCGTCAACCAAATCCCTAATACCATATGAGATATGCTCGATGTGAGTAACAAAGGTGGACAATGAATTTGCAACATGGGGAATACCTGGGAAGGGGAAATCCGTATGGAGCCCTGAATGATTCCTTACTACGACATTGTTCTCCTAATGTGAAAATACTCCCTCAAGAATAGTACAAAGAGTGTCGATGTTCCACTTGGACATGATGGAGTGGATAATGATGTGAATCAGGTAACCAATATTTTGGGCTTGATGGAATTGGTGTGACAATGGAGGATAACTATTGGCCATTTTTGATACACAACAACGATATCGTGTGACCTGAAATGGGAATAAAAAATGAGGGTATACCGCTCACCATATTCGCAACATGGGACTCGTATTGATTTTTTGTTCAAGATCCTTGAGGATTTTGGCCTGAGATGATAGGAGATCCCTTAGGCTGAGTATCTGTACCATTTGGAGGGGCCTTTTGGAAGTGAAAGGTGATGGAAACCCAAATAAAGGGGAGAATAAAGACAAAGTATGAGAGATAACATGTCCATGGAGGATTCAACACCTTAGGTGCTGAACCAGAGTTCTCCTGGGCACATTTTTGAACTACCAAAGAGGTTCGAGGGGCTCAGCTTAAGAGAATCCGACTCGAAAAGATGAGTGTAGAACAGAGGGATGAAGAGATATTAGGAGGAAAGGGTATGTTGCGTGGTTGTTATATTCCTGACATGAATGAGGACATAATCCCATACCACACCACATACAATCCCATATGGAGGAATTAGGCCAAGGGTCTAGGAAGATAAGGAAGTTTCTAAGAAACCTAGCTGGACCTGAAGACCAAATGTCTGGGCAGTCCTACGTATCCCATGGAAATGGGAATCAAGCCAAATGTAGTACTAGGAATGGAATTGTAAGATATCTAATCTAGAGATAATAAGGTTGTGTGGGTCTGGTTCTTGCACCAAAAGAAGTGGCATTTGATAGATCATGTTTTTCCTTTAGGATGAGTGAGTGTTTTTTTGTCAAGAGATGGACCTTGGATAGAATGTCCAAGAATCACCACTAGAATAAATCCATCTTCTAGCGTTGAAAAATATTATTTTGGGTGACCGATACCAAACATGATGTCCCCAAGAATTAGGGCACCACGATGCAGTTCCATTTTTCTTCGTGCATCCAGGATGATAATATCATGGTTTTGGGTCATGTGATGGGACCATCCATGCATTTTTAATGTCATCCAGTATCGGCACAACATTTTATGGTCATGTGGGACTAGGTAACAAAGTTTAAAGTCATATGCCTTAAAAATATACACAAAAGATGAGGTTCTAAATAGAATGTGCACTGAGTGATAAGGAAAACCTGACATGAATGTGGAGGAGGTCCACATCATACCGTGCGTGATTTTGAGGAGGAAACCTTGGGACAAGGGGACAGAAAAGGTTAAAAGATATGGGATTGGAGAGGATAGACCTCAGTTGAATTGGACCCGAAGAAGAGATGTCCGGGTGTTCCTACTTATCCCATGAGAATGGGAATCAAGCGGTATATAGTTGTAAAAGAGATCTTAGTTTAAGGTCTTAGTGCTCGGACTAGAGTGGAAGAATCCTTACAAGTAGGCACAAACCTAAATCCAATTCCAAATCCCACATGATTCAAACTCGGTGTGTGAAACAAGGGTGGAAGAGTTTTTTTATTGCAATACAGGGAACTCACGCCAAAGGGAAGTCGGTGCGGAGCTCTGAATAATGCCTTACCGTGGCTTCGTTCTCCTAACATGCAAATGCACATTGAGGGATAGTACTAGGATCATCGAAATTCTATTGGGACATGATGGAGAGGAAAATGATGTGAATCATGTAACCAACATTCAAGGATTGAAGGGGTTGGCATGACGATGGAGGATAACTGTTGACCGTGTTCAAAACACAGCTTCCATATCATGTGGGTTAAAATGGGAAAAACAAATGAGTGTCGACTGCTGACCATATTAACAACATGTGACTTAAATCGATTTGACATCTGAAACCCTCGAGGATGTTGGATTGTAGGGGTAGAGTAGCCCTTAGTTCTAGAATCCATGCCATTTGGGGGTCCCTTCACATTTGAATGATAAAGGGAAGACCAAGCAAAGGGGAACACGAAGCCTGAAAAATGGGGGAAAGCATGTCCTGGTAGAATCTGACACTCAACCAGAGTACTCATGGGTCAATTGTTGAACCACCAGAGAGTGTCGAGGAACCTGACTTAAGGGATACCAACTCCAAGAGATGAGAGCAGAGAAAGGGAGAAAAGGTTGCCCAGGAGAGAGAGGTATGCAATGTGGTTGTCATAAACCTGACATGAATGAGGATATAATCCCGTACCACACCGCATACTCCTATTTTGGAAGAACGATTTCCATGGGGCCTAAATGATATGGAGGTTTCTAAGAGATGGGGATATATGTGAAGACGAAATGTTTGGGAGTTCTTACATTTCCCATGAGGATGGGAATCAAGCCATACGTAGTTTTGGGGGGTGTCGTGCAGTTTAACATCATGAACGTAAGGATGAAGATTGGGGAAAGGTATCTCATCCAAGGATGTGTATGGAATGATGAGTAACATAATGCAAATTAGGACATAATCCCATACCATTCCATACAATCCTATATGAGAACTTTGTCCATGGATGAAAAGGTCAAGGGAACAGAGGCTGGGCCTTGAACGAAATGTCACATCTAGCTTGCAGTTTTACATCTCTCATTTAGAAAAAAAGGTGATATTAGTTTAGTTTCATAGGTCTCGGACCATGTATGTCTAGTTTAATGTAATATTCATGGGACAAAGAGGGTGACTCATCATGCCAATGGAAGACCACAAAACGACAATGATGACAGAAGACCACCATTGACCATATTCGCAACACAGTATCCACCCTTATGTGACCAGAATTTGGGGAAAACAATTGACCATCGTCCATTGACGAAACTCACGACATAGTACTTGTATCAATTTTCCTCCCACAATCCTCAATGACATTAGCCTATAATGGTAGGGGATCCCTTGGGCCAAGCATCCATGCCATTTAGGGGGTCCTTTTGGATATTGATGATGATGGAACCCCAAATGATGGGGCTCATGAAACATGCCAGTGCTAGTGCTTATGTAAAGGACAATGAATGGAGGGATGTCTCAAAGGTGGTATGTGAAGCATGGATAAATATCCTGACATGAATAAGGACCTGAGTCCATACCGCATCACACAATCCTAAATGAGAACTCGGGCCAGGGGTCTGAAAGGGTCGAGGTAACTGAGGTTGTTCATCCTGATGAATTGTAGCCCTATGATCTCTTATGAAGTTATTGCCATACCTTATCTCTTAAGACCACATGAGAAATGCTCAGTGTAGGAAACATGGAGTAGAACTAGGCTCTCCCCATCACATGAGGGTCTGATAGATAAAATCACTCTCCTACCCGAGGAAGACAGAGATTTGGAGAGACAGTGGGGTAGAATGAACTGATACACGCCATGTTTGGGACATATGGGGGTGGTGACAATCACAATGTATCATTGTTGACCAAATTCAAAACACAACATCCACATCGTGTGAACTGAAATGGAAAAAACAAATGAGCATCGACTACTAACCATATTAACAATGCGAGACTCATATCAATTTTTTTTTCTAAACCCCTTGGGGGTGTTGGCCCAAAATGATAGGAGAACCATTATGTTAAGTATCCTTGTCATTCAAGGTGCCCTTCAGATTTGAATGATGATGGGAAACCAAGTGATAAGGATTGTGGAGCATAAATGCCCTCGTGCAATTTCAAATAATATTAGACATCAGAAAAGAGAGAGACCTTCATAGGAGAGGGATTCATGGTGTGGTAATGATGAACTTGACATGAATTAAGGGAAAATCCTACACCACACCATGAGTTTCATCCCAATGGGAGGTCCCAAAGATTGGTGCTGGGCCTTCAGATGAAATGTTCGGGCAGTCCTACATATCCCATGAGAATGGGAATCAAGCCATTCGTAGTTTTAAAAGGGTCATGTAGTTTAACGTCATGCAGTAAGGATGTGGCAGGATTAGAAGAACTAAGGATGTAACGTGGTGTGATCATCATAAGCCTGACATGGGTGGGGCCAACGAAGCATATGTGATTCCATGTGGGATCCTCCAAAAGAACTATGCCTAGGAGGGGAGAGTCAAAGGTGAAACTGGGGTCTAGACTCAAGATGAGGCATTTAAGTGTTCCTATGTATCCCATGAGGATGATAATCAATCAATAAGTAGTTATTAACATTCAATTTAATGTCTTGGAGGATGAAACACAGTTTATGGTCATGTAGGACTGCAAAGTTTATGTTTGTGCAGGACCGAGCAGTTTAAGGTCATGCAAGACCCTAATGTAGTTTAGGGTCATGTGGGACCATCATGTAGTTTGGGGTCGTGCAGGAACGTATAGTTTATGGTTGTCCATTAATGTGGTGAATATGGGGATCAATAAAAGTATTTCTTGAGGAACATGGAAATGGTGGGAGGAGTTATATGCTCACCATCCATTGTAACTGGTGAGTATGATATGTTAGAGTAAACCTTGTGAACAATTTAAGGTCCTTCCCATTTGGGTTCCAACTTGTGTGGTTTCCTACCAGGTATCATTTGTTCCCTCAGGGTAAATACCAAGTTGACTTACAAGAAGGAGCAGAGGTGAACTTTCTTATTGAAAACACTAGATATCTTGTTCTCAGGCCTTTCCAAATTGCGTAGAGCACGAATCCTATTCTCGTTGAGCGCTTCCAACTCATCCAGACAGATTATACCTACATTATCTTGCGCTTATTCATTATCAAAAGCTATGATCATTGAGGGAAATTTAATCTTGATAGGCAAGACGCCCTTTGTACCATACACCATGGAATATGTTGTCACCTAAGTGGAATTATAGGTCATCGTCCGATAAGACCAGAGGGCATTAGGGAGCTTGTTCGGACAACTCCTCTTATTCTGGCCAATAATTTTCTACAGAATGTTATAGAGTGTTTTTTTGAACACATCTTCCCATTTTATTGTGAATGATAGCGGGAGGTATGGTTAGAACATATATTTTACTTAGTGTACAATTTCTTCAGCTCAACTGCACATAAGTTCATACCATTTTCGGTGAGGGCAACGTGAAGGACTCCAAATCGTTAGCTGATGTTGGAGATCACAAAGTCAACAATTGAACAGGTCTAGGCCTCATGGACTAGGACCACCTTTGCCCAATTGGAGAAGAAATCAGTAGAGTCTAGGATAAATCTGCACTGGCAAGATATCACCGGTGGATATGGTCCCACGACATCGAGTCCCCATACCACAAATGTCCAAGAGTACTTGGTGGAGTGGAGAAGCTCTGGCGGTTGAAGCATAAAGTTACCGTAAATCCCGTACACATGGAACCTTTTTGCAAACTCGATGTAGTCATGGATCATAGAGGGCCAAAAGTACCCCAACATTTGGATCTAGTGAGATAGTTTGGCCCAGTTTGATGAGCCCTTCAGAAACCAGCATGAACCTCTTGCATGACTTGGGAAATCTCAACTCCTTGAATGAAACGAAGGAGAACCCCATCAAACCCAAACTTGTATAGGATCCGCTCACAACTGGGACCATCCTGGATGGTAAACTATAACATGTGGCATCATATTCGCTCGTGCTCAGCCCTATCTACGGAGAGATTACAATTCCGGAGATACTCATCAATGGGGGATCTCTAGTCGGGAATCACTTCAATCACTACATCCACAGGACCTGGGGGTCCGGATGTGGAGGCTCTGGTGGTAAGTTGGATCCCCTACCAACCATAATCATCATCTAGGGTGACAGGAGAAATTACTCTTCAGTGTTCCATGTGGATAATCAGATCATCCTGGTCAGTATTTTTAAGTGATGTAGCTAGGCCGGCCAGGGCGTTAGCTCAACCATTCTGAGATCGGGGGATATGAGTAACTTCTGGCAGAGAGGGGAACTGGGAAATTAGTTAAAGAGTGAACTCCAAATATGGTATGATCTTTGGTTTTCTAATGACACAGTCACCGTTGATCTACATGATTACTAGTTTGGAGTCCCCTTTCACATGAAAATAGGGCACATCAATCTCGAGGTCCCGCTTGAGGCTAGTGATGAGAGCCTGATACACTGCCTCATTGTTGGTGCAACCTTCTGACAATAGGAATGAGTATGGCAGAATGGCTTGTTCTGGGTCAATGAACATCATACCCAGGCCTACTCTATTGAGTTTGGGGTCATTGAGCCTCCTTCTGATGGGGATCTAGGAAGAACCATCAAAGTGCATATTCCATCACGGCATGGCTTGGACTACCAAGAAGATTGCCTCATCATGGAAATCGAGATTCAAGGACTATTCAGCAGGAATTGGATGGGCAGCAAGGAAGCCTCCCAACGCTTTCCCCTTAATAGCCTTATGAGGAGCAAACCTGATGTTAAACTGTTGGAGGATCACTGCCCACCGAGCTAGACGGACTGTCAACACAGGGATGTTCTGGATGTACTTCAGTGGATCTACTCGAGACACCTACTATACCTCATTATGCTGTAATTAATTTCACATATTCTGTACTACGAATACGATCTCAAGGAAACAATACTCGATAGATGAGTATCTGGTATCTATATCGAGGAGCATGCAGCTGAGGTATTAAATGCTATTTATGTTCTCTCATTTTTCTACTGGTTGAGAAGGGAACCGAGAGATCATTCCAAGGCAGTCACATAAAGGACCAGTGGATTTTCGGAGATGGGTGGAACTAAGACCGGATGCTGGAGTAGATACTTCTTGATTTCCTCAAAAGCATCCCGCCACTCTTCTTATCACTCATATACAATGTCTTTGTTCATGATCCCTGAAAATGGATTACACTTACCAGTCAAATTCATGATGAATCAATGTATGTAGTCTAAGTGGCCTTTGAAACCTCGATGTTCACAAATATTCCTCAGAGGAGACATTTGGAAAATGGCCTTAATCTTCTCTGGGACAATGTCAATGCCTCTATATCTGACAATGAAGCTGAGAAACGTTCCAGAGGTAACCCTGAACGCACACTTCATTGGGTTCTTCTTCATGTGACAGGAACAAAGGAAGCCACACACTTTCTAAAGGTCTCTACAATAGTCCTGATACTAGAGATATTTTACCACTAGGTCATCCACATAACATTCGACCAAAGTTCTGAGGATGTGCTTAAATACACGATGCATAGACTGCTGTTAGGTGGAACCTGCATTCTTTAATCCAAATGGCATGACTCAGTAACAAAAATTACATTGCGGTTCCCTGAATTCTGTATAATCCTCATCTTTTGGAGCCATTCAGATATGATTATACCCAGAGTACCCCCTCCATCAAGGAGAGCATTCGAACCCAGTTGTAGCAATGATCAGCAATTTTTTCATTGGAAGTGTAAAATCATCCTTCGAACAGTGACGACTGAGGTCCTAGAAGTCAATGCAGACTCTGATTTGTACGTTTTTCTTCCTGATTAGAAAAATGTTGGCTAGACATCTGGGGTACTGGACCTTCTTAACAAAATTGGATTTGATGAGCTTATCAACTTCTGCCTCAACCAGGGCTCTATGAGAACGGTGCACTTATTTGGGAGGCTACTTGAACCCACAATGATTTATTGGGAGACTGTGGCGGTGGATGGATAGTAGATGATCTAGTACTCTCATATCATAATAACCCCATGTGAAAACATGAAGATGTTGTTTGTGTAATTCTATGTGCAGTTGTTCCTCCTCGAGGGGCATGGTGGCACTGATTAATGTGGGTCTCGGGTCTGCCTCGCTACCAAGATTCACCTCTACCAACTCATCGACTATGGAAGAGACGCCCTCCTCAAAGGCAGGGAATAAATATTTAAATCCAATTATTTACCTATGGAGGGGAAATCATTATAGAGAGGAGTCTCTTACGAGTCAGCAGATCACAATGGGAGGCTGGTACCAGCCTGAGTGGTGGTGGACACTGCATCATGGAACTCATGTGGTGCTACAACCATCACGATGAAGGTTGTTGATCCAATCCCATATGTCCTTTGGCCCAAGGGGCCATGCCAAATGATATCAAAGAAATAGGGGCACATCATCTTGAGTTGGTTAATTCCATATCAGAAAAACAAGCAAGTGTGACATATTGTCATTACCATGGGGTGGGCATCCCAATACCTTATGGGAGTGGGAGGCTCAAGGATCACCGTTTCCTGATTCGTGTAAGTATACGAATTAATATTCCGGTGTCACATATACTTGGGAATGTGTCCCCCCTAATTTTAGAAAAAAAAGTGTTGTCCCTTATCTGGGTTGTATCCTCCAATCGTTGGGTTGGAAAGATGTAGGTGTCATCTAGATCTGACCATGGGTCAGTTGTAGTCGTAGCATGCTAGACCTCATTTGTCTAAATCTTCTTGTCTTTTCTCTTCTAGTAGTCATCATCTATGTAGCGGGATTCACAAGAGGAAAAGGGAGACGTGTCACCGTGAAGCACGCCCACTCGACTATTAACGGAGTACTTGAGGCACTATTGGTATGATGTGGGAACTGCCGCATACAGGTGGATCCATTTCCTTTCCATCAATGCATAGTAGGTGGTGTCCAGGAAGACAACAATAAATTTGGTGCTGGAAAGTAGTCCATTGAAATTGGTCATCAAGCTGATCTTACCAAACAATGTTTGCTCTGTCCTATCATAACCATGGATTCTCAATTCATAGGGTCTCAGGTCATCCTTAGACAATCCTAGTTTTCACAGTGTCTGAGTTGGGATTAGGTTGATTCCAGAGCCCATGTCGACAAGACATCGATGAAGCTCTACACCATTGAAATGGCTTGTGATGTACAGTGGGATAATGTGACCCTGTATGAGATAGACTTCATCTTCTCTAGAGAATGATATTATGGCCTAAAATTTGACATTATCGACTACCTCAGCATGAAAGGCTTCTGCATCTTCTACCTTCATCTCAAACTGGAGGGGGCTTCTTAAATCCTCAGTGAGGGCCACATGAATATCTAAAGATAGGTGAAGAGCCTCATGGATGTAGATACTTTGTGGAATTTTAGAAAGATACTTGAGAACATTGTACTTTTGTTCTAGGTATGAACTTCTTCTTAGAGGAGGTCACTCTATGGCAGGAAGTATGGTGGACCCTGCTGACTAGGCCGATGACTGACTAGAACGAGGAATATCCATCTCCTCACTAGTCGAAGCCTGCAAAGTGGCTACTGGATGGGGGCCAGATGACTGAGACTGGCCTGTAGCAGGGCGTGGCTGGTCACAACATGGTCTAGGTGGCTCTTCCTGATCCAATAACACGAAAGGCAGGGAAGGCAGGTCTGATGTCACTAGATTAGAAGGTTGTGTATGTTGATGTCTATGCTAGGACTTCTATCTGGTTTTGGTCGTATGCATATCCTTTCTAGAACAACTGACCAAGGCACTTTGGTGGCCCATATAGCTACGAATCTATCGACGCTTAGGACGGTTGGGGATATTGGGAGGATTCACTAGAAACTCCTCATCATTAGGAATCGTGTTGGTATTTACCAGCTCTACGGTATTAACTGAGTCATACCCTTAATCGTCACTCAAAGAGTCATCAACTACTGGTCAGATTCTGTTAGGGATTTCCATCCCCGGGAGAATGAAGTCGCTGTGAGTACTGGATGAAGATGGAATCAGTGGGGGACTTTGATTTCACTAGCTCGACCAGTTTCTATTCTTATGGGATGAGAATGACTGAGAAGATGATGCAGAAGTAGTTGTTACGGCTTCTGATGGATCTTCAAGATTCAAGCATGCACGGATAACACCATGGGTGCAGGCGACTATTTTTTGAGCCATCTAGTTTTCATACTTTTGGGACACACAACTAGAAACCTAATGCCAGTCTCCCACACTATCACTACTACGGTCTGGCCCCGCGAAGATGCATGCCATGTGTGCCAGAGCTGGGCTTAAACGAACTATGTTGTTATCTACCTCATGTTGTATCCATTCATTGAACACATAGCAGTTCTTGATATTTATCCCCAGGATTTGGTGATAGGGTCATTAATTAGGGAGATCAGAGAGGTTCTCCTCATCTAACTTTCTGCACTTAGTAAAAACTAGAATCCCCTACTCCAAGGCATTGTGGAAGAAATAGGGGAGATGTGCCTTTTTAAACAAGTAGGTATGGTTTCTCCTATCTATAAAAGGGGGACTATGAGCCTTACCCTGACACGAGGATGTAGTATATTTCCGTGGAGGTAGAACTTGGCTACCTCACCTGGGCGGTGGTGGAACATTGCACGGGGAACCTACCAATTCTAAGATGGGCACTGCTAGGCCGATGTTTGTGCCTGAGGTGGAAGTCCTCTACATGGATATGGAGGCGACTCCACTGACAATAACTCTAGTCTCTATGGGGCCTCTATCTGAACCACGACGGCAGGATCGGCCCTGGTATCCCTCCACGCGGGGATTTCTGGAGGGAACCAACGTGCCTTCTTATCCTGTTGCAAGGCTTCCTCTAGGCACTGGTCATTATTAGATAAGTCTTGGAATCCACCAGGGTAGTTTTGGGTGATTAAAGAGGGGGATAGTTTTGTCTTGACATTCCCTATGCACATCGTTTGTAATTGCTCCTGAGTCAGTAGCATGTCAAGAGAGTATGGGAGACCTTTCCACCGGGTGACAAAGTCAGCAACACACTCATCGTGGTTCTTCATGCTCTTAAATATATATAAGATACTTGTCTTCTGATTGGTGGAACTGAACTAGAAGAGGAATTAACTACAGAGGTCCTCCCAGCCAGCCACTGATCTGATGCGAAGCTGGATGTCCCAAACAAACGCTGGGGGTGGTGTCATATCATCCACCCATGCCGGTTATGGCTTTCCGTTATGCAGGATTTCCACTTATCGAGTCTCCAAGGCCTCGAGATGGGCGATGAGTTCCTCCATTGGATCATCTGGCCGGGGATTCCTGTCTTGATGGGGATCCCTGACCACCATTGTGTTGGTGGGTTCTTCAGCATGATAAGCATTACCTACGACTCATGGAGTGGCTAGTGGAATTACTTGTGGAGTAGCTGGGGGAACCTAAGCTGAGTCCCGAGGATTTTCATTCTATTCAGGAGGATTTGGCGAGACATACCGTTCCCTCTTGCTGTAAGTTCTAGCTTTAGCCCTGTCTGCAAGGGCAAGATGGTCTGGGTCAAATAGAGGCAATCTTCTAAGGGGAAGTTATGTCGGCCATATGTACATCATCCTAGGATCACCATATTCTAGTCATCGCTCTGTAGTGTGTTCAGAAAGGAGGTCGTCGACCATCATCTTCTATTCGGTGATTTTCTGACGCAGAGTAGCTTTTTTAGGTTCTTTCTCCGTCTTCTGTACTAAGCCTGATGAGTTGGAGGGTTTGGAATCACTGAGGTGTTCCTCACCCTTGTTGGGATTATGGATGAGGACTACTGCCTCCGTGGGCATGGGAAGACCCAAAAATTCCTCTGTTGATGATTAATCTTTCCCGAGGGATCCAAAAAGTGTGAAGCTCCCTCGGTGTGTGGGTCCTCTCTAAGAATCTCTAGCTCATTCTCTCCCTCTGGCAGGTCATCCATGTTAACCGTGACCCTTCATGAAGGCTTATCCATTATGTCGCCTAGAAAATCAGGTTGTTTTCATATAAGACTGAAGTGGAGGGAAACATACTACCCCCATACACAGATCTATACATGTGGAGAAGCCTCTTTGATAATCCTGTGGAGTACCTTGAAGCTCTGAACACACCATTTATGGAGGGCCCTACGATGACCTTGTGATTCAGGGCGCTGAGACATAGAGAGTACATCCAAATCAACCAAATATAATTTTTTTCCAATGTCCATGAAAAGCACATGGCTCTTAGGGTAATCCAATTATAGATGATGAAGAAAGAAATGAGTCACCCAGAGGGTTTGACCGAAACATTCAACTTCCTCTTGGGTGAGGGATTTTGGCGTAAAAAGTTTGGTGCTACAACTGGAAAAAACAACTCAGGGAAGTGGTATAATATGTGGATATTCCATAAGCTCCAGGGCTCAGATATTGGGATTGGCCCTTCATTACCCTGCTTATCTACCAGTGGTGGAAAAGGGAACCAGTAGTAGAACCAATGCAGACCGCTGTGACATCTAGCCTTCCTGTTGAGAATACGGTGAGCGAGCTGACAAACCGTCGCATCTCGAGCTATCCTCCGAGGAGTAGAGTGACTTATCCATGACATTTCGGTAGGATGGTATGACTAATGATGTTTCCTATTTAGGGACTACAACTGATGGCGATGGACCATGTTGTAGTTCGTCCACTATTAGTCCCCAGAATATCTCTTCGAAATCTCTTATCAAGGTAGAGAGTGCTTCTAGTGATGAGGGAAGCGTTTTCATGATCGTAATATATGGAGTTTCAAAATTTTATTCATCCTAGAAATATCTGTAGAGGGATGTCGGAATCCATTGGACCTCACATTTTGGGAGTATTAGGCTAATGTTCCATGTTCCTGCCCCAGCCCTTAACATGGAGGATCTAGGCAAGGGTTACTTCACCGAGTCATATTCTGCTTCGGAATATGAGAAACAAAGTTGTTCGATCTTTGAATGAATCATCACAACATTATCTTTATGGCGGTGATGACACACCCTCCTTCCTCGGGATGGTTCTTCAGGACAAGGTAGATTTCTGGCATGACGAGGACCTTCGACCGTACTGGTGTTGACGCGAAGAGGGCTTCCGTCTGAGTAAGCCGGGGTGTGAAGAGAACTAGGAAAAATGTCAAGGGGGCATGAGGAGGACCACCATGGGAAGTGATGGAGTGGGTTGGACCTCCACTCAAACCAATAGAATCATGGGTAAGACCTCCATGCTTGTTTCCCCTGGGGTCATCAATGTATGGAAGGTCCACTTACTGGCTGAGCCGAACACGGGTAGGACATTCATGCTTGGTGCTGGTGAAGCGAAGTTGTCCTTCACCCCTATGATTTTTGAGGTGTGTAGGACCTTCAACAGTTGTCGTGATGACATGGGGAGGCCCCCCATGTAGGATATTGACCAGATGTGCAACGTCCCCACACCAGTGATCTATTATAGGAGGGATGACTCCATACCTGATGTAATGAGCAGAGGAGAGGCTTCCATGCTGGGTGTCACCATCGTGGGGAGGTCCCTCATTCGGAATGAAGGTAGCATGAGTCAGACCTCCATGATGAGCATGGAAGTGGGGAGGACCCGCGATTTCCATGGTAGAGGTATGGGGAGGGCCTCTGTACTGGCTGCAATACCTCCATCGGCGGCCAAGAGAGTCGACCCAGCCATCCTGTTGGGCGGTTAGGGCCTCGATCTGGGCTGGGTATACAATTCCCTCTAATCATCATACATTAGGGGTTGATGATATATGTCGATAGTGGCCCGAGCCACAGTATTTGCTGACGTTGACGACCCTTGGTGGGCGTCCTCCTCAGTCAGTGTCGGATGCTGGAATTGGGTTAACTGGACAGGGTCCAAAGGTGCAGGTGCAAGGATTAATTTTTCCTTGACTCATGGGACAGGATGGAGGAACTGGGGATACCATGTGGGATCCCTCCTTAGTAGACCCTGAAGCAAGATCCCAACCAGGCTGGCCCAAATATCCCCTACATCGTCGACATAGGGGAGAGATTCATTGAGGCATTCTTGGGAGAGGCTTCTAAAACAATTGTATGTTGAAGTGAGGAGCATTGGACCCCTACACGACCCTTGGGGATGATGGTGGTGATGAGGTGAAGACACCACTAGATCCTGGCGGGCCATATCCTATTTCGGGATAATCCCCTCCTCCTCATACCAGTGTACGAGGACGTTGATCACACTACACTGAATGAATTCATATGGGGAGATGGGGCTTGAGAACTTGGAATTTTTAGATGTGGTGATTGTCCCAAAAGAGGTGAAACCATGTGAGACTAGCGCATTGGAATTTCCCCTACCGCTGCATCGGTGGATGGGTGATAATCGAATTCCTACAGAAACATGGTTCTTGAAAAGTTGGTAGATTAACCCATTAGTGCTGAAAGGAAAGAAACTGATGACCAGTGCCCGAACGTCATTTCGTCTTCCATGGATGGTAAGATGGATCCATGCAGACAACGTCATAGACCGGGATGTAAAACATTTTTACTGACCCAACATCTGGTGAGTTTCACGCCAGTCCTACTATTTACTTGGCCGTACCTGACACTGGATAACTGGATTCAGTGACATGCTAAACCACTGATGTCATGAATTCTACTAACCTATATATTGAGGAGAATATATTCATGTCGGGTTGACCATTTCTATTTTTGATGCTTTCATTAGGGCACGCGTGTCCGCCTATTGGAGGACAACAAAGATGCGCTTACTCTTGCCCCACATTCCAACTTTCTAAAGGTGAGCAGCATCCATCGCTTAATCAGGGAAATTTTTTCCTTGATCGGAATGGTATGATGGGATGTCCGTTCTTGATTTTGTGGATTACTCCTCGGAACTCTTCACCTAGTACAGGTCTCCCGTATCGACTTAAGACGTTGTCTGTGAAACTCTTCCCATTGCCATATCACCATGGACCGTAGTTTATCAAACTGCTTCTCTTGGGACATTCCATGGGGTTCATTCAGGGTAGAAACCTTCGGTTGGGGGAGTGTTAATTTTGGACATCACTGGCATGTCTGGACACAGGAACACTATCCATTCTGGGTTTCTTCCCCTTATTATAGGGATTTATGAGGGAATTGAGGCCTGAGAAATCCCATATTGAATGTGGGGAATTATATGCCATATTCATGTATCTGAGGTTTTCCTTAGCTTCCCATGTATATCATAGGGTATTTCACATGTTTAACATCTAGCGGAGATGGATTGGGCTGATCTGAACACTAACTAAAGTGGAATAGATGGGTGTGACCCTTGGGGAATCACGGATGTTAAGCAATGAATTTTCATGATCTCACAGGGATGTGGCGGCCCAGATAAGAATCATGATAGATGATTGATGGTTAAATGAAGTAGATGGAGAATGAAATGGAACCTTCATGAGGACGACAATGATTTTGGGATTGAGCCTTGAAGATACTTTCTATGTATTCCCATGTTAGGGAATCAAAGTCCACATAGTTCGGTGGAATGATGGGATACCTAAGGAAGCATCCCATGAAAATGGACGCATGGATGGGATCAAGAGGAAATTGAACCTCCAGGCTGGGTCGTGATCTTCCTAAAACACGGGCAATCAAGGGGTAGATCAGGATGAGTCATGAGTGATGGGATCAATCCTCAATGAGGCTTCCTATATATCTATGTGGTAGGGAATCAAAATCCACATAGTTCATTTGAAGATGGATTACCGTCGATTGGGGACTTTAATGACTTACCGTCGATTGGGGGATTTCAACAGCTTACCATAAATTGTGGTTGAAAATGGCTTACCATTAACTGGGGGTGACAACGGCTTACCGCTGATTGGGGTGATAATGGATTACCTCTAATCAGGTTGAAAATGAATTACCACTGATTGGGGTGACAATGAGTTACCACTGATTAGGGTGATGACAGCTTACCATTGGATGAGATCACCATGGAATACCACTGGATGGGGTCAGAATGGCTTACCGCTAGATAGGGTCACAATGGCTTACCACTGGATGGGGTTACAATAGCTTACTGCTGGATGGGGTAACAATGAATTACCACTGGATGGGGTCACAACGGTTTACCATTGGATGGGGTTGAACCTCATTGAGGCTTCCTACATACCCTATCAAGAAGGCAGGGACCAAATCCCATGTAGTTCTAAATAGTGGATGCAGTTTAACGTCACGTAGGACGAAAAGGGCGCATGCAGTTCAACGTCCTGTGGGATGATGTTGAACCGAAGTGAAGGGTGTTGGAACTAGTGGTTGTTGGGTTGAACCTCGGGGAGGCTTCCTACCTACCTTGCCTTGGCAAAGATCAAATTCCATGTAGTTCAGGACAGTTTTGGAGCTTACACTCTAGCTTGCCTAGTGGTTGTTGGGATTGAACCTCAAGGAGGATTCTTACGTACCTTGACTTGGCAAGGATGAAAGTCTACATAGTTCAGGATGGTTGTGGGGCTTACACACTAGGCTGCCTAGTGGTTGTTGGGCTTGAACCTCAGGAAAGCATCCTACGTACATTGCTTTAGCAAGGATCAATGTCTATGTAGTTCGTGATGGTTTTGGGTCTTACACTCTAGGCTTCCCGGTTGTTGTCGGGATTGAAACTCAAGGAGGTTTTCTACGTACCATGCCTTAGTAAGGATCAAATTCCACGTAGTTTGGGGTGGTTATGTGTCTTACACTCTAGGATGCCTGGTGGTTGTTGGTCTTGAACCTTAGGAATGATTTTAACGTACCATTCCTTGGAAAGGATAAATGTCCACATAGTTTAGGATGGTTATAGGGCTTACAATCTAGGCTGCACGGTGGTTGTTGGGCTTGAACCTCAGAGAGGCTTCCTACGTACCTTGCCATGGAAACGATCAAAATCCACGTAGTTCATAATTCTTGTGGGACTTACACTCTCGAATTCCCCATGGTTGTGACACGTTCTTGTCATGGGGTGTGGAAAAAAAATATAACTTAGGATAAAATGTATTATAGTGGGTTACCTAGGTTGTCTCCAGAGAGGAGTGATCAATAATAGTGTTTGTCACTTAAAATAAGAGAAAGAAGTGATGTTGTTTTGAAAATGTTTGATTTGGAAAACACAAGAAAGAAACTAAATAAAGTAATCCAATTAAGTGAATGTTTTAAAAAAACTGACAAATGATGCGATTTAAATCAATGATATGAAATGGTGAACAGGTTAGGGTCGGTTTTACAATTGTAATTATATCATAGTTAATTTTTCCCAATTCTCTTCTACTAAATCGTTAAGAGTGAGAATCCACAATAGTTTCTTCCCACTCCCTTGGTCAAATAAAAATGAGAGAATAAAACTTACTGAAACCTCAGGTTGGTCTAATCTCCTTCCAATGTGTAATTTATTTGTAGCGAATACCCCCAATTATCTTAGTCAATTCCCAATCGGGTCTTGTTTACCCCAAGTAATCAAGAACATTCACTACTCCTCACACATGTACCTGTGATCACTGAGTACTTCAACTCTAAGTCCTGGTCTATTCCATCGATTGTAAACCATAACCGAGGGGAGGGAGATATTGATCATTGAACAAATATGAATAAACAACAGAATCTAAAATCATATACAATCGTACATGATAATAAAAACTGTCATAAGAAATTAAAATTGATTCGTAGAAGAGAAAAGAGTATTTTAAAACATTAATAGCAAGAACTCATGAAATACAAAATGGAAAACCTCTCCTTCCCCAATAACATATAATTTTACCCCACCAAGGTAAGGTTAATTGTGAATAAGGGGAAATAATAACACATTACAATACTAAGAAGTGTAAAATAAAGAAAATAACAAACAGAAATTTGATCCTCCAGAATCTCTCCTCCCGAAGTTTTCCTTTGTTCTTCCCAACTGCTAGCTGAAATTCACTAAGTTACCTGATTATAGAATGTTGGAAATGAAGTTGGATATAGACCCTCAAAATTTGAGAATCATTGGATAGACATAAAGAACGATATGTCTGAATCAATGAACATTACATTTCTGGCCGCCAAACACTGTTTCACCCACTCCACATGGACGCGCACAAACAATGTCTTAATGAGCTCCATATTTTATCAAATTTATTGTGAACCGTCCTTTGAATGTAATCTTTCGACACCACCTAGAAGAACTGCATTATAAGGTTGGATGAAGGAGATATTCTAGGTTTAATGTTGTGGGGTCCATTCTGACTGCCAAACTAATTTCTCAATATGAGTGATTTTTCTGTACCATTGGGTTTCAAATTGGGTCGTGGTCCAGCAGACATATTTTAATCGCAAGAGCATATGAAGCCTAAAAACGATTCACTTCAATTGGAGAAATATTTTAAAAGTTATTCTCAAAAAATAGAAGCCATATAAAAGTGACAATTTTACAGAATTACCCAATTTTACAGAATTACCCAATTCTCACATTTAAGCCCAAATACACCAAAAACATATAAATGTTGAAAATACACTAAAATTGAATAATTGATAGGTATTAAAGTATTGAAAACATATTAATAATATTTAAAATATTAACTTTATCAATTCCCCCACACTTATCACTTGGACTCCTGGACAAGTCAGAATCAAAATAAAATCAAAGTAAATTCAAAACACATATCCATGAGAGCCACCAATTTGAAAACAAGAAAAAAAAATATCACGCCTCCTCAAACTCTATTTTTTCATGTTCTTAATTTAAGATAATTTAATAAATTTACTCCTCATTTCTCCTCCCATGCACACAAAACACTTACCTAACTTTCATTATCTCCCATCACACAAATTTCATTTCATTTAGCAATGTCTCTCTCATCCAAACTAATGCAAGGGTCACCATAGGCTTGATAAATTCCTACATCTCCACCCGATGTGAGTGAAAGACATATGTTTATCATGAGGACATGTAAAGGATGTTCTATGGATTTAGGTAGGTAGGATTTAAATGTTTATATTACGAGGATGAATGTAGAGGGCTTGTCTCTTTTTGAAACAAAATTGCATTACTCTAAATTTCAAACAAGTATGGTCTCCTCTTCACTCCCCTAAGTAGAAAATAAGCTCCTTTTTCATAGAATATCAAGGAATGTTCACACAGTTCATCATTTCAGTATCAAAAATTTCAATCTTCTCAAATATAATATTTCTTTAATGCTCAAGAAAAGGCACAACTTTCTTTCTTAATTAAAAGCTACAGAAAGGCACAACTTCTCTCATCGTAAAAGCTCTAGAAAAGGCACATATTTCAGAAAAATGATTTTTTTCATAGAAATAACATCTCTTCAGCATTTTATTTTCCACCCAAGGTTTCATAAAATGAGCTAGCACCACACAAGACATCTTCCCCCACACTTAAGTTCCACTAGATCATGAAATTTCACTTCAAGAGCAGGTTGGATAGGGAAAATTGGATTGTAATGTGGCTAACCTAACAGGATGTTCAAGGATTCTATGGGATACAAGTATTAAATTTACAAGGTAGTCCAGAATGAAAGGGATTATCTTGAAAAGGGGGCTTACAAACCAATGAAATGCCTCAATCATTTAAAACACATGTACTCCAAACCCTCAAGTTTTGAAAGGAATAAATCAAATTCTTGTTAAAACAAGCCTAGTTTGGGTTCACATAAGAAGTATTTGAATGTAAAGAATATGAAAATAATAGGTTCAGAAGCCTCATGGGTTTGTGATTCCAAATATAAAGACAATGATATGTGGCATGGGACTCAAAAAACAGTGTATGTTTCATGAAATTTCAAAATAATTGAACTTGAAACAATGTGATTTTTAGCATTCATTTATGCTTATTTTGATGGAATAAATTATTTATCCCATGGACATGGGTTTCAAAAATGCCAAAAATATTCATTTCAACACAAAAGAATAAAAAAATACACAAAAATTGAAAAATAAACACACAAAATTTGAAACACACACATGTTTTTAAAACAAATAGTAAAACAAAAAACACATAAAAATCCTAAACCAAAATGGTTCCCTCCCCCACACTTAAATGATGAAGTTTCCTCAATGCATTCAAATGGGTTTAACACAAATGAATATTTGAAATTGAATCACAATAATCAATAAAATATAATGGAGAGGTATGACCTGATGGAGTTTATTGATAAACAGTTTGGAGGAGTGTGATCTCCTCCATTGGATCTAATGGCATGGTCCCAAGGAATTTCTCCAACCTATTCCCATTAACAGTGAATGGATCCTTCAATCCATCCTTCACAATCTGCACAACACCAAAAGGATATACATGAGTAACTATAAATAGACCTTCCCACCTGGAAAGAAGTTTACCTAGCATCATCTTGAGTCTTTAATTGAATAAAAACACTTTGTCTCCAGGATGAAAGTATTTTGGTTGGATTAGTTTTTCATGAGCCACTCTTGTTCTCTCTTTGTAAATCCTGGAATTTTCAAATGCTTCCCTTCTAATTTCTTCCATCTCCTGTAACTGGAATCTTCTCTCTTTCCCATCACTTTCAAGATCCAGATTCATCTTCCTCACAACCCAGTATGCCTTGTGTTCCAATTCCCCAGGTAGGTGACAACTTTTCCCATAAATCAACCTATAGGGACTCATTCCAATTGGGGTTTTGTATGCTGTCATGTAATCCCATAATGTGTCTTCCAACCTTTGGATCCAATCCTTCTTATTTGGATTAATTATTTTTTCCAAAATTTTATTGATTTCCCTAGTGGACACTTCAGCTTTCCCATTAGTCTGTGGATGATAGGGAGTTGATGTTTTATGATGCACCCCATACTTTTTTAACAAAGCCTCCATTATCCAATTACAAAAGTGCATCACATGATCACTAATGATGGACCTGGGAACTTCAAACCTACAAAATATGTTAACTCAGACAAAATCACAAACATTTTTAGCATCCTCAGTCCTTCCACCCATTTGGAAACGTAATCAACAACAAGCAGAATATAAGAATTTCCAAATGACATTGGGAAAGGTCCCATAAAATCTATCCCGAAAACATCAAATATTTCACATAAATTAAGTGGATTTTGGGGCATTTCTTGTCTATTTGAAATATTTCATGTAAATTGACACTTTTCACATCGTTTACAAAATTCATGAGAATATTTGAAAAGTGTTGGACAATAATGTCAATATTCTAAAACCTTCCTTGCTGTCCTCTGAGTTCTAAAGTGGGTTCCACAAGCTAATGTGTGACAAAACATAAATACAAAATCAATTTCATTTTGAGGAAAATATCTTCTTATCATTTGGTCTTTGAAAATCTTCCATATAAATGGATTATCCCAGATGTAATATCTAGATTTAGCTTTCAATTTGAGAATTTGGTGAGAATTTAAATGAGATGGGACCTGATATGTTACGAGATAATTGACCATGTCAGAATACCAATGTACTTCTCCTTCAATCAAGTAAAACTTCTCTCCTGGAAGGCGATCATTTAGTGGTTAAGTGTCTGGAATTTCAACCTCAATAGTGTTAGGTAGTCTACTTAAGTGATCAGCCACTTGGTTCTCAGATCCCTTCTTATCATTGATTTCTATGTTGAACTCCTATAGTAATAGCATCCATCTTACATGACTTGGTTTTACTTCAGCCTTCTTTATTAAGTACCTAAGAGTTGCATGATCAGAAAACATAGGGACATTTGTTCCAAACAGATACGATCTAAATCTTTCTAAAGGTAAAACAACTGCTAAAAACTCATTTTCTGTTGTTTTGTAGTTGAATTGGGCCGCATCTAAAGTTTTCGAGGAATATGAAATGACTAGTGGCTGCCCTCAATTCTTTGAGAATGTACTGCTATAACAGCTTGGTTTGAAGCATCACAAAGTAGCTCGAATGGTTCTCCCCAATTGGGTGGCTGCATTACTGGTGGCACAATCAATCTCCTTTTCAACTCATCAAAGGCTTCCCTACATGAACCATTGAAATTGAAATCAGCATAATTCAAAAGTAATATAGATAGAGGGAGATAAATCTTACTGAAATCATTGATAAACATCCTGTATAATCCTGCATGTCCTAAAAATGATCTAACATGTTTCACACAATATGGGTAAGGCAAAGAATTTATCACATCAATTTTTGACATATCAACTTCAATGACTTTTCGATAAATGACATGCCAAGTTCAATTCCTCTCTCAACCATAAAATGACACTTTTCAAAAATCTAAATAGGGTTTTTTTCAATGCATGTTTTCAAAACTTTTTCCAGATTTTTCAAAAATTGGTCAAAATTATTTCCAAAAACTCTGATGTCATCCTAGAAAACCTCCAAGAAATCTTCAATGGGATCATAAAATATACTTACCATACTCCTATGAAAGGTACTTGGAGCATTACAGAATCCAAATGGAATCCTTTTGTATGAAAAAGTACCAAAAGGAAAAGTAAATATAGTCTTCTCTTGATCCTCGACAACATTGGGTACCTGAAAATAACCTAAAAATCCAACCAAAAAGCAATAATGAGTTCTCCCTACCAATATCTCTAGAATCTGGTCAATGAAAGGGATGGGGAAATGATCGTTTTGAGTGACCTGGTTAAACTTCTTAAAATCTATGCACACTCTCCAGCTATTCTGAATTCTTACATGGATTAATTCATTCTTTTCATTCCTCACAATGGTTAGGCCAATTTTCTTTGGGACTACTTGGATGGGACTAACCCATTTTGAATCTGATATTGGATAGATGATCCCAACTTCTAACAGCATCTCAATCTCTTTTTTCACATCCTCCATCAGGGTGGGGTTCAGCCTCCTTTGGGGTTGTCTGACAGGTTTGAAATCTCCCTCAAGACAAATTTGATGTGAGCAAATTTTTGGGTTTATTTCTGGGATATCACCTAATCTCCACCCTATTGCTTGGACATTCTCTATCAAAATCTCAATTAATGATTTTTCTTGAGTTTTAGATAGATTAATAGTAATTATTACTGGTAATTTCACTGCCTCCATAAGGTAAACATATTTTAGATCAGTGGGGAGTGGTTTTAATTCTAGATCTGGAGGATGATCAAGGGATGAAACTAAATTGATGTTCTACACGTCCAAAGGTTTGACAGCCTGCACATAAGAAATCATATCATCTTCATCATCAATTAAATAATTATCAAAGAAATCATATTTTACCTCTTATTCAAATAGGAAATCATAATCTCCATGAGTTTGTGAATCTATATGTTCAGTGATATTTTTAATTGAAAAATTCTATCCTAATGATTAAAATTCATGAAACATACCTGATTATTCAATTGGATCTATTCCATCTTCATGGGAGAGTGAGAAGAGTGAATGATCATTTGATGGGTGCCTTATGGATTCAAAAATATTGAAGTGGACAGTGCTGTCTCCAAATACCATGGTCAGTCTCCCTTCATGGACATTGATGATGGTTTTTGCTGTCTTCAAAAAAGGTACCCCCAAAATGATGGGTGAGTGTGATGGGATCCTTTAATCTTCCATATTCTACACGTAGATGTCATCAGGGAATAAAAGATCTTTGACTTTTACTAGGACATCCTCCAGAACTCCTGCTAAGAAAACTGTGGATCTATTTGCAAGATGGACCACCACTCTTGTGGGCTTCAAGTCTCCTATCTACAAAGAAGTATATACTGAGTGACGAAATACATTAATTGATGCACCTAAATCTCACAAATCATTAGAGAAATTTAATGAACCAATAGTGCATGGAATAGAAAACGTCCTTGGATCATGACATTTGGTTGGAAATTGTGGTGTGATAAGGGCTGAGACACTTCTTCCAAAACTGATCCTATCATTCCCTAGAAGTATCATCTTCTTAGTGCAAAGATCCTTCAATAATTTAGCATACTTTAGAATTTTTTTGAGTGCTTCAATAAGAGGTATGTTGATTTCCACTTTCTGGAAGGTGTCTAGAATTTAATTTTGTAGTGTTTCTTCTTGAAACCTCTTTGATTAAATCATCCTTGATGGAAATGGTGGTGGTATATCTTTATTCTCCCTTTGATTCCTTTGAAATGGTGTTTCTTGTTTCTTCTTCCTTGGCCTATCATTATCATCCTCCTCTTTCTTATCTTCTTCCCAATGTATTTTCATAGCATTCTAATCATTTCTAACATCATTCTTTCCCAGATCGGGTTTTCATGTTTCAGGTTCAATGGTGGATGGTGGTTGGAGTTCTTTTCCACTTTTTATATTTATAATACTAACATTATCTTTTGGGTTTGGTATTGTTTGAGAAGGGATTTTACCTGGATTTTTGGTTAGAAAGTCCATGAGACTTTCAAAATTATTGGACAAATCTTTAACGATGTCATTCAACCCCTCAAAATCAGATTTTTTTGATGGATTTTAATTGGAGGTTGTGCACTGGTTGATGGCTTCTCATAGGGCCTTTGTAAAGTGGGTGGTTTTTGGTATAAAGGATGGTTATAAGACTTCTTTTGTTGAAATGGTGGTGGGTTCTGGAATTGATTCTGGAATGGTGGTTGGTTTTGAAACTGGTTTTGGTATGGGGGTCTACCTTGATTCTACTGATTTCCAAAACCAAATTCGACGTGGCTAGGATCTATCCATACTTGATTTTGTTGAAACTGTATTGGCTGAAAGGTTGTTTCACATGTTTCCATTCCCTGTATTTCAGAACACTGGTCAGTAAAATGATTAGGTGATGAGCATAAACCACATACCTTAGCTAGTGCTTTTTGTTCACTAACTTGTTTCATGATCATCTGTCTCACCATACTTGTTAGCTCTTAAATTATAGTTTCTAATAAGGGTGATGGATGATAAGTGTGTACTTCATGAATACCTCTTGTTACAATACCTCTTGTTCCAATCATCTGCGAGTTCTAGAATATCTTCTCAATTAAGCCCTTGGCTTCTTCTGGTGAATTATCAATCATTGCACCTCCAGATGATGCATCAAGAAGGTTTATGTCATTGTCTAGTAGTCCTTTATAGAAGAAGAAAACAAAGTGATGTTCCTCAATGGCATGATACAGATAGCTGGCACATAGATTCTTAAATATCTCTTAGTAATCATAAAGGGTTTCTCCAGATGATTGCCATATGGCGTAGATTTCATTCCGAATGGCTGTGCTTCTTGAGGTGGGGAAGAATCTTTACATTAAAAATCTTACCAGGTCATTCCAGTCATGTATGTATCCTGGTTTTAGGCCTTACAACCATTTTTTAGCAGCTCCATCCAATGAAAATGGAAATACCTTCCACTTAACCTGCTCCTCAGTAATTCCTCGGGGTCTGAAAGATGAGAAAACATGTGTTAACTCATTAATGTGTTTGTATGGATATTCACATTCCAATCCATGAAACTTTGTAAGAAAAGGAATCATGTTAGGTTTCATTTCAAAATCATTTTGTAACACTTGAATGGAAAGTTTATTGTTTTTATTAAGGAATTGTGGTGCACAAAGATCTCTAAGTGTTTGGTTTTGATTTTCAGCCATGACGACAGGCTCAGAGTGAACACTAGAAGTTTCACTTGAGTCTTCAAAGGGAACATCCTCAAATTCAGATTCCAAATTAATGTTTCTAAGTATGTTCAACAAGGTTATTTCAATCTCAGGATATATGGTTAAAGGTTCAGTTTTTGAGGTTCGAGTCATGAAATTTTGAAGAGAAAAGATGAAAAGAAAAAGGGAAAAAAAGAAAATAAATCTTGGCGCTACCTCCCCAGCAACGACGCCAAGTTTTGACACGTTAATGAAAAAGGGTGTGGAAAAAAATATAACCTATGTTACAATGTATTATAGTGGGTTACCTAGGTTTTCTCGAGAGAGGAGTGCTCAATAATAGTGTTTGTCACTTAAAATAAGAGAAATAAGTGATGTTGTTTTTGAAATTGTTTGATTTGGAAAATAAAAGAATGAAACTAAATAATGTAAAGATATTAAGTGAATGTTTAAAAAAATTGACCAATGATGTGATTTAAATCAGTGATATGAAATGGTGGTCAGGTTAGGTTCGGTTTTCCAATTTTAATTCTATCAGAGTTCACTTTACCCAATTCTCTTACGCTATATCATTAAGAGTGAGAATCCACAATCGTTTCTTCTCACTCCCTTGGTCAAATAAAAATGTGAGAATAAACCTTACTAAAACCACAAATTGGTCTACTCTCCTTACAATTTTTAATATAGTTGCATCAAATACCCCTAATTATCTTATGCAATTCCCAATCAAGTCTTGTTTACCCCAAGCAATCAAGAAAATTCAATACTCCTCACACACGTACCAGTGAACACCAAGTACTTCACCACTAAGTCATGGTGTATTCCATCGTTATAAACCATAACCTAGTTGAGGGAGATATTTATCATTGAACAAATATTAATAGACAACAGTATCTAAAATCAGATACAATTGTACATGATAATAAAAACTGTTATAAGAAATTGAAATTGATTTACAGAAGAGAAAAGAAGATTTTAAAACATTAATTGCAAGAACTCATGAAATAAAAATGGAAAACCTCTCCTTCCCCAATCACATAGAATTTTACCCCACCATGTTAGTGGTAATTATTAATAAGGGGAAAGAATAATACATTACAATACTATGAATTGTAAAACAAAGAAAAGAAGGAACATAAATTTGATCCTCCAGAGTCTGTCCTCCACCGGTTTGTCTTTATCGTGCCCACCATCCGGCCGAAACACACTAAGGTAACTTGTTATATAATTTTGGAAATATAGTTCGATATCGAACCTTTGAATTTTAGAGTCATTGGACATATTTAAAGAAAGATATGGCCGAATAAACAAACATTACTTTTCAAGCCGCCAAACACTATTTCACCCACTCCACTTGGACGCGCCCAAAGTATATCTTAATGAGCTCCATATTTTATCCAATTTATTTTGAACCATCGTTTGAATCACCTATGTCGACAACAGCTAGAAGAACCTCATTATAAGTTTGGATGAAGGAGATATTCTATGTTTAATGCAGTAAGGTCTATTCTGCCTGCCAAACTAATTTCTCAATTTGAGTGATTTTTCTGTACCATTGGGTTTCGAATTGGGTCTTGGTCCAAGAGAAATATTTGAAGCCCATGAGCATATGAAGACTAAAAAAACTATTCACTTCAATTGGACCAATATTTTAAATGTTATGCATGAAAAATAGAAGCAATATAAAACTGTCAATTTTACAGAATTACCCCATTTTCAAATTTAAGCCCAAAATACACCAAAAACACATAAATGATGCAAATAAAATGAAATTGAATAATTGAGAGGGATTAAATCATTGAAAAAATATTAATAATATTGAAAATATTGACTTTATAAGGTTGTTGGGATTGATCCTCAATGAGACTTCCTACGTACCTTGCCTTGACAAGGATCAAAGTCCAAGTAGTTCAGGATGGTTGTGGGGATTACACTCTAGGATGCCTGGTGGTTGTTTGTATTGAACCTCAGGGAGGATTACTTTGTACCTTTCCAGGGAAAGGATCAAATTACACATAGTTTGGGATGGTAGTGGTGCTTACACTCTAGGTTGCCCGGTGGTTGTTGGGCTTGAACCTCAGGGAGGCTTCCTATGTAACTTTCCTTGGAAGTGATCAAAGTTCATGCTGTTCGGGATGGTTCTTGGGATTAAACTCTAGGATACTTGGAGATTATTTCATGGTCGATTCTTACACTAAGCCCACATGAGTCATTCTCGGTGTGAGAAACAAGAGGCAGAAAAGGCCTGATGATCACGGCACAGAAGTTGTGTCTGTGGGAAGTGGAGCGGGGCTTACACGTATTCAGTGGCCCAATGAGGAAATTGGGGATTACACTAAGTTAACAGGCCAGGGTGATAGAGAATGAGACTTACACTAGGGTAGAGTCCTATATAGTGAGAAATCCAAAAGAGAGAGGGATTTGGCACTGAGGAAGAGAAGAGGAGCAGGGGTGCTACCTCCTACAAGAAAAGCTTGGAGGCTTACACCAAGGTGGTTTCCCTCTCCATGTGGACAAATTTCACTCCCATAAAGAGGATCTCATTCTATTTGAGGAATGATATCACTCTCATAGAGACCAGTGGGAGTAGAGAATGTTCGAGATGGGGAACCCCACGTATGATTCATGGGGCGAGGACATAGTTTAACGTCATGTGCTTGGGATGATACTGCTTAGCAGTTTAACATACTGTAGCTCGGACGAGGTGGGTGAACACCACACCACTAGGACTTAAATAACCAATACCCTCCCACCCTTGAGGGAAGGAAGGAATCTACATTGCCATGGTGAGGGGGTGCTAGAGAGTGATCCATTGGGAGATCCACGATAGTGTGGATATGGGAAGAAGAAATAGCCATTATCATACCTATGCGAAGAAGTATGGGGAAAAGTAACACAATAAGAAGCATTAACCAAGGGATAATGAAATTTCATTGTGCAAACCTAAATGTTCGCACGGGAAAAAGAGTTTCTGAGAAACGGGGTTCATAGGTAGAAGCCTTGTGAAGCTCTAATGCTTCAGGATGTGGAGGGGCTTCTTGAAGGGATGCGATTCGTGAAGTGAAGTCACCTATCCTAAGAATAGGGAATAGGTTCATATAGAAGGTTATTCATGATGTGTAAAGGAATTTGCAGGGAAATGCCTCACTAAGGAAGGTTTCCTTGCGAAGCATAAAATTATGAAGCAATGTTCTTCTCAAAGCACAATGACCACACCTTAGCACGCGGGTCACATGTGTACGAAGGGTACATCATGAAGAATAAATGATCCACAACAACCTGAGTCCCCTTGGGGATCTCCTTACTTCACGAAGGCCCTTGGACTCTGCGAAGGGAATCCCTCTTTGAAGAGGGGTATAATTCACGAAAATGGTAAGGCACTTCATGATGCAAAAGTAAATTGAGAAGATCTTTATTCATAGAGAAGAAATTTCTTCGTGATGTGGGAGCTCGGAAGGCCGAAGGTTTTAGGATCCATACATTGGGCTTGAGGGGAGACTGATATTTATAGGCAAGAGCTTCCATGGAGTAGATCTCTCTCTGTTCAAAGACAGAGCGTGCTCTGCGACGAGTTCGTGAATGTCAAAGGGGTTCTTGGAGGATCCCGCCTCCTTGCTCCACGTCGGTTATGCGAACGTCAAAGCTGTTCGCAGAGCATCCCGCCTCCTTGCTCCATGGTGGGTTCTCAAACATCAAATCCATTCATGGAGAATCCCGCCTCCTTTCTTTGTGGTGGTTTTGTGATGGGGGATCTATGCACCGGCTGTGGGGCAATGGGGGGCTCTGTGAGCGGTCATTGTAGGGAAGCCCCTAATGCTTTCCATTTATTCGTGCATTTCCTGGATTTTGTCATCCACACCCCTATCAGTTAAATTTGAATACACTTGGATTTATGGTTGTGGTTATGTGTTGTGTGTTCTGGTCTGGAGTTCTATGGGCTTGGTATGTGGGGTGGTATAGGGGTGGGTGTGTTGGTATCTCATTCTAAAATATTGATTGGTTGTAGAATGGATAAACTTATAGGCAGTGGGACTATATATTGTTGGGTTGTGGTCTTAATCTTAGAGATTGATTTATTATGGAATGGATGTACTTGTAGGCAGTAGAACTACCCTTGTTTTGTTGTGACAGTGGGGAGACATTGGGGTTGTGGGACTATGGGATGTTTGTGAAATTGTAATGCAGTGGGACTACATCTAGGATTTGATTGGGTAGAATGGTTGCAGAGCGAGGTTGTGAGAGAAGGAAAGGGTGGAAACTCTTTGAAGAATGGTAGTTGGAAGTATTATCTTGGGGATGTGGAGTGGGACTACATGTCTAGTTTTGTGCTATTATGGAGTGGGAAGTTGGTTTGGTTTTTTTCATTGTCTGGTATGGTTACAATTGTTATTTTCCATGTAGTGTTGCAATAATTTATAGTAAATCACATTAAATAAATAAATGTACATTGAACAAAATGGGGGTTTGGTTTATGATTGGTAGTGATTATTATATGGTTGTTCATATAGGGGTAACCACAAAAGTAGATTTGGTAGGGGATTGTTGTATTTTCATGTGAACCCCATCGTTTGGGGTTGAGTTTTTGTTACGTATATATGTATATATTTTAGTTCCTTGTTATTTCTCTACATACCCCACCCTTATTGAGAACCATGTTCCAAAAACCCCCATCTCATGGGGGAGGGTGTCTTTCCCAATATACCAAAGGGAGGATTGATGACTAGTTACTATCCTTCTTATACACACCCTTTTCATGGATCTTGCATCATGGGCATGCTCAGGTTGGCTGTAATGGATTGAGGCTTACCATAGTCCCAAATTATTTTAGAAAAGGTATGTTTTTATGAGAGGCCTAGGGGTTTTCGGGCCAAATTCATTTTTCCCAGGTATCTTCGGGTTGAGGCCCATGTGTCTCCAGGCATGGTCTGTGGTTGTTGAGGCCTAGGTGTCTTCGGGCGTGGTGTGTGGTTGTTGTGGCCCAGGTGTTTTTGGGAATGGTTGTGTGCAGTTTGAAGCCCAGGAGTGTGTGAGAAGGATTTGGTAGTGGGAAAGCGTGTGGGAATAGTGAAAATGTTATGATGTTAGATCATTAGGAATGAGTAGTTAACTAGTGGGAAAAGTGGTGTGGGGTACCCAAATGCCAATGTTATTTTATTATTAGTTTACATGACTTGGGTTACTTCAGTGAGTGTGCCTCAGTGAGGTATGTCTGGTTAGTATTCCTTGGTAGGTGCTGCAGGTTCTACAATTTTCTCCCATGGGAATTAGTATGTTCCCTCACATGTGAACGATCATATTTAGTTTCCCTATAGTGTGTACTTTTATGATCTCCCAATGTATATAAAACTATTTTTAGTTTTACAAGAGGACTTTAAGGACCTTGCTAGACATTAATAACTCAGGGATTGGGATTTTTGTTGTTTCTACTTAGTTTCTTTTCCATTGGTACATTATTTAAGAGTTTTATCATACTTCATATCATCATTACTTTTTAACATGAATATGGGAATGGATTCTTCACTTTACATTTACCATTAGTATTTTCAATTGCAAGGATTCATCATCTTATCTACAAATCTTGTTCAATAAATGGGGTAATGGATTAAAAATTATGTGATATTATAAACCCTATGTTCTAGTCTCAACTCTAGGGCCTACGAAGGTGGGAATTAGAGGTCATTATCTCTCCATCATCTGGAGGAAGGAAGGGAAAGGCCCTACACCGTCCCTTCCCTCATCTTGAAGAAGGAGGTTCATGAAATAATGGTATCAAAGGTTATGGTTGAGGGACGGGATGGAGTTTGGGGTTAGGAATAGTAACAGATTGCCTGTGATTGTACAGAAACAATGCTAGGAAATCTTGGTGCATGAAATAGGCCAGGGAAGACTGGCTATGAAATGGGATTTCTGGGCCACCCGTGATCTGATGCAAAGACTCTGTACCTACTGAACGAGAAGTTGAGGTGGTGAGTCGTTTAACCAAAGGAATGTGATTGGTGTCCCAATTTTTTTTTCACTAACGAGTATACTACTAATATGGGGTCGATCCACAGGGAAAAATAAGTTGTTTTTGTCTTTGCTTAACTAATTGGTATTTTTTGTTTTAATGAAGCATGCTGAATTTAGAGTGGATTTTTGATGTTTGGATAAAAAGAATAATTGGTTTTACATATCTTTAATAAATTACATAATGAATAGAAAAAATATGAGAAAATTGTTTTTGATGCAAATAAAGATAGAAATGCATTGGGGTTGTGGATTCTTAAGAAGTTGTTTATTATATCAAATTGCTTATGAGGTTGTGTTTTTCATGATAACCCAACACTCTGGGTTCAATTTGTAACAAATATTCATTGGTTCAGTAAACTTATATTTATATCTGAAGAAAATTCCTCCTTGGTCTAGTAGTTAGTGCTTTATAGTTCTTTATTTGGCATAGTCCATTTCTGAGTCAATGAATATTACCAATGACCATGAAAATATTCATTGTTATTATTCTTTTGAATTGCTGAAAATTATTCCCTTGGTCTGGTACAAAATATTCAGTGATATGATGAAGTGATTTAAGAAGAATAAGAAGAAGTAATTAAAACAAACTCTTTCATAGCAACTAATCTAAATTACAATTATTACATCTCACCCAACACCAACACACTATGTATTTAGTTACACATAGAGGTAATGATAAGAACAAAACCATTGATACCTAAGTTGATCATTCCTTGAAACATCAAGGAGGGAGTGACTCCTGTGTAGAACAGTAGAATGGCGGAGTAGATTGATGGTGGTAGAATGGCAGCAAAGCTTCTTTCCTTCTGACATCAACCCTTTCTCTCCACCTCCTTTTCTCTTTTGAACTGGAGGCCAAGGCCTCTATTTATAGAAAATATAACTACATGGCATGTTGTAAAGTGCACGACATGTACTTTTTTTCAACACACTTTTGTCCTTGTTTTCTCTACTAGTAGGTAGCCTAACATGTCGTGTTTGACTTTGGAACATGACGTCGCATGGTAGGTTTATATACACAGTGTGTAGCACCGCCATACACGGCATGTAGTCTCTTTTTTCATCCACCAACCACTTCTAGAAATATAAACCTGACATGAATAGGTTGAACATGACGTGTACCGTCAAGAAGCCATATGGGCGTATAAAATTATTCTCATCCGTCAAATGCTTCTAGAAGGTTATACAATACGTGTAGAGGGTGAACATGGTGTGTACCAGATTCTGCTTACTTGGGAATGTACTTGTCCAAGTAAATCTTTGTCTCAGTCTAAATGTACATGGCGTGTGTATATGTACACGTTGGGTAGTTTTTAAATTTTTCTCAGTTCTCCCACGTTTTGTGTATTTTCCCATAAATCTCTTGAAAATGAACAAGATTACCAAAATAAAATTATTTGTCCACTAAGGAGTAAGTAATTGCTGAAAACTTGTTCTTATTTTCAATAAAGTATCTAAAAATGTATACACAAATAGGGTGTTTCAAACTCCCCTATACTTAGTAATTTTATTTCCCTAAATAATATCTCAACATCTAATTAAGAGAGTCTATTTTTTAAAAGGATGGAATTCAGTCAACCAAAAATGTAAATAATAAGTCACAAGAGAAAATTCTAAAAAGCTACAAAATAGTTTCAATTCAAGAGATATTCTAATCATGCCTCAAATACAAATCAATTAACAATTTTCATCCTCCTTTAAACACATGTTTTAACATTTCAAAAATAAGCAAGCCACTTGATGATCTACCTCACCAATATTATACTCAATACTCAAGATATTTTAAATTAATGTATTTCTCAATGAAATATATATACACTCTATCCCTAGGTTTGCAAGAAATCCTGTTCTCCACTTCAGAAAATTAATTTATTAAAATCATGAGGACTTTTCAATAAGGATCAGATGTTTCTGTGGCTAAAGGTTCGTAGGTAAAGATGTGGAAAAGAACTCTGAGGCATGAAAAAGGAGGATAAATTATTAAATAATAGTGCATCATTTTCGATGTTATGTTCAATGTAAAAGAATCCTCAACAAGCTCTATCAAATTATCTCATCACCAACATCTCCTTTAGTTAGGTAGGTAGGGTTCAAAAACCAACAAGTTAATATAAATTCCCTTTGTCTGTACCTCCGAATAGCCATCATCTAGTATAGAAATATCCGATAGAGAAGGATTCAGATTCGGGGAAACTAGAGGCCCAAAATCTGCACCCGAAATAGAAATAGTAGAAGTAGGAGATGAAGGGGATGGACTCGGAATAGAAAGATCAACATCACTCCCTGGATTGGCAGTAGAGGTGGAAACGGCCGGGCCCGTAGTGGATAAGAGAAATGAATCTATGGTCAGTGCAGTAATGGGTGGTGGAGATATGGAAGAAGTGATAGGAACTGAGGTAGAGGCAGGTGGTGGGGGTGGTGGTACACCATGATGCTGAAGAATAAGCCACATCACCTGCTCTAGTCAGTCCTGACATAGATCGTGATGAACCAAGTGTTGCTCTTTCGCGACTAGGTGGAGTGAAAAAGAGTGATCGACCGAGGGTGGGGGGGTAGGGGTAGTAGGTGGAAAAGAAGAAGGTAGGCCAGAATAAGAGGGGTCATAAGAAGGGGTGAAGCTGAAAAGGGTGGTGAAGGAGGAGCAGGTGCCTCTGTGGGGGAAAGAGGGTCATCATGTGTTCATGGTGGTGCCTGGGAAAGGATGTAAGCACCTCATGCTTTCAGACCAATACCATGCTAATAAGCATGAGATATTCCATCCAATGGGGGGAAACTAATATGTTATGGGGAAGAGAATGCTGAAAATACCCCAAGGTGGTGGGAAAGGAAGGTGGCGTAAAACCCACCGTTCAGGATTCCCTGATGGTCGGTAAACATGGAATGGAAATAGTAGGAGGCAAGGTAAGGGAGGTCCAGGTAGTCCGATGGGATAACACAGGCGAGGAGATCCATGTCACGATAGGTGACAACCCCCATATTCTCAGGGTGGGGGAAAAGGATGGCGCTAAAACCCCGGTGGGTGAAGTGAAGGATAAGGTCAGCGATGAGGGTAATCTTCTGGGAAGTAGGGTCATAGCGGTGGTCAGGACCAACAATCACCTACCACATAGAAACAAGCTCAGAGTGCTCGGGACACATCAGGGTGGAGATATGGGGTGGTGTGATGGGATGGGGATAGAAACCACACCCTCTACCAAACTTGGTCATAGTAAGGGAAAAGGGTCGAACACCTAGCTAGAACCGGACCACCGGGACCGCATCACCAGGTGCGTCCTGGTACTTAGATACATCGAAATCAAAAGAAGAAGCAAACTCCAAAAACTAATCTCTAAAAATAAAAGTGCTGACTTGAAAGATCATGAGTAATAGAGTGTGTCCATGGAGATCCTCTAAGTCACCCCAGATACCCAACTGTTGAGGGATGCTGCTGACAAGATAGTGGCTGCTCAACGGGATCTGGCGGTGAGAGAAGCGCCAGACCCTATCGTGCACCAAATCGATGAACAGGAACACCATGAAAGGGAAAGGAACACCAGCATGGCCTAACCCAAGTGGAGGTGCAACAGAAAGAGCTGGATCTGGGGGTGAAGTGGCTGTAGTAGATGGAGGCTTGCTGGATGGGGTGGTCGATGATGGACCAGCTGCAAATGAGGAGAGATAAGGTGGAGTGAGAGATGGTGGAGAAGAAATGGCGGTTCTCAGAGGCTTGGTGCTAGATGGTGGAGGTACAACACTACTAGGACTAGCCTCGGTTGAGGTAGTGAGTGGTGGAAGGATAGCCAACGGAGGGAGCTAGTACCCCGGAGAGTCTAGATCTGGGGACGTCGTGGGACGGAGTCGTATCTGATGATAAATGGGCCTTTCTCCCTCAGTGGAAGAGGAGATCCACTTCCCTCATGAATTTTCTATGTCTTCCATACCTTTAAAAAGAAAGAAAACCCTAAAATAAAAAAAGAAAACAAAAAGGAAAAGAATAAAATGTGAGAAAACTGAAAAATAAAAAGGTACACGGTGTGTAGGGAAAGCGGACTAGCATCCCGTGTTCATTGGATAGTCATGACGAGAGAACAAGAAATAGAGAAGGGAATGATACGTGGAATGTATGTCCAGAGTATATAGTGTGTAATGAGAGTGGGTAGCATCTTGTCTTCATTGGGTAGACACGCCAAGTCAGTATTTGAGACTAGGGAAGGATACACGGCATGTACTGAACATATATGTTGTGTTCATGCAAAGTGGTCCTAGTCAGGTGTCGGAAAGGACATGACTAGAATTAAATAGGTTCTAATAATCAAGGACACATTGTGTGAGAGGTCAACACAACGTGTATAAGAACAGATGGTAAATGGCCGTGTAATGTTCTAGACATGGGCTCACCTAATGAAATGGGGTACATGGTGTGTATCGAACATACACACTATATACGTGAACATGGTGTGTGAGACCATGTAAAAAAGAAATCTGTTCATGATAGGGGATGGTACATACTATGTACCATACATACACACCATGTATTTACAAATCGTGAAGAATTTGGTGTGAGGTCTTGTACAAAAGTACACAGCGTGTGTTCTTCAAATCGTGCCCCTGTATCGTTGAAGCCAAACAGTCGGATAATCCATAAATGAGCTGGAACGCTTATGAAAACTTGAAATAAAGGGTGTAGAAGGGCGTACATGGACTGAGGATCACAATGCAGAAGAAATGAGAAGGTAAAATTCCGTAAATCAGTGGATTTGGGAAAGGGGAGGCTGGGTGTGGTACGGGAGAAGAAACATGGAGAGGGGAGGGAATTGTTTGACTCGGGTTGAAGCCGGGTGGTCCGTGACTTTTATAGCCGAGGTACACGGCGTGAATCTCTGGAAAACGCCATGTATCACATTTTATTATTATTATTATTATTAAGTTATTATATATATATAAATATTGTAGTAAACTATATAATAATTAATATAATAAAAAATTATATGTATATATATAAAAATAATTTATAAAAAATTAAACTATACATGTAATGTATCAGGTAATACACGTCATGTGTTTTAAATTTGGGAAAAGATATGTACAAAGTTTGGTCCGGTGCTAAGGGTGAGGATCGAACAAGAAATCAGTTGTTCCGAACGGAAGCCCTCAACCACTGGAGAAAAAGTTTTACTACCGATCCTATATATTATTTAAGTATATTTAACGTAAAAAGACCAAAGATACATGGGAAAAACAAATGAATTACATGTGGTTTTTAATTAGACAAAAAGGGATGAAGTAGGTAGATTAGCTAAGTTCAAACCCGGATTTTTTTCATTCAGGGATGAGACTCTTCCAATCTTCCAACTTCACCCGCATGAATTTATTTATGCAAATAATATTTTCAGTTTAAGAAGAAGAACTTGGAACACACGACATATATCAAAATAAACACTATGTGGTTTTATTAAAAAGGAAAAATTATGGATATGTGGTGTTTGTCAGGATTCAAACCCGGGTCTTTTGGAGCTGGATTACGACCCTGGCCAACCAACCCATCTCCATCATGGGTTTTCTTATAATAAAATATATAAGTATATATAAATAAAAAAAACACATGATTTATAAGAAAATATGAAGAGAAAAAGGGGGATCCTCATGCCGAAGGATGGTCAAGAGGGATTCGAACCAGTGACAGCCCAGATAAATTCTAATGACCTTACCATCAGCACCACAATCATCCCTATTTATTAATTTGTTAATCTATATATTTATAATAGTAAGAAGATTAATGAAAAGGAATACATACACTCTATGTGTATAGGTGGTACACGGTGTGTATCTGGTGGGTTTCCTACTAGGAAGTGCCTTTGTTTTAGGTTGTTTGGCTCGACCTACATACCTCTTATTACTTGAGCTGTATGGTGGACAATGTTCCCACCATGTCATCCATATGATGGTAATCCTTCACACTTTTTCCATTTACCTTGAATGGTTGACACTCCCCTCCATAAATTTCCACCACTCTATGAGGGAATACTCGTATAGCATGGAATGGTCCCAACCATCATGACTTTAACATATTTGGGAATAATTGATGGTGAGAGTTAAAGAGGAGTACCTGATCAACAGGTTTTAAATATTTGTATGAAATCATCCGGTCATGAATTTATATTGTCTTCTCCTTGTATAGCTTAGCATTTTCATATGCCTCTAATCTGATTTCAGCATGTTCTGACAGTTGGAACTTTCGCCTCTCTCCAACTACCTTAAAATCAAAATTCAGGGCCTTGATGGCCCATTATGCGTTATGCTCCAATTCCACTGGTAGATGGAACAAATTTCCATAGATGAGGGAAAATGGGGACATTCC
Source organism: Viscum album (assembly GCA_963277665.1). Lineage (NCBI taxonomy): Eukaryota > Viridiplantae > Streptophyta > Magnoliopsida > Santalales > Viscaceae > Viscum > Viscum album. The sequence continues at coordinate 1,948,923,167 of OY728130.1, forward strand.
CAGTTGTGTTTTGAAATCAGTTTGATATGACCAAAAAGAATCTTCTAGCTTCTTGGACCAATCTTTCCTCGAAGTGTTTACTATATTATCCAAGATCTTATTGAGCTCACGATTGGAGAGCTCCACTTGTCCACTGAATTGGAGAAGATATGGGATCCACATATGGTGTTTTACTCCATACTTAAATAGTATTCCTATCATTAGTGTGTTATTGAATAGGGTCCATTTTTTGCTGATCAGTAACCAGGGAACTCTGAAAATGATAAAAATGTTATTCTTTAAAAATCTCATGAAAAACATGGTGTTTTTGTGAGTTGTAGCAGTAGCTTACACCCACATGGAGACATAGTCGATGTAGAGCAAGATTTATGTGTTCTTGAAATATTGGGGAAAGGGACCCGTGAAATCTATTAACCAGGCATCAAAAAATTTTCCCTCTAGGATGGGGTTCTGGGACATCTCAGCTCTACATCCCACATTATCAGTTCTCTAGTATCGATCAAAAAAGAAAACAAAGGCCCGAGCATCTTTATTCATGGTGGGTTAGAAAACCCCAAACTGTAAGTTCTTTTCTATTATACGGTCAGGGCCATGATGTCCCCCAACCGGTGAGGAATGATAGAATTTTAGGACATCATGAAATTCATTTTTGGGGATGCAATGATGGATGAATCCATCTCCACAGGATCAAAACAGTAGAGGACCTTCCTAGAAGTACCTCTTAACATGAGAGAGAAACCTCTTCATTTTCTAGAAGAAGGGGTTGGGGTGAACAACACATGTAACATAAAAATTTTCAATATCAGCATAACAAGGTCTAGGTGTTTCGTTGATTGAAAAGAGGTGCTCATCAGGGAAATCCTCCTTGATCTTTCAATATTCCTCCGTCTCAAAATGAGGTAGCTTCAGGCTGGAGAGATGGTCAGCAACAAAATTCTCGCTCCCATTATTATCTCGGATCTCCAGATCAAATTATGGTAGGAGGAGCACCCAACAGATTAATTGGGGCTTCACATATTTCTTGTTCAGTAGGTAATTTAGTTCTTCATTGTTAGTATAAACAATAACTTTAGATAGCAGTATGCAAGAACATAACCTATCAAATGAAAACACCACTGACAACATCTCCTTTTCAATGGTGGTGTAGATCATCTATGCCTCATTGAGAATCCTTCTGGGATAATATATAGGTTGGAAAATCCGGTCCAGCTGCTGGCCCAGGATTTCTCTTACTGCATAGTCACTGGCATCACACATCTATCCAAATTGTTCTTCCTGGTTAGGAACAATCATCACCGGAGCTTCCACCAGGAAGTGCTTAAGGTTCTCAAAATCATTGGTGCATGTCTCGTCGAACTCAAATATAGAATCCTTGGACAAAATATTGGTGACGGGCTGGGCTATTTTTGAAAAGTTGCGGACAAACCGCCTATAAAAACCATCATGCCCCAAAAAGCTGCAGATGGATATGAAGGAAGTCAGAATAGGAAGTCATGAAATGAATTCTATCTTTTCTAGGTCCACCCCTATCCCCTTAGCTGAGATTATGTGACCAAGGATGATGCCACTGTGCACCATGAAATTTCACTTTTCCCAGTTCAAAACCAGGTTAGTGTTTTCACATCTTTCCAAAACTAGCTTTTGGTGCCGCAAGGATGTGGTGAAAGATTTTCCGTAAATGGAAAATTCATCCATGAATACCTCCAGGATCTGTTCCACCACGTCATGGGAGATATCCAGCATACATCGCTGGAAGGTGGCAGAGGCGTTTCACATGCCAAAAAAAAATCCTTCGGTAAGAAAACATACCGTAGGGGCAAGTAAATGTGATTTCTCCTGATCCTTGGGGGCAATGAAAATATGGTTATAGTCCGAATAGCCAACTAGGAAGCAATAAAAGTTGTGCCCTACTAGTCTCTATCATCTGATACATGAAGGGTTGGGGAAATGATCTTTCCTCGTGGTGTCATTCAGCTTCCTATAATCCACACAGACTTTCCAGCCTGTGACAATGCGTGTGTGGATGAGCTCATTCTGATCATTTTAAATCATAGTGATACCCCCTTTTAGGGTACCACTTATAGGGGAATCACCCATGGACTATCCATAATGTGATAAATGATGCCTGCATCAAACAATTTAATCACCCCTTTTTTACAACTTTTTTCATGGGGGGATACAAGTTCCATTGTGGTTGCCGAGATTTCATGGAAACTTCTTCAGGTAGCACATTGTGGGTACAAATGGTAGGGATTATTCCCTTCAAATCTATAACTATCCACCAAATATCATGCTTCTGTTGTTTTAAAACCTACATAAGTGCATCTTCATTCTCCTGTGACAGTTTTGCACTATGTATGAATGGAAATGTTTGATGGTCTCCCAAATTCCCATACATTAGAGAAGATGGAAGTGGCATCAGTTATAGTTCATGCGCCTTTAAGATCAAATGTATATGCGGTTTTACCTTTTATCGGTTCAGAATATCAGAAAAAACTGCATGTTGCGAATTGTGGCCACCCTGGCCTTCTCGAAATTTCAAGTCCTCTAGGACTTCTTCCACTAGAATGTCTGTGATTATAAAGTTATCTGAGGTAAAATAAAATACCAGATCATTCCCTTTTTCGCTCAATAATTTATCCAAAGATTATACCTCATAAAATACCACATGGTCAGACAATGATGCATGCTTTATGGATTTGAGGACATCATAGCAGACTTTCTCGTCTCATGCCCGGAAAATTATCTCTCCTTGGTGCATGTCGATTAGTACCATCCCTGTTTCCAAGAAAGGACTTACCAAAATGAGAGGTTCCTCCTAGTCATCTTCCATGTTGAGGATGATGAAATCTGTTGGAAGGATCAGCTTGCTCACCTTGAATAGCACATCCTCCAGTACCCCCCTTAGAAATTTGATGGATCGTTCAGCAAGATGAAGGGTTACTCGGGTAGGTTTTAGGTCGTTGAGCCCTAGATTTTTTAAAAATTCAAGGGGTTTGAGTTTGAAAGTAGCCACTATGTCATAGAGGGACTTCCCAAACTCACATGGTCCAATAGTTCATGGAATAGTGAAGCTACCTGAATCCTGGAGATTGGGAGGAATAAAATGTTGGACGACTGTAGAACACTCCTTGGTTAGGGTAATGGTTTGCAGATCCTCCATATTTCTTTTTTTGGAGATAATATCATTCATGAATTTTGTATAAGTGGGCCTCTGCATCAGTTCCTCTACAAATGGAATATTTATGTGCATCTTCTTGAACAAGTACATGAATTTTCTAAAAAGATGCTCTAGATTTATCTGTTTCATTCACTCTGGGAAGGGTAAGGCAGGCTCAAATTCTTTGATAATATCCTTTCCTTTATTCTGAAAATCCCCCTTCTATGGGCTTTTAGATGAGGAGGGGTCTAAATCTGTACCTTTTTCATCAATCGGGGGTGTGGATGCACCTGGCTGTGCTGGTTGGTTATGTTTTAGCTCTTTTTTCCACTCCTTAGTCTGTCGACATGGGCCTCCTCCCTCGGGTTTTTCTCAGTGTTACCGGGTTGTGTACTGGGTTGCCTTCCTAAGAGTTGGTTTGCCAGATGTCCAATATGGTTCTCCACACCTCGAATTCAAGCCTCCTGATTTTGGAACCTTGTCTCAGGAGTAGATATAAATTTGGCATGAGATCCTCTAACCTTAAGGTGGTCTCTTGCTAAGGTGGTTGTTGATATAGTAGAGGCAGTGCCTACTGTGGATGCTATGGGCAAGGGTTTTGATACCCTTGCTGTTGATAAGAGCCATGTTGGGTTTGTTGCTGCCTTGGGTACTGGTTTTGATAAGGAGGCTGGTTATAGTCGGGTAAAAGATTATGCTGTTTTTGACCCCAACCTGGGTTATTTTGATCACGCCATGCTGGGTTTTGATACTTCTAGTACTGGTTTGGCCTCAGTTTTCGGCAACATAAGTCACGTCTCTTGTTGAAAGACAACATGAAAAACCCGGGCATTCTCTAATGATGTGGTTATCACCACATTCGCTACAAACCAGATGGTTTTCCGCATGTACATGGGATGTTCCCTTCAAATTGATCACATCGATATTTTTGGACACAACGTCCAACTGGGTAGCAAGAATATTAGTAGCATCAATGTTATTCATACCTCATTTCTATGTGCCCATCTCAAAATTCCACTGGAATCTATTGGAATACATATATTCTAGTAGTTCAAAAATATCTTCAAGGGATTTTCTCATTACTGTGGCTCCAGCAGCAACATCCACCATAGATTTTGTATTTGTTGTGAGTCTTCCATAAAAGTTTTGGACCTGCATCCAAAGCGGGAGTCCGTGGTGTGGGAATTTGAATAAAATGTCCTTGAAGCGCCCCCGTGATTCATACAATGACTCTGATTCATGCTACTGGATGATGTGTATTTCATTCCGTAGAGTCACCGTCTTTGAGGTTGGGAAGTATTTAGACAGGAATTCTTAGGTGAGCTCCTCCCATGTGAGGATGGATCATTACGAAAATCCTTTAATCTTGTATTTTTTCATATACCTTAGAGAGAAGGGGGAGAGACGATGAAAAATAGTGTCCATGGACACTCTGTGGTAGGGGAACGTGTCGTAGACCTCTAGAAAATTAGATATATGGGCATTGGGGTCCTCGATTGGAAGGCCATAGAATTGAATGGTGTACTAGATCAACTTCCAAATATAATGGTTGATTTAGAAGTGTTGGTCCTACTCCGAGGGACAAATGATTCCCAATTCAGGTCCGTGGATAGATGGTAGGTCGTACTCCATGAGAGCATGGTGTGGTGATGACTGCTGAGGAAGTTGAGCGGGCATGAATTATTGTTCTAGAGGGGCATAGTAAGGACCCTGAACTGGGAGTAAAAATGGAATTTGCTCTGGTTGGAAATGATGGAGATGATGTGGGACATACCCTAGGGCAAGTGGAGCTTGCTGGTGGCTTTTTGGGGCCAACACATTGGTGGATTTTTGAATGCTGTTGAGGGGAATGGGGAATGAAGTGGCATGATCCCATCGGGATGTGGTGGCCCAAGTAAGAATCAGGATGGAGGATAGAAGGTTGAATGAAGTGGAATCATAAGGAATATGATTATGGTTTTGGGATTGAGCATTGAGGATACTTTCTACGTATCCCCGTGGTAGGGAATCAAAGTCTGTGTAGTTTGATGGGACGATAGGACACCTGAGGAGGAGGCCCATGAGAACGGACGCATGGATGGGACCTGGAAAATGTTTATTCTCCGGGTTAGGGCATGACCTTCTTGAGATGAAAAGGCTTAAGGGAAAGGTCATAATGATACATGAGCGATGGGATTGAGCCTCATGTAGGCTTCCTACATATCCCCATGGAGGGTAATCAAATACCACGTAGTTCAGATTGTGAATACAGTTTAATGTCATGCAGGATGGGCATGGGGCTCACACTCTGAGGTGGCCCATGGTGTAGGTGAAACGACGTGAATTGGGTCAGAACGACTGGGTTGTGGGGCTTGAACCTCGTGGAGGCTTCCTACGTACCATGACTTGACATGGATCAAAGTCCCCATAGTTTGGGATGGATTGGGGCTTACACTATGAGGTATCCCAAGGTGGTGGGGCCTGAACGTCATGGAGGCTTCCTACATACCATGCCATGACATGGATCAAAGACCCCGTAGTTCAATATTGATTAGGGATTACACTCTAAGGAGGCCCAAGGTGGTGGGGCTCGAACCTTGTGGATGCTTCCTACGTACCATGCCATGACATGGATCAAACTCCCCATAGTTCAAGATGGAAATGGGATTACACTATGAGGTTGCCCATGGTGGTGGGGCTTGAACCTCTTGGAGGTTTCCTATGTACCATGCCTTGACATGGATCAATGTACTAGTAGTTCAGGATGGAACGAGGCTTACACTCTGAGGCAGCCCAAGGTGGTGGGGCTTGAACCGCATGGATGCTTCTTACGTACCATGCCTTGACATGGATCAAAGTCCCTGTAGTTTGGGTTGGATTGGGGATTACACTATGAGGTGGCCCTAGGTGGGAGGGCTTGAACCTCATGGAGGCTTCATATGTACCATGCCTTGATATGGATCAATGTCCTCATAGTTCTGGATGGAATGGGGCTTACACTCTGAGGCAACCCATGGTGGTGGGGCTTGAACCTCTTGGAGTCTTCCTACGTACCATGCCTTGACATGGATCAAAGTCCCCATATTTCAGGATGGATAGAGGCTTACACTCTGAGGAGGCCCACGGTGGTGGGGCATGAACCTCATGGAGGCTTCCTACGTACCATTCCTTGACTTGGATCAAATTACCCTTACTTCAGGATGGAATGGGGCTTAGACTCTGAGACGGACCAAGGTGGTGGGGCTTGAACCTTGTGGAGGATTTCTACATACCATTCCTTAACATGGATCAATGTATCCGTAGTTTAGTCTAGATTGGGGCTTACACAAGGAGGTGGCCCATGGTGGTCTCAATGGTCGATTCTTTCTCTAATCCCACATGAGTCATGCTCGGTGTGAGAAAAAAGAGATAGCAAAAACCCGACGATCACGTCGTGAAAGGTACGTCCATGAGAAGTGGAGAGGGGCTTATGCATTGAGCAGCCCAAAGAATCCAAGACTTACTCTAGGATGAAGTACCTAGGGTGACAAAGCACAACGGGATAGGGAATTGGAACCCAAGAAGAGAAGAGGAGAAGATGTGGTTCCTCAAAACTGGGGCTTATACCAAGGTGGACGCCCTGTCCCTGTGGAAAAACACCACTACGATAAGGAAGGTATCATCCCTTATGGGGGGTGATCACATCCCCGTGGAGATTAGTGGGCATGGAGAATATCCTAGGTGGGGGTGCCCCACGTACGAGACATGCGGTGAGGCCATAGTTTAATGTGATGTGATGAGGACGGTAGTTATTGGCAGTTTAACATCCTACAGCTCAGATGAGGGGGGTTCACTCTGCACCCCTAGGACTTACATAACCGATACCCTCTGCTCCTTGTGGAAGGGATGGTATCGGCAAAGCTGTGTTGGGGGTGTCGAAGAATGAACCACTTAGGGGTCTACAATAGCATGGCTATGCGAAGAAACAATAGTTGTTAGCGTGCCTATGCGAAGAAGCATGAGGCGAAGCAACATAATGGGTGGTATCATCCAGGGGACTTTAATGTTACTTCATACGAGCCTAGATGGTCATATGGAAAAACAGTGTACGATGAAGATTCCCGGGGTGCGCAAGACACCTCCGAGTGGCACCCATAAGAAGGGAATCGGGTACTTGCACAAAGGTACGTCCGGGGAGCACCGAGGTGAGGGGTCCTAGGGAATTGCATGCAACCTTTGAAGCATGCACTTGAAATAAAGGGCCCTATGTGAAAAACACCAGGTTGGCGTAAAATCGGGGAGATTTGGCACAGAACTGAAGCCGAGGCTTTTTCATGCAACACAAAGGGATTGCACGCAAGGAGTGCGAATTTCACACAATTAAAGAGGATTGCGCGAAAATGACTGGGGTGCATGCAATTGAAGAGGATTGCATGCAACTAATAAGGTGCACACAATTGAAGGGGATTGCACAAAATTGGCTAGCTTGTGCGCAAGTGGAAGGGATTTCACGTAGGGGCAGACCCCGGAGGGATTGGAATTCAGTCTAAATCAAGTGTATATCTCATAAAGGCGGACCCTGGGGGAGACTTGGCGTGAAAATTATACCTGAAAGCCATCTTCGAAAACATGGAATGCTGATTTTATGCACGAGAGCCAGTTCAAATTCATCCAACCCTATATGGAAGGGGGTCTCCTTTTATTTATAAGTGCCCAGGGGCGCGAACAACAGGGTTGCAAGAAATGATTGTGCACCGAATTTGGTGGCGTGAAATATCAACCGTCTGGAATCCAGCGGTGCGAACTATCAACCGAGTGGGGTGCAGGCGTGAAATATTATCATGCCTGCGCTGAGGACATCTCATGAATCCCAGAACATTCTGCACGAGGCACATTTTTTAGTGCGCTTCTATATTTTTTTCACGTGGCTCCTCCGGGCCCCCTGGAACGGTTCCCCGAATCTGAATAAGACTTATCTTTCTCGTTTTGAAACATTATTTAACCCTTGAGAATTTTTTTGGCATTTACAATAAATTCTCTCGAAATGAAGCTCCATTGAAAACTTTGACCACTAGAGTCTAGGCCTTCATGTGGAGTGATTAGTGTCATGTGGCTTTCAGATATGTCAAGGGGAAGCTAGTTAGTGCCCTAGTTCTTATGTTTCCATAAGAAGGGATGATTTTTGATGTGTTCTATGATGATTCTGATATAGGCTTGGTGTGTGTGTTGATGCAGTAGCGGGGAGTGATCTCTTATGGTTCTAGGTAGTTACGTCCTTACAAATATAACTATGCCACCCACAACCTAGAACTTGCATCTATCATGTTTGTGCTGATGTTGGGGAAACATTACCTCATCAGGGAATGCATTATGGTCTTCAAAGATCCCATGAGATTGAGTTTTGTCTTCTCATAGTGAGACCTAAACTTGCATCAATAAAGATGGATGATGTTTCTTTAAGAGAAATACTTAGATATCTCGTACACCTCAGGAGAGGGGAACGTGGTGGACGCTGTATTGAGAATTAAGTCATGAAAGGAAGTTTCTCGGGAGTCTGCAGATGCTTATAATGCAATGGAGGAGTTGGCTGCTTTATATCTAGGCATGAGATTAGAGGATAGTAGAGGATGTCTGTTTCATTTGATAGTGAAATATTATTTGGTACAAAATGTAGAGGAGTCAAATTAGGGAGACTCAGAGGCTGAATTGATGCGTGATTGTGTCAGCTAGGGTCATTCTCTTAGGGATGGTTGGAGGATAGTCAAAATTAGATGTTGTTCCATGGGAAATAGTTTGTCCTGGAAGTGATTCTCTAGGGAGTTCTCGTTGATTTCTAAAAATCACCCATGGAAATACATATTAGAGTCTCTAATATGTAATGAGGCTTGAGAGGCAATTTTTAGTGTCCCAGAGTGATGCAGGAAGTGAAGAATCTTATGGAAAGGTGCCTAGATTGTCAGTAGGTGAAGGATAAGAACTATGTTTCTTGAGGACTGATACCAACATTAGAAGTTCCTGAGTTGAAGTGGGATAATGTCTTGATAAATTTCATCATTGGACTACCCAGGTATGAGAGAGTTTATGATTCTATATCGGTAGTGGTGGATTGATTGATGAAATCAGCTCACTTCTTAGCGGTTAAAGAGTCAAGCGCAGTGGATTCCATAACACAGTGGTACATGGGTGATGATGTATGGCTGCATGGATTTCCAAGATCCATTGTTTCATATCGGGATATATGATTAACTTCATGAGTCTGGAAGGTATTACAACATGCTTTTGGAACCCAACTATGCCTCGACACTGCTTTCCACCCTCAGAGGGATGGGCAGACAGAGAGGATAATCTAGATGATGTAGGATATGTTGTGAGCATGTGTTTTGGAATTTAGAGGATCATGGGTATAAAACATTCCCATGGTGGAGTTCTACTACAATAATTTCAATCGATATACCATTTTAATGGCACCATTCGAAGCTTTGTACAGAATACTGTGTCGTTTACCTGGTGATGGATGGAGGATAAGATGGCATGTGTTCTTGTCCTAGAGGAGGTGGAGAGCATGATAGAGAAGGTTTATCTTGTGCATGAGAGTATGTAGGCGGCTTTGGACCAATAGAAGTTGTATGCATATCATAGGAGTAGACCATTGGAGTTTGAGGTTAGGGAGCATGTGTTTTGAAAGGTCTCCCCTCAGTATGGACATCGTAGGTTTGGAAGGGGGAGAAATCATTCCCCCAAGTTCATCAGACTCTTAATGGTGTTGGGATGATCCATCTAGGTGGAATATTAGCAGGTGTTTCCACCACAATTATATAGGGTCCATGAATTATTCATATCTCTTAGCTCTGTTGGTAACTACACAATGACTCCCACATCTTAGATAGGGGAGAGATGGATATAAAGGATGATTTAATGTTCGTGGAGAGACTGGTAAGACTTTATTATCGTTAGGAGAAGGTGATGCATGGATGGTCCATCCCCTTGGTTTATGTTATCTAGAAGTGTGGTGGCCTCGAGGAGAGTACATGGGAATGAGAAGTATAGATGCGTGCCAAGTATGCCGAACTATTTTGTGTTTTACTCTTTTGTTTTTCTTTTGTGACTTTCTTATGATGTAATTATTGATCTTATTTACTATGAGATGAGATATTATACTTGATAATGTGTATGAAAATTTATTACATGAGGGAAGGGTGGAACAGATCTAAATTCATGACGCATTAACGTGGATGCGATTAAAATCATGCTGGAAAGTCAGTGCCACCCCAAGAGGATAGTATCTTGAGAGGGATGAATGAGATCCCTAATCCATGGTTTTGGAAAATGTGACCTTTTGTGTTTCTGTAATTTATTATCGAAGTGGATACTTATATTCTCTTGAGTTGTTCAGAGGATAGATGTCAAGGAAGTGTTTCGGGATGTCGAGGTTTTCGATCCATCTTTAGAACAACACAAGCTAGTTTACTCCTGAGAGGTATCTTAAGGGATGGTTGTTCAAACCTCTTTTTATCTATGATAGTTTTAAATTCTCGAAGAAGAGAATAGTTTGAGAGGTATCAAATGTAATAACTAGATTTTCACTAGGCCCTTCCTTTGTGGAAATACAGTGTTGAGGTGTTTTGGGAGATTTCAGTAGTATACTTCAAGAGTTCACCAAATTTTTATTTTTTTTCCATCAGCATGTTAGTGCGTCAAAATGTTAATTTTTTGTTGAGTCAAGGGGTGTTAGTATTGGTGATTCAAGGGGCATCAACATTGGTATATCTAGGGAATCATTGTCGGTGATTCAGAGGCATCACCATCAGTAGGTCAGGGCATCAGTAGGTTGTTATATCAGCAGATTTTCATCGATAGCTCACCCATCAATGGATCGGTATTGGTGACTCACCCATTGATGACTCATTTCATGTTTTCTGAGTATCCCCAATTTCTCCCCTATTACGTGTCTTTCTCCACATAAAGATATTCTATCAACTCACAACCATCCACTGGTCTATCTCTACTATTTCTAAGGGGAATTATTAAATCTCAACTAATTCCAATGTGTGAAACCGCCCAGCCATGTGGTCAAACCATGACCTAAATTTAATGTACATTGAAATGGTCTCCATTATTTTAGGATATATCCTCTTTTTAATCTATGATCTTCTCTTCCTTATTAATTTTTGTTCTCATTGTGCTAAGAGATTTCCTCGCTAGATGATTCATGCACATGTGCTATGACCCTTACTGCTCAGCCTTTGTGGGGTGTTTACTCAAGACTGTTTTAATGATGCTTTGATTCATTTATGAAAAAATAGTCAAAGTTATTTTATTGGGAATATAATAAAATTATACCATCCCTATTATTATTTTGGTTATTTTATTTTTATGATAGCATAATGTTATGAAATTCATTAATTTTCCCTGGGATATTATATGATGAAATGCTTATGTACCCATTTATTTTCATGTGTTCTGATAGGATAAATAGTTTATAATATTGTGGAAAAAATATGTATGAAATTCATTATGTGATGGGTGAGACCTATATCTCTATACAATTAATTTATTATTTATTTTTGTCTCAAGAAATAAAACGGTATCCATTGGGAAATTAACCCAGTTTAGGAAGGGAATTTTTCAAATATGATAGTATTGGGGATGAACCATGACTACTACGATGGTTTTTGGAGTAAACCCATCCACTATGATAAACATAAAAAATAAACTTGAGTAATTATTAAAAATATATATTATTATTTGTATTCCACAATTCCATTTATTATGCCTGTATTATGGTATCATAGATGATTTTATTGATTTATTTATGATTCACGTCTTATAAATTTCCATGAATTATTCCATAACACAAGATTACGATATGTGAAATACACTGTATGGTTTTAAAATATTATGTTCATGTTACCATAAATTTTTTCTCATGTCATTAATATATTATCCTTGATATCTACCTTGTTACACTAATCGAGAATCAAATAATTCCCTTTCATATGTTTCCTTTCCCATATTATGAATAATGATTTTATGAATGATATATATATTAACAATGATATTAATTAATATATATGTGGGATATGATGTAGAAAATTTATAAAACAATTTTTTATTATTCCATGTTTTCAAATATACTAGACATATAGGATTATTCTGGATCATATTGTTATGTAAACAATATTAATCTACATAGATGTTATATCAATGTATGATGTTCTTGGATTAGTTTATGTATCTTGGTGAAAATAGAAGAAGTTGTTTTTGGAAAGAGATAGTATGGTATCTTCTGAATGAAGATAAGGAAAATTCCAATTATATACAGAATAAACTAGACAAAAATAACATAATGGTCAAGTATTGTCACATCACCACATCTCGGTATGATGTTCCCAAGACTCTATATGAGGTAAGTTTTCTCTACATCCTCCATAAATAAGGTGAGAATTAATATCTTCCAAAATATAAGTATCTTCCCTACTAGAATATATAGATCACCACAAGGCACTATATGATCAATGATTCCATGATGATTTTCCACAATCATGGTAGTACAAAATACCAAATTGGGAAAATAGTGTGGGTATCTATATTATAATTTCTCAAATGTTTTTTCGGATAGTATTTAAGATTATTTGAGATGTTTCATCTAAAATGTGCATTTTAGGATGGTGTAAATATTGATCTCATCACTCATTATATTAGGTAGATTTTAATATCATTACCTTACTACTGGATATATGTCACAGATCTCTATATATTACATGGTTAATCTAAAAAAATAAAACAATATGTATAAATTAAAAGAGATGAACTCGATAGAAATGAGATATTAAAAAAGTCTTTATTTAGGGGACCAAAACATTGATGTTAATGATTTTTTAGAATTTAATGATTTTAGAAGTTGAATGTCTTTTGATGGATGAAATCTCTCACCCATTGTAGAAACAATAAAAATCCAACCCAATTTTCTCTAGTGTGTGTTCATAAAAGGTGACGATTGATGAAAAAGATGATTTAATGGAAAAAGAAAAGAAACCCCAACATGTAATGTTGGGGGAATTTTGACATCCACCACCCCTATAAAATAAAAAATCCTACAAGTTGTGTAAATATGAAAATAGATAAAATGGTTTCACTGAATCTCTTATGGATGGGTAAATATTTACCTCCAACTATAATAATAATAGTACTAGTTCATTGACTTTGAGAAAATATACAAAAAGAACCTTTGGGATATTCCCTGGAAGTGTTTCATGAATCATTCCCTCCATACAGGGCAATTATGATGAATATTATAGGAGAATATCTCAATTTCAATGTACAAGAATGATTTAATGCTTTACCTTAATATGATGGAAAAGTTAGGGTGTAGAAGCCACGATGATTTGAAAGGTCAAGAAATCATGTAATAAAGAATTCCTAAAGGAATATTATGATATACCCTTCAATGGATACTCAAATACTTATTAGGGTGCTATAAATTATAATTTGACTTTGGACATGAATCTAAAATTGATATTCATATTAGTTAATTATAGTGATATAAACCACATAGATAATATGGAGCATGAAATAGATATATGATAACATAAAAAAGAGGCATCTATTATTAATATATTCCGAACTATCATGGGAGAAGTTGAATTTGATAATTAAAATTGTAGTTAGGATCCTGGATTGGAATCTATTTAAAAAACAGTTATACTAGTCTTGCTGGGATTCATAAAAAAAACTGGAAAAGTGTAGCTGCATCCCAAGAACATCCAGAAACCAATGAGTTTGAGCATCTTTATAATGAGTAAAATATTGTACCATATAAATTTTAGTAACAAATGTTGATGTTACATATTTATAAATTACTTAGAATCAATATACCCTATGAGTGATACTCTTAGGTGGATTCCTTTGTGTCACCCATGATAACTTCATTCAAAAAGTGGAAATTGTTTAACAATCTAGGATAGAGTCAAGACAAACAATCAACTTGTGGTTCAAACAACTTTTTTACACATATTTGGTTATGGGGGATTATCATATACTTATTATACTAAGAAAAAAACCATCACTAGTCTAGGAGATTTAGGCGAGTCTAACTTATGGGAGTTATCAACCATGAGTGTAGGTAGACAAACCATATCAAGATTGTATTAACATAGCCACTCCAACATCATCTCTAGTATTAATAATTAAATATATTCATGAATTTAATGAACCTGTTATTTATAAAATGGAAATAATTGATTTTCAATAATTAATGATACATATGAATATAGTACTATATCAGGATTGGGTGGATTCAAGTCATCCTTCAGTTATGTTTTAGATTACCACATTCATGAAATTTACTTTTAGTACTGATACCAAATAGAATATAATGAATTTATCATATTTATTTGGTCCTAATATGGAAACTCTAAATCAATATAATGATATAAATAATAAATTATTTTCTATATGATGGAAGGGTGTGGTTATTTAATTTGAAAATAAATTATTTAGATACATCATTGGTTATGAAGATCCATGGTGATAGTTAATCTATCATTTAAGTTCAACAAAAAGGATGATGACCACACATGAACTCTAAAGTAAATAAGAGAATGAAAATTATATGGCCTAACACGTCATTTCCAGATAAAAATATTTTACATATACCATAAATTTGTAGGTATAACATGATTAGTTGACAAATATATATATAGAGAATCTCTATGATTCGATAAAGTCATCTCTAATTCTATTGAACTATTCTAGAGGATTTCGAAAATTTTCTAGAGTTGTGAAATGTTAGTAAAATTATCTTAGGTATTCCAAAGATAAGTAGTGGTAAGATACATTTACTATAACACACCAGGATTCTACAAATAAATTTAATATTGAATGCATGAAACACTAAGTCTTTAAAAAAGTCCATTTTTTATAACTTATCGAGTCAACATAGTTTTTCCACCTATGTAATTTGAATTTCCAATAACTGACCTATACAGTTGCATTCAACAAGATATTTATAGTATGATAAGACAAAATTAATTTTTGGAGAATAGTAACAAACCGGTATGAATATTAATATGAAAAGTAATATGAAACTTATGAATATTAAATCATATTATTATTTTATTTTCTTATGGTTGTAAGATAATGAGATCTTGATTAATTTTTCAATGTGATATAAAACGAATTATAGTTTTAAAATTGTTATTTTTCAAATAAATTATTATTTTATATAAAAATTAAATTAATAATATTTAGAAAACTATTTTCAATAATTGGAGTTAATTTTTTTCTACACATCCAAAAATGCATAGGGTAATTTTTTGGGATTTTTCTGAAATACTCAATTTTTTTATAAATAGTAAAATATGGAAATTTATATTATATATACATTATAAATTAAATTAACTATTAATAGAATCATGATTGATGTAATCACTCTTGGTTAGAACTCACATTCCTATATTACTATTATGGGTCACAAAAATAAATACCATAGGTTATGTTTGGAAAAATAATTAAATAATGAGTATATTAATGGGAAAACCCTCCTGTTAACCACTATAAAGACCCCTCACTACCTATTCTATTCACTCCTATCAAGACTTGTTCATTGACTAACTGTTTCTCAAATATCCCCCCAATATCTTCCAACAAGTCTAGAATAATTTGACTCATTAAAAGACCAAAACATCTCCCATAAATAGGATCTCAATGAATATTACTTCAGGAGGTAAATTCCATTATTCATATCATTAATTTCAAGTACCTTTCTTTTCCTTTTCTTTTATAACCACCTATTATAAAAATGTTGGGATGAATCTAGTAACTTAAATGTACTATTATTTCGTTATGATCAAGGAAAAATTCATTATAATGTCTATTTTTCCCTTCTTTTATATTTAAATGAGAAGACTATAAGAGATATGTTAATTTATCCTATTCCAGGATGATGGGTTTACAATTTCTATTACCATCTTCAATTCTGGTCATGAATCAAAATTCATGGTTTAACGAAATAATAATATATGGATTATCACTTATTTAAGGTTTTGGAACCCTTTTATACAAATGATATTAATTTTTCAATCATAATGAGTTCGTTGTGATAAAAAACTGCCAATTAACCAAAACAACTATCATTAAAATTTTATTAAATTTTTCATATTCATTCCAAATAACAAAGGAATGTTATAAAAATGTAATATTCTGGTTTTTCAATAATAACATACAAATTCTATACTGAAAAACCAATCCTATTCAACATATTTATCCATACATCAATATAAGTAAACCAATCATGATAACTAAGGAAGAAAATGCACCCAAAAAATGAAATTGAATCTATTAGCCAATAAAAAGGATATGAACAAACCAATAGGTTTATAATAAATCAATTAAATTCATAGGAGGTTCGGGAAATATTAATTTATGATGCTAATTTTTATAATTCAGGTCATTAAGATCATGTGGGGAACACCTTCCGACTTAAGGTAAACGTTTTCTACTCAAACCTCCAATTTCATTTAGGTTACTTTTATTCTCTACATACCATAATTAAATTTTAATTTATTCATATTTAATAATCATATATTTTGTGATAATGTTCTATATGTGTGTAAAAACCTGAATCATTACTTTATTTGTGGGGAGTTATATGTTTTAAAAGGATCTTTCAAAAATTAAATTTGAAATTCAAGCCTATTTCAATGGTATTTCTTGAATTTTTACCAATATTCACGGTCATTATATATTATGGTTTAATAAACAATTATTTTTCTAAAATAAATAATTTTATTATGATAACAATATCTTACTTCATTCATGGATTTATATAAATACGTTTCCAAAAGAACTCTTCTTTTTAAAGTAAAAGAGTATTTATCCCAAGAATTACTCGATGATTTTGTAAGAGTATCTTCATCTGTTGAAAAAATTCTATTTATTATTATGTATTATTAGGGTCAATATTTATGATATAATATTCCATATTTATTTGAATGGGGTTTTTATTAGTTTTACTATGGATGTGATATCTTAAATCCATTCACCAATTTCTTCCAAATGGTTAGTGATTTTGCATAATGTTTGTGGAAAGTTATTTACATTTCATATGTTAGCTTCAATATGATTGTATCTGTTTATCCAAATTCATATGAGGACTCAATTGGAAATATTATTTAACTTAAGGTGCCCAATATAGTCCCTCGAAGCATCAGTAGGTCTCATGATACAAATAGATATGGAATTGGCCGAGGCCTTTCCCATTTTTAGATATGGGTTGGGATGTGGCCTTAATCATTTTTAGATGTCTTGGTTGAGGCCTTGATGGTATGTTTTAGAATGTCCATCATATTCATTTCCCTCATTATGAAACTATTAATTTAATGTTCATGTATTTATTCGACTAGTATAATACCCACGATTATACTTTATTATGGAATTATTTATTCAAATGATATTCCTCCCATAATGTGGTGAAGTTTAATTTAAAATAATGTGTTTTAGTTATTCACCTTGGATAATGTTTATGTTTATATTATCTTCCACTATATTTCCTACCCTTACTAAGAATCTAAGTTCACCCCTTTCATATGTTTCATTTTCTTAGGACATGAAGAATTTTATTATTAATGGCCCATGGGGATAAAATTAGAGTTGTGGATGTTCCCAATAAACGTATATGTTGTATTTAATTACAAGTTGTAATGTTGAACTAATGTATGTATCTGGATTTCCAAATATACTAAACTATTCATTCCATTGGGAGACGACTTTCATTTAATCAAGCCAATGTAATGTCATAAGGCACCAACACTATGAAAATTGTTTCTATTCATTAATGTTGGTATCAGAAGAAGTTTAGTAGAAAACATGGAATCTAGATTTAGAGAACATAGATTAGGGAACATACCCATACGATTGACTTTGATGATTAACATAATATAACATCCTAGTATTTTGGTAGAAAATAGATTCCGTGGATCTTTCTAGATAATATATTCTGGTCTTGATAATAAATGTGGATGTGGTTTTAGAACCGATGTACCTATGAGTGAAAACACTGACAAGGAGTTTCGGGCTTGACTCTGGGAATCCTAGTACATGAAAATGGGTCTTGATGAGAAACTGGTATGAAACTCCTAAGGGATATTCTTAACAAAACTCAAATTTTATGTACATTCCATTAGGAATAATTTAAATATAATTTACATCAAAGATACCATGTTTATGATTATGGGATTTTCCAGGCATATGATTTAAATTTATGCTAAGTATTTTGTAAAGTTGATTTTATAAATTGTGATTCATAACCTAATATAGTGTATGAAATTATTTAGAAATGTCTTCTAGTCAAATAAATTTAAACTACATTAATACATGTATAACATGCAATGATTTTCCTCCAATGAAAGATAATGATGTTGGATCTGGAGCTGCAAATGGTGCGGAGCAACTAATAACAATACTGAGAAAACTTACTCAAGTTATGAACAATAACCTTATTCGTATGGAGCATTCTGGTCCACAATGTGTATGAGATATGTAATATCACTTTATGCAACAACAAGCTCCATCATTTAATGGGACTATAAATGCATTTGTAGAGGAGTAGTGGATAAGTTCTATAGAGAAGAATTTTTTTCCCTTGGGAAGTAACAAAAAGGAGATGGTTATCGTGGTAGTTTATCATCTGTGCAGAGATTATAATCAATGGTGGTCACTAATTAAAACACAAAGGAGGAAGAAGTTATAGAAATCCTGTAATGGAGTGAATTTAATAAACTTTTCTTGGATAAATACATTCCTAATGAACATCAAGTGGATATTGAAATGAAGTTTCTGAATTTGAGGTAAATAGAAGAGGAGATTTTTGAAAAGTATGAAGCCAAATTCACAAGGATATAAATTCATGTTGTGGACTATATACATAATACAAGGACCAATATTGATCAATTATTTTATTTCCTAAAACCATTCCTCTGGTTGGTGCTGGTATGCCAAACTATCTCATCATACCAAGATATAGTCTCATATGCTATCAAAACGTAAAAGGAGTTCTCTATGTCTTAAGAATATAAAGGAATGAAATTTAAGAATAGGGTTTCTAAAAAATCTTGAAAAAGACATTTGAAAATGGGGAATAAGGGAATAGTTTACTTTCTACCCAATGATAATTGTGGAAGGAAACACTTTGGTGCCTACTTAAAATGAAAAGGGTTGTGCTACAAGTGTGGACATAATGGCCATCATGATGGTGTTTTCAAGGGTAATAAAGAAGCTATTAATGTTAAATTTTATAATTGTATAGATATGGGACACTATGATAATTATTTTCCAACGCTTCAAGTAAACATTCCACCGAAATGGATAAGGGAGAAGGGACAAGGTTATGCGATCATAACTGCAGATATTGAAGTTCGAAATGACATGGTGGAAGGTACTCTAATATTTCCAAAAACTTAGCCAAAGCTTTATTTGATTATGTATCATCACATTCTTTCATATCTTCCCAATATTCCAATAAAATTCAATTTTTCTAATTTGATATAATATGGGAGTTGTCAGTCCAAACTCCCAAGGTATGTATCACTACAATAATGCTATGTCAGGTAGTCCCCATTATGGCATATAAATGTGCTTTATCTACAAATTTTGTTATCATAACCATGATTTAATTTTATATAATCCCCGATATGGATTGGATTTTGAACCATGATGCGAAAATTTATTACCAGAAGAAGGAGGTAATAATTTTTGTGGGTGATGTGGAATAGCTTATCTTTAGAGCAGAAACATCACAATCAGATTATCATATAGATCCACCCCAATAGCTCTAATAAATTCAAATATTGGGGAGGAAGGGAACGCAATAACTATGGGTGTGGAATTTAATGTTCAAATACAGTAAGTACCCATTTTAGAATAATATGCTGATGTGTTTGTAGAGGACTTACCTTGACATCCTCTAGAGTGGGAAATTGAGTTTTCCATTGAATTAATTACTGATTGAAGGACAATATCAAAGACCCCTTATATAATGGACACTATGGAATTAGTATAACTAAATAAACAACTAGATTGATTGAGTGATAAAATATTTATTTTCCTAAGTGTTTATCCATGGGGATCCAATGCTCCATTCATTATGAATAATGGTGGATCTATGAGGTTTTCCATTGACTATCGGGAGATCAATGTTATAACAATAAATGATATATATCCCATACGTCACATTGATTATTTATTTGATCAAATTAATGGATCATAATATTATTTAAATATTCATCTTTGATTTGGATATCATCCATTTTGTGTGAGGAAGTTAGAAATTCCAAATATGGAATTTGAACCAGGTATGGGCATTACGAGTTTACAATAATGCCTTTTGGACTGACTAATGCACCATATGTCTTCATTGATCTAATGAATAGTGTTTTCAGGGAATATCTTGATGATTTTTTATTTGTATTTATTGATGATATCTAGGTATAATCCAAAATATAAGAAGGTCATGAAAATCACTTAATCACTATTCTTAAAACTCTTAGAAGAAATGGATTATATTGGATGTTTAGAAAGTGTGAATTTTGGATTCAATATGTTTCCTTTCTTGGACACATTGTCTTTAAGGATGGGATATCTACTGATCTTGTGAAGACAAAGAATGTGAAATAATGACCCAATCCATCAAGAATAACTGAGGTATGTAGTTTTATTGGTTTGGCAGGTTTTTAATGGTGTTCTATTCAGAATATCACCCGTTTGGCCAACCCAATGACCAAGATTACACGTAAAGGGGTTAAGTTTGTAAGTAAAATTGAATGAGATGATTTTTTAGGAATTGAATAAGAGATTAGTGAATGTTTCGATCCTAACTCTTCCATCAAGGAATATTTGGTTTGTGATATATAGTGATGCATTAATGAAAGGACATGGTTGTGTCCTTATACATATTGATAGAGTTATTTCTTATGAATCAAGGTAGTTACAAATTCATGTGAAAAACTATCATACTCATGATCTTGAGTTTCTTGCTATGATATTTTCTCTAAAAATATAGAGTCTCTATCTCTATGGTGAAACATGTGGGATATATACAGATCAAAACAGTCTAAAGTATATATTTTCATAGAAATAACTCAACATGAGGCAAAGTCTATAGCTAGAACTACTCAAGGATTATGATTGTTCCATACACTACTACCCAAGAAAGGAAAATAAGGTAGATAATGCATTTATCTAGAAGGGCCGTCATGTTATCAAAATAATAGGATTGTAAAGGATCCTTTATACGTGGATATAGTGAGAATAAACATTTGAATTATCAAAGAAGGTGAAGCAACACTAATTTTTCAAATAGTTAACTGAAAATATTTACTAAAAATAATTAAATAATCACATTCTAGTGACGAGAATATTCAAAATAAAATTAATGCTTTGAATGATGGGATGTTTTCTAACATTTTGTGTGAATATGGGATTGTGAAATTTATGAAGAGGATTTGTGTTTCAGATATACACAAGCTAGAAAGTGTGTTACTGGATGATTCATATAGTTCAAATTTCTCTATACTTCATGGTACCACTATGATGTATATAGATTTGTTGGAACATTTCTGGTGGGACAACATGAAGCGGGAAATTGTTGATTATGTATAAATATCTTTAGTTTGTCAGTCAGTGATGGTCGAACGACAACATCATAGAGGATTCATGAAACCTCTACCTATTCCTACATGGAAATTGGATGACATAACCATGGATATTATTACTGGATTACTGAAAAATCTATGAATGAATGATAAAATATGGGTAATTGTTCATTAAATTATGAAATATATATATTTCCTCTCTATATGGAAGGATTTTCCACTGGAGCACATAACATGACTTTATATTAATGATGTTTTGAGACTACATGGAGAACCACTATCAATTATTTCTAATCACGATCCATGGTTTAGATCAATATTCTAGATAAGTATTCAGAAATATCTGGATACTATGCTTCAATTTATTAATTCTTATCACCCACAAACTAATGGGAAATCAGAAATGATGATCCAAACCATAGAGGACATGTTGAGATCATGTTTAGTTGACCTTCATGGTATGTGGGATTAGTATATTCCTTTAGTGGAGTGTTCCTACAATAATATTTTGCATTCAAGTATTAAAATGGAACCTTAGGAGGCATTTTACATAAATAGATGTCGTACACCAAATTGTTGGGATAAAGTTAGAGAAAGGAAGCTTGTGGACCCAGAGCATGTGGATGAAACAATATTAATGGTAAAGACTATTCAAGGTCATATCAAAGTAGCTCAAAATAGAAAAAAATATATGTTGATAATCAAATGAAGGATTTGGAGATTCAAGTTGGAGATCATGTTTTCTTAAATATTCTACATTGAAGGGTGTTATAAGATTTAGGAAAAATGGGAAACTGAGACCTAGGTACATGGGACCTTTTGAAATTATGGAGAGAATTGGAGTTGTTGAATATTATTTGGCTCTGCCACCTAGAATGTAAAAAGTACACACCGTGTTCCATGTCTCATTTTTGAGAAATTATATGTCAGAACTGATGCATGTCCTCAGTTTTGATGGTAATAAATTGGAACATGGCCTATAGTACTATGAAGAGAATATCTAAATTATGGGCACTAAATAACATGTGTTGAGTAATCAAATGACTTAGATTGTATAGATA
Source organism: Viscum album (assembly GCA_963277665.1). NCBI lineage: Eukaryota > Viridiplantae > Streptophyta > Magnoliopsida > Santalales > Viscaceae > Viscum > Viscum album. The sequence goes on from OY728130.1 coordinate 1,948,945,993, forward strand.
CATCGGAAAAATCATAAAATCTAAATGGAAACATGAGTGACCAAGGAGATTATGATTAAGAACTATCCAAATATTTTTGTTAGGTAACATTACGGTAATTTTTAGGTTCAAATATTCGTAAAGAGTGGATAATGTAACACCCCAAGATTCTGCACATAAATTTTATATTGAATGCATGAAATACTAAGTCTCTACAAAAAAACTAGTTATAACCTATACAGTAAACATAATTTTTCCACCTCTGTGATTTGAAGTTTCAAAAATTAATATACACGGTATTGTTCAGTACGATATTTAGTGTTTGATAAAACATACTTAATTTTTGATGAATAGTAACATACTCTTATGAACAGTAATAGAAATATTAATATAACTCTTATAAATAATAAATAACATTATAATTTTATTTTACTAAAATTATAATTTAGTGAGATATTGATTAATTTTTCAATGTGATATAAAATAAATTATAGTTTTAAAATTTTTATTTTTTTAAAAAATTAGGATTTTATTAAAAAATATATTAATAATATATAGATTTTTTTTAAAAAAATGGAGTTCATTTTTGAATTCTAATCATCAGAAAAATGGTTAGAATGAATTTTTGGTTTTTTTTAAATACTCTAAATTCAAATGAATAGTAAAATACGACAATTTACCATATATATACATTATTAGGTAAATTCACTATTATGTGATTCATGTATTATGTAAGCACTCTTGGTTTTAGATTACATGAACATATTACTATTCTTGGCAATAAGAATCAATACTAATAGTTGTCTTTGGAAAACTAATAAAAAATTAGTAAAATGATGAGAAAGCACTCCTCTCCTCCACTATAACCCCCCATCACTCCCTATTATCTTCAGTCCTCTCAAGCCTAGTGACTTGACTAAATTCTTCTCAAATTTCACCCAAAGATCCTCCCCCAAATATTTCAGCCCTTGATCTCATAAAAAGTCCAAAACCTATACCCTAAATATGCTCTCAAAGAATATTACATCAAGAGGTAAATTCCACTTTTCATTTCTTTTATTTCAAGTTCCGTTATTTTCTATTTTTTTTGTGCTCACCTCCATTAATCCAAATGATGTGATGAATGTATATCCTTAAAAGTGATATAATTTTCTATATTAAATGAATAATTATTCATCATCTCTCATTTCATTTTCTTTTATACAACAAATTTAAACACCATCCGAGGCATGTTAATTTATCACATTCTAGGACGAAGGGTTTTCAATTTCTATTACCATATTCAATTATGGAGATTACACCATTTTGATTATTTGAACAAACTATAATATATGTCTTACAATTGATTTAAGGTCATGGAATCCTTTTTTACTCTTGATATTAGTTTATCAATCAAAACGAGTTCATTATGAACAAAAAACCACCAATTAACCCAAACGATTGTGATTAATGTGTCATATAATGATTCAGTTTCACTACCGATAAACCTAAAATTTTTTGTAACCATTTAATATTCTGGTTTTTTACTAAGAAAATACAACTTATATTCAGGACAAGCATTCTTATTCTACACTTTTATCTTTAAATAAATATATGTAAACTGATCATGATAACTAAGGAACAAAATGCCCCCAATCAATGAAATTGAATATCACAACACATCAAAAGGACATGAATTAACATTAAAAGGTCAAAATAAATCAATTTATGTGGAGTACGTTATGTATTTTTTAATTTATGAAACTAATTTGGATTATTCTGGTCATTAAGATCAAGTGAGGAACACCTTCAGACTTACGGTAATGGTTTTATACACAAACCTATTTTTTGATTCGGGTTACTCTTATTCTTTACATACATCAATTAAATTATTATTTATTCATATTTAATCAACATTTATTTTGTCATAATTTTCTATATGTTCGTACCATCTAGATTAATAATTTCATTTATGGAAGGTTATATGTTTTAATTTGATCTTTCAAAAATTCTTCCTGAAGTACAGGCCTCTGTCAAAGGAATTTACCAAATGTTTACTAATTTTTAAAGGCACTATATAATATATTTTAAGAAAACATTATTTTTATAGAATCAATAATTTTATTATTAAAAAACTATCTTAATTGATACTTGGTTTTATACAAATACTTTCCCAAAAGAACTCTAATTTTCAAAGTAAAATATTATTAATCTGACGAATTACTCGATGATTTTATAAAAGTATCTTAATATATTTAAACACTCCAATTGATTATTATGTATTATTGGGATGAATATTTGTGATATCATCAACCATATTTAATTGAAAGGTCTATGATTAGTTTGACTGTGGATGATCTATCCTAAAACCATTCACCAATTTACTCTAAATGGCGAGGGTTTATGAGTAATGTTTAGGGAAAGTTATTTACATTTCATATGATAGATTCAATATGAATGTATATGTTTATCCCTATTCATATAAGGAATTAATTTGACATATTATATGAGAGGTAGGTCCCACTACATCCCCTTGATGCATCTATATGTCTCATGAGACAAATAGATATGGGCTTCGCCAAGGCCTTTCCCATTTTTAGATATCATTCTGGGCAAGGCCTCAGTCATTTATAGATGTCTTGGCTGCATCCATAATTGTATGTTTTAGAATGTCCAGTATAGGTATTTCCCTCATTATGAAACATTTAATTGAATATTAATGCGATAATTCAACTAGTATAATACCCCAGATTATGCTTTATTATGGCGTTATTTATTTAGCTCTTATTCCTACCATAATGTGTTCAAGTTTATTTTTAAAGGAATATGTTTTAGTTATTCACCTTGATTAACATTTATGAATATGATATCTTACACTATATTTCTTACCATTACTAAGCATCTAATATCACCCCTTTCTTATGATTCATTTTATTTAGACATGAAAATATTATTATGAATGACATGCATGGACAAGATTAAAGTTGTGGCTGTTCCTAGAAAAACTTATATTTTATATTTCTTTTCATGTTGTAATGTTTAACTTAGGTATGTATCTAGATTTCCAAATATACTAAACTATTCCTTCCTTTGGGATAAAAATTTCTTGTTATAATTCCAATGTAATGTAATAAGGAACTAACTCTGGGAAACTGGGGCCAGGTCTTTAAATTTGTATAATGAATAAAATTAGTGAGGCTTAAATGAAAATAATAACTATTAATCTAGAGTCATTTATAACTACAATAGTCAGCCATATGAACTAAAATGTAGAACCTCTTCTAGGGTGGCTATAAAAAACCCCCATTAGTATGGGAAGAAGGAAAAAAATTATACAATTGTGATAATAGAAGGAACACATTATAATACTTTTAAAGATAACAAGTCCCTATGATTTATTTTCTACATTGGAATTCCAAAAGGTTATAAAACCATATGTCAAAATACATAATAATGAAAAGGTTGTTAATTTTCCAAATTTCATCCCTTATTATCACATGTTAGTTTAAAAAATAGCTTATTTCTTCATCTTTAATGATATACACCCAAATAAGAGAGGCATTAGGTCTGTAATGTTGGGTTATCTTATAAAGCTAGGGACTTATATGATATATATTTGAAAAAAATATAAATATGATTAAAATAATGTTTCATATTGAAATTCATTGAAATCAGATGATTTTATAACCTTAAAACCCAATAGTAATAAAACATTCCATCCTTGGTGTAGGACATAATTAACCAGTTAGGAAAACAATTCACACTCTAATGCCCACAGTTTCGTCTTCCCCTTCAAAATATACAAAACATAATTAAATAAATGTTGAAAGAACAAATTTTACATTAAATTTCCTAAAAGGGAAACCCATAACAATCCAAAAAATTCTAGTTTTATTTAAATTAAAATTGGTTGGATGGGAACTGCTTGACTAAATGTGATTTTCATCTGATAAAGAGACATTAGTTGGTTCTATTAGTGTCGTTAATTTAATAAATCCATTTACCTATGAAGATTATTCTTATGTGGAAATATTCCCCATAAAAACATGCAAAATAATAGATACATAGAGGAAATAGAGTATAAAATGAACATATGTACCATATTTAGACACCAATGTCCCATATTTATGTGATCATATTAGTAGACTATCTTGAAGATAGAATTTCATTTGGTAATCCTTAAGAAACATGAATGATAAACAAACATATATATTAACTGAAAAAAATTCCCCTAATTTGAAAAGGTGGGTCATCATTGTTATGGGAAATAGTAGTCATTATTCCCGAAGTTCAGGATCTACAACATGATAAGAATAAAGGGAGTATAAATCAAATTTATGACATTTTTAATAACAAACACATCATCAAAAGAAATTTTTATTCCAATAATCTCTTCATATCTCACAAAAAATCTAGAAATCCCATATTAAGGCCCTTTAAATCCCTATAGACATTTAGGATGAAGTGGAAATAACTAATATATAATGAAAAAATTGGTTCTAATTACTATCAAATATTAAATTAATTCAATGAAAATGTCTGGGAAATTAACATATAATGGCACATTGTCGCATTATATCTTTTTAGTAAGTGTGATGATATCAAACTCATTATAATCCAGATCATTCACCATTTCGGTGATGGTAAAAATAATTTTTCTATATTGAGTAAGACACTCCTATGATATTAAATGATTCAGAAAAGGTCTGTTATGATAATAAAACTACAGACTAAATTTAGATACCTTGTGTTTGAATTGTAATTCCTAGTAGTCCTCCATGACACTACATTGAATTCCTATTTAGGAACTGTGTGAAAGCATGTTCATGAAATAGTGTACTCATCACATCATCAATGCGAAAAATTAATTATTGATGAAAAGTTTGAGGTAATCTATATTGGAAGATCCCCTTTTGAACCAAGTGAATCCCAATTCATCAATATAAGGTATTAAAAAATGGGGTGTAGAAAACTATTTTTCAATGATACCATATAAATATTTTCCCCTAATGGCAAGGAAGACTCTCCCATCATTCCTTGTAGTGACATCATAATGGATTTAATGTTTCAAATAAATATAATCTATGTAATAATCATATATTTCTGGAGTCAAAATGTATTATTTTATAATGAAACAAACTATTTGATCATTATTCCCACATATAATGGTTCTGAGTATCCTTTAATGAAAAAATAAAATCAAAATAAAAATAGGATCTCGTATAGTATATCAAAATATAATTCCATTGATCATATATATTTGAACATATTCATAAATTATATATAATCAGCATAACCATGTCTCTTGGAATTCATAGATATCAATATAAAAAGAAGAGAAAACAAGGTTTAGGAATTATTTCAAACATTTATATGGATTATTATATGACTAAAAATACACCACACTCAACAGATTGATGGGATATTAATGAAAAAAATGGGACACCAATTTTTTTTCTAAAATTTTAAGAGATCAAACTATATTCCCCTCATTGATGGATGTTTATTATGGATACAATAATATTCATATGTCCTAATAGGATAATAAAAAGAACTTATTTTGGTGTAAATTTTGGATTATATTCTAGCAGGAAAATCCCCTTTGGATTGATATGTAACATCACAAGTCAACTTACCATCAAACCAGTTGTCGGACCACTGGGTCACATGGCTTCAAGATAATCTCCCCACATGTTAGAGGCTACAAACTAGAAGATAGGATCTCAGGAGGGGATAGTGGGGATACTAGAACCTCTTATCAAATATGAATAGTGGTATTATTTTATAATACACAAAAGATAGTAGAAAATGTAATTTATAAGTGAAAGAAAACCGGAGAAGAAAAATATTAAAAATTTGATAAAAGTGTTCAATTATAGTTTTTATAGAACAGGCAGGAATGTAACATTGATGTTACATACCTATAAATGTTAGACATATAAAATTATTTATAATTTAGAAGAACACATGAATAAATAAGGAAAATAAATAAAAATCACTAAGGAAGTATCCATGATAATTATGAGCTCAAGCTCAATCCTTTGCAACTAATTTTCAGTTACAATCATCACAACATACGTAATCAACCATGGTCCACCATACGATGAAAAGAGATTCCACATAGGTAACCTAGTGCAATGGTGGCCTGAGAATGGTATGAGATAAAAATCCCAGTAGGCCAGCACCATGGCGTCTATCCAAATCCAAATAGTGCAAAATAAATTCAGATGTGTGAATGTATTGAAAGATTAATTAATTGTACTGTATAAATATATCCCTAACTGTCCAGGTTCTTAAGAAAAACCTGATGGATATACCTTCTTTGGCTCATAGCTGGAATACGAGTATGATCATGTCACTATATATATACTATCATAATACATATATAGATATATGATGGCATATGTTGGGATGTAACTCTCAGATATTCAATTCATGGGGAGGCTCTCATGATCTATCCACTAACCCAAATCCAAGAGATCTCACGGTCTCTAGGCCAACAGGTTCTATAAAGACCATGACATAACTTCTTTCATTCATCACCATGTGTTCTCTCATATTCAATCCCCTGGCCCAGCTAGAAAGCTCACATGGTCTTTTCGCACAAGGGTTGTCTTGGTCCCTTGGCTCCACATGCTCTAAGGACAAGGACGTAACTCTATATATCCATCACTTGGGGATCTATCATGATCAATCCCTCACCCAACTAGAAGGCTCAGACATTCTATCCCCCCAAGGGCTCTCACGGTCCCTTAGATCCACATACTATATGGTGTAATCATTTATAACATAATACATAAGACAAAACATCTTATGCATTAAAAAGTAAAAAAAATCCATATAAGGGTGTTATAACATTGCTAATATAGCCATGAGGATGTACCTCTAATGATTTTCATTTGTCTATCCCATTATAAGGGTTGTATAAAATATAATATAATGCATAATGTAGTACCTATTATGAATCTCAATAGACATACCATCTTCATAATTTAATACGTAATGCATCACCCATTATGTATCTCTATACCCTGTTCAATGTCCAAATAAATCATTTCATGTCAAAATATTATTTTAATAAGGTATAAAATAAGGTGCATGGTCTTACCATACTGTGGGACCATCTCATTTTAAAACCATTTGATAAAAATAATTAAAAAGAAAAAAACTATATTTCTTTGAAAATTTGATAAATTGAAAATAAAATAATTCCATTTGGTTTAATAAATCTTACTCAAGGTCACCTCATTCAATTTGAGTAAACATTTAAAATTGTCTTAACGTACGAGTTATAAAGGAAATCATAAGGATCATTACCCTTAAAAGATGATACCATATTGCAAAGTCCATCATGAACATTCTATTTACCTTAACTAAGAAATTATCTCACTTATAACATGGAAACTCCAAATACAAAGCCCAAGGGTAATGTCCAAGGGGATGGTCATGGAAACAAATCAATTACCCACATGGTTAATTCTAGACCTAAGTGGACCAAACACCCATGGGGTGTCTTGGGTTCATTGAAACACACATGAGACAAGGGATAATTCATTTAAAATTATATCCATGCTACGAAATTATAATGTACATTGATTCCATGAATATTAATAATGAAAAGTGGAAACTCATTTCATAACATCTAGACATAAAAGATGAACCAAGTCCATAAGATAGAAGACAAATAAAATTCCAAGAACTACTTTTATCTTAAAGGCAACACACCTTAATTGGGGGGACATTATTATAAAATCATGAAATTGTTCGTAAAATAATTCATTTAACATGTTTAACATTTCATTCATGAACATACTCAATTCAAATCTATGAAAAGTTAAATCTGAAAATCATACGGTATTAACTAGAAACTAATGATTGTGTTATAAGTAGAATAAATAATGCTTTCATAAAATTAAAGGGTAATGGAATGAGACCATACTTTAGAAAGTATACCAAAATCCAATACAAACAATTTGGATCTTGAATGTTTTACCAACAACCACATGAAACTTATCCACACTTTCACACACACACACATTAATATATAGACACACACACACACACACATTCCCCTGTCCACGAGTGAATACATACATCGAATATATATATATATATATACACACACACATACATACCTGTGTATGTGGGTGCACTTCTTCAAAGGGTCACCAAACCCTCTACAGATTATACAGGGGACCCAAAATCACCTAAAGGACCTAAACAAACTAAGTGAAACCACAGAGCAGGAAAAACATACTTACAATGGAATTAATGAACCAAATCGACCTAAAACACATCAACTTCAGAGAAGAACATTGAATCTTAGATGAAGGCATCCTGAGAGAGGCATTGCATTCCATTAAACCAGAACAAACGTCAATAATTATATTACCCCTTTTCCAAGGGTTTTTTCAAACCTCATTAGATGAAAGAGAGGGGGAAACTCATATGGAATATGAGAGAACAGTGGGAAAATGACCATACCTCAAGTATTCAAAGAAGAAATTTTAAGAAATGGTGGAAGAAACATCAATCAAAGGAGGAAGTGAGGGGGGGGGGGGTCGTTATCCATGGGTAGGGCACCAGGAGAAGGGAATCAATCATATATGAGAGAGGAAGAGCGATATGTTTAGTTTTTCTTTTATTTTTTTAATTTAATTTAATTTTCTTCAAATTTTAATACAGGGTATCACACAAAGTTTGGGATTCATAGTTTGAAAAACTGTGCACCAACTGTGCACCCTCTATTGGACACATGGAGCACCCCACAAGGTCTGTCTGGCATAGTTAGTATAACAGTACACAAAACGTGGGGTGAATAGTGTAGAGCTACTGCCTAAAATACACTAACCAAGTGGGGTAGGTTCATAGTTTGGTAAACTATGCACAACCTGTAACACCCCATGATTTTATAGTATATTATCTCGTTAAAGTAATTAAATAGCTTGCGCTACACACAACACTAAGTTCGAACGCACCACAACATACCAAACTAGACGTTCAAAAATTAGTTATGAATAGTATTAACTGCATTTTAAATCTTATACACTCGTTATAATTTTATCACCCGTATTATGAGTTTCTTAGATATAATATAAGAACCTATTCATTTTTTCTGATAAAGGACATATTTTTCAAAAATACAATTTTACCGCCTACTAATGGTGAATTTTTTTAAATGAAATATCTGACACTTTTATATTAAATTCGACAAAATAAACTTCTTATCTATAAGTGGGACATAAAAATTTAGTTTGGAATTTTTTTTGGTATTTGCTGATAGCTTTCATATTTTGATGAATAGTGAAAAATAATATGTTTTAATTGAAAACAAATTTTTTAATTGAACTAATTTATAGTGTTAAATGATGCATTTGAATGGGTTTGAAGTATAGTTAGATTAAATTTTTATCATTTAATAGAATTTAAGTCATTATAAATAAATTCTCATTTAAATTTGACAGAAACACTTGTCAATCTTTTGATAGTTTTTACTTTTTTGAAAACCTTCTTTTTTGGTTTTGAAAATGGGAATTAATTTTAAAATAATAAATTAAACTTTTATTTTTTTAATTTGGTAATATGGACTTCATTTTTTAATTTGGAATATAAATATTATCTTAGGGAAAATTTTTGGTATTTTTATGAAAACTATCAAATTTTTATGAATAGTGAAAAACATTGCATTATTATTTAAAACCTACTTTTTATTTAAATAATTATTTGTTTTATTTAATTTTTTAAGTAAATATATATATATATATAATACCTATATAAGTCTATTGTAATTAATTGGAGGCATTTTATAATAAAATTATATGTATAATATTTTATTGACCGTTTTAACGTTTTTACCCACCTTCTATTGGTTGAGAGAATTTCGAACCATAACAACCTAAGTCTCGAAATAAATTCATTTGGAGACATTATAAACCTAATATTATTGTATAATAAATTAATATTTTAATCTTTTCATAAAGTGACCCTCACCCCTCTTATAAAAGGGAAGTTCCCCTTCTCTCAAAATCACACCTCCAAAGCCATTTTTCTCGAACAAACCCTACCCAAATATGTTCCCAACATTCCTCAAATCAACGTAGAGTCCTAAATTTTATCATAAAGCCAACCTAAGGAGCCCTTTTTCTCAACTCAAAAGGAAACACCTGAAGAAGAGGTAATAATTTCACCACCCTTTTTCACGTTTTTTTCTTCTTACACTTCATCTTTCTTTGTTGTTTCCATACAAAAATAATAACTCTAGTACCACCTACATAATTGTATGTTATTATAAATATGGTACAACTATATTCATTTTTATATCAATCCTATAAATTTCTTAGTCACCATACGTGCGTACGTACGACTTACCGTCGACACGTCGTGGGGTAGTTGTTATTCAAACACTTCATTATTTGGATGGGTATAAAAATGAGTATAACTAATTAAAGTAATAAATATAAAATGTTAATTATTCTTTATATATGATATAAATCAAATTACATATGATTTCACCAACAATATAATGATATTGTCGCTCGAGCATACATACGGAATACCGTCTCCACGACGCCATGGGATTCATTCCCACATTCACCATTCAGCAATGATTATAAAATATATATTGTATGTAATATATGACATAATAATTCTACTTTAGGTATATATATATATATATATGTACTTACATATATCTTATTCACATACTTCTGTTCAATATGATATGAAAACAGAAACAACATTTATGCGTACGTACGACTTACTGTCTCCAGAAACGGTGCCTTTAATTTAATATATTTATCTATTATAAATATTTAAATATTAAATATATTTGTTATATAAATCAAGTTTTATATTCGAGAATTATTTAAATCATGATCTAAATGATATTATTAAGAATAAAAAGTTAAAACACATACGATAAAGAAAGAGATTGTTACCCAAAATGTTAATTTAACATGGAACTCATTATTAAATGGGAGTATAAAGTCATAAATTAATCATTTATGATATAATAAATATGAATATGGTTATTTTATAATTTAATAACATACTATGGTAATTATACAGGAGGTTAAAATTACACTCGACATAGTAAAGTGCAAGGTAAGGGTTAATTACTCAATCTCATAATTATTTGAAATTGCTTATGGGTATGTTTTTACTGGGGAATATTTATTATCCATGTCCACATTTCATAAAAGAGTTTTCAATGGGTTTCTTTTCATGGGTCTCTTTTAGTAAAACATCATTCTAAATGTTTTAAATATTTATTCTTCTAAATCATTCTCATTAATGTCCATGTTTTCAAAATGGGGGTTTAAGTATTTATTTATATAGACATGAATGTTTTTAAAATGTTAATTCCATTACAAAGTTTCAAAGTGTTATGTGACACTTTGATTATAAAATTTCTTTAAATGGTCTTCCATTATAAATTGTGTGACTTTTAAATTTTTTCATGAGAAAGGAATATTTATCTAAAAGAGTTTTACAAATCATTTTCTTCTATGTCAACATCCTTTAGTGGATTTTAAACATGTTTAATGTTTATTTATTATATTACAAATCTTCCATATTTTATGGATAGTTTTTTGATATGTTGGAATGTGGGTGTGTTATTTTTATACCATTCATGGTTTATGGATAATTTATTGGAATTTCCTATGCTAGATTAAATATAAAAGCTTATATTATACTTAAAACATTTCATAAGAGGAATGCATTGGACTTAGTATGTGATGGGTGGAGCCTGCTATACCTCTTCGATGCGTCGGTAGGTCTCATGAGACAAACTAGTGTCTTGGAAAATTTACTTGAAAAAATTTTATTTGTAGTCTTGGCACAGGTCCTTAACTTTGTGGTTATGAAGTCTGGCATATGCATTCCATCATTATGAAATTGGCTACTGACATTACATGTTATTATTCGACAAGTAGAATATCTATGTGAATATGTAAATGAAATTATTTGATTTATCTTTTTCATATTATGCTGAAATTTATGTTTAAAAGGATTTTTTATTTGATTTATAAATTGTCTTAAATGTTTATGCTTATTTATGAAAGTTTTTTCTATATTTTTATCCTTACTGAGCATCTAAGCTCACCCATTTCTATTTTTTCTATTTTTCCTAGGATGCAAAGAAGTGTATTATGATTGACCTGTAGGGAAAATCTATGGAATTGATTGTGGTCAATGGAGACAATTTTGGTGTTGTTTTACATTTTATTGTGTAATGTAATACTAATGTATGAAATATATCTTCCAAGACTGCTAAACTTATCGGTCCTTCAGGACATGATTCTTTATAATCATTCCACTGTATTAAAATAATGCACCAACTCTGGGTAACTAGGGTTGGGGATTTACAGTTGGTATCAGAAGAATTTTAGAAACATCCTTGGAAATAGATTTATATAAACTCTAATTAGAGAACATTACCCTATGGTAGACATTGATGACTAGTATAGAAGAACATCCAAGAATATTTTTAATGTACGGATATTGTGTATTTTCCCAGAAATACATCCTTATCTGGACACGAGCAGGTAGAGGCTGCTCCGGCACAGATATAACCAGGATTGGAAACTCCAACAAGGTGTTTTGGGCTTAACCCGAGGTATCCTGGTACACAACAATGAGCCTTTCTGCATTATTGGTTATGAAACTACTGGGGGATATGATTTGGATAATTTTCATTTTCATTATAGGACATTATGAAGGATTTAGATGTAAATACTCCCTCAAAGAAAAATTTTATGATTACAGATTATATGCATAATATTTTCAAGTTACGTTAGGTATTTTACATGTTTTGAATTATGCATTGCGATTCATAATCTAACCTAGTGTATGCCATTGTTTAGAAATGGTTCCTAGTAGATGGAATGGGGATTCCAGAAATAATTATGATCGAAAGATTAAGAAGGATCAAATCTTCCATGGTATTAAGACAAAATTTAAATGGGAAATAATCTCCCATGTATTCTCATCATATGAAGACATAGTATCATGTGTTAATAAGATAAGTAAATAATTCTCTAATTCCTATGGCTTGAAAGGGAAGCAAGAGAAGAGAAGGATGAAAGAGAGAAAGATGGATAAAGGGAAGAGTGGAAAGAAGGATTTTACAATATGTGACCATGGTGGAAAGAATCACCTTGGTAAATGATTGAAGGGAATGGAAATTTGTTATAATTTTGGAGGAAAAGGACCCCATGTGTGTCATTTAAAGGGTAAGAAAAAGGTTTCAAAGGTACAATGCTTCATCTTCAAGGAGTTAGGACACTACACGAATCAATGTCCAAATCATCAAAGTATACCCCAAATAATGCTATTGGATAATAATCATGTTATGATACAGCCGAAGATGAAGAGGTATGATTAGATTTCATATGTTGTTATTAAAGTATTGTGTCATTTGAGTATTGTATTAATGATGTACATGTTAAAAGAATTATATAGTATAAAATGATTGTACTAAAGTACTATTTCATTAAGGACTTGAGATAAAGTGGAACCAAGAATAGTCTCTCAATAACAGGTTAAATGTTTTGGAAGAAATATGGTTGAGAGAAAGATAAACCATAATATGGTTCTGATACTAAGGTAGTGATTTTGGAATAATATATGATTGATTTAAAAAAATTATATTGGATATTCATGACTACCTTGAAACTGATTAATGATTTGTATATTCCATCATTGTTGGGGTTTACAAAAAATTTTGATTAAAGGAGTACATCTAGTATTCTGTACGAAATAAGGGAACATGAATGTAATTAATAAGGTTTTTTGGTAATTCAGGGTGTTATAGTGTTTTAAAATAATACATGATGAAGGTATTCACATGTTATTACATGAAAAAATAGATCTTCTTTGTGTTTACCTTCCTTAAAAAAAATTTATTGTGAGTTTGGATAGAATTATTTTGGATAATTATAAAGGGTGGAATCGATTAAGTTTGAAATTGGATAGTATTTTTAAGGATATAAAATTTCTTAATATTAATTTTTTATTGTTATAAAAAGGACAACTCGGAGGTCGAGTGGTAACCCGTCACATCTGGAAAGTCGACAAGACTTGAACCCGTAACCGAAGGGCGACAATGGTGCATCACCCACCACTGTCCTACATGATGTCCTGGTTTGTATAATGTAGTTTTTTTAAATATTCTGACAAATGAATTATAAATTAATTATTTTTGTAACCCTTTGCGATTAGGATAAATAAAATATTTTTGAATTCTATTATCTTTTGGAGTGAAAGATGAGTTTGTGGTAAGAATTAGTTGAAGTATGAAACTATACTTGTCAATTATATAAATATATATATTTTTAATCTCATTTTATAAATAAATTAATTCTTAAACTTTATATAAGGGAACTTAAAACTAAAAATGTGTTACCCTAATACAATATGTTTTGTTGAACTGATGATATTTTACATCATCTTAGATTGGTGGCTCTTAGGCCCTCAATTTTGGACTTGTTTGTGATTGATTACATCAATACCTCCCTATAAATGTTTAGGTTTTTCCTCCAATTATGTGTATCTAATTTCCACCAATGATCTCATAATCAAGATCATAATTTGGTGGTGACTTTTTTATTTCCCTTTCCCTCTAATTAAGACTAAATGTTATTAATCCAATGTATGATGTGTGTTTCCCGAAAAGGTATTTTTCTATTTTTAACTTTATATTTTCAAAGAACAATTTCTAATTATGAGGGAGAAATTTATTGAAGTAGTGGTGAATGTAACACCTCAAGATTTTTTAGTACATTATCTCATTAAAGTAAGTCAATAGCTTGTGCTACACGCAACACTGAGTTCGAACGCACCACAAGATACCAAACTAGCCGTTCCAAAAGTAGTTATTTATTGTATTAACTTATTTTTGAATCTTATATACTCTTTATAATTTTAAAACCCATATTATGTGTTTCATAGACATAATATAAGAACAAATTCAATTTTTCAGACAAAGGAAGTATTTTTCAAAACTGCAATTTTACCACATATTAATCGTGATTTTTTAAATGAAATATCTGACACTTTTATATTAAATTTTACAGAATAAAATTCTTAGTTAAAATAGGGACATAAAAATTTAGTTTGTACAAATTTTTTGTATTTTCTGATAACTTTAATATTTTTATGAATAGTGGATAATGCAATGTTTTAATTGAAAAAAACTTTTTTAATCCAAATAATTTATAGAGTTAAATTATTTATTTGATTAGTTTTGAAGTATAGTTAGATTATATTTTTATTATTTAATACAAATTAGGTCATTATATGTAATTTCTTATTTAAATTTGACATAAACACATGTCAATCATTTGATAGTTTTTACTTTTTTAAAAACCCGTCTTTTGATTTTGATAATGGGAATTAATTTTAAATTAATAAGTGAAAATTTAATGTTTTGAATTTGTTAAAAAGGAATTCATTTTTTAATTTTTAATATCAAAATATTCTTAGGGTAAATTTGTGGTATTTTTTTGAAAACATTTAATTTTTTGATGAATAGTGAAAAACACTACATTATTATTTAAGCCCAAATTTTTTATTTAAATAATTTATCATTTTATTTAAATTTATTTTTAGTAAAAATAGATATATATAATACCTATATAAGTTCTATGTAATTCATTGGAGTAATTTTATAATAAAATTAGTTGTATAACATTTTATTGAACTTTTTAACGTTTTTACCCACCTTCTAAGACCATTTGAAAATTTGTATAAAACATAATTTTACCACTTATGTGAGTTGAATTTAAACAATATGAGGGACACAGTTGACATCAGTAAGTAAAAGGTGGTTCAATAAGAAGAAAATATTTTTTGGTGAAAAATAACTTTTGACTTTTTTTTATAGTGGTTAAAAGTAAATAGGGTAATTAAGGGTAAAAATGATATTATAATTACCCTAAAACATGTACTAATTCTATTGGATAAGTTTAATTAGACTATACAAATCCTTAGAAATAAAATAAGTCCCTCTTTGGGCCACTTGTATTAGATTAGGATATTTATTAGTATTTTATTTGAAGAAGAGTTAAAAGTGTTAAATTAAAATTTTAATAACTAATCCATTTTTATATAAGGTTTCACACAATATAAATTATACTATAAATACTGATTAGAAAGATAAAAAGATTTCTCACATAATGAAATTTTATTTATAATTATTATACATTAAATAATTTAATTTATTTATGATACAATGACGATACAGTAATTACCTTATTAATGAAATTTTAAAATAATTGTTATTATAAATATCCAAATAAATATAAATTGAGACTTATGATGAATTACACTAATTTTCAAGGTTAATATTACATTTAGGGTTGATTAGATAATTTTTTTTGAAGTTATAATGTTGTTATTACTTTCAGAAAAACAAAATACCAAATAGTGTCAAATTGACTTAAATTATTTTTTAAAATAAATAATATATTATTGGTTGATATAATATTCCTAATAATATAAGGTTTGGCCAAAGGTATTACATATTATTATATATGTCATTAATGAACCACTTGAGGTTTTATTGGATGTTTTGAGTAAGTTTATTAACCATATAGTGTAAGAATACAAGAAGACACGGTAAAAGTTAAACTAATTAAGTAAGAGTTAAATCTCAATGATAAGGTTAAAATGGTAACCTAAACTTTTTTAAAATCTATTGGTTGAAATTATTTAGACCTATAACCACCTAATTCTAAAAATAAATTCATTTGGAGACATTATAAATAGAATATAATTGTATAATAAATTAATATTTTAATCGTTTCCAAATGTGACCCTCACCCCTCTTATAAAAGGGAACATCCCCTTATCTCAAAATACCACGTCCAAAGCCATTTGGATTGGAAAAAAGTACCCTAATATCCTAAAAACTTCCCTAATATAATCTTATAGTCCTTACATTGATCATAAAGACAACATAAGGAGCCCTTTTTATAAACTCAAAAGGAAACACTCGAAGAAGAGGTAATAATTTCACCACCCTTTTTCAAGCTCTTTTTCTTCTTCCACTTCCTATTTCATTGTTGTTTCCATAACAAAATAATAACTCTAGTACCGCCTACATACTGTGATGTTATTATAAATATGGTATAACCATATTCATTATTCTATCCATCCTATAAAGGAAAAAGTCACCATACGTGCATACATACGACTTACCATCTCCACGTCGTGGTGTAGTTTTTTATTCTATCACATAATTATTTTAATGGGTATAATAATGAGAATAAATGATTTAAATAATAAATATAACATGTTAATTATTCTTTATGAATGATATACCATACAATTAAATATTATTTCACCATCAATATAATGATATTGTTGATCGTGTGTATGTACGGATTACCGTCTCCACGACACGATGAGATTCATTCCCATGTTCATTATTCAAAGATGATTATAAAAATATATATTGTTTATAATAATGTAATATATGACAGAATAATTATTCTGGAGATATATATATATATATATATATATGTATGTATGTATGTACTTAAATATATCTTATTCACTTACTCCTGTTCAATATGATATGAAAACGGAAACAACATTTATGTGTACGTACGGCCTACCGTCTCCATAAATGGTGATTTTCATTGCATATATATATATATATATCTATTATAAATTTTTATTTTCTAAATATATTTGATATATAAATCAAGTTTTATATTCTGGAAGTATTTAAATAATTATCTAAATGATATGATCAATAATTATAAGTGAAAACATGTAAAATAAATTAAGCGATTATTAACAAAAAATTTAATTTAACATGGAAATCATTATTAAATGGGTATTATAAAGTAATAAATGAATAATGTATGATATAATAAATATGAATATGGTTTTGGTATAATTTAATAACATACTATGGTCATTATAAAAGAGGTTAAATGTACCGTTGACCAAAGGAAAGTGCAAGGTAAGGGTTAATTCCTCAAACTCATTATTATTCAAGATTATTTTTGGGTAAGTTTTTACTGGGACATATTTATTATCCATGTCCATGTTTCATAAAAGAGTTTTAGAAGAGATTATTTTTAAGGAAATATCTTATCAAAACATCATTTTAAATGTTTTAAATATTTATTTTTTTAAATCATTCCTATTAATGTCCATGTTTTCAAAATGGGTTTTAAGGATTTATTTACATGGACATGAATGTTTTTGAAATCTTAATTCCATTAAAAAGATTCAAAGTCGTATGGGACACTTTTATTCAAAAATGTATTTAAATTTATTCCATTCTAAATTGTGTGACTTTGAAATGTTTTCATGAAAAAGGGATATTTCTCTCAATGATTTTTACAAATCATTTTAATCAATCTAAACATTCTTTGATGAATTTTAAACTTGTTTGAAGTTGATTTATTATAATACAAATCTTCCATAATGTATTGAAGGTTTTTTGATATGTTTAACTATATATGATTTATTTTTATTCCATTCATGGTTTATAGATAATGTAGTGACATTTAATTTGCTAGGTTTTATATGAATGTTTATGTTATGTTTAAACCTTATCATATGAGGAATACGTTGGATTTAGTAAGTGAGCAGTGGGGCCCTCTATAGCTACTCAATGCATCGGTAGGTCTCCTAATAAAAAATACTGTCTCGGCAGAAGGCCTTGAAAATTTTTTATTTATAGTATTGGCACAAGTCCTTGATTATGTGGTTATGAATTATGGCATTATGCGTTCCATCATTATAAAATTGGCTATAGATATTAAAAGTGATTATTCGACTGGTAGAATATCCTTGTAAATAAGTAAATGGAATTATTTGAGTTATCTATTCCACGTTATACTGAAGTTTAATTTTAAAAAGCTTTTCTTTTAGGTTTTATACATTTCCTTAAATGTTTATTCTTATTTATGAAAGTTTCTGCTATATTGTTATCCTTACTAAGCATTTAAGCTCACCCCTTTCTATTGATTTTATTTTTCCCAGGATGTGAAGAATTATATTATGACTGACCTGTAGGGATAATTTAAGGGATATGATTGTGGTCAATGGAGACAATGTTTTTTTTTCATTTTATAATGTAATGTAACATTCATGTATGTAATCTATTTTTCATAAATTCTAAACTAATCAGTCTTTCGAGACATGCTTCCTTGTAATCATGCCAATGTATTAAAATAATGCATTGACTGTGGGTAATTAGGGTCGGGAAATTACACAACCCATGTGACAACCATTGTCCACCTACATAAGGCCACACAGGTTCCTGCTGTGGGTTGCCCCAATTTAGAAAAATTGTGCACCCTCTATAGATCATTGAAAACATGATTTTTGGGGTCTAGTGCTTCCAAAACACCCTGAGACACACGTGAAGCTTAATAGGCCTTCACCCAAGAACCAAATCATCACATTTATGGGTTATAACTCTTATAATTATGTTCTTATGTTTACTTTTACAATTTTCCAGCCCAAAAAAAATTTCAAAATAATTATCGTTTTTATCCAGTTCAATACAAAAATCCTTAGTACCTACCCACATTATAACTTATCATCCTCCAGAATTCTACAAGACTAACATGAACAACACCCAACCAAATAGGGTGATGTTGTATCATTAAAATAGTTGTGTAGCATTTCAGAATTCCAAACACACCTATGAGAATTCATTTAAGAAACAACACTTATTCCATTAACACCTGAGCCAACACTCGATTTCTAATCAAAACATCGATATGGAACAAATTTGAGATGGTTTATCTGAAGACCTGATCCCATCATCATCACATTTTGCACTAATCCAATGGTACTTCCAACCTTTCACTTTATACATTAATGAGGGCCAATTCCAAGACACAACACCTCCAATGTTGGATTCACCTTCAAAGCATGCTCCTAGGGTTTTAATGAGGTCCTTAGTATGATTCTGAATTAACTAAATGGTCAGTCCCCCATCAAACTCAATTAAACAAGTTGATCCAGCATATCATAGAAGATCCAAGCCAACAAAAACCACAATAGTATCCACCAAATGATATGTTAAAATTAATCTTTTGTTGATCACTTTATTAAACAATAGAGACAAATAATTGATCCACTACGACCAACCATTCATGTGGATGGTCGACTTAGATGTCTGGTGTCTTACAAAAAAACTATGATTCATTCTACCATGGAATATAGCATTCAACACAAACACATCCATTAAAATTTGTTCATGTATCATTGTAACTTTCCCTGTTTAAAACATCACCTAAGCATTCAAACTATCTTACCCAAACATGATTAAGGGTATTACACAGATCCAACCCACTGAAATCATTACCCCTTAATAATAAACAAATATGAGCCCAACTAAAAGAATGGGAAAAACTAAAA
Source organism: Viscum album (assembly GCA_963277665.1). Lineage (NCBI taxonomy): Eukaryota > Viridiplantae > Streptophyta > Magnoliopsida > Santalales > Viscaceae > Viscum > Viscum album. The sequence goes on from OY728130.1 coordinate 1,948,966,345, forward strand.
TTCAATAGGAATAGAGTCCAAGGTACTTTTATGAGCTATTTTACCTTCCATAGAAACAAGAGAGGCATTATAACAATGCTATAAGTTCTACATTAGATCATCAAATGATCCTAGAGCGGCATCTTCCTGGTAGTCACATTAAAAGGAATGACATGTGTCGAAGAGACCAGAGATGTCATTCCTACATGGGAACCCAAGTATCACTCAGAACCACCATACAATGATAATATCCATGAAGCATCATGCAAAAATAGAAAGATAACCAACCAAAAATCTCAACATATTTTAAAGAATTAGCAAGGAGTAAGACCAACACACACTTAGTGCATCAAGGATGATGTAAATATTGGGGATATTCTCATCACTTAGTAGAATAAACTAAGGGGATAAAAATGGTTTTTAGTCAATCATAAAAAAAAGGAAAGAGTAATAGTTGAACCGGTACTGATCAAATTTAAGGAAGAGGCTCCACTTCACCCACCAACTCGCCGTCATTAACCAACAACTCTCCTTTACCACCCAAGGCATCCTATGATCACTCAAGATTAACCCATAGAAGTCTTTCCAATACCATTGGAATTTGAAAAATGTTATCAATGGTCAAACACACCATATTTTGAGTTCCACACAAGCATCGACATGATTTAACACTTATAAGACTCAAAGGCATTCGAGAAAACCTAACCACTTCTAAATGGTCCATAGAGTTTGAGCTCATTCTACTTAGAAAGACACTTAAACACCATAACCTACATGGAGGTACCCACCTTTGGTGTGTTCTATTAAATTATAGAGAAGATGAAATATCTTCTTTCAATCTTGATATATTGAGATTCAACTTGAATTCATCCGTGATACATACCCGAGTCACGCTCAGAAAATCAAAGCAATTGGAATAAAATCCAAAACCAAAAAAAAACTTGATAAAACTCTCATGTATGTGAAATTTATCAAAATCATTTGTATTAATTCATTCTTTCTAATGCCCAGGTCATTATACCATGAAGATGACCCAAGAACAAACTCAAAAACACATGGGTAAATAGTTCCATTGAACTCGATCTGTTCATTACAACCTTTGGAATCTTGAATATACCGTGTATGTAAATTCATATTACCCTGAGGGTTTAGAAGAAAAAATCACATATTTAATAAAAATAATAGGCTTTATCAAATTATGAATTCATGTACCTAATAGAAAATACAAGATATTTATCCCAAACTCATATTGCCCAAATGACTATAAAATAACATGTGACGTACGGATCCATTCAATGGAAAAGAGAAAGGGTTGTGTGACCTATGAAATGGACGACCATGACCAAGGAATGTCTCACCAATTGTAACCCAGAAATAACAGATAATCACAACCATAATAAAGGTCAAATATACCATGACCAGTCATCTGAAAAAGTGTTTCATTTAAAAAAGGAGTCCTAAAAGGGACAACAACACCGAAATGGTAGCAAACATCAAAATATCACAATATTTATCTAGGAATTAAAATCTATGTGTGATACCTATAAAGGGATAGTCCCCTTAATTAAAAATAAGTGACAACCCTATCACTAGGTCAGGCCACTGATGTTGCTAGGCTCAAGATCCAATCATTTAAGACATTGATAAATGTAAAAGAATGACTATGGAAAACAAACATACTTATGTTCTAGGGAAACTCAATGATAAGTTACAACTTCCATTACATGAGGGTTTTAAATAGATTAATCCTATTAGGGTTCCATTTCTATTCCCTTTATATTAAGTCACATTTAACCTTTTAGACACTTTAAACGATTAAATTCAAAACATCAAGTATTGTTTTATTGGTAATACGCGAGGCACTTGACTGAGTAAACACCCCAAGGTAAAAACATGAAAGACTCGGAAAATTTCTTTTTAAAACAATTTAGACTTATTTAAATTTTATCATAATTACGCAATTTGTCAAAATAAATTCTATTTTAACAGAAAAGAAAACCTATAAGGGACCCATTTTTTCCAACCTGGTCTCATCAAAATGCAACCCAATAGAAGTTATTAAATTATTAATGTTTCAAACATCCAAACAATACATCTCATAAAAAATTTCCATAACTGTCCTACTTAGGTCTAGTTTAATTTTGAAAACTATGAAATTTACATCTTATTAAAATTTAAACAACCCTTTCATTTATATCCATGTCACAATAAAGGATTGCTGCATAAAAATGTCTGAATACTTAGGTTTCAATTTCCCAGTACATGAAGTCCCAATTCACTTCATGGGTTGAAAATTTGAACCCATTAATCGAAACCCAAAACAATTCATAATAAAACATGCTAAAAAACAACAGTCCAATAATATTAGTAGGAACCTAACAATTAGTAATGCAACCATACACTTTCTAGTTTCGAATTTGGATCCCTTTTAATCAAAATCAAATTCAATTTTGCATTTAACCATTAATAGATTATTATAAGGGTTTGAATAAAGTGTTTTCCTTTTTCCAGTTACAAGGTGTCCATACACCGTACAACTGATAAATTTCACGCATCATAATCACAACCATTAATTTCTTTCTGACACCATCAATTTCATATTTAATAAAATCAAAGAATTTCACTACAAGAATCTAACATAGGGAAACATGATATAATCACTGAAGCATGGAATACTAAATTTTTTTTTATACAACCAAGTATGGCATAATAGTAAATTACCAAAATAAATTCAGTAGGAAACCTAAAATGATGATACATGGCATAAATTATGCATTTCATATTAATCCATATGTACCTATAATTGAGGCATGAAATACCCTATCCTTTCCATCTTGAGTTAAGGGTAATATTACATTAAATTACAAAAATCCACAAGCAATGAAAAAATAAAACAGTAAATCTAGGTGAAATCATATCAACTATAATTGGAAATAATAAGAATAATAATCCTATCCTTGGTCACATGATTATTTCACATACATGGTATGATTATTCTGAAGAACATAAATTAACAAAGCACCAACGCGTTCCTATACTCTTATCTAACAACCCGAAAAGAATGGAAATGAATATTTTCCCATTGATTACACTTTTTTAACATCCCAACCTGACTTACCATCAAAACAATAGCTAGAATGGTGGGTCACATGTTCTTAAGAGTGTATTCCTATATTTCAAAGGCTGCCATCTAATAGTAAGGTTCTTAGGAGGTCATAGTGGGGAGAATATTACCTTTTATGAGAGTTGAAAAATAATATTATCAGATAATAAACAACATATAGTAGTAGAAGGATTAAATAAATGAAATACAACAACAACAGAAAAATAATTAAAATTTGATAAAATAGGTCAACACTAGTTTATACAAAACATGAATTCATGACATATTGATGATACATAACTTGAAATTTTAAACATACAACCTGATTTATAATTTAGAACAATCCCAAACTCAAATTATGAAAAGAAATAAAAATCCTTTAGGTGATCTCCATGAGCATTATGAGATCTAGCTCAGTCCTTTGCTACCAACTCCTAGAGAGTCAACTCGTATACCCCAATACAAAGGAGGCCTGATCAGGGTGTGATATATAAATCTCAGTAGGCAGGAGCCCATGGTGTCTAGCTAAGTTTGGACAGTGGAAAATAGATTCAGTAGTGTGTAGGTATGTATGGTAAGGGTAATAAATAGAACTCTATAAAAAAATTACCACCCATATCAGATCCTAAGGGACACCTTGAGGATATACCTGCTTCGGCTCATAGCCAGAAAACTATTTTCATCACGTGACTATATATATAGTATATATATATATATATATATATGTTTGTATGGATCAGGATGTTACTCTCTAACATCCAATTATTGGGAAATCTCCCATAGTCTACCCCATAACCCAACTCCAAGAGCTGTCACGGTCTCTGGAAATGCATGGGCAGTAAGGATCAGGATGTAACTCTCGATATCTCTCACATGGGGATCTCTCACACTCAATCCATTGGCCCAACAAGAAATCTTACATTGCCTTCCCCCTATAGGATCTCATGGACCCCTTCCTACACATGTTTTAAGGATTGGGACATTACTCCAGAAATTCGTCCCTAGGGGAGTACTCATGGTCCATCCCCTAGCCCAACTTGAAATCAAAAAAAGTGTTTCCCCCCAAGGGGTCTCATGGTCCCTTGTCTCCATGTCCTATATGGAATAATAATTTATAATATAATACATAAGGTATAACATCCTGTGAAATTCAATGTAAACAAACCCATGTAAGGGTGTTATCACATTCCTAATATATGAAATGAGGTAGCATGATTTGCATTTATCCATCCCATTATAAGGGTTTTCATAATTATTGTAACGTCTTGACCCCAGTTACCCAGAGTTGGGGCATTATTACATAACATTGTCATGATCACAAAAGATCATGTCTCGAATGATCGATTAGTTTACTAGGCTTGAAAACACTAGATACATTCATAAAGTTTACATTATAACATAAAATGAAAACTAAAACAACATAGTCTCTATAGTCCACACTCATATCCCCTCATACTATCCCTGTAGGTCATTCATAAAACACTTCTTCACATCCTGGGAAAAATAAAACATAGAAAAGGGTGATCTCAGATGCCCAGTAAGGATAACAATATAGCGGAAACATTCATAAATAAGCATAAACATTTAAGGCAGTGTATAACTAAAACAAAGACTTTTAAACATTAACATCAGCATAATATTGTAGAAATGAAATTAAATAATTCCATTTACTTATTCACATAGATATTCTACTAATCGAATAATCACATGAAATATCAATAACAACTTTCATAATGATGGAATGCATAATTCCCGACTATCATAACAACATATCCAAGGCCTCGTGCCAAGTCTACAAATAAGATTTTGTCAAGGCCTCATGCCCAGACACTAGTTTGTCTCATGAGACCTACCTATGCATCAAGGATCTATAGCGAGCTCCACCCGTCACTTACTAAGTCCAATGCATTCCTCATATGAACAGGTTTAAACATAACATAAACATTTGTATTAAAACTACATATGAAATGTCAATACATTCTCCATTATCCATGAATAGTATAAAAATAACACATCCACCGTCAAAAATATCACCAAAAACATCAATACAATATGGAAGTTTTGTTTCATAATAAATCAACATCAAATAATCTTAAAATCCATTAAAGGATGTTGGCATAGATGAAATTAAAAATATTTGAGAGAAATATCTCTTTTTTTGAAGTCATTTAAAAGTCACATAATTATAAAAGAAAACATTTACTTTAAAAATATTCTTATAAGCTTTTAAGGGAAGATTCTATGATTTTATAATGGCGGAAAATAGCCACACCCGCCGTATAAGTCAAAAAAAACATTCTTACCTTAATTTTGTCGAAAATGTTAAAAAGGACCTTGTTTTGAAAACGATGGAAAGATTCCTATATAAACATCTTATAAAAAGTCAAAAAAGGGTATAAATTACTTTAACCCATATTCTGTAAAATAGTAAGAATGTTTTGAAATACATTTTTAAGAAACATGGATGTGGATGATCAAGAGGTTCCAGTAGATAATTACGTATAAACAATCTCAGATAATGAAGAGATTGTGAAACAAACCCTTACCTTGTACTTTTCCTTGATAGAGTGTAGGTTAACCTCCTGTATAATTGTTAAATCATTCTTATTAAATTATACAAGAAGCATATACATAAATATGATATCATATATGATCTTTTAATATAGATTTGTTGATAATATTTTAGTATTATCTTCGTTTCAGGTGTTAATTGATTTGTTTTCCTTTATATCCTTCGTTACGTGAGCCGTGTTTGTTATGGATATGTTGTATCATATTCATATCCAGAATTATATCAAGATCTTAAACATTAATTTTAATCATCAAATGATAATTAGTCTTGAATGGATATGATGGGGAAATGAATCTCATCACGTTCGTGGAGACGGTAATCTGTACGTACGCACGAACGCTACATCCATTTCATTTTTCATTTTAAAAGGAATCAAAAAAAAATGGTACATAGGTATATTATTATTAAATTATAATATAATATCTTATATTTTTTAATTAATTTCATTAACACCATCCTTTATACGTTCCATGTATGGTATGAATGAGTCATATCACTTTGAGGGGGCGGTAGTCTGCACTTCCTCAAATGAAATTATCGTATATATATACAACATTAAAAAAATAATGGTATTCTATAAAATGGAATTACAGAAGCTTATATATAAAATAAATATCATTCATATCATATTTAATTATATTTCCATCATAATGGCCACCACGAGAGGTGGTAGGAGATAATTGAACAATCATTGTTTCGTGAGGCGTTTGGTTGCCATCCATAGAAACATTATGTTCTTCGACCATTAGATGGAGGTGTGTGTAAGTTTAGTTCGAATAATTCTCATAAAAATATCCTTTTATATCTAGTATACTGGTTTTATAACAAAAGAAACTAATAAGAAGTGTTTAGGGGTTGGAGAAGTAAAATATATGAAAAGAAGATAAGAGAAAATGTTACCTTTAATTTGGGTAACTCACTTTGGTTTGAACCAAAAAGGACACTTGAAGTGCCTTCTATCTAAGGTAAGGCTTCTAGTTAGAGTATAGGTATGTAGGAAGCTTAATTGGACAGAGGTTGGTTGAGCCAAAAGGCTTGAGATGTGTGAGGAGTTGGTTATAAGTGGTTTCCTTTTATAAGGGGGAGGAGGGGCACTTTAGGAAAAACTTAAATTATTAATTTATAATAAATTCATATTCGATTTATAATGGATATAAAGTGGGTTATTAAATGTATAAGGTGGGTATGGGTCGAAATAATTTCAGCCAATAAAATTTAGACAGGTTTGCATCATTATATTAACCTTATCTTTTAGTTTTAACTCTTAGTTAATTAGATTCACATTTACCATGTCACTTTGTATTTTTATATTATATAGTTAATAATCTTACTATATACATCCAAGCGACCCCAAGTGGTCCATTAATGATACTTGTATCATGATATAAGTCCATTGGCTGAACCTCATATTTTTAGGAATATAATATCAATTAATAATAAAATAGTTTTTTTAAAAACTCATTTATGTCAATTTTGAAAATATTTAATATTTGATTTTTGTTAAAGTCATAAAAACTATATTAATTTGAAAAAAATTCATTTTAGAAATCCTTACAAGTCATATTAACGAATACAATTCGTTTATGACATCAAAACATTCAAATTATATTTATTTTAACCTTTATAATACCAATTATTTGATTCCTTCATTAATAGGGAAAATATTACATCATTATTATGTCATAAATAAATATAATTATTAAATTTATAAAAATTATAAATAAAATACCATTATGTTGGAAACCTATTTATCTTTTAATGAATATTTCTAGTCAAAAATATAACATATATAACCCTATGTAAAAATTGTTTTTCTAAAAGATATATGCTTATGTCATTTTTGTATTTACTTTAACTTAATTAATATAAGGTGTCCTTATCACCTACAAGTGGATCCATGGGGTCCCAAAATCGACCCAAAGATTTCCATGGTCGGATATGTATCAACCAATAAGGTTAGGACTCGTTTTAGAGTAATTTATTATTATTATAATATTATTCTGTTTACCCTTATTTACCGGATTTTACCTTTAACCATTGTAAATAAAATATTTACCAAAGTAATTATTCAAAATGTATAAAAGAAAAAGATAACTATTTAAAAAATTTGGACATAATGATTCCAAATAGGGAATCCAATTTTCAAATTCAAAACACAGAAGTGGCATAAATTAATTTAAAATTAATTCCTACTGTCAAAACAAAAAGCGTGTTTTTAAGAAATAATAACTATCCAAAGATTGACACTTGTTTATGTCTGGTTTAATTGTGAAATTATGTCCAATGACCAAAATTGTATTAAATGGTAAAAATATATTCAAAATATACTTTAAAACCACTCACATTTATAATTTATCACTATTAATTATTTTGATTAAAAAAGTTGTTTTTAATTAAAATTTATTAATTTTCACTACTCATCAAAATATAAAAGTTATCAAAAAAGTACCAAAATTTCACCCTAGGATAATTTTGATATTATGTATCCAAAAATTAAGTCCATTTTGAGAGATAAACTTTATAAAATTTCAATAAGTGTGTATTACTATTCATAACTGCTAGTTTGATTTGATGTGGTGTGTGTTAGAACTCGAAGTTGCGTACAACAAACACTACTTTATTATTCAAAGAGAAGTGTACCATGGAAGCTTGGAGTGTTACATCATACCCTCCTTCAAATAAATTCGTCCTCTAAATTTTTAGAATACTACTGCATTAAAAGACTCAGGTGGTTCTTCATCATAAGTTACTCGGGTTCCCACGTTGCCTCTTCCATCTTATGGTTCCTCCATCGAAATTTTACCAGACGAGTCATCCGGTTTCTCAGAACTTGTTCCCTTGTATCAAGAATCTTGATGGGATATTCGCAATAAGATAGATTAGGTTCCAGTTCTAATTCCTCATAGGTGAGTACATGCATTGGGTCAGGCATGTATTTTCTCAAGAGTGATACATGGAACACATCATGAACTTTGGTGAGATTTGGCAGCATTGCCAAACGGTATGCTACAACCCCAATTCGTTCTAGAATTTTGAACGGTCGGATGTTCCTAGGACTCAATTTACCTTTCTTACCAAAATGTATAACTCCCTTCCATGGAGATACTTTAATGAAAACATGGTCTCCTACATGAAATTCCAAATCCTTCATTCGGTTATCGGCATAGCTCTTCTGCCTACTTTTAACTTCTTTGACGTGGTTTTGGATTACCTTTACCTTTTACATCATTTACTCCCCCGGTTCTAGGCCTACAAGTTTTCTCTCACCAACTTCATCCCAAATGGTTGGTGTGCAACATCTCTTTTCGTATAACGCTTCATATGGTTCCATCTGAATACTTTAATGGAAGCTATTGTTATCGGAAAAATCCACCAGAGATAAATATTGATCCCACATACCCTGAAAGTCAAGTGAGCCAGATCTCAACATGTTTTCTAAAGTTTGAATAGTCCATTCTGATTGTCCATCTATTTGAGGGTGGTAGGCAGTGCTCAAATGAAGTTCAGTATCCATGGCCTTCTGAAGGCTCTTCCAGAATCATGAAGTAAAACAGGGATCACAATCAGAAACAATCGATAGGGGTACTCCATAAAGTCTCACAACTTCATTAATATATATCCTTTCTAGACGTTCAAGTGGTAAATCCTCCCTTATAGAAAAAAATGTGCTGACTTGGTAAGATGATCAACGATGACCCATATTTCATCATTCGTACTAGGAGACTTTGGTAGTCCCATGACAATTTCCATAGTGATATTATACCATTTCCACTCAGGTATGGGAAGAGGTTGCATGACTCCTCTAGGTTGTTGCCTTCCAGCTTTTACTTGTTTAAAACCATACATCTTGACACATTATCTACAATATCCCTCTTCATGTTGTCTCACCAAAAATGTTCCTTCAGATCTCTATAAATTTTGGTTCTCCCAGGGTGTATTGATAAATTAAAACTATGAGCGTCATCCAACAATTCCCTTTTTAGTTCAAGTATATTAGAACACACATTCTCTTCCTAAATTTCAAAATTCCATCTTCATACACAAAGTAACTCAATCTCCCATCATTCACAACTTTGATCTTTTTTTGAAATTCTTCATCATCGGTCTGAAAAATCTTTATCCTTTCTAGTAAAGATCATTTGGCAACCATTCAAAAATGTATCGATGTTTCACCTTCTATGGTAATTCCCATATCCATCATCACTAGATCCATGAAAATCGGATCCCTTTCAATTCGCATCACATTCAAAAATCCATGATCCTTTCTACTCAAAGCAAATGCCACCTTATTTTCCTTCCCCGGGTGGTAGTGTATCGTGTAATCATAATCCTTGAGTAGTTCAAGCCATATCCTTTGCCTTATGTTCAGTACATTCTGTGAGAAAATATATATCAAACTCTTATGATCGGTATGTATCTAACATTTTTCACCATAGGGATAATGTCTCCATATCATCAATGAAATGATTACTGCAGCTAACTTAAGATCATGGGTAGGATAGTTTTTCTCATGAATTTTCAGCTGTTGTGATGCATAAGAAGTAACCCTATCATTCTGCATGAGGACACTACCAAGTCCTTTCTTCGATGCATCACTATAAATAATGATACCATCATTCCCTGATGGTAGATTCAATATAGGATCATTTACTAATATTCTCTTCAGTTCTTCAAAACATTCTTCACATTCTTTTGTCCAAACAAATTTAACCCCTTTACATGTGAACTTTATTAATGGGTTAGCCAATCGGGAAAATTTCTGGAAGAAACTTCAATAATAACCTGCTAAACCAATGAAACTACGTAACTCAGTTATACTCATTGGTGCTGGAAATTCTTGGATTTCTCTTGTCTTAGAAGGATCAACAGAGATTCCATCTTTGGAGATAATATATCCAAGAAAAGAAATCTCATGAAGCCAAAATTCACACTTGCTAAACTTCCCATATAATTCATGTCTTCTCAGAGACATCAATATAATGAGCAATTGATTTTCATGGTCATTGTAGCTTTTGGAGTATACCAAGATATCATCAATAAATACCACTAAAAATTCATCAAGATATTTCTTAAAAACACTATTCATTAGATCCATGAAAATAGAGGGTGCATTAGTCAGCCCAAAAGGAATTACTGTAAACTCGTAATGGCCATACCTAGTTTGAAATGTTGTCTTAGGAATGTCTTCCTTCTCCATACACAACTGATGGTATCCATATTGAAGGTCAATCTTTGAAAAGTATTGAGATCCATGTAGTTGGTCAAATAAATCATCAATGCGAGGTAGGGGATACTTGTTCTTTATTGTTATAGCATTGATCTTACTATAGTCGAAACATAACCTCATAGATCCATCTTTGTTTTTAACAAAAAGAACAGGGGATCCCCATGGAGAAACACTAGGGAGAATAAATCCCTTATTACTCAATTCCTCTAGTTGTTTATTTAGTTCAACTAATTCCACAATGGCCGTTCTATAAGGGGTCTTCGATATAGACCTTGATCCATGAATTAAATCAATGGGAAACTCAACTTCTTGTACTAGAAGATGATCATGTAAATCATCCAGAAACATATCTACATATTCTTTAACAATAGATACATCCTCTATTTGAACATTCATTTCCTCAACCACAGTCATTTCATTATCTTCCTCCCCAATAATTGAATTTAGTTGAGCTAGTGTGATGGATCTAGATAAGAATTAGGTGGTGACGATTCTGCTCTAAAGATAAGGTGTTCCTTATCATCATCATCAAAAATCGTAACCTCCTTCGTCTTATAATTAATCGTCGCATCATGGTCTGAAAGAAAATCCATACTAAGGATTATATCAAACACAATCATAGGTATGACGATAGGATCAGCGGTTAACGAACATTTATGTCCTCTAATGGGGACTGATTCATAAAACATTGTTTCAATGATACTTCCCTTAGGAGTTTTAACTAATAAATCCCTTGTTAAATCAAATTGGAAATATCTAATTTTCTTAGAAAACTGGGAAGAAATAAAACAATGCGATGATCGAGAATCAAATAAATTATTTTCTAACCATGATAAAACCATTAAATTACCTGCCACCACATCTTTCAGAGCTTCTACCTCAGTAGTAGTGATAGCATAATCTTGGCCTTGATCCGTTGGACTTTTCTGAGGTAAGATTCTATGATGCTTAGGACATTCATTTGCATAATGTCCCATCTATCTACAATTATATAATTCCACATTGACAACAACTCCCTTTCCCTTGCAATCATGAGCTTGGTGTCCGTTTTCACCACACTTGTAACAGACTCCCATCCTTCAAGCAAGTACCAGTGTGTTTCTTCCCACATTTACTGAAGGATGGATAATCAAATTTTCCCTTCTTCTCATTATTTCCATTTCTAGAGTGGTCAGCAGATCTCTTCTTCTCTTTCTTTTACTTAAAGTTGTAAGACTTAGAGAATTCCTTTTCTGTCTTGATAGCACAAGAGACAATATCTTCGTATAATGAGAAGGATTTTGAGACTAATGATAGAAAGAGAAATGGTTTTAACCCATAAAATAAATGATCAATCTTACTTATTGGGTTACGTATATAATCTTCTGCATGCCTCACTAACCTTGTAAAGTTAGCCTCATACTTTGCGACATTCTCATCCTCCTTTTTCCTCAGACTCAGAAATTTCCATTCCATATCTGCTCGATGGTCACAAGGAAAGTATTTTTCGAGGAAAATCTCTTTGAACTCCCTCCATTCCATATTTGATACTTCACCATATTCCTTCGAGTTTTTTATCAATTACCACCATTGATCAAAATATCCAGTGAGGCGATAAACTGCCATGACAAACTTTTCCATTTCACTACTCCCCAAAGACTGAAATATTTTCCCTAGGGAACATATCCATTGCTCAGCTACTAATGGATTTGTACTCCCATTGAATATTGGTGGTATCTACCTCATTAATAGATCTAACATTGATACTCCACGCTGCGGTTCAGGGTTCTCCATATGGGTAATGTTATTATTCATAACATGAGTGAGTTTTCCCAGTATGGTGATTAGCTGATCAGCACTAGTTGCATAACCAGCTCCACTATAATTATCTTGAGCAGGAGGGAAATCCCTACATGGAGTGCATGCATTGATGTGGTTTCCATTTGTTCCATTAGGTTCCATTTCTAAACAATGGCATAAACTAGATTAGTTTATGAATCAAAATACACAATTCCATACTTGTAAAATACTTAACATAAATTGAACTATTTATGGATATAATCCAAAAATAATAAGAAAAATGTTTTCTTTGAGGATGTATATACTTATAATCCCTTCACAATGATTTGTAAAGAAAATGAGAATTATCCTAAGAATATCCCCTGGGAGTGTCGTAACCAAGAGTGCAGTAAGGCCAGTTGTCGTGCACCAATTCCCATTCGAGTCTAGCTCAAAGCGGTGTTTTCAGGTTTTACCCTTAGGTACATCTGTGACAAAGCCACCTCTAACTACTCGTGTCTAGACATGGACGTATTTCTCAGAAAACTCACAAAATTTCTACAACACCAAAATTCTAGGAAGTTCTTCTATAAAAATCCTCAAAGTATATCTTAGGTCTATGTGTTCTAATCAGAGTTTATCAAAATCTAGCTTCCAAGGTTTTTACTAAACATCTTCTAATACCAAGTGTAACGCCCCGACCCCAGTTACCTAGAGTCGGTGCATTATTACATAACATTGGCATGATCACAAAAGATCAACTCTCGAATGAATGATTAGTATAGTAGCCTTAGATACACTTGATACATTCATAATGTTTACATTACAACACAAAATGAAGACTACAACAACATAGTCTCCATAGTCTACACTCATATCCCCTTATACTATTGCTACATGTCATTCGTAAAAATCTTTTTCACATCCTGGGAAAAATAAAACATAGAAAGGGGAGAGATAAGATGCCCAGTATGGATAACAATATAGAAGAAACTTTCATAAATAAGAATATAAATTTAAGTCAATGTATAACTATAAAAAAGCCTTTTAAACTTTATCTTCAGCATAATATGGCAGAAATAAAATTAAATAATTCCATTTAATTATTCACATGAATATTCTACTAATCGAATAATCACATGGAATATCAATAAACACTTTCATAATGATGGAATGCATAATTCTAGACTATCATAACCACATAGCTAAGGCCTCGTGACAAGTATACAAATAAGATTTTGTCCAGGCCTCATGCCAAGACACTAGTTTGTCTCGTGAGACCTACCGATGCATCGAGGAGCTATATCAGTCTCCACCCGTCACTTACTAAGTCCAATGCATTCCTCATATGAACAGGTTACAACATAACATACACATTTATATTAAAACTACCATAAGAAATGTCAATACATTCTCCATAAACCATGAATGGTATAAAAACAACACATCCACAGTCAAACATATCACCAAAACCTTTAATACAATATGGAAGTTTTGTATCATAATAAATCAACATCAAATAAACTTAAAATCCATAAAAGGATATTGACATTGATGAAATCAAAACTATTTGAGAGAAATATCTCTTTTTTGAAATCATTTAAATGTATCATAATTATAAAAGAAAACATTTACATTAAAAATATTTTTATAAGATTTTAAGGGAAGCTTCGATGATTTTATAATGGCGGAAAATATCCTCACCCTCTGTATAAGTTAAAAAAACATTCTTACCTTAATTCTGTCGAAAATGTTAAAAATGACCCTGTTTGAAAAATGACGGAAAGATTCCTTTATAAACATCTTATAAAAAGTCAAACAAGGGTATAAATGCCTTTAAACCATATTCTATAAAATAGTACTAATGTTTTGAAATACATTTTTATGAAACATGGATGTGGATGATAAAGAGGTTCAAGTAGATAATTACGTATAAACAACCTCGGATAATGAAGAGATTGTGAAATAAACCCTTACCTTGTAATTTTCCTTGATAGAGTGTTGGTTAACCTCTTATATAATATTTAAATCATTTTTATTAAATTATACATGAATCATATACATAAATATGATATCATATATGATCTTTTAATGATGCTTTGTTAATAATATTTTAGTATTATCGTCATTTCTGGTGTTAACTGATTCGTTTTCCTTTATATGATTCATTACGTAAGCCGTGTTTGTTATGGATAGGTGGTATCTTATTCAAATCCAGAATTATATCAAGTCCTTAAACATTAATTTTAATCATCAAACGACAATTAGTATTGAATGGATATGATGGGGAAATGAAACTCATCGCGTTCGTGGAGACGGTAAACCATACATACCCACGAACGCTGCATCCATTTCATTTTTCATTTTAAAAGGAATAAAAAAATGATACATAGGTATGTTATTATTATTGTATAATATAATATCTTATATGTGTTACTTATGTTCTTTAACACCATCTTTTATACCTTCCATGTATGGTATGGACGAGTCATATCACTTTGAGGGGGTGGTAGTCCTCACTTCCCCAAATGAAATTATCGTATATATATACAACTTGAAACGAATAATGGTATGCTATAAAATGGTATTACAAAATCTTATATATAAAATAAATATCACTAATATCATATTTAATTATAGTGCCACCATAATGGCCACCATGATAGGTGGTATGAGATAATTGAACAATCATCGTTTCGTGAGGTGTTTGGTTGCCATCCACAGAAACATTATGTTCTTCATCCATTATATGGAGGTGTGTGTAAGTGTAGTTCGAATACTTCTCATAACAATATCATAGTATATTTAGGATACTTGTTTTGTTACAAAATAGGGGTTTTAATACTTCTCATAACAATATCCTTGGTGAGCCATTTTCTTCTCGGAGAAGACGGCGACAGCTGGGCGGATCCCTCCCTCCCCCCCCCCAGCGGGGGAGGGGCCTTCATGGTTTTCGACCCTCCTCCAATCCCGGATCGTTACCTCCTTTCTAGATGGCATAAATATTCCCCAAAGTACCAAATCTTCTTGATGGTTTTCCAAATCTTTAGATTTCAACAATAGAGTTTACGGAAACCTCTTCGCTTCTGAAGCTCACACTGGTGGCGCCGTTAAAATAAGGAAAACCATCAGTCGACTCCTTTGACCTCTTCGTCTTTGACGCTTGGGACTTGAAAGATAAGTAAATAATGGGTTTACTTGACAATCACTACATTATAATCCAATTCTCTTCAGAGGAGGACCTCATCAGCGCCTGGGCGAGGGCTCCCCGCTGCTGCAATGGCCTTCGGTTCTTTCTCTTCCGATGGTCGTTCAATTTCCACATGAAGCGCCACTCTCCATCCATTGCAATTTGGGTTAGTTTTACTAATTTTCTGTTACCCTTATAGAACCCCTCTATTATTATAATTCTAGGTAATATTATTGGTAGGTACCTGTGTTCGGATAGCCGCACAGAATCGGTTTGTCACCTTGTAAATCTGCGAATTTGTGTAGAGGTTGATATGTCTATAGTTCCCTTCGAATTTTTTTGGATCACAGTTGAAGAGGAGTACAGATGAAAGCTGTGTGTGGTTTATGAGAGTTGGAAGGATTTTTTATGTTCATGAGGTTGGCTGGGTAATTCCATGGAAGTCTGTTATCAGGAGAATCCATCGAAGGTGGGTATGGGACTTAAAATTCCATTGAAGGTTGATCGGGAGGTCCAGATTCCACAAAATATGGAAGCACCTGTTTAGAGAAAGACTTAGGAAACATGTGAGGCGGTTGGAATGGGACAGAGGGAAATAAGAGGGGTTGACAGCGGCAATGAAGATAGATTATGGCGACCGGGTGTAGAGAAATCTACCAGCAATGAGGTAGTGGATCACAACCCAGAGGTTGGCGTGGGTTATGGTGTGGGGAAGGCAGTCACGACACACCAATGCAATCAGAAGGTTACCGATGTGTTCAACCGGTTGCGGAAGGACCTTCCAAGTCCCACCAACATATCAGGGGGTGTGGGCTTCTCAATTAGGACCCCAATCATCCTGGGGAATAGGTTTGAAGATCTGGCGGAGGTAGGGTCGGGAGATGAAGCACCAGTTGTGGTTGAGGTAGAGAAGACAAACTGGAAGAACCTCGAGGGCCTTAATATGGAAGTTATAAAAGTTGACCATGTTTATCCAGTTTGTTCTATTGAAAGTGGGGTGGAGGAACCCATTTTAAATAGTAAGAGTTTTTCTGCAGTGGAGTCCAGTTCGAGGAGAAATAGGAGAAATAGTCAGAGGATGGGTTGGAAGGATTACTCATCCTTATCACCTCCCAAGAAGACTCGGTCAGTCAAAAAGAAATTGGATGAGATGTTGAACAGTGAGGTCTGGTGTCAATTGGAAACACCTTGTCAATATGCACTTCCCTTGGAGTTGATTTTACGTTCGGATGATGAGGTGACAGAGCAGGTTTTATTTCTCAATGCGTCTGAAGAGGAAGCGGCCAAGATGATGGGATGAGACATTGAAGTGAAGGTTAATGAAGAACAATATATTTGGGTCGACAAGCAAGACATGATCCTGGTCGGGGGCTTCAATAAGGGGATAATTAGACTGGAGGAGTACATACAGGCCTGGGACAAACTGACCTCTTCGCTTGAAGTCCTGATTAGGGGAGACCCGAATACCCAAGTATCCACTATATCTTGGAGGTTGTTTAGAGATACGGTAACAGGTAGAGTTAAACTGTTTTTCAACAATACTACTTTACCATTATTTGACTAATTATGGGGGGGTGCTCTCTTCTTCTTGAGATGCCTGGATATGAGGATGTGCTTCTTCAGTTTTTGTGTCCTGAGGTGATTTTGGGTGTTTCAATTCCAGCAAGTTTAATGGACTTTCCTTACATGAGGTTTAGGGCACAAGTCCATCACTTCTGCATGTCAATTAGAGCTGAATAATGGGAGGTTATGGCTTGGCCATTGGTACCATTCCCATGCATCATTGCACGAGACTGTTTGCCGAGTCCCATGCTTTGGTGGAGGCCTTTTAATGCTGAGCTGCTGGGTAGAGGCAGGACCAATATTTTCTTGAGGTTTTTTGCTGTTTTTTGTCCATTTTATGGACGTCAGGTTTCTAACTTCCCCTTAAAAGTGAATTGATAATAAAATAAAAAATAATTTTCAGTCAGTAGGGGTTGGAGAAGTAAAATAAAAGAAAAGAATCTAAGAGATAACATTACCTTTAATTTGGGTAACTCCCTTTGGATTGAACCAAAAAGGACTCTAGAAGTGCCTTATGCCTAAGGTAAGGCTTTTAGGAGGAGGAGAGGGATGCAGGGAGCTTAATTGGGTAGAGGTTGGATGTGTCAAATGGCTTGAGAGGTGTGCATAATTGGTTAGAGGTGGTGTCCTTTTATAAGGGGGGGAGGGGCTCTTTAGGAAAAACATAAAGTATTAATTTATAATAAATTAATATTTGGTTTCTAAGGGCTCCAAAGTGTATTATTAAAAGTCTAAGTTGGGGAATGGTCGAAATTATTTCAACCAATATATTTTAGATAGGTTTGGGTCATTATATTAACCTTATCTTTTAGTTTTAACTCTCAGTTAATTTGATTGACATTTACCATGTCACATTGTATTTTTATATTTTATAGTTAATAAACATACTATATACATCCAAGAGACCCCCAAGTGGTCCATTAATGATACACATATCTTTATATAAGTCCTTTTGCCGAACCTTAGATATTTAGGAACATAATATCAATTAATAATATAATACTTTTTTTAAAAACTCATATATGTCAATTTTGACAATATTTAATAATTGATTTTTGTTAAAGTCTTAAAAAATTTATTAATTCGAACCAAATTCATTTATGAAATTATAACATTTCATATTATCCAATTAAATTCGTTTATGGCATCAAAACATTCAAATTATATTTATTTTAACCTTTATAATACCAATTATTTGATTCTTTCATTAATAAGGAAAGAGTGCATCATTATTGTGTCATAAATAAATTTAATTATTAAATGTTTAAAAATTATAAATTAAATACCATTATGTAGGAAATATTTTTAAATTTCAAATGAATATTTATAGTTGAAAATATAACATATATAATCCTATGTAAAAATTGTTTTTCTAAAAGATACATGCTTATGTCATTTTTGTATTTACTTTAACTTAATTAATATAAAGTGTCCTTATTACCTACATGTGGATCCATGGGGTCCCAAAATCGACCCAAAGAATTCCATGGTCGGAAACATATCAGACAATAAGGTTAAGACACATTTTAGGGTAATTTATTATTATTATAATATTATTGTTTTACCCTTATTTATCGGATTTACCCTTTAACCATGGTAAGTAAAATATTTACCAAAGTAATTATTCAAAATGTCTAAAAATAAAAGAAACCTATTTATTAAATTTGGACATCATGATTCAAAATCTGGAATCCATTTTTCCAAATTCAAAACATAAAAGTGGTAGAAATTAATTTAAAATTAATTCCTACAGTCAAAACTAAAATCTTGTTTTTAAGAAATAGTAACAATCAAAATATTGACACTTGTTTATGTCCGGTTTAATTCTGAAATTTTTTCCAATGACCAACATTGTATTAAATGGTAAAAATATATTCTAAATATACTTTAAAACCACTTAAATTCATAATTTATCACTATTAATTACTTTGATTAAAAAAGTTGTTTTTATTTAAAATTTAGTAATTTTAACTATTCATCAAAATATAAAAGTTATCGAAAAAGTACCAAAATTTCACCCTAGGATAATTTCGATATTTTGAATCCAAAAATGAAGTCAATTTTGAGAGATAAAATTTATAAAATTTCAAAAATTGGGTATTAATATTCATAACGGCTAGTTTGATAGGTTGTGGTGTGTGTTAGAACTCAAAGTTGCGTACAACACACGCTACTGTATTTTTCAAAGTGATGTGTATCGTGGAAGCTTGGGGTTTTACAATTGTAATATAATGAATAAGGTGATTTATATTATGAATTTTAATATCCATAACATCTTAATAATTTAATACATAAGGCATAACCCCTTAGGTATGTCATTTCTGAGTTCAATTTCCAAATAAAACATTACATTTCAAAATAAGATTTTAAAAATGAATAAAATATAGGGCATTGTCATACATTCCTAAGGGATTATATCATTTAAAAATTAAATGATACATTTAATGAAAAAGGAAAAAAACTCCATGATTTAACCATATAAAACATATCAAAGAAAAGTATTCCATTTGGAGTATTCCATCTTACTCAAGGTCACCTCATTCAATTTTCCTAAACATGGAATATTGCCTCAAGGTATAATTTACAAAGGAAAGGATCATGTTCATTTATCTTAAATGATGATACCATATTTCATAGAGAATTCTATCAATTCCATTTACGTTAACCAAAAAATTATCTCACTTATAACTTGTTAACTCAACATACAAAGCCAAAGTGTTGTGTTCAAGGGGAGGGTCATGGAAGCAACTCAATTAGCCACTGGGATAATTCTATATCTAAGTGGATAAAACACCAATGGGGTGTCTTGGGTTCATTGAAACACACACAAGGAAAGGGATACTTCATTTTAAAGAGAATACAAGCTATGCACATATAAGGTAGATTGATTCTATAAAAATTTATAATGAAAAATAGGAAAATCATTTTATAATATCAAGACATAAAAGAAGAAAAAAGGCCATAAGACATGAAAGTAATGAAATAAAAATCACTATGTTAATAATAAATATATTGAACATTAGTTGGAATGTTTTTATTAAAAAATAATTACATTATTCATAAAACAATTCATTTTTTATATTTAACATTTCATTCATGAACATACACAATTCAAATCAATGAAACATTAAATATTAAAATCATAATGAATTAATTAAAAACTAATTGTGGGTTGACAATTAGATTAATTAATGCATTAATAAAATTAAGTGGAAATGGAATGGGACCCTACCTTAGGAAGTTGAAAAAAGCCAAGCCAAACACTTTGGCACTTGATAGTTTTACCATCGACAAATCGAAACTTCTCCACCCCGTCATGCAGACACACACACACACACATATATATGTCACTTTAACCAATGTATATATTCCCCTCCCAATAAGGTATATATACATGGAAGATATAAACATATATATATATATATACCAATGAGTATGGGTTTAGGTCTTCAACTAGTTAGCAAACCCTTTATAGATTATACAAGGTTCACAGAATCTACTAAAGGCCCTAAATAATCTAAGAGAAACCTTGTAGTGCAAAGAAAACCTTAAATTGGATGATAGTAGTGAACCAAATTGACTAGAAATACATCAATCTCATGGGATGACATAGAAACTCTGATGAAGGGGGTCTAAATAGAGGCACAACATACCCTACCACCAGAAGAAAGAACAAAAAAAGGATTAACCCTTTTCCTAGGGTTCAATCAAACATCACCGGGCGATAGATATGGAAACTAAGTTGGAATATGATAGAAGAGAGGGTATATGAGCATACCATTAATATTATGAGAATATATCGATTTAAATGGATGTTGAAATGTTGATTGAATGGGGGAGTAAGAGGGGGGTCATCATTCATGGATAGGGCACCAGGGTTGAGGGTGTCCCACATGGATGAGGGAGAAGGATTGGTAGGTTTATGTTTTGTTGTTTTATTTCTATTTTAAAATAATTTATCATTATTCAAGTTTTTAAATAGTATATCCATTATGGTTTGGGCTACAAAATTTAGAAAATTGTGTGACAACCGTGTCCCCTCTATTAGAAACATAGGGAACCACACATTGTTTTTTCTGCATGGTTAGACTAACCATGTTAAAACATATTGATTAATAGTGTTGAGATACTACCCAAAAGAAACTTACCTTGTTTCCTAGGAACATGGTTTGGTAATCCATGCATAGACCATGAGACACC
This sequence comes from Viscum album, assembly GCA_963277665.1. Classification (NCBI taxonomy): domain Eukaryota; kingdom Viridiplantae; phylum Streptophyta; class Magnoliopsida; order Santalales; family Viscaceae; genus Viscum; species Viscum album. The sequence goes on from OY728130.1 coordinate 1,948,987,937, forward strand.
CATTATCTACCTGTATAAGGCCATACTATTACCTTATATTAGATGCATGTTTTAAAAAACGTTGTACCCTATTCAGGTTTGTAAAAACATGATTTTTGGGTCCGGTACTCCCAAATCTCCTAGAGACACCCGGGAAAATTAATAGGCCTTCACCCATGTCCAAAAAAATCACTTTTATGGTTTCCAATTCTCCAAATTATATTTTAATATTCATTTTTAAAATCTCCCAGCCCAGTTAATAAAAAAGGTCAAAAACCTTTGCATTTTCATCTGATTGAAAACTTAGATTGTTATAGGATGAATAATTGTTCTATATTAAATTGTTCCCATTAAAAGATCATTATTTCATTTCATTTGAATAAAATTGAATTCTATAGTAGTAAAACTAAAATCATGTCATGATCACATTCTTAGCCTTGATGTGGTGTTCAGAATGATATGTCAACACAAATTAGAAATGAATATGCAAGAATGCACTTTTTTATGAGAAAATGAAAATTATATATGTTTAAGGAATTTAATTTCTACATTAAAGTATACCCCAAGAAAATCATTGAGAAAATTAATATTACTCTTCCAAAAAATTATTGGTAGTTGGGTGGAATTCATTGACATATAACAAATATTAGGCTACTCATTGATGTCTTTCTTGGTAAATATTTAACCTACATGAATTTTATGAATAACAGTGTAACTTATAAATGGAATTATAGCTACCAAAAGTATTTTGCAGAAAGAATCCTTATCATATATAACCTATAGTATTGATACTCCCTATAAATGGGAAAACACTTATCCTTTATGTGCTAACTATAGAATGGTCACTTAGTTCCCTCCCAGTACCAAAACATTATATAGGAAGAGAGAAAAATAATTTTATACATATAAGAATAATGATTCAAGATAAAAATGAGACACTCAAATCATGTTAAAATTCCTTATAATAATCATTTCTATGTTGGAACATCAAAATTATCTATATTAATATGGATCCCACTTATTTTTTTAAGCAGATAGTAACACCCATAGATTTTTTTATTTTTTTCAATAAATTTAATATTTTCAATATTTTTCATTACATAAAAAATAGAGTTTATCTTGAGTTAACAAAAATAGTAATTTTATCTTGTGTTACAAGCAATATTTAGAGTATCTTAAGTTACACACAAAACCATGTTTAATCATAACATTGCATACTATTAAAATATCATTATTTAATATGATAATTTTTGCCTAATAGATGGAATAGTAATTATAAATAGGATTGAATAAATTATAAAAATATATATTCTAAAAATTTATATAAAATTAATTCTTTAGGGACCAATTAATTATAAAGGAAAATAAAAACTACATGAAAATAAAGCAATCATTTTATGAAGTTGTTATGAACTCAAATGTGCTTTACCTAAATATATTAAAAAAATAGCATTTGATAAAATTTTTATTTAAATTTATATATTATATATTCAGTAAAAAATTTAAAATTCATATTTTTTTCTACACAAAATATCAGAATAAATCCAATTTTACAATTAAAAAAATTATTTTTCTAAATAGAAGTTTTGTGCACTTTGAACTCTTATTTTGAAATTAATCTCCTCCAATTCGAAAGAAATAATTTTAAAAAATAAAAATCATTTTTAAAATCATAAATTCAAAACAAACATGTGCTGAATTCTTGATAATTTTTTGAAAAGAGTAATTTTTCATTGAACAGTGTAAATTAAATTTTTTTATTAAGGATTGACATTTATTTTAATTCATTTCAAAACATTAAAACTGTTTTAATAAGATTTTAAAAGTATAATTATATAAATTTCATATATTAATAAAATATATGTCATTTGAATACATTTTATATTGAATTTCGATATTAATATATTTTAAACTTTGGAAACCTTTCTATTTGAAAAACCATTTTTATCATGTTTTCAAGATTTTTTTTAACATAATGATTTCTAAATTCTGTTAATTGAATTTTTAAAAATTAATTAAATATTTTTAATCATAATAAATTATATTCTCATATAATTTAGACTTTATTATTTGAAAAAGTGAATTATAAAAATATTAAAAAATAATTATCATTGTAAATGTTAATCGCGTTTATAGGGGTTTAATAAAAAATGATAAGGGGTTAAATGACAAAAAAATAGTAAAAAATCCATTTTATGGAAACTTTTAGAACTTATACCCTATAAATTTTGATAATGGACCCTTTTGGATCCATTTGAAATGTGTAAAATGTTTGTACACCTTTTTCTTTTAAAAAATTAAAAGTTTTTAACTCACCTCACTTATAAAAGTGAACCCGCCTCATATCATCTTCACACATCCAAAACCCATTGGTTCAACCAATACCTATCCCAATATCTTAATTATATACCTCAAATAAGTCTAGTGTAAAGACCCAAACTATCATTAATTCCTCTTGATCTGATGTCTCATTATGTAAATTTTTTATATAAATTAAAACTTCATTGGTTTTATGTTTTTGGATTTTAAAATACCATTTAGATTTGTGACCATTGCTAATATAGCTCTTGAATAGTGATCACCTAATTAGTATAAATATAGGGCTTAACAAATCCAATTTACCTAGAAAAAGGAAGCAATGGACTCATCTAGTAGATTTATTTTGTACGAAGCCCATTTTTCAAAGCTCATAAAGGAGGTGGTGCCATTGGGCTTCGCTCTTGACCAAGCCCAAGCTGAGATTTAACACATTAAGCTTAAGAGGAACCAACTACGAGAGAAGTGGACGTTAATAGAGATTACCACCTGGGCGATGTTATCTGAGCCAACCCAAAAGTCTATCATCATCTCACACCTTACCCATCGGTCCTATGTGGGTGTTATAAGGGTTTATTTAACAAGACCATAATACTATGATTATGTGTATTATTTTTGTATAAAGAATGTGCAATCATTTTATTATTGTTACTTTGTAAATTGTTTTTAAAACACAAATAGTATTTTTAGTTAATATTCAACTAAGAAATATTTTTTTTGAATTAATGGATTTTGTGAGTTAGAAAATATTTTAATAAAATAATAATATTATTATTATATTAATTTTTATTAAATATAAATTATCATATAATTTTATGATTTTTTATTATGGTTTGAAAGTTGTTTTTGTCAAAACCCATGAATTTTCAGTAAATGTCGATTTTTATTTTAAATGTAAAAATTCAGATATTTAGAAAATTATTTAGATAAAATGAATATTAATTTTTTAATCAAGATTTCAAAGATATGGGATGGTGAATTTTTCATAATTTTCTGAGAAAATCGAATTTTTAAGTAAAAATTAAATCTAGTTTAAATATATTATGTATTTTAGGACATAATAATGACCAATAGGGATGTAATAAAATACTATAAAGATTATTTTCGGACAATATATTTTTTAAAATTAAAATAATGAGATTTTGGGTTTGTTTTATTTATTTTATAATGATTTGGTGGACCCCTCAAGGCTTATAAATCATTTTTCCTTTTTGAATTGTTTTCCTTGAGAGTGTGACCCACCCCCACATAATCCACCATATTATTTTAAGAAGTTCGGACATTGGACGTATAAAATATTGTTTTCCAATCCACTTTAGAAAAAACAATGGGAATAAATCATCGTCTTCTTTGTGGTTTTGATTAGTCTAATGTGAGGTGTCCCAAACCAAAATAATAAAGAATTCCCTCTCCTTTTCTATATAAACCCACCAAAGCTCCCACATCCTCTTCACTCAAATCCTTTTTAGTTCATCCTAACACATCCCTCCTCTCTCTATAATCTTCAAAAGGTTCCCCAAGCTCCTAATAATCCTCTCTCAAGCCGCTCTCAATCTTTTGGTATCACACTTCAAAGTAAGGGATTTCTTCCTTTCTATTTTTTGTCAAATTTTTTTTCAGTTGTTATTCCTTTTTTTCAATTAAAAATGTTGGGGTATGATTTAAAACCTCCTCCATACTTATCTTTTTATGTTTTGATGATGGGATACCCTTTTCTCCCTCATTAATTTCTCCCATGTACACCTGTTATCATTCCGAAAGTTTGTGAGGGATTTATCTCTCCTCTTTTATATCCGAGAAATTATTTTGTATTATGCATCTAAATTACATTACATTTGTCAGGAAATGTATCTATATGACCTCCTTACTTACCATTTTATGTAAATATGATGACACACCCCTTTCTATCTCATCAAATATTTTTTAGGAATTCTTATTTCACATCGTTATGCTGTCGAAATTGCACTATGATTTTCCAAGCCAATGCCATTGTGTAGTGAATACCATGCCCATTTATCTGTCAATGGTATTCAACTTAATTAACATTTAGTTATTTGTTATAAATCTTCATGTATTTATTCCACATCCATTTATCATGGAATAAATGATGATGATTGATTCCATGTTGTATGATCCATGTGGCACACTTATGCATCAAATGAATTGTTTAAGAAAGGGTGTGCCCTGATAGCGCTCAAATTCATTGGGTAAAGTATAGTATCAAGATATGTAATGTTAAATGAGTGTTTAATCATGCTAATTCAAGTTCTATGAGGGTTTACTCATGCTTCATGTGCAGTGGGGGTTTACTCATGCTCTATGTACAATGAGCCTTGGCTCATGCTAATTCCATGTTAAGTGTTATTGCCACATTTCCATGTTATTATTATCATGCATTATCATGACTTTATGTTAATGTTTCTATATTGATATACATGTTTCCTAACATTTATTGTATTCCCCATGTTATTATTAATTTATTCCCTTACTGGGATTTATAGCTCACTATTTTCTTATGCATGTCCTCAGGTTATCATATGAAATTCTAAGTACGAGGGAATGTAGTGGTCATATAAAGGAAGTTTTCATTAAATATGTTGGGTGTTTTATGTTCTATGTTGTTATGTAATGATCCTAATCCCCAAAGACATTATACCTCTCGGTATTCCAGGTTGTATCAAGTGAAATTTATATACTAAATCATGTTTAGGTATGAAACAAAGTGATGGGTTGTCATAGTTGGTATGAGAGAATAGGTTTAGTTATTTTTTGGGATTAGGGTTAAAAAACCCTAGTGAATCCATAGAGGCAAGAGTAAGTATAATAAAAACAACCCTATGTTTTGGTGGGTATTTATTAAGTGGTTTATCAAGAAAATACATACCTTTCTGGATACGAGTAGGTAGAGGAAGCTCTGGCACATATGTACCTAGGGGTGAAAACCCCGAAAAGGAGTTTTAGTCTTGACCTGGGGTATCTTGGTACACGAGAATAGGCATTTCTGCACTCTTGGTTATGACACTCCCAGGGGATATGCTTTGGTAAATTCACAAGTTTAATACAAACCTTAATTAAGGTAATTAAAAATGAATCCCCTTAGAATATATGTTAGAAAGTAGATAATGAATATCATATATTGATGCCTATGGATTCATAAGATAAGGAAATAAAAGTTATTTATAAGTCATCGGTTTTCTCCATGGATTACCCTTTATGTTTTACCCCTAACTTTCCTTTTATTCCATCCAATGGCCGGTAATAAGAGGACTCAGACTAACAACTGATGTGAAGATCAATGTGATGAATGTGATAATGAGATTCCAAATATGATGGGAGCAGTAATCACAAACATTGTCACAATTATCTCTTAGTTAACTCAATATTTGAATAAAAACATGGGTCAAGAGGAATGTTCAACCCTCCTAAGAAAGAACAAGCCTCTATCAAGAGCTTCATGAGATAAAGGCCTCCTACTTTTAATGGATCATTTTATACCTCAATCACAAAGCAATAGATCCACTCCATTGAAATGATCTTCTCCATCCTTCAATGATCTGAAAAACAGGAGGTTCTTCTAGGTGCTTATAGTATGAAGGGTGAAACTGATCAATGGTGGATGTTGATAAAAAATATGAAGCCTGGGAAGGAGATCGAAGTGTTGGAAGGGAAGGATTTCGGAAATATTTTTTTCCAATAAATATTTTCCTTTCACCCCCAGAATTAACATGTAGAGACCCGAATCTTGACGTAATGGACATTACATTACTTCTTCGAAATACTTAGTATATAACAAAAACAGACACACAAGGACAGTAATAGATCAGTGTCTTTGGAAACTTAGAATATAATCGTCTAATCATGGTGAAAGATCTTCAACATCTCTCATAAATATATTCCCTTTTTTTCTTACCTAAATCATTTCTTTATATCCTAGGGAAAAGAAAACATAAAAGGGGTGAGCTCAAATTCCCATTAAGGTTAATCATAGAGAACATAAAACAATCCATAAACATTTGAATCCAAAAACTTGAACAGAAAATCTAAACATCGAAATCTTGAGCAAAGACATGAATCTTGGAAGTACGTAAGGCATATATCATAATGGAACATCAACCATGATAAAATATAATGGGAATAAAACATGTAATTGTGGAAACCATTCAACACATGTCATGATTTCCATAGTAGCCAAGGCATTGCTGCCAAAACCATCTTAGTGGGAAAAGTACCATTTTGAATCGAGTTCACTCCTCGTTTCAGTCCTGTAACACTGAACTGGATTAACCTACCGTTCCAGCCATTTCTATCTCATGAGATATAAATCTTTACCCAATGCATTGGAGGTAGATATAGGTCCCACCCATCTCATAATGAAATCATTCTTACATGTGCCACAAAATAAACATACATCATTCATAATAACCCAACGAATAAAATGGGTTTCATAAACATCATCCCATCATCACATAATCCATAAAAAAGAAATGAATATCTTTTCATAACAGGGAAAGTGAAACCATTTAAATCATAGAGACATGAAACTTGAAACATACACATATGAAATAATGCCATCTTAAATGAAAAATGGTTTTGATAAAACACTTGAAATGAATTCTTGAGGAAAATATTCTTTCTTCTTCATAATAATTTTCTTTTTCACAAAATTTATTGCATTTTTAAAAGAAAAAGATTTTTTTTTGAAAATAGTCATTAAATCCTTTGGAGAAAGCTTCATGAAAATAATTCTTTATAAAACCGAAAAAAATCCTTTCATCACGTAAATGTTAAAAAAACATTCTCCTCGTACTTTTGCCGAAAAAGTGAAAAAGTTCCTCATAAAGGAAATATTGCTTACTCACCATGTAGGAAAAGTAAAAAATGGGTAAAAATTACTCCAAACTTACATAAAAATAGTTTTATAAAACATATACATGGATGATATAAATAACCCCACTAAATACTTACGAATAAGCAATCTCGGATAAAAATGAAATTTTCAAAATTATCCCTTACCTTAGGTCTGATATGCTTTGTATAGATCCGAACCTACTGTATAATGATTTGAATATTGTAATTGAATTATTACATAATCATATTCATTGTTATGATATCATATATGTTTCACTTATGACTTTATATAACCCGTTCTTTTGTAAATTCCATGTTAAAGCAGCGTTTTGGGTAAAATCAGTACATTTATCGTATGTGTTTCGACTTGTAGATCATTATATTTTTACTTATATCCTGATTTACATAATTATAGAATGTAAAACATGATTTATATATAATATATATTCATCATATACATATATATTATAGATCGATAAAAGGAATTAAATACACCATCAATGGAGATGGTATGCCGTATGTACGCATGAACGCTGTTTTTGTTTCCTTATTGAATTGAATGAAACTAAATAGATGAAATTCATATATATATACACAAATCCAGTATCATTATTATGTCATATATTTCATGATTACTTATTATATATACTTTATGATCATTCATGAATGGTTAACATGGAGAATGAATTTCATCACATCATGGAGACGGTAGTCCATACATAGTAGGTTGGATAGAAGGTAAAATAGGGTTGTTTCATACTTATAATAACATATCAGTATATTAGTGATACTGATGTTATTAATTCATAATGAAACAACTAAAGAAGAAGAAGTAGAAGAAGAAATAAAGTGGAAAGAATCGGTAACAGATATTACCTCTTCTTTCAACACGCCTTTTTGAAACCTCCTATTAGGGCACTAAGATTGGTCTTTAAAGAAGACCAGTACCTCTAGAATGTTTCTAGGGAAGTGGAGACGAGAAATAGGAAGGTTTTGGCCAATCTTGAAGGCTCAAAGTGGTGTGAGGAAGAGAGGGAGGAGGTGTCCTTTTATAAGGGAGGAGAGGGGCACCTTTGAAAAAACTCAAAATATTATTTTATTATAAAGTCATATTCGCTTATTAATAGCTCCAAATTGATTTATTTCAAATATAAGATAGGGATGGGTCGAAATCCTCTCATCCAAAATAATTTTTGACGTGTTTAAGTTACTATTTTAACCTTATCATTTAGATTTAACTTTATGTTAAATACTTTTTTTTAAAGTGTCTTCTTGTTTTCATACACTATAAGGTTAATAAACATACTATAACAATCCAAAAAAACCTCATGTTTTTTATTATTAATATATATAACCTTATCTAAGTCATTTGGATGAACTTTGGATTTTTATAAATAAAATAACCATTAATAATATAATATTTTTTTTAAAAACTATTTTATGTCGATTTTGACACTATTTTGTAATTGATTTTTGTGAAAATTTTAACAGCATGATTAGTTCGAAAAAAGTTAACTACATGAATACTAAAATTACCTATTATCCTAGAAAATTAGTGGAAATCATAAAAAGTCTAAAATTACATTTATTTGGTTATCTATAACATCAATTATGTCAACATTTCATTAATAAGATAATTACTGCATCATCATTGTGTCATAAATAAATTAAATTATTTAATGTCTAAAAATTATAAATAAAACCCCATTATGTAGGAAATCTATTTATCTTTATAATGAATATTTATAGTCGAATTTATCTTATGTATAACCCTATATGAAAAATTATTTAGTTGTTAAACTTTGATTTTTACTATTTTAACCCTTCTTTAAATAAATTAATAATAAATGCCCTAATCTAATCCAAGTGGGCCTAAATGGACATATTTTATTCCGAGGGTTGTATTTGGTCGAATTAAACTTATCCAATAGAATTAGGGCATATGTTAGGGTAATAATAATATCATTTTTACCCTTAATTACACTATTTACATTTAACCGTGGTAAATAAAAGTAAAAAGGTACTATTCACCAAAAATTATATTTAACACATTGAACCACATTTTACTTAATAATATCAACCATGTCTCTCGGATTTTTGAAATTCCATTAACAGAATCGGTAAAATTATGTTTTATGTAAATTTGCAAATTGTCCTAGAAGGTGGGTAAAAGACGGTGAAATGTTCAATAAAATTTTTATATATCTAAACTTATTATAAAATGACTCCAATGAATTACATTTAACATATATTGGTATTATGTATAAATTTTTAACTAAAATAATGTTAAATAAAATAAGTAATTATTTAAATAAAAATTTGGTTTTTAAATAGTAACCTAGTGTTTTCACTATTCATCAAAAATTGAATGTTTTCAGAAAAATACAAAATTTTCACCCTAAGCTAATTTCGATATTACGAATCCAAAAATGAATTCCATTTTGAAAGATAAAATTTCAAAAAGTGGTTATTACTATTAATAACGGCTAGTTCATAATAATATTATAATAATATCTCATTTAGTGAAACTTGTTATTGCGTACTACACACGCTATCGAAGAAGGTCTTGATTGCATGTAATGCAAGCCAAGTCAGGGCTGCGTGTAGTGAAATCTCCGTTTGGTGTTGTGTATAACATAATCAAAACTTATTTCTTTTATACATTAAACAAAATCTATACTTAATGTTGTGTAGAATAATTTCCCCAAAACGAACTTCAAATAGTGTGGAACACTAGCCAAGAATAGTGTTGCATATACTAAAAACTAATACGGTGTTGTGTATAGTACAAGCTAATCTTGGTGTAGCGTAAACACATGACATAAAAGTAATTAAACATAATATTTCTCATAAAATCTCGGGCTGTTACATAAAATGGAAAGGGACTTCCTCGCCCTCAAAAAAATATATTATGAATCTGTTGGAGGGTATGAGAAAAACTTCACAAATCATGCACGATATGCCTCCGAATTTATCGTTACCCCCAAATTCAGGGTTCACCGCTTTTTTGGTGGGCTGAAACCTATCCTATGGAATGTGCTGTTGATCCATGACTTAGACATCTGAGGAAATTGTTCGATGTTCCCTTAATGTTGAAATGGAGATCAGAGAATCTCAAGGGTATCATGGGGATAAGAAGTGTAAGATGGAATACTGACGGTCTGATGGAAAAATCCAACGGTGTTAAGAAGATCCATCACCCCACATACCAAATGTATAGAAAGAAGAACCTTGGAAATATCCTTTAGGGGATGAGGAAATTCATTAGGTGTGGAAGAGAATGGCTCCTAGATATTAACTGCTGACAAGAAAAACCCGCGTCTACAGTAGAGGAGAGTAATGCTCTGTTTGAACCTCAATTTATTGTTCATTGATACAACTGCAAAGAACTAGGGCATATGGAGAATAAGTTCCCTAATCCAAGGGTTTTTGGAGGCAACCAAAAACCTACATGGTAGAAAGGGAGAGCTTTTTCCATCACTACTTCCAAAGTGAACCTTGAAAACAAATTGGTGATAGGTACGCTAGGTATTCATTGAAGAATAGCGAACAAACATTTTGATTTAGGTTCTATGAATTATTTTATATCCCAAAATATTATTAGAACATTCCCAGCACCACCACAAATCATGGAAGTAATGATGTCACAGAGTAAGGAAAATGGGGCAATCATTACATCCCACGAATGTAACTCCTCCCATATCATAATCCATGGAATGAATTTCCAGGAGAACCTCTTCATATTCCCTCTGGTAAAATTTGATGAAATTATTAACATCGATTATATTTGCTTATATAGAGCCAACATAAATTGATGTGAGAGGGAAATCACTCTCCATGTGGAGAATCCACCCCCGATTATGTACCAGTGCAAGGAAGAAGACAAATCTTCTTTAGCTAAATCATCTTAAGTGTGGATATTACTACCCTATGAGAATGCATATCGGGATCAGATGATTGAGTCTAAGGAGGCAACCATCCTTGATGTCATGCCTATAGTGAGTGAATTCTATGAAGTGTTTCTTAAGGGATTTCCTGGTCTTCCTCCTAGAAGAGATGTTTAATTCTCAGTTGATCTTATAACCGGTTTGTTTCCAATATCCAAGACTCTATATAGAATGGTCGTTGTGGAGCTTGAGGAGATGAAGAAACAACTAAAAGAGAATTTTAATAAAGGGTTTATACGCCCAAGGGATTCACCATGGGGTGCACCAGTCTTCTTCATCAAGAAGAAGGATGGGTAAATGCACCATTGCATCGATTATCATGAGCTTAACCAAATCACGATAAAGACCATGTATCCTCTCCCATGAATTTATGACTTGTTTGATCAGCTGCGATGATCACAATACTTTTCCTAGGTGGATTTGTGGCCAGGATATTATCATATAAGGGTGAAGAAGGAAGATATCCCCAAGACTACTTTTCGTAATAGATATGGGCACTAGGAATTCATAGTAATGAATTTTAGACTCACTAATGCTCCAAAAATTTTCATGGACTTGATTAAGAGAGTCTTTAGAGATTACCTCAACAAATTTTTGGTAGTTTTATAGATTATATTCTCATATACTCCAAATCCAAGGATGATCATGAGGAGCATCAAATAACTGTACTAGTGACCTTGTGAAAGGAGAAGCACTATGAAAAGTACAACAAGTGTGAGTTCTAGTTGAAGGAGGTCGCATTTTTGGGCCATATCATTAGAAATAGTGGGATATCTGTGGATCTCTCCAAGACAGCTACAATTGAGGGGTGTTTGAGGCCAACATCGGTAACAGATATCCTTAGCTTCTTGGGGTTATATAGATATAATCGACAATTTGTGAGAAATTTATCATGATTGTCTAACCATCATAGCAAAGTTACTCAGAAGGGAGTTAAGTTTTATTGAAATGATTAATGAAAAGAAATAATCAAGGAGTTTATAAAAAGTCTTATCACTGCACTCGTTCTCACTTTACCAACAATTGGGGAACTTTTGTGGTATTCAGTGATGCTTCGATGATGGGACTGGGCTTTGTGTTGAAGCAAAATTAAAAATTCATTTCCTATGCTTCAAGGAAATTGAATGTTCATGGGCAGAATTACCCAACACATGATCTGGGATTGGTTGAAGTGATATTCGCCTTAAAATTTTGGTAGCATTACCTCCTTAGGGAGAAGTGTGAAATAAATACGGACCACAAAATACGAAAGTATATATTCACAAATAAAGAGTTGAACATGCGCCAATGAAGATGATTAGTACTGATCAAAGGCTATGACTGCTCAATAAATTACCACCCGTGGAAAGAGAACAAGGTGGTGGATGCTCTATGTATGAAATACCCAATGATTCTATCATTGATGATACATTAGAAGGATCCAATATTTTTAGATTGGAAGAAGATTGAAGTGAGAATCATAAATAAGGGAACAACATCAATCCTTTCACAAATTATTTTTCGATCGTCTTTTTTAAAAAGTTTAAAGGATGATCAAAAGGATGATGTGTGAATTCAGAAGAATGTTGAAGCTATCAGAAGATGGAAATCCTTGATGTTCAATTTTAATGAAGAAGTAATTGTGAGATTTGGGAAACTAATATGAGTTTTATCAAGTTAATAGATGAAGAAGGAACTTTTGGATGATCCACATAGTTCAAATTTCTCTATTCACCTAGGAAACAAAAAGATGCATTATGATCTCCGAGAACATTAATGGTGGAATAATATGAAGAAAGAGAACATTGAGTATACATCAATGTGCCTGGTGTGTCAGCAAGTGAAGACAGAGTGACATAAGTATAAGGGGATAATGCAACAATTTCCCATATTCGCATGTAAATGGGAGAACATCACCATGGACTTTGTTACAAGGCTTCTAAAGACATCCAAAGGCAATAATGCAAGTTGGGTTGTTGTGGATCATCTTAAAAATTCTGTTAACTTTATTGCAATTTGTGAGGATTTTTCATTGGATCAACTGGAACAGATATATATCATAGAATTGGTAAGGATTTATGGAGTAAAACTATCTATTGTATCCGGTCGAGATCCATGATTAACATCTATTTTTGGTAAGAGTTTTCAACATGCCCTGGATACTGTGCTGAACTTCAGTACAACTTATCATCCTCAAACTGATGGCCAATCTTCTCAGAATATCCAAACACTTGAGGATATGCTGAGAGCATGGTCAATGGGCTTTAAAGAAGGATGGGATCAACATCTTCCTCTGGTTGAATTCTACTAAAATAACAGTTTCCACTCAAGAAACAGAATGGAACCTTATGACGCCCTATATGTGGAGAGGTATAGAACACTGCTGTGTTGGGATAATATCGGTGAGCAGAAGCAGCTAGGACCAGAAATGGTTGAAGAAATGGTGGAGAAGGTAAAAACCATACGACATCATATCAAGGCAACCTAGAGTCAAAAGAAGAGTTATGTAGATAACTGTTGACAATACCTTGAGTTTAATGTTGGAGACATGGTATTTCTACGCATATCTCTATGATAGAAGGTCATGAGGTTTGGAATGAAAGGGAAGTTATGTCCTAGTTACATCATCCCCTTTGAAATTCTTTATCATGTTGGGGATGTGGCCTATCGACTAGCACGTCCAATTACCATGGCCAAAGTACATTATTTATTTCATGTATCCCTCTTAAGCAAGTACATACCAAACCCTTCACATGTACTCTCATTGGAGGTAGTACATCTAGAGGATGATCTTTCTTATGAGGAGAAACTAGTGATGATATTAGATTATAGAGAAACATTTCTACAAAATAATACATTTCCCCTTGTTAAGGTGTTGTGAAAAAACCACAGGTTTGAAGAAGCAACGTGGGAATCAGAGGAATTGATGACGCAAAGTTAACCACATTTTTTAGAGTGGGAAAAGGAAATTTTGAGGGTGAAATTTCTTAAATGGGGAAGATTGTAACGACCCAAACATTCATTAATCCCCCTTGATCTCATGTCTAATTATGTAAACTGTTAAAATAAATGTAAAAATCATTGTTTTTATGATTTTGGATTTTGAAATCCCATCAAGATTTGTGACCACTGTTAATATAGCCATTGAACATTGACCACCTAATTAGTATAAATATAGAGCTTTAACAAATCCAATTTACTTAGAAAAAGGATGTAATGGCCTCATACAGTTGACTTGATTTGTATGAAGCCCATTTTTTAGATCTCTGAAAGGAGGTGACTTCATTGGGATTTGCTCTTAACCATGCGCAAGCCGAGCTTGAACCCGTTATTCATGAGCGGAACCGACTACAAGAGAAGAGAATGTTAATAGAGTTTACCACCCGAGCGATGTTATTTGAGCAACTCCTAAAGTTTGTCACCATCACACACCTTACCCATTGGTCTTATGTGGGTGTTATAAGGGGTTTTGTAAAAATACCCTATCACTATGATTATGTGAGTTATTTTTGTATAAATAATTTGCATTCATTTTATTATTATTACTTTGTAAATTATTTTTAAAAAAAAATAGTAATTGTAGTTAATATTCAACTAAGAAATATATTTTAAAGAATTAATAAATATTTTGAATTAAATTATATTTTAATAAATTATTATTATTATTATTATTATATTACAATTTATTAAATATTGATTATCTTATAATTTTTTGAATTTTTGTTATGGTTTGAAAAGAGTTTTTCTCAAAACCCATGAATTTACAATAAACATTGGTTTTTATTTTAATTGTTAAAATTACCATATTTAGAAAATTATATAGATAAAATTAATATTATTTTTGGAATAAGGATGTCAAAGTTATCCAGTTGTGAATTTTTCATAATTTGCTGAGACAATCAAATTTTTGGGTAAAAATTAAATCTGATTTAAATATATAATGTGTTTTATGACATCATAATGACCCAATAGTGATGTAATAAAATACTATAAACATTATGTTCAGAAAATATTTGTTTTCCATTAAAATAATGAGGTTTTGGATTTTATTTATTTATTTTACAATGCTTTGGTGGACCCTTCAAGGCATATAAAACATTTTGTTGTTTTAAATTGTTTTCCTTTAGAGTGTGACTCACCTCCACATAAGCCACCCAATTATTTTAAGATGTTTGGACATTGGACTTATACAATATTTTCTTCCTATAACCTTTGGAAAAAAACCATGGGCAAAAACCGTGGGCTGGTTTGTGATTTTGATTAGTTTAATGTGA
This sequence comes from Viscum album, assembly GCA_963277665.1. NCBI lineage: Eukaryota > Viridiplantae > Streptophyta > Magnoliopsida > Santalales > Viscaceae > Viscum > Viscum album. The sequence continues at coordinate 1,949,003,280 of OY728130.1, forward strand.
GGTGTCCCAAACCTTAATAGTAAAATATTCCCTCTCATTCATATATAAACCCACCCAAGATCCCACATCCTCTTCACTAAAACCCTTTGGAGTTCTTCCAAAATCTTCCATCCTCTATCTAGAATCTTCCCAAGGTGACCTAATCTCCCAAGAAGCCTCTCTCAAGCCTTTGGGATCACACTTCCAACTAATGGATTTTTTCCTTTCTCTTTTTTTCTCTAATTTTCATTAAGTTTTTATGACTTTTTTTCAATTACAAATGTTGGGGTATAATTTAGAATCTCCCCCATACTTCTCTTTTTATGTTTTGATGATGGTAGACCCTTTCACTCTCATTAATTCTACCTATTTACACCCGTTACTATGACGAAAGTTTGTGAGGGATTTCTCTCTCCACTTTTACATCCTAGTAATTATTTTTTATGATTCATCTAAATTCCATTACATTTGTTGGGACATGTATCTATATGACCTCCTTACTTCCCATTTCATGTAAATATGAAGATACACCCCTTTATATCTCATCAATTGTTTTTATGAATTCTTATTTCACGTCATCATGCTTCCGAAATTGTACTACAGTATTCCAAGACAATTTCATTGTGTAGTGAATAAAATGCCCATTTATTTATCAAGGGTGTTAATCTTCAGGAACATTTAGTTATTTATTACAAATCTTCATGTATGTATTCTACATCCATTTTTCATGCAATAAATTATGGTGATTGGTTGTATATTGTATGATCCAGGTGGCACACTTATGAATGAAATGAAATGTTTAAGAAAGGGGGCAACCTGATAGCGCTCCAATGCATTGGGTAAAGTATAGTATAATGATAAGTCTTGTGAAATGATTGTTGAATCATTCTTATTCATGTTCAATGAAGGTTTACTCGTTCTTCATGTTCCATGAGGGTTTACTCATTCTCTATGTGTAATGATTATTAGCTCATGATCCATGTGCAATGAGACTTGTCTCATGATAATTCAATGTTAAGTGTTATTGCCACATTTCTAGGTTATGATTTATCATGATTTATCATGCCTTTATGTTCATGTTTCTATTGTGATTCAGTCATATGCCTATTGTCTAACATTTATTGTATTCCTCATGTTATTATAGGTTTATTCCCTTACATGGATTTATATCTCACCCTTTTCTTATTCATGTTCTCAGGTTATCATATTCAATGCTATGTACAAGGAAAATTAGTGGTCATGTAAAGGATAATCTCAATAAAGATGTTGGGTGATTTATGTCCTATGTTGTTATGTATTGATCCTAAGCCCCAAAGACACTAGAACTCTCAATATTCCATGTTGTATGAAGTGAAATTTATGTAAAAAACATGTTCATGTATTAAATAAAGAGCTGGGTTATAATTGTTGGTATGAGAGGATAGGTTTAGTTATTTTTGGGATTAGGATTAAAAACCCTATTGATTCCTTAGAGACAAGACTACGTATAATAAAAACATCCCTACGTTTTGGTGAGTATTTATTAAGTGGTTTATAAAGAAAATACATCCTTGTCTGGATACGATCAGGTAGAGGCAGCTTTGGAACAGACGTACCTAGGGGTGAAACCCTAACAAAGAGTTTCGAGCTTGCCCCGAGGTATCCTGGTACATGGAAACATGCCTTTATAAACTCTTGGTTACGACACTCCCATGGGATATGCTTTGGAAAATTCAAAATCTTAGTATGAACCCTTATTAAGGGAATTAAAAATGATGCCCCTCAGAATATATGTTATAAATTTGATCATGAATATAATATATTGATGCCTTTTGATTCATAAGTAAAGGAAATAATAGTTATTTATAAGTCATCATATTTTTCCTTGGATTACCCTTTATGTGTTAGCCCTAACTTTCCTTTTATTCCTTGCAATGGCCGGTAATAGGAGGACATGAGCTAACAACCAATGTGAAGATCAATGTGATGAATGTGCTAATGAGATTCCCAATCTTATGGGAGAAGGAATCAAATTTTTTTTTCACAATTCCTTATCAGTTATCTCAAGATTTGAATAAAAACATGGGTCAATAGGAACGTTAACCCTTGTTAAGAAAGAAAAAGTCTCTATCGAGAGCTTCATGTGACAAAGGCCTCATACTTTTAATGGATCATTTGATCACTCAATTGTCGAAAAATTGATCAACTCCATTGAAATGATCTTACCTATCATTCAATGATCTGAACAAGAGACAGTTATCCAAGCTGATTATCATATGGAGTGTGAAGCTGATAAATGTTGGAAGTTGATCAAAAATATGAAGCCTGAGGAGGAGATCGAGGTGTTGGAATAGAATGATTTACCAAATATTTTTTTTGATAATTATTTTCTACGCACCCTCCAACTTAAGATGAAAAGGGACTTTCCTTACCCTCAAGAAAAAAATGACGTATCTGTCAGAGCGTATGAGGAAAACTTCACAAGGATTGCACGATATACTTCCAGCTTTGTTGTTACCCCCGAATTCACGGTTGACTGCTTCTTTTGTGGGCTGAAACCTATCATACTAATTGCACTGGAGATCCATGAATTTGACAACTATGAGGAAATTGTCAGATGTTCCCTTATGGTCAAAATAGAGATCAGGGAATCTCAAGGGTATCATGGGGATAAGAAGTGTAAGGTGGAATTAAATGCTGGAAGTCCGATGGATAAATCCAATGGTACAAAGATGATCCATCACCCCAATTTCCAAAGGTGTGGAAAGAAGAACCCCGGAAATTGCCTCAAGGGGATGGGGAAATGCTTTAGGTGTGGAAGAGAAGGGAACCTTGCTATTAACTGTTGACAAAAAAACCCACAGCTGCAACAGAGGGTAGGAATGCTCCGTTCGAACCTCAACACATTTTTCATTTCTACAACTACAAATAACTAGCGAATCTTGTAAATAAGTTCCCTATCACAAGGGTTTTCGAAGGCAACCAACAACATCCAAGGCAGTAAGGGGGAGCTTTTTCCTTCACTACTGCCGAAGTGAACCCAAAACTGAATTGGTGATAGGTATGCTAGTTATTCATTCAAGAATAGATAATGTACTTTTTTTATTCAGGTTCAATGCATTCTTTTATATCCCAATATTTTAGTAGAACAATCCCAGCACCACCAAAAATCCTGGAAGTAATGATGTCTGTGAGTACGGAAAATGGGGAAATCTTTGTATCCCATGAATATAACTCCACCCATATCATTATCTATGGAATGAATTTCCTGGAAAACCATGTCATACTCCCTCTGGAGGAATTTTATCCAATTCTTGGAATGGATTGGATTTCCTTATATAGAGCCAACATAAATTGACGTGAGAGGTAAATCACTCTACATGTGGAGAATTGACCCCCCAATTCTGTACAAGTTCAAGGAAGAAGCTGAATCTTCTTTAGAAACATCATATCAAGTGTGGGTATTACTGCCCTATGAGCACACGTATCTGGCTCAGATGATTGAGTCTATAGAGGCAACCATCCTTGAAGACATGCCTATTGTGAGGGAATTCACTAAAATGTTTCCCATGGAATTGCCTCATCTTCCTCCTAGAAGAGATGTTGAACTCTCAATCGATCTTATAACTGGTGAGTTTCTAATATCCAAGATTGTATATAGAATGGATATTGTGGAGCATAAGGAGCTAAAGATACAACTACAGGAGAATCTGGATAAAGGGTTTATATGCCCAAGTGCTTCACCATGGGGTAAACCAGTCCACTTCATCAAGAAGAAGGATGTGTCAATGCCCCTTTGCATCGATTATCGTGAGCTTAAAAAATCACGATAAAGAACAAGTATCCTCTCCCATGAATTGATGACATGTTCGATCAGCTGTGTGGAGAACAATACTTCTCCAAGTTGGATTTTTTGTTAGGATATTATCAAGTAAGGGTGAAGAAGGGAGATATCCCCAAGACTGCCTTTCAAACAATATAAGAGCACTATGAATTCAAAGTAATTTCTTTCAGACTCACTAATGCTCCAAAAATATTTATGGACATGATGAATAGATTCTTTAGAGATTACCTCAACAAATATTTGTTAGTTTTTATAGATTATATTCTCATATACATAAAAACCATGTAGGATCATGAGGAGAATTAATGAACTATACTAAAGACCTGGGGAAAGGAGAATATCTATGAAAAGTACAGGAAGTGTGAGTTTTAGTTGAAGGAGGTCTCATTCTTGGGCTATATCATCACAAACAATGGGATATATGTGGATCTATCCAAGACAGCTACAATTGAGGGATGACTAAGGCCAATATTGGTAACAGATATCCATAGATTCTTAGGGTTAGCTAGATATTATCGACGATTTGTGAGAAATTTATCATGATTGTACAACCCTCTTACCAATATAACTCAAAAGGGAGTAAGGTTTTCTAGTAGTTATGAATATAGAGAAAGCATCATGGTGTGGATAAAAAGGCTTATCACCATGCACATGCTCACTTTACCCACAAGTGGAGTTCTTTTGTGGTATTCAGTGATGCTTCGAATAAGATACTGGGGTGTGTGTTGATGAAAAATGACAAATTCATTTCCTATGTTTCAAGTCAATTAAATGTTCAAGAGTTAAATTACCCAACACATTATATTGGATTGGCTATGGTGATTTTCACCTTAAATGTTTTTCATAATTATCTTTTTGGTGAGAAGTGTGAAATAAATATGGGCCACAAAATACTTAAGTATATATTAACATAGAAAGAGTTGAACATGCACCAACGAAGATGGTTAAAGATGATTAAAGACTATGACTGCTCAATCAATTACCACCTAGGGAAAGTGAACAAGGTAGAAGATCCTCTAAGTATACAATACCATACAATTCTATCATTGATGAGAATTGAGAAGGATCCAATATTTTAATATTTGATGAAGATGGACATGAGAATCATAAAGAAGGAAATATCATCAATCCTTCCACAAATTATTTATAAAACATATCTTTTTGAAAGGATAGAATATAATCAAAGGGATTATGTGTGAATTAATAAGAAAGTGGAAGCAATCAGAAGAGTTAAATCATCAGTGTTCAATGTTAATGAAAAAGGGATTCTGAGATTAAAAAAATACAATGTGTTACATCATGTTTAGAGATGATGAATGAACTTTTGGACGATTCACATAGTTCAATTTATCTATTCTCCTTGGAAACAAAAGGATGTATTGATATCTTTGAGAGCATTATTGGTGTAGTAATATGAAGAAGGACGTCCCTGAGTATACATCAAAGTGCCCCGTGTGTAAGAAAGTGAAGGAAGAGAGGCAGAAGTATAAGGGGATGATGCGACCATTGCCCATACCAGTATGGAAATGGGGGAACATCACCATGTACTTTGTCAGTGGACTTCCAAATACATCCAATGTCAACAATGAAATTTGGGTTTTTTTGGATTGTCTTAACAGGTCTGCACACTTTATTGCAATTTAGGTGGATTTCTCATTTGTTCAACTGGCAGAGATATTTATTACAGAAGTGGTAAGGCTACATGGAGTACGACTATCTATTGTATCCAATTAAGATCAAAGATTCACCTCTATGTTTTGGAAGAGTATTTAACATATTCTAGATATTGAGATGAACTTCAGTACAGCTTATCATCCTCAAATTGATGGCCAATCTGAGAATACTATCCCAACAGTTAAGGATATGTTGAGAGCAAGCTCAATGGACTTTAAAGAAGGATGGGATCAAAATCTTCCTCTGGTGGAATTCTCCTATAATAACAGTTTCCACTCAAGCATCCGAATTGAATTTTATGAAGCCCTATATGGGAAGAGGTGCAGAACACTGACCTGTTGGGATGATTTCGGTAATCATAAGCCGCAAGGACCTTAAATGGCTGAATAAATAGTGGAGAAGGTGAAAACCATTTAGTAGCATATCAATGTATCCCAGAGTGGACAGAAGAGTTATGAAGATAACTTTCGATGATATATTGAGTTTAAAGTTAGAGACATGATATTTCTATACATATCTCTGTGGAAGAAGGTCAGGAGGTTTGGAAACAAAGGGAAGTTAAGTCCATGTTTCATTGGTCCCTTCTAAATTATTAATCGTGTTGGGGCTATGGCCTATCGACAAGAACTTCCTCCTACCATGGGAAAATTACATGATGTCTTCCATGTATCCCTCTTATGTAAGTACATACTAGACCCGTCACATGTACTCTCTTTGGAGGTAGTACGACTAGAGGATGATCTTTCTTATGAGGAGAAACTAGTGAAGATATTATATTATAGATAAAAAGATCTATGAAATAACAAAATAACCCTCATCAAGGTGTTTTGAAAAAACCACAACTTTGATGAAGCGACGTGGGAATCAGTGGAAGTGATGAAGAAAAGTTACCCACATTTTTGTAGAGTGGGAAAAGGAAATTTCAAGGGTGAAATTTCATAAAGGGTGAAGATTGTAATCACCCAAACATTCATTAATTCCTCTTGATCTGATTTCTCATTATGTAAATTGTTTATATAAATGTTAGCATCATTGGTTTTATGTATTTGGATTTTAAAATACCATCAAGATTTGTGACTGCTGTTAATATAGCCGTTGAACAGTGATCACCTGATTAGTATAAATTTAGAGCTTTAAAAAATCCAATTTACTCAGACAAAGGATGCAATGGCCTCATCCAATAGACTTGCTATGTACGAAGCCCATTTTTTGGAGCTCATAAATGAGGTAGATTCATTGGGATTCACTCTTGACCAAGACCAAGTTGAGCTAGAACACGTTAAGATTGAGTGGAACCGACTACTGGAGAAGAGGAAGTTAATATAGATTACCACCCGAGGGATGTTATCTGAGCCACCCCAAGAGTCTATCCCCATCACACACCTTACCCATTTATCTAATGTGGGTGTTATAAAGGGTTATGTATAATTTCCTTATCACTATTATTATGTGCATTATTTTTGTGTAAAGAATGTGCATTCATTTTATTATTGTTACTTTGTAAATTGTCTTTAAAACACAGATAGTATTTTTAGTTAAGATTCAACTAAGAAATATATTTTGACGAGTTAATGGATATTTTGAATAAATTAATATTTTAATAAAATAATATTATTTTTATATTACTTAATTATTAAATATAAATTATTGTATAATTTTATGAATTTTTATTATGGTTTGAAAGCAGTTTTTGTCAAAACCCATGAATTTTCGATAAATGTTGGTTTTTATTTTAAATGTAAAAAATTCCCATATATAGAGAATTACTTACATAAAATGAATATTATTTTTGGAATCAGGACGTCGAATTTATTCAATGGTGAATTATTTATAATTTTCTGAGATAGTTTAATTTTTGGGTAAAAATTAAGTCCGATTTAAATATATAATGTGTTTTATTACATCATAATGACCCAATTGTGATGTAATAAAATACTATAAACATTATTTTAGTACAATATATGTTTTTATATTAATATAATGATATTTTGGATTTGTTTTATTTATTTTAAATTTTTTTTGGGGACCCTTCAAGGCTTATAAAACATTTTTTATTTTTGAATTGTTTTGCTTTAGAGTGTGACTCACCTCCACATAAGCCACCCTATTATTTTAAGAAGTTTGGCCATTGGCCTTATAAAATATTTTCTTCCATTCCATTTTTGAAAAAAAAACAAGGTAAAAACCATGGGCTAGTTTGTGTTTTTGATTAGTTTAATGTGAGGTGTCCTAATCCTAAATAATAAAGAATTCCCTCTTCGTTATATATAAACCCACCAATTTACCACATCCTCTTCACTCAAAGACTTTGGAGTTCATCCAAACTCTTCCATACTCTCTCTAGAAATCTCTTAATGTGCCCCAATATCTCAATAAGCCTCTCTCAATCCTCTCCCATGCTTTTGGGATGACACTTCCAAGTAAGGGATTTCATCCTTTCTCCTTTTTCTCCAATTTTCTTTAAGAAGTTATGCCCTTTTTTCAATTAAAAATGTTGGGATATGATTTCTCACCTCCCCCATACTTCTATATTTATGTTTGGATGATGGGATACTCCTTTAGCTCTCATTATTTCCTCCAATGTACACCTGTTACCATGCCGAAAGTTTGTGAGGGATTTCTCTCTCCTCTTTTACATCCAAGTAATTATTTTGTATTATGCATCTAAATTCCATTACGATTGTTGGGACATGTATCTATATGACCTCCTTACTGAAAATTTTATGTAAATACTAAGATACACCCCTTTCTCTCTCATAAACCTATTTTTATGAATTTTTATTTAACATTGTCATGCTGCCGAAATTGCACTACGATTTTCCAAGCCAATGTCATTATGTAGCGAATACCATGCCCATTTATCTGTCAAGGGTATGCACCTTTTTGAAAATTTAGTTATTTATTATAAATCTTCATGTATGTATTCCAAATCCATTTATCATGGAATAAATGATGATGATTTCTTACATGTTGTATGATCCATGTGGCACACTTATGAATGAAATGAAATGATTAAGAAAGGGTGCACCTTGATAGCGATACAATGCATTGGGTAAAGTATAGTATCATGATACATCATGTTCAATAAGTGTTGATTCATGCTAATTCAAGTGAAACGAGGGTTTTGTCATGGTTCAGGTGCAATGAAGGTTTATTCATGCACCATGTGCAATGAGACTTGGCTCATGCTAATTCGATTTTAAGTGTTATTGCCACATTTCCTTGTTATGATTGTCATGATTTATCATTACATTATGTTCATATTTATCTTATGCTCCATTGATAAGCCTATTGTCTAAAATGTATTTTATTCCTCATGTTATTCTATGTTTATTCTCTTACTAGGCATTATAACTCACCTTTTTCTTAGGCATGTCCTCAAGTTATCCTATGAAATGATAAGTATGAGGGAATGTAGTGGTCATGTAAAGGATGTTTTCAATAAATATGTTTGGCGTTTAATGTTCTATGTTGTTATGTAATGATCCTAAGCCCCAAAGACACTAGAACTCTCGATCATCCATGTTATATCAAGTGAAATTTATGTAATAAATCATGTTTAAGTATGAAATAAAGAGCAGGGTTTTTATATCTAGAGTCTGTTTATTTATCATAAATCCCATATATAAAGGAATTATGTTAAACCTAAAGAGGTTTTAGAAGAAGAGAAAGAGTTTTAAACAATAATTTTTTTTAATCTTTGTTATAACTCTATAAAATTTTAATAAAGTATGATTATATATAAATAAAAATATCTTAAATATAATTATATGTTATTATTTAATTATAATTAACAAAATATATATCATATTCCATCAAAATGGATATGAAATCATCATTTGTGTATATGTTGGACTATCGCCACAAGAACCAATTTCATTATTGTTCCACTGCCACCTATCACTGCTGGATATAATTATTGATTTAATATATATATATATATATATATATATTTGTGATATTTTTTATATTATAATTCCCCTATAATTATAATAACACATATACCTTCTAACCTCCCTACCAGTTGGAAAAATAATGCTTCTCATGTTTACGCCAGACTACCACCTCGTGAACCGATATGAAGTGTTTTTCATTTATATTTTACATCAATGATTATAAGAATATATTAAATGAATATATAAGATATTTTTATCATAATTATACATTTTTTATTTATGATATCACATATACCATTGAGTTTCCATTCTGTGTGGGATATGATAACGTCCTTCATGTGTAAGGTGTACTACTATTTCATGAAGCATTGTGTTTCATTTTTCATTAATGATTTGAATGGAAGTTAATTATAATAATTTTTTTGAATATATGTGATATATATGAAATAAAAATCATTATTAAATGGTAATATATTATTTAACTTTATTTTATTTCATCCATCATTAAAATGGGAACAATGTTCATCCGTACGTGCGAACTACTATCTCCATTGACACTGTGTTTGATTTTCTATATCATGAATTTTTATATTACCCTAAATACATATATTATGAATATATAATATATTTATATAATGTTTATAATTATTTATATTATTTATCCATGATTAAAATAAGAGTAAAAAAATACCAAATCAAAAATTACATGAAAAAAAAGTTGTCATTACCCAAGTCATGAATTTAACGTGGAATTATTCATAAATGGGTAATAAAAGTTGATAATTAAATAAAATATAGAATTATATATATATTATGGTCATCTAAAAGATTTAAAATAAACATATATTTATTTTATTGTAGCATCAAATGTGTACAATATAATTCGAGACTTCAAGTAAGGTATTTCCATTTCACTTTTACATTCTGTGAGACAAATACCATTTTCACCTTGTGTTTATTTTATGTGGTGTATATAATGAACATGAATGAATTTTTATTATTAATATATTGATAATTATGAAATTTTATTACAAAAAATTAATGGTATTTATCATTTAAATTATACCAATGTGGTAAGGGATTTGTTTCTCAATTTTCTTTTTTGGTACATATGTTGTGTTATGAACTTATCTTCTCTTATGAAGTGTATATACATCACATTTCAAATTTAATATCATGATTTTATTTATTCTTATGATATTTTTTTTAATTTAATGTTTTTATTTCATTGGACATATGATTCAATGTTACCAATGTGTTGTGGTTTTTAGGATACAATCTCACTGCTTATCGAGATTGTTTAAGTTTATACTTTTAGTGAAGAAATGGTAAAATCCATATACAATGAAACAAATTAATTTTATTAAACTATTTTTATGTTATGATATTCAATTTTCCACTCATTTTCCTACATGTATGTTCTCATTATTCTAAAATGACGTCTTTAATGAAAGCCTGCTTTATTTCTACCTTCGGTCAAAAACCCATTTTCTTCTATATCAATGATTTCAAAAAATGTTTTCAACTTTTTATAATATTTATCTAGTATTATTTAAAGTGTTATATAACATGATTTTAATTGTTACAAAACATTTTATAAGTAATTCTCACGTATTTTTTAAAAAAAATATGTTTGTATTTTATTGAAAATTTGAATAAAATATTTGTTTTAATGCATATGAAATTTCTGACCTTCATTAAAAGACATTGTTCTAAATATTTCTATTTTGTTTTAAAAGTTTATTTTTAATGAAATTTATTCAATAAAAAAATCTTCGATTTCAAAGTATAAAGGTTATTTTACTCAATAAATTTTTAAAATTATTTTAAATTCTCCTTTATATGTTTTAAGGGTTATTTAAAAAAATGATTTGAAAATGTTTTTTGTATTAAAAATTATTTTTGAAAGTTTAAAGGATATTTTCCTCCGAAAATGTTCCAAGTGATCATTCAAAAATAAATTTCTATCTATGATGAAATCTTTTGATCTTAGTTATTCTATAATAGGAATAATATTGAATAATACAATTTGTATTCTTTCTATGAATTATTTATATTTATAATGACATGATGTTTATAAAACCCATTTCAATTGCATAGTTTATACCATGAAAAATGGTTTTTAAAACCAATTATTCTTCAATGGGTTATAAAATAATGAAATGATAATGTGATTATGAAACCAGTCTCTTTTCCAACGGTTGTGTTATATTGAAATGTTTATGAAACCCATTTATTTTCTAATGTACTGATATGATAAATGTTTCATAATATTGTGGAACAAATATGTATAATTTAATATTATGATTAGCGACACCTATACCTTTCTCTAATTAATGGGTTAAATATTGATATCTCATGAGATAAATAGGGTGCCAATGAGATTAAACTGAGTTTAGTGATGGAATTTTTCCACTATGATAGTCTTAGAGGTGATCCTTGAATAATACAATAGTTTGGGGAGTTCACATACACCACTATTATTGTTTGGAAATTATAATTTAATTCTAAATAAATTATTTAATATTCTTATATATTTACCACAAATCTATATATTAAAACAATGTTATGATCTCATGGTATATTTTCCTCCATTACCTTTTTATTCATGTCTTTTTAACATCGATAATTTATGTCATGATCATGTTTCTGATCTATGATACATAAGTTATGGTTTTTAAATGTTATTCTCATGATTTCATACCCTCATCCTAATGATATGTTGATATCTCCCTGATTTACAGTTATTAAGCTTCTGATTAAACATTTCTTATGTTTCCATTCCATAGGTTTTAATAAAAGTTATTTTATATTATATGTCTACGAGGGGTAATATTTACGAAGAACATAGTGGGAGAAGATATAGGTCATATATGGACTAGTTGTTTATGTCTCTATATTTCCAAAAGAACTATATTTTTATAATTCTAGGGGAAGGTTTTTGTAATAATATTAATATTCTTATAAAAAGATATGAAATATATGGATGGTAATTTTTGGACTTTATAGTTGGTATTAGAGTAATGGATTTTCTATCATTTGGAAACTAGGATGATAAAGCATTAATATAATCCCAATAAATAATTATATGTATATGGCTAGGGATATGTATAGGGATAATTATAAGGATAATTAAAATTATATGGAAATGTCCTATAATTTAGGTAAAGGATACAAAGAGTAGATTTCAAAAAATTACATCTCTTTCTTGATACTACAAGTGGATGTGACTCTATCAAAGAGTTATATAATGGTAATAAGATAAAAAGCCCAGGTTTAGTTGGAAATTATTGTCACCTGGTGTGTAAAAGTGGGAATTGATTCACACCTGGTTTGATGCTCCTGGGGACATGTTTTTGGAAATTGAAAACCTTTTTAAAAAATATCATTAAAGAGTTAAATAAGTAACATGAATAACCTAAGTTATGCCTAAGGTTTCATATCTTGTAAATAGTTTTTCATTATATAGACATCATATAAATTATTTTTCATTATTGTGTGGCTTCCCACCACGATTATTGTTTCTCACTCTATGTTATTTTATTTAGTCAATGGAAGGAACATGAAGAAATTAATTTTACATTGAGTGTGATAGACAGTGTACTGATGTGAAATCCAATGTTATGATTATTTGAATGAATATTATTGTGAATATACCTAATTGTTATCATGATATATGATTAAAAACTTTCACCTTAACCAACTCTTTGTCTCACAAATAAAGAGAAGGATGGGATTCTCTATGATATTGGGTGTTGGGGACCATGGTGAAATGAAGATTCAGATTACTATATGTCATGAATGTGAGAAGAATCAACAATGTGAATGACTTAGAGGAACAAAAAATATTATTTGAGTGTATAAAATAATGAAATAATGAAGGTAATTTTTGAGGAAAAAAATAAATGATCAGCTTATAAAATGGATGAGAATAATGGTCTCCCTATGGTATCATTTATGAGAAAATGTTTTCAATATGAAAATTTCATCATTATACAAATCAATGCCTTAGGGTAAATCTGATGAGTATAATTAATAAGCTGGTATGAGTAATGGTTATATTTTAGATAATGAAGAGACCAAAAATTTAAAATTAAATGTTTTGAATATTTTAATTGTATTTTTATGTTAAATTTAAGAATCATAATATTATTGGGTTTGATGAATATTAAGAAAATAGTCATATTTAAAATTTTATGAAATAGTTATTAATGAATAATATGATTAATATTAGTTAATGGTTTAATAATAAAGCTGAATTGATGAAGTATTATTGTATTAGAATTCAGTAATTATTAATTATTTCAAAAAAATTATAGAAGTTTCTCATTAAAGATTTTGATGAATTTATAAAATGTTACTAAGAACATAGAATAGTAATTTAATAGAATGGTGATATTTAATAAAAAACACATGATTAAGTGAAATATAACCCTCATTATGTTTTTAATGTCACGATTAATTTTTTGGGATAAATAGATGTTTGATATAGATATTTTAAATTGGATATAATTAATTACCTTTGAATGGATTAATGATTTGATGAAAAAGTGATTTTTTTATCATTGATGGAGTTTATAGATTTTTTTATTTAAATAATATATTAAAAAATCGTTGGTTTTATTTAATAATTAATAAATAATTTATGAATTCATTGTAATTTTATGGTCATTTTGGTTATTAAAATGTTATAAAAGAATATATTTCCAAGGTTTTAACTTATTTGGGTTACAAAAATGAGGACCTATATTATGGTATTTGGGATAATATGTTATGATGAAATATAGTGACCTTATTTATAAATTTCATAATTTTTAAAGGGTATTAAGGTTAACCATTATTGGAATGCATTTATTTGATATGTGGATGATGTTTTAGAGATTAATTTATTACTTCAACATATGAATATTTTTTTATATTGGATAACCAGTGGTATAAAATTTTACTTTGATGATAACTAGATATATAAGGAATAAATTATATTTCTATTATGAATACTGTGATCCATTAGTTCTTCATGAATAAAAATAATTCAACTCTATTTATTATAGTAAGATATAAAATGTTAACTGATCAAATAACTACCAAATGATGAAATTGTTCTTACTATGTATCTCAAAGTTAGGCCCTATGTATGCATATCCCTTTGAAATTATTGAATATATCAAGATGGTTTCTTATTTATTAGATATTATAACAATCTTTCCTTGGCTTTAGGATGTATTCCAAGTATCTCACCTTAGGAAGTTTATACTTGATCCATCACATATACTAAAATCAGAGGTCATACTAAAGGAGTATGACTTTCTTTATGTGGAACAAAGGGAAGATATTCTAAATCATTCTGAAAATATTCTATGAAAAATACCAATACCCTAGTTAGTGCTTTTTAGAAAAACCATCATCTTGGAAAATCTATGTGGGGACCTAAAGATGTAATGAACCATAATTATACAAATTTTTTTCAAACAAAGTGTCTAATTTTGATGGCGAAATTAATTTCAAGTGGGGTAGAATGTAACACATTGAGATTATATGAAATTTATTAAATAATTTTTTTTATATTTATATTTTTTTGAAATAAAAGTACAATTTTACTTGAATTTAAGATAACATTTATTTTATCTCTCATTATAGGAAACACTAAATTTATCTTGTATAACATGTAACACTGATTTTAAATGAAACAAGATAAATGATTGAAATATTATTAATTAATATGATAACAATAATATATTCATTATAATAATTGGTATCAAAAGGATAAATGAAATAATAAAAATATTTTTTTACACATGTAAATAAAATTAATTCTTTGGTTATAAGAGATAAAAATAAATTGATTTTTTTTTCTTAAAAACGTTATTTTTCTAAAAGGAATATTTCTCAAATTTTACATACATATATTAAAATTTATTGTTTCCAATTTCATATTGTTTTTCAAAAAAATATTCTTCTTTTCATGTCAAAACTATCTTGGTGAGATTTTTTTTAGATTTATTTTGAAAAGATAAATTTTTTGATGAATATTGAAAAATAATGGGTTTTATTAATAATTTTTATTTCATCGAAAGCACTTCAAGACATAAATTTTTTTATATGATTTAAAAATGTAAAAATAGATAAATTATATATGTATTAGTCCAATTTTAGTGATTTTAAAAAATTAAATACTGATTTTTGATATAATTTATTTTACACATGAAAATTTTCTATTTTGAGAAATTATTTTTCACCGCATTAGTGAGATTAATTTTAAATTGATTTTTTCCAATTTTATTAATTGAATTTTAAAAAAATTATTCCATAATATAAAAAAATAATTTATATTATTTAATAGCTTCAACATAATTTTTTACAATATCGAATAGTAACATTATAAAAAAACTCACTACTATAGTTAAGGTTAAAACGGGTTTACCTAGAGTTAAACTAAAGATATATGGGGGTTAAATGCCTTATAAATTAAAAAAAAACATTTAATGCCCATATTTAGAAATTATAACCTCTAATACTTAGTAATATCCCACATTTGAACCTTTTTTAATGTCAAAAATATGTCTACAACCTTTTGTTTTCAAAAATTACAAGTGTGTAACTTACCTCAATTATAAAAAGCCTCCCTATCTATTATTCTATTCACACATCAAAAGCCATTTGGATAGGCTAATACCTATTCAAATATATTACCAAAATCTCTCCCTAAATCATATATTCCTTGGTAATATCATACTTCTGTTCAAAGAAGGCTTTATATTAATAATAATAAGGTTGTCCGAAGAGGTGATAATGTTTTAAACTATGAATTTTTGTTTTACTTACTATTATAACTCCAAAAAATATTATCAAATTATGAAAATGTCATAAAACTATGATATAAAATATAATTAGTTTTTTATTATGATATATTCATAACCTAAAATTATCTCATCATCTATCCAATGATATCCAAAATCACCATTCTTGTGTAGGATAGAATACCTCCTCACGAACTGATGTTAATTTTATTCCATCACTTACTCTAACCGATGGATTTATTGATGGCTATAATATTTTTATATAATATTTATTATATTAATATAAATATTTAATAATAATACGACATATAATCTCTTACCTCCCAACTCTTTAGAAAACAATGACATCACTTGTATGTAAGGAAGATTACCGCTTCACGAACCAATGTGATGTATTATTCATTTCAATTTTACTTGGATGGTAATAATGATAGATTAAAAGAATAAATAATTGTATATAATATTTTTAAAATAATTATAATTATATAATAATTATATCAAATATACCTTCTTACTTTCCATTCTTTTGGGGATACGATAATATCATTTTTGTGTATGGGGGACCACCGCTTCACAAGGCGGTGCAAATCATTTATCAGAAATGCTATTCATAGAAGGTAAATAGGGAAACATTAATGAATATATGTGATATATAAGAAATAAAAAATTTATTTAATGGTAATATATTATTTAATTTTCATTTAGTTAACAATTATATAAAATGAAAACAACGTTCATGTATATGTGTGGCATACCATCTCCATGAAAGATGTATTTCCTTTCCAATATCTAACATTATTTGATTAATATAAATAAATATAAAAAAAATAAAAAAAATAAAAAAAATATTTAAATCATGTTTTAAAATTTATATGATTTAACCATAATCAAATCAATATAAATAGAAATAATAAATCAACACATACAGGAAAAATATAATAATTTTTACTCGAAACGTGACAATAACCAAGAAATGTTGATAAACAGGTAACAAAAGTTCATAATAAAATCATATATGCAATGATATATATATATAAATATATATATAATTATGATTATTTTAACTTAATATATGTATAATAAACTTATATTTGTTATATTTATGGTTCAAATGTATATAAAGGATGTCGACACTTAAGGTGTGAGATTCTTGTCTCACTTTTATTTTATGTGAGAAAATTCCCTATTCACAACCCATTTATTTTATATTTAATATACACTTTCCATGGATTAATTTTATGAATATTATCTTATATGTTGTGGGGATTTAAATAACTATTTTAACATCCCTTTTTCACAAGGCTAATAGTTTCAATGTTACCAATGTAGTTAGAGATTTTCTTCTCAATTCACCTTCTTTGATACATATGTTATGTTATGAAACTATATTATTTTTTAAGTTTATATAAATCCCATAAGACATCTAATATGATGAATTTATTTATTCTCATAATATTATATTTTTTATTTATTTTCATTCTTTCTTGAGGATTATGATTCAAATTGTTTAACATGGTAAGGCTTTTATGATACCATGTTGTTGTTTATCAGGATTGATTATGTTTATTCTCATGAGGATGAAATATTAGGATATATCTCACATGAATGAAATTTATTTTATTATTGATTATTTTTTATGAGAATAAATTCTTTTGTTTCATTTTCCTCTCTTTATTTACTCCGGATTTCAAAAAAATACATTCAATGAAAACCAATGATATTTCTCTCTTCGGTAGAAACCAATTTTTTCTATATTTAGGTTATATAAAAATTCATTCAAAAAATGGTTTAATGTTCATATATATATATATATATTAATTTATTTTTTTACCATTTTTGACTTCTTATAAAACCTTTTAAAAGAAAGTGTCATATCATTTTGAAAACATGTCTTTTATTGAATGAACGAAAAATGTGAATGGAATAGTTGTTTTAATGTATATAGAATCTATTGATTTCATGACCACTAATTGTTTTATAGAATCTTTTATAAGCATAAAAAGGATACATTGAAAGAAAATTTCCTCGAAAACTGAATTCTATTTAAAAAAAATTAGTTTTGAAAATATATTTTCATCATGAAATGTTTTAATTTTTTTTAATATTACATTATTTGATTCCATGTTTATTATCAATGAAATGTATTTAAATAATTTCTTATGTTTTTACAAAATAAATTACTCTGGAATAGATACTTTACTTAATAAATGTTTATGTGCTCTTTTAAAAGGATGTTTATTTCTTATATGACATCCATTGATGTTGCTAATGCTTTTTTGGGGATAATATTTAATGATACTACCCTTATTATTTATCTAAATGGTTTAGGTGAATGATATAAATATGTTTATAAAACAAATTTTTCATCCATGATTTATATCGGGATTATATTATTATTATAACTAATTTTATTTCCACGGGCTTTTCTATGGTGAAATGATATAATGATTATGAATTTTTTTTCTTTTCCCTAGGTTATTTTATAATAAAATGTTTATGAAGCCCATTTATTTTATTAGTTTATGATATGATGACAATTTTATGATCATGAAGCACATGTATGTATTATTTTCAGTATGTGATGGGTGGGACAAATATCTCATTATAATTATCTGGGTAAATATTTATACATCATGATATAAAGATAACTATAATTGGGAGAAAACCCAGTTCAATAAAGGAGCTTGGTCCACTATGATTATATTGGGATAGATCCTTGACTTCTATGATGTTTTTCAAAGTGAACCCAGTCCACTATGGTATATTTGGAAATGATCCTTCACTATTAATGAAATTATTTTCTATACTTGGGTGTATTCCCAAAATCTATATATTATTCTAATGTTATGTTCTCATAGTTTTTGATCTTTTATTCCATTATGATTTATGTCTTATGAACTACTATGATTTTTATCCCGGATTAATTTTAATAACTATTATATTAAAGGTATGACTTTTAAAAGTTACTATCATTTTCTCATAACCTTATTCTCATGATATATTTATGTCTACATTTGTTACCCTTATATAGAATCTGAGCTCACCCTTTTTTATGTTTCCATTATGCATGTAATGATGAAATTTATTATATAAAATATGTATAAGATGGGTAATAGTAATGAAGAACATTGTAGGAGATAATATATATCACTTATTAACTAGTTGATTATGTTTCCATGTTTTCAATGGCATGATACATTTATGATCTTTAAGGACATTTTTGCATAATGTGTTGAATATTTATCCAAAAAGATGTCATAACTATTAATGAGAAGTTTGGGATATTACATGGAACAACTAAATTACATTCTCAGTATCCCAATGTTGATGGAAGAATACAAAATTTATTTCTATCCTACCGTAGTTAATATTATGGTTTATATCCCTAATGGGGAACAAGTGCCAAGTGATTATTGATTTTATGATGGAATACCCTACACTTGAGGATGTGCCATTAGGAATGTAACTCTATAATGTATATTATTTCATTATCATCGATAATCCCCAAACATGGTGGTTATAATTTTATAGTGATTCTTGATATATAAATGAACGAAGAGTAGATGACTTGATACATAATCTTATTGGATGAGGGATTGTATTTTTTCGCTTAATAGGGTCGGTTTTGGTATATTTTTTGATCCTCTTAAATCAATGTATCAATAATGAACTAAAATATTATTTTCTTATCAAATATTTGTAGTTGTATCTATAGATACATGTATTTTTATTTAATATCCAAGTACATTGTGAGTCTATGATTGTAAAAATTAAAATGGACTACGAATTCATTAATGAAAAATTATATCCACTCCTCAATAAAATACATGAGTCAATATTATGTATTCCTTCAAAAACCAATTGTGTCTCACATTAAATGATAGTAAAATGGTCAAGATGATGTATTTGAAAATGAATCTTCCACCTTATCTGATCTAGATCTTGATGAAGTTGAGAATAGAATTATTCATCATAGGTTTGTCTATAATTTCTAAAAAAATTAAAAGGAGGAGATCAATGAATTTAATTCCAGAAGAGGTATTAGTGAGTTGTAACACACATTGGGTAATACCATACAATGTTGGTTATTTTCTATAACATATTATCACTAAAACGGTCCACCTGAAAAAGATTGTTCAAAGATGAAACCAATCCATTAGCATCCAGAAAACTTCATCTTTTATAATAGTCAAAATTATGAGAAATCCCTTATTTATATGTTTTTATGAGATATTTTGGTGCATTGATGTGGTTGTTAGACCTAATTTTTATCATCAATCAAGGACCATGATCTTCCATAATATCCAAAAACATTAGTATTCATTGATATCAATGATGTGGGAATTCCTTTAACTAACAATGAAATTTCATAAATGTAAATTTCATATATTATCAACTCATAAACCGACCGAATTATTAAAACTTCTAAATAAAAAATTCCTTTCACTATTTGAATGGTATTTGTTAAGGGTCCATACTCCCTATCCATTATCAATTCGATTATGTTTAACCATAATATTGTTTTATTATTATCAAAATTATCCAATGATGTATCTTTGAATAATATACAGAAAATATATTCATTAAAAAAATCAATAACAAAATCATTAATAGATTTAGTGTGACTCACAAAATCATGATAGAAAATGGAAAAAATAATCTTTTCCATTGAACTTATTAAAATGTTATAGCAGTATAATATTCAATACAATTATTCATCCCACTCTCATATAGATACAAATGAAATAATATAGTCCTCCAAAAAACTCAATACAATATCCTATGGAATATGGTTGATATGGATTAAAATTATAGGATAATTGTTTTTAAATTTTTTGGTTTAATTACATAGTGACTCATACTAATAAACTAAAAATAACATATTCATTGGTATGTTGGAATAAATAAGAATTTCTCAAAGAATATTATTTGAATTCATTTCACACTAGTCTTTACGATCTTATTTCCAAATATTAACAAATTCAGTTATAGTTAGATGGGAATGAATGACAAGATGAGATATGACTGTGTATGATAAAAAATTCAAATTACACTAGAACTATGTTACAAAATAATTACATTAGATGTTTCCCACTAATAATTAATCCAATTACAATTTGTGTTTTCCTTGATAACACCAATGATACCTTGAAAGAGACCCCAAAAGCTATAATATATATGCCATTTCCCTACATCATAATAGAGAATAATATAATGAATCTTACACATTGATTAAAATTGATGTACATTTTATATCATGTATCCATGATTTTTTTTGAAATTCATTCTTTATGTATAGAATTAAACTACATGGAGTTCATTATTGTCACATGATGTTAAACTAAATGACACCAAGTCTATACCAAGAATCCCATAAACAACATTGTGTGATCTATCTTGTATATACCAGTTCCATTATATGAGTTCACATTCATTTTAAGAGTGTCTACATATGGTTTTAATTATGTATGGTCATACACTTATTGAAAAAGTATACCCATATCTAAGAACATAATATAGATTGATTCATATTATTTCAATATATGTTGTGAATTTTGGAAATGTTAAAAAGGTAATAGCTATAAATATTATATTCCTAAATCAAAATCTTCATCCATGTGCTTGGGTCCCACTCATTTGTGTCATTATTCATTCTCTATTCTCTTCTTAGTTCACTCAGCCACTTCAATAGATTTTCTCCATTTCGTGAATAAGATATCTATGTAGAAAAATTTTAATAAATTTTTTCTCTTTTTTCCTTTAATAGTATGAAATTTAGTGGCATATATATCCTCTATCAATAAACCTATTAAAAATTCTTTTTTCTTCCCAGAATCTCATACTGTCCAAACACATAGGTTTACTCATTCACCTTGGGTTTTCCCTTCATTATACATGTTTCAAAATGATTTTTTGACAATATCTATTAAAATTTGGTGTATTGACTCCAATAATAGATGTATATGTAGTGATATAAATATAATATATATTGATTCTAGTAAAACAATTCCATTTTTATCACATATGGCCCATTTTTTCTGGTGTCTGGGCTCAGTTTACTAATGTCTTCCCATTCATTACCTGTTTCATTAATGGAATCATTACTTTCTTCCATGTTTTCAAGTAAAATATATATATGTAGAACAGTTTAATGATCATTTTTTTCTTTATTCTCATTATTAAAGGATACATTGTGATATCATGTTAATATACAGTAGACCCACATTTAAATTTCATAACCATCAAACCCCCACCCACTGTATAGTTTTATTAACCCGATTCTATTTTTTTATATTTTTCTATACACTAGGAAACCATATATTTTATTCACACTAAAACATGTAGCTTCATTCCTATTTTTTTAGGATATTTATAAATGTATAAACCATGTTCCTTATACTAAGAAAAAATACCCATCCCCATCAACTCCAACCTAGTATTTCCTTATGATACTATATTATTGATTTTATAATCATACAGTTTAAATTATCATTTAGATATACCATTCCCATATACCAAACTTTGTAACATTAGTACATAAATAAATAAAAATATTTATTGGGTATTGGTAATTAGTAGATAAAATCATGAATAGACTCACTAATTGATGATTTAAAATGTGCTATATATATTTTCTACTTACATCCTACTAGTGTAATGATTTTAAATAGATGGAAAAGATTATCAAGGACCATATTACAAAAAAACATTTCATTATAACCTAATATATGGATTTTTTCAATGTCTATCGTCAGTATACTTGATAATGTGATGGTAATAGGATGGTCACAACATGTTTAAAGGGTGTTAAAATGATTTTAACTCTTGAATGCCCTATTTGGGTTCTTATAGTTACCTTTTGATCATTGTAATATGAATTATTATTATCTCTATTCCTTATGGATTTATATAGTAGTATATGGATCTACATTCTAACCGGTATTACAAATCCATTATCAGTATATATATTTCCTCATATTCTTTTCCAACTTTTATGATCTAAGACTTTATTCTTATTTTATTAAAAGATCATTGAAGTTAAAAATAATTCCCCTTATTATTCCATTTCAAAAGACATTTAAATAAAAACAAGAAAAGATAAATACAAGTCATTTTTTTGAAGACCATGAATTTCCATGCTTTGTTTGGGTTCCTCTCACGCCACCTTCCCCTTCCCGGATCTACTCATCTTCTTCTCCCAGATTCGGCAGTTCGAAGGGATGGTTCTCTACCGCTGCACCTCTACTATCTTGTCTAGCGGGCACTGGTGTCTATATTCTGGATGCAGTGTTGATTCTACACCTATGTTCATGGACCAGCAGCTCGAGATCGTCACTTCGTTCTTATATTTTGGTACTTGGAGGTTGAGCGTTGTCTCTCTGGAGGTTGCGGCTTGTGGTGTTGGGATCATGCTTTGGTTTGTGCTGATAATCCCTTGTTCCAAGGTCCTTTTAAGAGGCTTCACATAGGATTTGGAAGGAAGGTATTTGTAAGTGGTGGTGCATCTGTGTGGTATGGTTTGATTTTGATGTTACCCATTTTGATTTTGTGGATTTTGTTAAGACCAGTTTAGATTTGGTTTTGATTCTCCCTTCCATCTTGTGTTTTGGTGAGGTGATGTATGAATGTGTCGAATTTTTGTTTCTCTATGATTTTTGTTATCTCTGGTGAGGCATTGTGGTTTGGATTGTGCTCCGGTTATTCTTAGAGGAAATTTTGGTGTTTCTTATGATGCAGATGATGTTTTCTGGTTTGGTTGAGGTAGTATGGCTCGTTCAACCGGTTTGTTTCTCCGGTATATGGTTTGCTGGTTTTGGATTTTCTACGGTGTCGACGATGACGGATTACTGTCATCGTTCTTCTGTGAATGATGGCGCGTGGTGAAGGACGATGAACCGATGGCTTGTGTGCGGACCGATGCGCAGACATAGGTTTGGTACGATGGCAGGTGCACGGCTCAAGGGCCTGTCTCGTTGATTTCAGGTTTGGTTGTTTTTAATTTCAAGTTTGAATTGATTGTTTGAAGTGTGATGTGTAAGTGATGAAGCTCTGTATTGGGTACCGAAAACCCTTAAACCAGCCTTTATAAAATGAAAAAAATGATTCGCAATAGCAAATATTGGAAATAGAAAAATTCTATATTATTTTAAGTTAAAAACCTGTAGTGGGAGTTTTTTTGCACCATATTTGTACCATATATATTTTTACATATCATCGGTTTGGAAAGAGTTAGAGATAAATATTAAAAAAGTGAAAAATATTTTGGATAGTGCTATATATCATTATTAAATTCCATGAAATTCATTCAAAGTTTTCTAGTATAAAAAATTGTTAGAGTACCTTATTATACCTCAAAAATATACTGAAAAATATTATCTACAAAAATACACAAGAAGTTATAAGTTAAGGATATAAGAATCTTCTTGAATATTAATTCATCCATGAAACCCCTTCCATTATTCAAATTATATGTATCCATTCACTCCCATATACCCCTATGAGAAAATAGTGGATTATGGGGATCATAAATAAAATTCATATACAACTCATTTATATCAATACAAGAGATTGAGATTATAAAGAAGCTAGTTTTTAACCATTCATTAAATAAGTTTACCACTTCTTACTTTTATTCTACAAATATGTTTCTTATCAATGATCCATATATCCTTATGAGGGGTTATACTGTGTAGATGGTCGATTGTTCAAGACATTATCTTTTGAATAATGTATTATAATATTAGGATTTATCAAACTTATATACATACAACGTTCATTTGGAATAAATTATTATGATGTTACTACTTTTGGATTTCCAGGATTATCATCGATTCATTTTTCATGTCAAATATATTTGATGAACTAAGAAATAGTTTTGAGAATATAAATTTACTTACACAAAAAAAATTGAAGTGCGCCATGAAATTTGAATCTCTCCCTAATTATCTACAAAAGGAAACAATTATATATTATCTTGATTCGAAGTTTGCACTTAAATGGTAAGACACATCCTCTCTACACAAGAAGATACATTTTTTCTCCCTTTTTGGAATCTCTTGGTAGATTTTGATACAATAGTTTTTTTGGTGAATGAACTCAATTCTTTATGGGGGAGTTTTAACAAAGTAATTTTTTATTTTTGATAATATGTTTTTGTGATACCACTTCTATATAATAATAACTATATTAATGTATCAAAAATCTGAGATTCACTAAATGAAGTACTAGTTTAATCCATAAGAGACTTACTTTCAATGTTCTATATTTCATTATATCTCTGTGAGGATCTCTTACATAATAGATAATATGGTTTAATAGTCAAATCATCCATATCATTGGTTCAATAACATATCAATGGGATATTGTAAATTTTTATGTACACTCTCCCTGGTAATTTAATGGATTATATTCTTTATTTTATTTTAAACCAACAAAACTAATTCAATTTGATATAAATAGACTCAAGGATTTATGTTTGGACTTTATATAACATACTAACCTATATCAAACTATAGTTATAAGATATGAGTTCCCCCAAACCATCAGATTTAATCCCGATTTTCTAAAGGTTTGTGAATAATAGTGATGGTCTAATATGTGATATTGGGATGATATAGGCTCTAAAAATAAATAATATTAACTACACTGTATTATAATTTAAAATTGAAAATATATAAAAATA
This sequence comes from Viscum album, assembly GCA_963277665.1. Classification (NCBI taxonomy): domain Eukaryota; kingdom Viridiplantae; phylum Streptophyta; class Magnoliopsida; order Santalales; family Viscaceae; genus Viscum; species Viscum album. The sequence goes on from OY728130.1 coordinate 1,949,029,131, forward strand.
ATTAGGTAATGTATATATCCTTAATTTTATATATGATGAAAAATTTTCTACATGATGAGAAATTGTTTATTAAAAATAGACAATTTCATATAGAGTAAAATATACCATAGGGAACCTAATATTATTAAATAAACAACCAGACCAGCAATAAGGATCCAACCCTACCAATTTAATAACTAAAATATCCATACCATGTATTATCAACACCTAATCTCTATTAAACTCCTAATGATTATCCATATCCCTTATTTGACCCATGAACCATGAAATATGTACATTAACAATGGGACTAGTATGTGTTTGTTTGTAAACTTAGTAGGTTACCATTAATAATATTCATTGATAACATTTATACATATATGAGTGAATAAAAAGTCATAACAACAGAAAACATAGCACATCGATCAACATTATACACTTGTGCATGACCATGATCATGTGGCTATTTATATTTATCATTTAGTACTAAAGAGGAATGATACATACATAGAATATCATACCAAAAGTTCTGTCTACCTTACTACTAATTATATACCTCACATAATGACATTAAAAACAAATTCTTATTAATTATTCATAGTCAACCATGCTTCCCCAATGAAACAAGTAAGAACCTGGTCAGAAGTCTCACAATCATCTAAAAACATTATAAATAGTTAGGTCAAATTTATGAAGAAACCCAAGGAATTACAAATTCATACTTCACAAATCCTAACTCTATATGCATAACACACTTAAGGATATAATGGGCATTAATGTAGAAAACCCAACTCCAGTAGTCCTGATTTTGTGTCTACATTATTATAGTAGCACTATATACAAAGAAACACATCATGATGTACCAAATAGTTTTTAGACATGTAAAAATAGATACATACTTGAATCTAATATTATATTTTAAAACATAAAATATAAAATATTTTGAAAGAAAATATTTTCCATCCTTGAATCTCATTCAAATAATTCATTATCATTCCTAGGGATGGGAAAAAAATAAGGGCGAGATTAAATGATTATTAATAGTTATTTTTAATGGAATCAATTATTAATAAATAAGGAATAATCAATATGTAATGGTAAATAATTGAAAATAAAATAAATTTAATCAATTAACTAAAAATGAATTGTGTCCATGAATAATATAAATTCAATAATATTATGGATAATAAATAAATAAATTCTCAATGAAGGATCTAATTAATATTCGATTTCAGGATCTTGGACATCATGATATCTAAACATTCATTCCCTTTAACAAATATAGTTTATTTTATGGATATGTATTCACAAATTATACATTTAAATTTTCTAATAGATTTGTCTCATGAGACCTGTTACTGTATGGAGGGGATATCTATAACAGACGCCCTCCCATAACTACATGTACTATGCATTCCTCATGTATTTAATAATAAATATAATTTATAAATAATATCCCATATTGATAAAGTTCACCATTGAGTAAATTATATAGATTTATCATGATTTTTCATTGTAAATCACAGAAAATTAATAGTAAAAATCAATATCTAAAAATGGTATAGGTTTTAGGAAATAAGTATATCCATGATAAAAGTAATATGGCTATTTATGAGAATTATAGTTTTTAATGATATCAATAATGTGAATGTCTTAATATAATGTTAATAACAAAATAATTAATCAAGAAAATGAATTTCAATACATTTTCAGGTCAAAGAAATCATAAAACATCCAAAGAAAGAAGTATATAGTATTAATTAAAAATAACCCTAATAGAGTATAATTAAAATAATGGGTTATTTTTTTAATAAAAAAATTCAGTAAAAAGACCATCAAATATATTCTAGAAGAAAACACCCCTTTCACTGCAAAAGTATATTTTAAAAAACATAAAATTTCAAAAATATATGGTAATTTTTTATTTGAAAATAATAAGGGATACTTTTAATAAAATATATAATGTATTGATTGGTCATGATGGCGGAAAATACCATTCAATCCATGTTTACTAAAATAATTATTCCTTTTACATTTTTAGTAAAAACGTCAAAATTTTCCATATATAGAAGAAATATTCCTTTTAAACCATTTTGTGAAAACTAAAACAACAGTAAATATGTTATTAATTAAAAATTGAATAATATTAAAAATATTATTCAATTTTATGGAAAATATTAATATGTTAAAAAATGATTTCTGATTGAGTAGGAAAAATATAGTTTTCTAAAAAATTGACCTTGTATTATGAGAACATAAAATGATGAAAAAATAGATTTTTTTAATTTGTAGAAATAACGAATAGATTAGAAATTATATTTGGGTAATAAAAGAAATATTAAATATTTCTCTATCCATTAACCATACATAATCAATACATAATAATGAACATATTGTAAAATGTGCTCTTATTTTTATGGTAAATTTTAATTATAAGCATGATGATTGTGTAACATCAAATGAAACATTAATTTTTTATAAAAAAAATATTCATGATATAACATATAAAAGGATCAACATATACTCATCATAAGGATAAATAGATTCATAATATTAGAAATATATCAATGAATTAAAATTAAGATAAAGAACCCTCTTAAAATATTGTATCACTAAACAGAGAATTAATAAAATAATTGATTATGTTTATTAAATTTAAATCTAATAAAAATTCCATTATCAAATAATATTTATATAATATAATCAATTAATAAGTGATATAACACAATGAAAAAAATTATGTTACCAAACCCATTACCATTAGGAAACATTAATGCCTAATCCCCTTAAAAGAAATAATTTTAAATTGAAATTAAAATTCCATAAAGTATAAAGGATTCATGATATAACATGTAAAAGAGTATTATATAAACCATATAAAATAAATTGTTGTATTACATTAAAATATGTATCAATTATTTAAAATTGAATTGAAATCCCTACAATGATCATAACATTGAAGTGTGATTTTATCATTGATGTGATTATGTTTATCAAATGTAAATTACAAAAAATTAAAAAAAAATAATAACACAATTATCAGAAATTTCACACATGTTATTCACATATAAAATACAAATAAGTAATATAACCCAATGAAATCAAATTAGGTTATAAAAACCCTTACCACTTGGTAACACTAAAGTCAAATACTCTTACCTATGGTCTAACACATAAGGTACATTATTTACCATATGGAATAGCAAATGTATGTTAATTAATTAATTTTTCAAGAACCGTTTTCAATTTTTATATTCCATTTTATTTATTTTTTACTATGTTATTCTTACATACTTCCTCAATTAAGTTGACATCATACATTATGATGATATTCAGTTCACATGTCTAAAATGACATCAGTAGGTTGAAAATGGTAAAATTGGTAAATAGTTAATCATTTGAATAAAAATAATCATTAAATAATTATAATTTTTATATAGAAAATATACTTTAATAAAATCCAGGAAATATTTTTATTAAAAATTATCTACGTTACAATCATGGAGATAGTATGTCATGCATACACATGAGTAACATTTCCATTTTTAAATGGTCATTGTAGAATGAACCTATATATTATTTTATCTCTAAATAATTCTTATTATATAATTAATACAATTTTATTAATTTTAACGAACATATATATATCATCTATGTGATTTAGTAATGAAAAATGATTCACAATGATTTGTTGAGGTTGCAGTCCCCACATTGGCTCGAATGATGTTGTCATTTTTCAATGGGTGGAAAGGAAAGAAAATATATGATATTTTAGTTTTTTAAAAATGATTAATATTTCATGAATATAGTGTATATAAATTGAAACCATCATCATAAAATTAAATTAGAGGTGATGACAGAAAACTATTTAATTTGTTTCGCGCAACAGTACCATGTCGTAGACAAGAACGATGGTTGGATTTCCAACTTAATGTTAATGGATAAGGATGCATGTTGTGAAATTAAAAATTATAATTTTAATATATGGGAAATATGTATTTTACTATATTTGAATTTTTCAATAATATTTAAATTTTTTGGAAGAAAAACTAAATCAAAATTTCTCAGCTAAGAACAATATATCTAATTCCAACAACCTCTTTAAGATAATACCTAAAGGGTTCCTAGATAGGATTTCCAATCAAAACATTACTCTAGAAAATTAGTTGGGAAGTAAATAAGGTATATGTTAATGGATTTTATATTCCAAATGGTCCATGATATGTGAAGAGAGAAGGATAAGAGGTTCATTACTATAAATGAGGAGAGCAGAACATTTTGAAATTCATTAAATTATAAAATTATAAAAAAATTATTTCATTAGAAAAAATGGATCCAAAATGAAATATTTAGATTATATGATGATTATAATTATAATTCCTATAATAAAATAAAAAATGAACAACTTTGGATGATGTTTTCACCCTTTTCATTTTTACATTACCCTCTGTTAATCATTTAAGACAATTACAATTTTAACAATTTTTTAACTATTTTAGAGTCAATAAATTTTATATAAAATAAAATTAGTCCATAAATATAACATGTATTATATTTTAAATCCTATCTCAATCTCCTTTCTTAATATATTATTTTTATTTATTTGAAATCATTTAATAAAATATTATTTATTGTAAAATATCATTGTTATTTCTATCACTATTAATATAATTTGACTTTAAATACAACATGGATTTAAAGGAATTAGAATATAATACACTAAAACATCAATTAAATGTTATCTTTATCTACAATATTAATCGAAATAAATAATAAATAAAAATTATATAACTCTTTGAAAAGCTAAAATCATATTTTATTAATTAAATAAATGATTTATTGGTGTTTCTTAAGTGTCAATAGTTATTATTTTATCACTAAAAATTTGAATAAATTACCATGATAAAAATTAATTAATCATTCAAATTAATATTAATAACCTAACATTTTTTTTGTCTTTTTTCCTTGTCACAAAACATTGAAGATATTAAATGGAAGAAACTATCGTAGTTCCCTTTATATATTACTTAGTTCTTATAAATGAAAAATTGAATGAAATATGGAACTATGTGGATATATATTAAACAACTGATTATAAATGTTTGAAACACGCCAATCCAATAGGATAAAGGCAACTATTTGGGTTAATTTTGAGTCCATATAATATTATTTTTAACCGTAATTACCTGATTTTCACTTACCATGGGAAACCATATTTTCTATAGTTACTATTTGTAATTAGTAAATAGTAAGTTGGACTTATTGACTAATGTTAATTATGTTTTTTACAAATTTGGAATCAATTTTATCATGAGAAATTTATTTAAGTAGAAAAATTTATTATTAAATTAATCCCTTAAATGTGATTAAAAGTGGACTTTTAGTAAAACTTATTTTATTTATAAAAGGTTTTTATTCTATATCCTAATATAAATTTCATTCCAAATATAATAATTATATTATTTTTAATAAACATAAACTAAATATTTTTTTAAAGAAAATAAAAAATATTTTTTCGTTTTTAAATACATGAAAATAGAATTTATTTTTCAATAAAAGTTTTTATTTTACACTATTGATTGAAAAAAAACATCTGAGGAAAATTCCAAAAAATCACCATACGCTAATTTTTATATGGAAATTTAAAAAATGATATCTTATTTATCTAAAAAAAATTATAAAACATCTATATATGAATTATTATAATTTCTGATGAAAAGAATTAAATTCCAATTTAGAAGAAAAAATATTTTTAAAGAATAAATAGACATTGCCAAAATTTTAGTGATGATTTAATATGAATTTATCAATACATTTTTATTCAATATGAAATTTATATGTATTTAATATATTAATTAATCTAATTAATACCTAATAATTAAAGAGTTAAGTTATAATGGTTAGATTTAAATAATAATATTTCTATGTTATTTTAAGCTCAGTGTTGTGTGTTGTATACACTATGTGTAATATTTAGAATCTTGGGGTGCTAAATTCTCAAATTAAATGAATTTATTCCCTGAAATTTTAACATGAGCCTAGAAAAAAGGTTTTTCATATATCCTAGAAAAAATAAATAACCATACATCTCAAATTAACACAAAAATTAAAAATTTAATCATATTATTTACAAATAAATATTAACATTAAATCACAACTTTGGCCTAAGGGTAACAAATTCCACATCCCAATGAAATATACCTAAAATATCATTAATCATGTAAAAATCATAAAAATTAAATAGTATTTGGTACAATGATAGGATTCAAAAAATCAACTTAATAGTTATTCATTTATTACGTTAAATAATGTCAAATTTACCAAGATATCATGTAGGCTAGTCAGTAGGTGTCGAACCCTTGTCGACCTTTAGTTTTGGGTTCATGATTCATGAAGTATTCTGATATGATGTGTTTTATCTGATCATATTGGTTTTCCTTTTAATAAAACCATATTTGAATAATTCCTATAACATTCCCAAAAATTTTATGAACATTAACGAAGTAAAATAATAATTAAAAAACATTCAAACTAATATTGTTTTCTATATGTCTTATTATTCGACAAAAATAAAACAAAATTAATTGAAATTTTTTTAGCTTAATATATATTATCATATAAAATCTAATGGGTATCAATACCTTAAAACTTATGTCTATTTACTATTGAATCATCATTACTTAAATAAACAATTCACTAAAAAATTATAAAGCCCATGGGTTGCTTTACCATAATGGTTTCCAAAAATTCCCACAATCAATTTAATATCCCAACACATCATACCAAAAAATTAGTTTATATTATTTTTAACATATGATTAACCTTATATGTTTCATCCCAAGACACTTTATGATTATCCCACATCACTATGTCATATCGTTAGTTTTTATTGTTTATGTTCATTACATCCGAATAATTTTTTAGAGAAAAAATATGAATTAACCCGAGAATATATCTCAGGAGTGTTAACAAAGGTGTTTAGTAAGGGAACACTCATCATACCCTAAATCAATCACCATTATATAATTGGAAAACACATTTGGAGTTATTACCAATATATGTATATGTTCCAAAAACACATCCACTTATTCTATCGTGAAAGTGATGTATATCTAGGAAAACCACATAATCTATAAATTAACAAAACATAAGATATTATATTATAAAGATATATATCTCAAAGTCTTTCTAATGGTTATGTTTTCTAATATATGTTTTCTTAAATCTAGTACCAAAGGTTTCTAATAAACTCTCTCTGATACAAACTATAACAACCCTAAATCTAGTAATCTAGAGTCATTGTCTACATTATGAAATTTAATGTAGATATAAGGAATCACATATTTAAGGATGTAATAGTTTTGTTGTCTAGGTAAACTTGATAAAAACTTGTATCTAAAAATATATTTGAAAACATAACAAAAAAACATAGGGAAACTAAATATTCTGCATACTTGAAACTCATTGAAAAATTTCGTTTTTATAAACCAGGGAAACAAAAATTTAATGGTGGGTTAAAATTATCAATAATGGTTATATAGAGTTAAAGATATCATGAATAAATATGAAATAAGAAATATGAAAATTTAAACAATTTAAAACACATTCCATTTAATTAATAACATGAGAATGAAATAAGTTAATGTATAATAAAATTATAGTAATATTATTGATAATAAATAACATAATTTTTGATAAAAAAAAGTTATTAATATTAGATCATGGTGTCAAACATCATGATATCCATACCATCAAGAACTTGTGTTAGGTCAATTTATATAATGGTTAGTTACACACCAAAATCAAATTTAATTTGTTCAAATAATTTGTCTCATTATATGTATTGATGCATTGAGAATATCTCTATAACCAGTCAACACCCATCATGACATGTACAATGCATTCCTCGTATCATCATTGATGAATTCAATTTTTAAACAATATTCTTTATCAATAAATATCCATTTTGAGAAAATAATATAAATTTATCAATATTTTCCTCAAAAATCAGATAACATTCATTATATAACACCATATGTAAAAATGGTATATGGTTTATTTAAAAATAAAATCTTAGATATAATTAATATTTGTTTTAAAGAGAAAATTTAAAGTCCAATGATCACAAGTAGCTTAATGTTTCAATAGAAATAAAATAAAAATAAAATTATTAATGAAATTGGATATCAATATTTTCCTTTTCCAAACTAATCATAAACCATTAACAGAAATAAAAAGAGTGGTATTATTTCAAAATATCTCTAGTGAAGTAAATTTAAATAATTGTTTATATTAGTTATTAAATATAAATACCTTAAAAAGATCATTGAAAAATATTATTGAGGAAAATAACCTTTCAATAAGGAAATTCAATTTTTTAAACAAATTACAGAGTATCTGGAAAGATTATATATTAGAAAATAATAATAAAATATTAAAAAAAATAATTAAAATAATTAAAAAACATAACATTGAGAAATTTCAATTTGGTTGTGTATATTAAAACCAATATTTTCATCACATTTTTTCTAAAACAAAAGTAAAAAACTAGCTTATTTTGAAAACAAAAAGATGATTCCAACTAAATAATTTTGTAATAATTAAAACATGGGTTAAATTTTATTTAATAAATAATTGGATAATTGTAATTATATTCTATAAAAAATTTTACGGAAAATATAATAAATTTAAGAAAAATATTCCCTACTATGTATAAAAACAAAGACAGTTTTTCTTAAAATAATTATTTCGGTATCATGAGTACTTATAGAGAATAAATTCAAAGGAAAAAAATTTAATTTCTAGAATAAAATTTAGGAGAATAATATATATTGTCTTTTAGATATAATTATAAATCCCCAGAATGAATAATTAATCATAAACAATCTAGAATAATGATTAGATTATGAATGAAATATTTACCACTATGTTTACTTTTCAATCACAAGCCTAATGATTGAATAACCTCAAATTAAGATTAAAATAAAATGAAAAAAGATGAGATCCAAGATTTAACATATCATTATATCATTTAATACACACCATAATCATAATAGGTTCATAACATCAAATATTTCTCAATGAAACAAAAGTAAGATGAATAAATGTGATAAATATTTTATCATTAAAGTGAGAAATAATCAATAAAGTTAATAAGTGTAAAGAATGTAATTCCACAAAAAATTAGTCAAAATAAAAAATTAATAAAAAATAAATTTCATACATAATCTCTTCATAATAAAATTAATCAATAATTAATATAACCCTGTGTATGAAATTTGGGTTATGAAACCCCTTACCACTTGGTTATATTCACATCAAATAACCTTGGATGAAATAATTTTAATTGAAAAGTGAAATACCATGAAGTATAAAGGATTTATGATATAATAGTTAAATGGTAATCATATACACTATATAAATTAAACTGGTGAATGAAAATAATATATGTATTAATTAATGTAAATTGGGACAAAATCCAATATAATGATCATAATAGTGTTGTGAGAATTAATCTTTGTTGTTATTATGTATAAAAAATATAAATCCAAAAAATAGAAATAAAACATAAAACAATTAGAGTTAATTTCACAAATAACTATATAGTTTTAAAATAAAATGAATTAGTAATATATCCTAATGAATTGAAATTTAGTAATGAAATCCCTCACCCATTGGTATCATTCAGGTCAGATCCCCTGACCTTAGGTCTGACTCAACATGTACTTTCTTTCTATTCAAAAATAATAAAAATATACTAACTATTTTCTTTCATAATGAATTTTTTCATGTTTCTTATTCTATTTTTATTTATTACTATGTTTTACATATTTACTTAATAAATTAATTTCATGTTGGATATTTTGATTATATTTTTTTATATGTCCAAAATGAGTTATATAGGTTAACAATAGTAAAATTGGTCAGTTTTTTATCATATATAGAATAATAAATATTAAATAATTATCATTAATATACATAAACTATGATTTAAAAAATATCCCTAAAAATGGTTATGAAAAATGGACTATGATACAATAACTGAGACAATATAAATTATGCAGGCATGAGTACCGTTTCCATTTTTTAATTATCTTGATGGGAAGAATATATATATTATTTTATATTTCCATAATGATCAGTTTATCATAGAGAAAATATTATTTATTTGAATAAGACTATATATATTCATTCATGTTATTTTTTTATGGTTAATGATTCACACATTTCATGGATGTAGTCGTCCACACATACTTAAGGATGAAATTATAATTTCAAAGTTAATCATAATGTAAGAATGTATATGATATATTAATTTCATAGATTGATAAATTATTAATGAATATAATACATTTTTATTAAATAAATCATCATATACTTCTTTTATAGGAAATTATGGAATTCATATTACATCAATTTGTGAGGTGGAAGTTTGTTTTACACTTGATTGATTGTTTTATTTCCCATTTGATGGATGAGTAGATGGATTTAGGTTATCTAATTTATATAATAACATATTATTATATTGGATACATGGATATTATTATATTAGTATTATTGAATAATATTTTAAGGATGTGGATGAGGTAATAACTCAAAAATTCTCAGAAAAGAATGAAATGTCTTTTCTGAGAAAACCCCTTCAGGATTATACATAAAGCCTTCTCAAATCTGATTTCTAATCAAATAAATAACTATAAGATATATATATATGGACTAAATTAATTAATTTTTCTTGTTATTTTCAGAACATAAATGTTTCTTTACTATGATTAAAATATGAGATGTTGTTCCCTTTTATAATTGAGTGGAGGGGAACATTTATACTTTCATAAAATTTTTAATTGATATAAATTATTTCTCAAAAAAAAGGATCCAAAATGATATATTTAAAATATAATATGATTATAGTTTACAATAATATCATTTGGAGGAAATTGGAAAAGTTTGAAGGATGATTTAATATTTATCTTTTTTTATAAACCCACATTAACACTTATTGACAATTGACATTATTACAATGTTTTTACCATTTTCAGGTGAAGATAGTTGATATAAAAGAAAAAATTATCAATAAAAAGAGAGAGAATGATACCTTCAATCATATCACAATTAGTATTCTGATTTAATTTTTTTTAGAAAATTCAAATCTTTTAATAAAATTTTATTTTTTTAAAATATCATTACTGTCATTTTTGACACTATTAATTTATTTAGACTTTGAAAACAACTTGAAAGTAAAAACATTCAAATATAACCCTTAAAATTACTAAAATGTTATATTTATTTAATAAATTCCTGGAACAAAATTTTTAATTCAAATTATATTACTTTTAGTATTTTTAAAACCAATTATTTTATTTTTCTATAAATTAAATAAATTATTTTCTGGTGTTTCACAAGCGTTTAAGGTAATTATTTAATCTGTAAAAATTAGAAATAAATTTCATTCATAAGGAAATAATTTATATTTAAAATGAATATTTATAAAAAATAATATTTTTTATGGCTATGATAAAATATAATAGTTATTAAAAGAAATAAAGTTACATTTTTTCATTATGTTTTGCATATTTTTTTAAAAGGAAAAATTCAATGAAATATGAACCCAAGTTTCCATATATTCATCGAATGGATGGAATTGGAAAATATAATCTCATCTAATAGGATAAAAAAAGTGTTAGGTTCAATTTTTAGAGCATATCATATCATGTTTAAACAAAATTACCCAATATACCATAACCATGGTAATATATATTTAGTATAGTTAGTATTCATAATGATAAAAAATTAAGTTTCACATAATACCTGATATTATTTATGAATATTAAAAATACATAATTCATTTTATCATGTTATATTTTTAGAATTGATAGAATTTAATTTATAATAAAACCCATATAGGTGAGGAAGAGTGTTTTTTATAAAAAATTCATTTTAAGTATAATATTTTTATACTATATCTATGTATAGAATTCATTCAAAATATGATAATTATATATTTTTTGAAAATAATATAACTAAATTATAATTATAATTCCAAAATATAATTTTTATGTTAATAATTTAAATGAAAAAACTATTTTCCATAAAAATAAATATTATTTATTTTTTGTTGAATAATAAAACATTTCAAAAAATATATAAAAATATCACTGTAAGGTAATTTACATGTGTTAATTTATAAAATCATATCCTATTTATCATATATAATTTTTAAAATTTCTATAATTTAATTATTATGTTATCTCACTTTTGGGAAACAATATCTTTTCTATAAGAAAACATATTTATCTATACTCACTGTAGAACCAAGTCCCATCATTTATTGTAATAAAAATCACCCATTAGCGCATAAGTTATATCATTCATGTTTCTATGGAATGAGAAAAATATTTTTCTCCTAGGAAAGTATAATAAAAACTCATGGAATTATTCCCATTAAGCTTCCAAACCATAGAACCAAGAATGTTAATTCCCACCAGGCCATTCCCATCTTTTGAATCATGAGGATGCCCCTATTTATCCATTTCAAATGACAAAAACCATATGTTGTTTCATTTTCAATTATCCATAAACCTCTATCATCACCTAATTATTACATAATGTATAAACACATGTATAAACCAGGATCTTATTGTGAATAACCTAGCTATAGTACACAACTCCCCTCAACAAAGAACTATTGTTTTCCTACTATTTATTTGAAGAAACATGGAAAACTAAAAAACAATTATTTGGGGTAGAATTGATAGAAGATATAAATTCAATTAGAAGAAAGGGAAAACACCCAATGGTATCTTTCCTTACACTAAGATACTACCTCGATAAAATTTATTAATAAAGCTTTATAACTTGATAGAAACCCTAATTGTGGATACAAAAATAAATGATGGAAAAATCTTAGGCGTAACCATTCTATTTTTGATAAAATTTATTATAGATTCATTTAACATTATTTAATTTAACCCTTTAATATATAATTTTTATAAAATAATTGTGTATGTCATGGTGTAACACTCAGGATCGCAATGTGATTACCACTAATAATAAAATCTTCATGGAATAGTCCACCATCAACATGGTGTGGAACATGTCTATCGAAGACCTAAAAGAGTCCTCATTTTCTTTCCTGGGGTTAAATCCTAGAGTTACCCTAACCACAATGGTGATGAAATGATGATGTAAAAAGATTAATGATGAATCTCTCTCCTATTATACCGCCATTAAGGTGTGATGTATAGTTGAGAATAAGTGACTCCTTTAATCCTTAGTGTTTTTCAATTTCCAAACCCATTGATATCAACTTAACCTTCTTTTATTACTCGTACATAAAGGTTGAAACATAAATAAAAAATTGTCAGGGTCTGACCACTATAGATCAGAACATATCTACCCCCATTACAAAATTTTTGTCAACGTAAAAAATTATTTCCTATCTCCATCATGGCATGTCCCACTATCCTAGAAACAAACTTCTCGTTTTGTAATAATGTTTTATATAAAATAAAAAATCATATATCTTATTGGAAAATTATTGTATATCATAGACATATCAATTATTCAATTTTTTCACACTTCAGGTTGTAATTTCCCTTATCCATACATGACCCCCAATCTGATTTATTATGGATCTCTTTGGTCAATCTATGAACTCTTCCATTACCACAAAAATGTTACAATATCCCATTAAAAGTTGGAAATAAACACTATTACAAATTTTGTGACTGCCTATGTCATGGTGTGGTATTTATTATATTATAAAATTGTATTGTTCTTAGCCTAGGAAAATCCCAAAGTCATAATTCATGGGCCACACATACACCCATGATACCTCAATAGGATCATAGAAAAATTCCAAACCAAGTTTTAAACCAAATAATCTCCCCAATATACATGATTCATTAGATCCTCCTCCCTATATAGTATGCCATCCTCGAACTATCTTGGACAGACACAGGAAAAAAGGAGCATCTCAACCTATGTATTTGCAATATGTATCTACAAATATAATCATATTAGTCTCATAAATTATATAATAAAAAATAGACTATATGTAATTAATTTCATCTATGGGAGCTCCCCACCATTTGAATAAACTCCTTATTCAGCCTTGACTGAACCACCCAAGATACCATTAGAACCACACACACCTTCATCAAGTAATATAGATATTCAAACCATTGTAAATCAGATATATAAATTATATTGATTCCAACATCATACCACATCACACATGTTACTGAAATTATACACAATTATAATATATGACATATTTATCACCCATTATGTTTGGTTCTCATACCTCAACCAACATCTTGTAATTAAATTAGACACAAACTCACATCTTGTACCAGTACCACAATGAAAAACAAAAATTATCAGGTTCATAGAATACAAATGAGTATCAATGGAACTCTAGACTACTCTAAATAAATCTAGATGACCCATACCTAAAAAAGTAGATACCAATGTTCCATATTTATCCATGCTCACTTTATCCCACAAAAGGTTATCCCTTCAACTGCCTTAATCCACATGCAAAGATTGATACAATCTCTTGGAAGTATTCCTGGGTCTACATCAGATGTATTAGTCTAGTCAAACCCATGACCCCAAGATAACAATTATTTCCTCTGATAGAATCACTTTTGATGTCCTTCATGAACTCAAGACATGAAATATTTTAGTGTATAACGAAATTAGTCTCGAACATAAAATATCTATCCACACAAGATACACATTGCTGATGATTCACTATGTGGAAGAATTATCAACACTCTACTCAGATAATCATATTAGGTATCCTCATTTACCCACATCCATATACTAATATCGAAAAACATTTAACTCACATAAGACTAATATATGACGTCATATACTCTCATTGACCATGTTCCTCTCAAATTTTAGTGTATATTTTTTCCACTAAAAATGATACCGATATCCATATTTTTATCATCACCCTTATATAAATCCTAAATCCATCCAGAAATCAGCACACATTGGAGATCTATTATCCTACCAATGTTTTCATATATTATATCAAGTATATAACTCTTATAAACTAGTATATGGTTGAAATATATTCTTATTACATGTGTATGAACACCTAGGATCTAACTACCCTAAATACCTCAGGGATGAAATTCTCAAAAACCCTTATCCCTAAAATCCCTATATGTTATCCCCTCATTAATACTTCTGTGTACCAGTATATCCCATTAGTTTCTCACTGCTCCCCTGACTATTTATGTATATAAAATATTCCTCTATCATAATGGAGTCTTCATCAAGTAAATTTTAAAATTTACTGATTCAATCTAGTAGGTTTTAGTCTACAATATACCCAATCCATAGAATGATCGAGGATGTTGTAAATAAATAAATCATTTCATGCATCCTAATAATGAAATAACACCAAAATCTCTCAGATAGATACTTATAATAACATTATTATTATTACCTATAGATATTAAACAATCCTTATCCATAGATTCTCTATGTGTTATGGTTGACCTGCCTACCTTGGAACCTATGATTGTGGATTATTGATATATCCTCCCCCAGAGGCATAATCTGAATCACACCATAGTGGAACCACATCTCAATCCCAATAACACTCAAAAATAGGATGCATTGGTTTCATATCATTTTGAACTAAATATCAGGCCTAATATTGATATAATAATCTTTATATTTAAAACATGAAAAAACGTAACAACCAATATGACCATCTACCCCTTACACTTCCTACCCTTACCAAACTCTCATACATTTTACCATCATCAAACATACTCATTTTTGGTTCATATACCAAAAAAATACAAACATATAATTCATATATATACACTAATATATGGAATCACACACATATTCTTGTTGAGTAGTTTTCCGCTATGATTTTTCATGGTAAAACACCATATTAGGTGTTGTTAGAATATTAATATTCCAAACAACATTCCATTAAAGAAAACTACATAAAAATGACCATAAATCACTAACCTATCTTGTGATATTTACATTCTTAATGTATGCATGAGTAAATCCTCTTGAATCTCAAGGATAATAGTTTGGAACCAAAAATAAATAACATCTTACACTAATTTATCTCAACCAATATTTCAATTTTCTCAAAATTGCTAATAAAACAGATTTTTCATGTAACATGGATTTTAGACCACACATTAATAGACTTTGAATATAAGATCACATCTATAACAAGATACAAAAAATATATTAATCTATATTAATATATATTCTAATTAAAATAACAATGCACAATTGGTTTCATTTTACCTCCACCTTCTCTAAAACCACTTTGTAATTTCCTTACTGACTAACTCCATAACAACTGGATTGGAGGTACAGTAGTAAATTGTTCTGTCTCAAATATTGAAAAGTATTAGTTCATGTATAATGATTATAGGAGGTGAAGTTAGGTATACTGAACCCTTTTAAGAAATGGAATAAACCTTATGTATAACACAAACTATGAAATATACATGTATCCCAAAGGTCCCATGTAGGATGTGAATATAAACTCATTTAACACTATCAATAGATTCCCTAGATTATATCCATACTTATAAGAGTGTATGAATATAGTAATGCACTATGACTGAGTACCCCAGTCAACTTTCTCCACATGTTCTTGACTAGGTTTGAGTGATCCTTTACCATTTGTATCCAAAGGTGTGGTAGAAGGATATATCTATAGTCTATGAGTATAAATTCATCACCAACCTTCCAATTCATTCCTTACCAAATTATTTCACATTCTAACCATAATCAGTAAAAACTTCTAGATTTATCCATGATTCCCACAAGGACATATATAATAACCATCCCAAAAATGTCATAGTCATCTGAACCCATTAACAAATATTGTCGCATCAACCCAATGGAACTAAACGAATCAAAATACATATCCTTCACCAATATCCGTTTTATAAAACCAATAAAAGTCACACATATGGACAGTATCAATCTCCTGTTTAGTGGTATCAACCACCACCGAAAATTTCCTTTTATTTCTTATCCATTCTCTATAATGGTGGAAAATAACATCAATCCTAATCCACTCTTCTATAGAGAAAAACCAATGGAATAATAAAAATACACTCTATTGTCCTATAACACCCATGTTTTTTATTAAATATATATATATTATATTTAAATTATATGATAGCTTCTTTTATAACCAACACCTAGTTTTATGGAATCATAATAAACTATTTATATTTTTAATAAAACATGATCATTATGTACTAGACATTAAAAATAGAAGACCGAATATGAATATTTTTTTTAAAAAATTGTGCGTAATGGTTTTATATAATGAAAACATATTTATATAAAGGTACTTAGTTTCATGTAATGTCTTATATGCTTTTAAAATACCTTCCCTAAAACAATCATTTTTATTGATTTTGTGAACAAATAATAAAATTAAATTTTGAAACAATTTGATAATATATTTTATAAATATAGATTAATTTTGTGAATATAAGTGATTAAATTATCTTAGATTGATTTTTTGGTTTTTTTCTTTAAATATTAATTTTTTGGTGAACAAGGAAAAATTATATTTTTTATTAAAAACTACATTTTTTAAAAGACTTTATAAGAAATATTTTTTATTTTAAAATATCTTAAAAATTAATATTAGCTCAGTTATATTATAATTAATCCAATATAGGTCCTTGGAATCAATTTCATATTGAATTATAATATATGAACATATTATATATTCGAAAAGTTTCTCTTTGGAAAAACTCATTCCATAATGTTTATGGGTTTAATTTAAGGTTAATTGAATTCACTTATGTGAATGGAATTAGGTAAAATATATTCCATATTTTGAATCATAATAAATTATATTATTATATAATGTCAACATAATTGTTGGTAAAATTTAATAATAAAAACTATAAAACATAATTTTTATAGTTTTGGTTATAACTGGTTCACCAGTGGGTTAAACAGATTGGATAAGGGTGAAAAAGGCATAAAAACCTATGATATTTTTATATTACATTAATATTTTCACACTTATAACATTATTTTCAAAATGTATGTTTTTTTGAATGGATTTTCTATGAAATTAACCAATGTAATTAATTAAATATTAAAAAAAGATAAGATATCATTAACTTACTTTTAAATTTCAATTATGATGTAACATTTAAAAAAAATGATTTTAATTATTACATATAGTAATTTTAAAATAACTAAAATTAATTTCATTTAGGTAAATTCTTTTTAATTTTTAACAATTATATTAACATTAAATTCTTAAGCAACACCAATAAAATAATTATTTAATCGATAGAAAAAAAATAAATGATTCTGAAATATTAAAAGTAATATAAATTTAATATTTTTTTGTTTCATGATATTTTATATAAATATAACAAGATATATATATTTTAAAATTATTGATTATAATTCAAATTGTTTCTCGTGTTTTTAATGTCAAATTAAATAAATAGTATTAAAATTGATATTAATGTTTTTTGATAATAAATATTTTAGATTAAATTATTTAAAATTAATAAAAATATTATACCCAAACAAGTTATTAGTGTCTAAAATAAATTTAAACTAGGATCCACTCATGGACTATAATCCCATTTATAATAATTATACTCACCCATAAATAGTAAAATCTTTGTTACCATGGTAAAGGCTAAAATTTGGTTTTGTGTGTTTCACACGACTGTGTTAAAATTAATTTCCACAAAATATATGATTTTTATTTTATAAACTATGTTACACATAAATAATAAGTGGGTCCAAATTATCTAATATGACTCATTTTACTTTTAGGCATATGGGAAAAATCGCCTTGGTAAAAATGTAAAAATGTTTTTATCATGGTGAAAATGAAAAAACGTTGAATTAAGTACACATAAAGGATACAAAATAATATGGTTAAAAAAGTTTGTTTGGGTGTTCGAGGTCCTTATAGACCATATGATTCTTAAAAAAAATTAATTATAAAATTTTTAGGTAATTGGGGTGAGAGTGACTCCTCATTAGTAAAAAATTTAGGGTATTTATAAAAATGCCACCCCTTCGTCATTATAAAAGGCCATGTCCTATCATCACATATTCACACATCTTAATCTCATTATATATAACAAACCAACCTACCCAATGTAAGTATCCATTTTCTAGAGTTATTGGTCATCCCAAAAGACCGACCCAGGTTCCTTTATAAATGATCCAAAGGGGGTAGTTATAATAGAGGGTAATTGTTTTCCTGAAACTCTTTCTTCATAATTATTTTCCTACCACCATTATTAAAGTTATATTAATTACTATATAATATATTGGGAAAAAATTCAATCAAGGTGTCATTGAATCATTTTTGAGTTGATTGTGTTTGTTGACAAAGTGAGCCTCTATGTTATGTTTGTTGACAGAGTAGGCCATGATGTAAAATTTGTTGACAAAGGGGGTTTTCATGGTGACTTTTCTGGTTCAATAGATGTTATTGGATATTGAAGTTTGAAAGAAGAACCTCGATAACGTAATGGATGATTTGGAGGTGATACAAAAAGAGAAGAATTATAGAGGTTCATGGAAAATGAAAGTGGTACACGAAATAAAGGAATGGAAATTTCCATGTAACATGTGTTTCGAGATCTAAAGATTGAAAATTAGAAAAATCATGAGGTGCGTGAAATTTTGGAGCAGTGCGTGAAATACAGGGTTATGCGGAAGATGTGTTTTTCATTTTCAAATAGAATTATTCCCTCAAAGATAGTTTTTCGTGAAGGGGTCAGGTTTTCTTATAAATATGAGGCGACCCCTCTCATTCATTTGAGATATCAAAAATTAGAGAAGATTCAGGCATTAGTTGTAATATCCCTGGTAATTAAAGAATAAATAATTTTCATATTTATTAATATTTACGAATTAAATATTAATTTTAATTAAAAGGGGTTTCTACGTTCGATAGCGTACTCGATACGCAACGATGAGTTTCTTTGAAAACTTACGTTGCATACAAGTAATAAAATAATATTATTTTAAATGTTAGTTAACAAGTAGTCGTTGTACTGGAGGGAATGGATAGAAATAACTAAAATATGATTATATATGTTTTTAAATGTTTTTACATTTACCCAATAAAAGATAAAGGCTTAAAATACGGAAAGAGTTCAATTTTAGGCATTTATACCCTAATTTTCACTAAGGGTTCACTGATCACCTTTTGACGGAGAACCGTCATTAAATATAGTTTTGATCAATCTTATAAATTCTATTGGACCAAAAATAACTCTTCTTTAGAATCGGGACATCAAAATTTACTTTGTGTAAATTTTTGGTACCTTTCCGATAAAGTTCATTTTTTAATGAATAATGTAAAATGTTGTATTTTAATTCAAAATCTCTTTTTAATATAATTTATTTATATGATTATATTATCATTTGAATTGGTTTTAATGTGAAATTAGATAATATTTTTACCATTAAATCCAATAGTGGTCATTGGAATTAATTTGACTTCGAAATCAGACTTAAACTAGTGACAATCTTTTGATACTTATTGTTTCATAAAAACACGCTATTTTCTCTGACAGTGGGAAATAGTTATTAAATTAATTAATGTGACTTATATGTTTTGAATTTTGTAAAATAGACTTCATTTTTTAATTCATAATATCAAATATATCTTAGGGTGAATTTTTGGTAATTTTCTGAAAAACTTCAAT
The DNA here is from genome assembly GCA_963277665.1 of Viscum album. Lineage (NCBI taxonomy): Eukaryota > Viridiplantae > Streptophyta > Magnoliopsida > Santalales > Viscaceae > Viscum > Viscum album. The sequence goes on from OY728130.1 coordinate 1,949,049,836, forward strand.
TTTTGATGAATAGTGAAACCACTAAGTGGTACTTATAAAAACCGATTTTCTGTTTAAATGAAATTTTGCCATAATTGTGTTTTGATTTTCAAAAATCCGACATACATGGTTTTCATTAAGAAGTAAAATGTGGTTCAATGATATTAAAATAATGTTTTATGGTGAATAGTAACTTATTAAGTTTTTAATCGCGATTAGAGGTAATTAGTGTAGTTTAAGGTAAAAATAATGATTTAATAAAATGAGATGATCTTGACACATGTCCTACCCTCATTGGATGTGTCATGGCCGACCAAGACAAGCCATGGGTCAACATGGGGACCCATGGAGCCACTTTGGATGGGAAATGACATAAATAACTTTTTATTTAATGTAAAAGTAAAAATGACACAAACTTAATATGTTTTATGAAAACAATTTTTACATGGGGTTATAAAGATCACATTTTTGATTATAAATAGTAATTGGAAAGATAAAAATATTTCCTACATCATAGTATTTTTTTTATAATTTTTAGACTTTAAATAAATTAAATTATTTATGACATCATGATGATGCAGCAATGACTTCATTATTTAACGATTTAAATTAAATGGAAAGATAATGTAATATCTAAAACCTACACATGTCCAAAACCTATTGGATGGGAATCTTTCGAAGACTTATCATCTTATCTTCAAAATATTTCAATGTGGGACCTTAGAAATTCGAAACACTTTTTAAAATAAAAGAATAGTTTCATGATTTCCAAAAGTGCCCCTCCTCTCCTCTTATAAAAGGCCCCCACCTCTACCTCATTTCACACACTCCTCAAGCCTTTGGCTCGGCCATCCACTGCCAATTTACTCTCTCCAAATCCCTCTCCTCATACTATAGGATTCCCTTTAGGCATAATCCTTTCAAAGGAAGCCTTTAGGCTCAAATCAAAAGGAGTTACACTTTTAAAGGTAATTCATTCTCTCGTGTTCATTTGTTTTATTTTTCATCTTCAACCCCCTAAACTCTTTTTATTTACTTCTTTTGTAAAAAAACCAGTATCTTAAATATACTAGGATGTTTTTATGAGATTTATTAGATCTACACTCTCACACACCTACATCAAATGGTTAAAGAACATACAGTTTCCGTGGATGGCGAAATTCTGCCTCCCGAAACGATGATTGTGCAATAATCATTTAACACCTTCAAAGGTGGCCATTATGATGGAACTATTTTTATATATGATATATAATATGTTTATTCTTTCTTTAAGCTTCTGTAATTTTCATTTATGGCATACCATTATTGTTTCCATTATGGGTAAACACGATATCTTCATTTTAGGAAGTGCGGACTACCACCCCCTAAAAGTGATTTGATTCGTTAATACCATACGTGGGATGTGTAAAGGATAAAGTTAATGATATTATATATGTTATTATATTGTAATTATAATAAACTCTTATATCATTATGATTCCATTCTATAAAATATGAAATAGAAATGAAAGTAGCGTTCATGCGTACGTACGGCTAACCGTCTCCATGAACGGTGCATTTCATTTCTTACCTCTAAATGATTATGTAATATTATAAATACATGTATATTCTGGATATATATGATATATATTATATCCAAATCAGGAATGTCATTCTGGATATAAAGAACCTTTGACCACACGAACAACATGTAATTGTAAGAAGTTCACTTTCGACTTAAGAACCAAATATCGAGAAAACGAACATTATTAACTTAAATGGTTAAATAATGTTTATAACATGGAAGTAAGTGATATAAAAGGAATAATGAACTTTAAAAAGGTTCTTAATCAAGTATAAATTAACTCAAGTTTATTATTCAGGACGTTAAAGAACGACTGAGTCAAGTCGGACCCGAGGTAAGGGAACTTCATAACCCAATTACCATTCTTTGGGTTAATCTCCTACTTTCAAATTATGTCATGATATTATTATGTCTATCTTGTATTTTTACTTTATTTATGTGTACTTATAGTGAATACACATAATAGATCTATTTTATTTTAAAAATGATCTTTGTATGGGACTTCGTCTCAATCTCCTTTCATTGAGGCATATTTCGTTTTATACACAACTTTATTTTATATGGTGTATAAAACCCTTTGACTTTTACTTTTATACAAAAGGAATCTTTTTCTAAGAAGCATTTTACTAAACGACAAAACGGAATGTTTTTTTAACATACGTGGTGACAACGACCTTTCTCACCGCCGCGAGTATTATTTGGTCTTTGACTTCCTCAACAAGCCATAATGTTTTTTAAAATAAAATAAATACCATATACTCTTTTATGTATTTTGGTATTGAAAATGGTTTTGATAAAGGATTCTATTATGTCAATATATTTATGATATATTGTGATTGAAATGTGGAAATGTTATCATTCCTTTATATTGGTTTTATGTTTTATGATTTTGTATTGGTACTTAGACATTTTAACGGGTGGTTACTTTATAAACCATATGACGGGTGGTGCCGTGAATACCAAGACGGGTGGTTACGTTATAACCTCCAATGCATTGGGTATGGAAGTCGGCCGTATGGCTATTCCATTAAGTAAGTATGGAAATTGGCCGTATGGCTATTCCATTACGTGATATGTGTGGAATTCGACCGTATGGTTATTCCACTTAAGTATGTTTATGTCCCAAGTTACCTTTATATATGTTATGTGTTCTTTATATGGGTTTTATGGTAATCCTTTGGTTACAAAAAGGTAAGTAATGATACATTATTCAGTGAAGAGTTTTTACTACTTCATGAAGGTGAAGGTATTACTTTGATAGAGGATACATGGTTTACTTGATTTTGAAAATCTAACAGTTTTCATTATTTGTGTATCCCTTAATGAGCTTTTTATTCTCACCCAAAGTTTTTTTTGAAATGTATTTCACAGGACTTAATGTGGAATAAGGTCAAGGATGGGATCAAGGGAATGTCATGCTATATAAAACATGGAACTAGACATGTTTCTTTTAAGGGTTTTTATTATTATGGAAACTTAGTATAAGTGACTACTTTGTAATCTTTTGAGATGTAATAGTTATGTTCTAATTCTCTAAAACTATAAACCTAAAAATATCCTCAACGTGAATTATTCATTTAATTAAATATTAAGTAAGGTTTAAGGCCGGGGCCTTATAGTTGGTATCAAAGGTCGGTTTAGACAACTTTAGGAGTTAGAAAAGTGTTAAATTATAAGTTAATTTATGGTATAATTGAAAGGATATAGAATTTGAATATTACCATGTTGCTTTATTTGAGACATGTTTGTTAAGAATGGTTTTTAATAGAGGAAATAGAACAACTTTTCTGGGAAGGCATACAGAGAGAAATAACCTTCCAAATTAGCATACTAAGATGGTCAGAATCAGAATTGAGCAGTTTACTACAGTGATGGCTTAGTTGAATCAGGTGAAAAATGTTGGTTGTTTTTTTTGATGATATTTTGGTGTTTTCTAAAAGTAAAGAGGATCATGAAAGTCATTTAAGGGTTATCTTACAAACCTGAAAAGAAAAGAAACTATATGGAAAATTCAGCAAGTGTGAGTTTTGGTTACAACAAATTTCTTTCCTAGGGAACATTGTTTCAAAAGATGGCATAACTATTGATCCTACTAAAACAAAAGTTGTTGAAGAATGGCCAAGACCCACAAATGTTACCGAGATCCGTAGTTTTCTTGGTTTGGCAGGTTACTACCGAAGGTTTGTTGAAATTTTTTCACGATTATCTAGTCCAATGACTAAGCAAACTCGTATGGGTGTTAAGTTCATCTGGACAAAAGAATGTGATTATTGTTTTCAGGAGTTGAAGAGAAGATTGGTGAATGCTCCAGTTTTGGAACTTCCTTCCAGGAATGGTGAGTTTGTTATATACAGTGATACTTCGTTGAAGGGACTTGGCTGTGTCCTTATGCAGAATGATCAGGTAATTGCTTATGCTTCACGATAGTTGAAAACTCATGAGGTAAATTACCCTAGACATGATTTGGAATTAGCTGCTGTTGTCTTTGCTTTAAAAATTTGGAGGCATCATTTGTATGGAGTAAAGTGTGAAATATATACTGATCACAAAAGTTTAAAGTATATATTCACTCAGAAAGAATTGAACATGAGATAGAGGAGATGGCTGGAATTAATCAAGGATTATGATTGTATAATTCATTGCCATCCGAGAAAAGCGACTAAAGTGGATGATGCTTTGAGTCAAAAAAGTAATTCTTCATTAGCAATGTTGAGTTTGGAACATGATCCTTTGGTTAAATATTTGATGAACTTTGGCATAGAAGTTGTTGGTATAGGATGTTCTTCTGTTTTGTTTCAGGTATCAGTGAAATCTTCTCTATCAGACAGAATCAAGCAAGCACAGAAGCGAGATAGTGAGTTGAAGAAAAAGGTAGAGCTGGTTTAGATAGGTAAGTTTCATGAATTCAACATTGATAATGATTGTGTTTTGTGGTTTGGGAAGAGATTATATGTGCCTTGTGATTCACAGTTGAAGAATGAGTTGTTATGTGAGGCTCATAGTTCCCCGTTTTCAGTTCATCCTGGCAGTACTAAGATGTAAAGAGATCTGCGGGAGTATTACTGGTGGGATGGAATGAAAAGAGATATTGCTGATTTTACTGTGAAGTGTCTGACTTGTCAGCAAGTTAAAGCAGAGCGGCAGTTACCGAAAGGGATGCTTCAGCCTTTACTAGTGCCAGAGTGGAAATGGGAAAACATATCCATGGACTTTGTTGTGGGATTACTGAGGACATCTCGAGGTAATAATGCAATCTGTGTTATTGTTGATCGCATGACTAAATCTGCTCATTTCCATGCTATACGAGATACTTTTTCCCTAGATAAACATTCCCGTTTGTATATTAAAGAGATAGTTAGGTTACATGGAGTTCCCCTCTCAATTGTATCTGATTGTGATTCCAGGTTCACATCTATCTTTTGGAAAGGCCTTTAGAAGTCGTTGGGTACTGAATTAAATTTTAGTACAGCTTTTCATCCTCAATCAGATGGGCAGTCAGAAAGAACAATTCAGACCTTGGAGGATATGCTACGAGCTTGTTCTATGGATTATCAGGGAATTTTAGACCAACATCTTTCTTTGGTTGAATTTTCATATAATAATAGTTTTCATTCCAGTATACAGATGACACCATTTGAGGCATTATATGGGAAGCGGTGTCGAACTCCAACATTTTGGGAAGAAGTGGGTGAAAGGAAGCTGATGGGACCAGAATTGGTAGAAGAGATGGCAGAAAAAGTTCAGTTGATTCAGAAGCACATGAGAACAGCTCAGAGCATGCAGAAGAGTTATGCGGATAACCGGAGGAAGGATCTATCTTTCGAGGAAGGTGATCATGTTTTTCACAAGGTTTCTCCTTGGAAAAGTGTGATGAGATTTGGTAAGAAAGGAAAGCTGAGTCCAAGGATTATTGGACCATATGAAATTCTGGAGAAAGTTGGATCAGTTGCTTACCGAGTGGCTTTACCTCCGATTTTATCTCAGGTACGCAATGTTTTTCATGTTTCAATGTTGAAGAAGTATATTCCAGATCCATCTCATGTTTTGAGTCCAGAGGTAGTTCAGCTGGAGGAGAACCTATCTTATGAAGAACAACCAGTCCAGATTCTTGACCACATAGAGCAGGTGTTACGGAATAAGGTGATTCAATAGGTAAAGGGTTTGTGGAAAAACCATATGGTTGAAGAGGCAACATGGGAATCTGAAAATGCTATGAGGGATAAATACCCCCACTTATTTTGATAAGTGAATAAAATTGCGAGGATGCAATTCCCAAAACGGGGGAAGGATGTAGCATCCCAGGTAATTAAAGAATAAAGAATTTTCATATTTATTAATATTTACGAATTAAATATTAATTTTAATTAAAAGGGGTTTCTACGTTCGATAGCGTACTCGATACGCAACGATGAGTTTCTTTGAAAACTTACGTTGCACACAAGTAATAAAATAACATTATGTTAAATGTTAGTTAACAAGTAGACGTTGTACTGGATGGAATGGATAGAAATTACTAAAATATTATTATATATGTTTTTAAATGTTTTTACATTTACCCAATAAAAGATAAAGGCTTAAAATACGGAAAGAGTTCAATTTTAGGCATTTATACCCTAATTTTCACTAAGGGTTCACTTATCACCTTTTGATGGCGAACCGTCATTAAATATAGTTTTGATCAATCTTATAAATTCTATTGGACCAAAAATAACTCTTCTTTAGAATCGGGACATCAAAATTTACTTTGTGTAAATTTTTGGTACCTTTCCGATAAAGTTCATTTTTTAATGAATATTGTAAAATGTTGTATTTTAATTCAAAACCTCTTTTTAATCTAATTTATTTATATGATTAGATTATCTTTTGAATTGGATTTAAAGTTAAATTAGAAAATATTTTTACCATTAAATCCAATAGTGGTCGTTGGAATTAATTTCTCTTTGAAATCAGACTTAAACTAGTGACAATCTTTTGATACATATTGTTTCATAAAAACACTCTATTTCCTCTGACAGTGGGAATTAATTATTAAATTAATTAATGTGACTTATATGTTTTGAATTTTGTAAAATATACTTCATTTTTTAATTCGTAATATCAAATATATCTTAGGGTTAATTTTTGGTAATTTTCTGAAAAACTCCAATTTTTGATGAATAGTGAAACCACTAAGTGGTACTTATAAAAACTGATTTTCCGTTTAAATGAAATTTTTCCATCATTGTGTTCTTATTTTATAAAATCCGACATACATGGTTGTCATTATGAAGTAAAATGTGGTTCAATGAGATTAAAATAATTTTTTTGGTGAATAGTAACTTATTAAGTTTTTAATCGTGATTAGAGGTAATTAGTGTAGTTTAAGGTAAAAATAATGCTTTAATAAAATTAGACGAGCTTGAAACATGTCTTACCCACATTGGATGTGTCATGGACGACCAATAAAAGCCATGGGTCAACTTTGGGTCCCCATGGAGCCACATTGGTTGGGAAATGACATAAATTACTTTTTATTTAATGTAAAAGTAAAAATGACACAAACATAATATGTTTTACGAAACCAATGTTTACATGGGGTTATAAAGATCAGAATTTTGATTATAAATTGTAATTGGAAAGATAAAAATATTTCCTACATCATAGTATTTTTTTTATAATTTTTAGACTTTAAATAAATTAAATTATTTATGACATCATGATGATGCAACGATGACTTCATTATTTAACGTTTTAAATAAAATGGAAAGATAATGTAATATCTAAAACCTACACATGTCCAAAACCTATTGTATGGGAATATTTCGAAGCCTTATCATCTTATATTCAAACTATATCAATGTGGGACCTTATAAATTCGAAACACTTTTTAAAATAAAATAATAGTTTCATGATTTCCAAAAGTGCCCCTCCTCTCCTCTTATAAAAGGCCCCCACCTCTACCTCATTTCACACAATCCTCAAGCCTTTGGCTCGGCCATCCCCTACCCATTTACTCTCTCCACATCCCTCTCATAATCCTAGAGGATTCCCTTTGGGAATAATCTTTTCAAAGGAAGCCTTTAGGCTCAAATCAAAAGGAGTTACACTTTTAAAGGTAATTCATTCTCTCTTGTTCATTTGTTTTATTTTGCTTCTCCAACCCCCTAAAATCTTTTTATTTTATTCTTTTGTAACAAAACCATTATCTTCAATATACTAGGATGTTGTTATAATATTTATTCGAGCTACACTCTCACACAACTACATCAAATGGTTAAAGAACATACGGTTTCCGTGGATGGAGAAATTCTGCCTCCCGAAACGATGATTGTTCAATACTCATTTAACACCTTCAAAGGTTGCCATTATGATGTAACTATTTTTATATATGATATATAATATGTTTATTCTTTCATTAAGCTTCTGTATTTTTCATTTATGGCATACCATTATTGTTTCCATTATGGGTAAACACGATCTCTTCATTTTAGGAAGTGCGGACTACCGCCCCCTGAAAGTGATTTGATTCGTTAATACCATATGTGGGATGTGTAAAGGATAAAGTTAATGATATTATATATGTTATTATACTGTAATTATAATATACTCTTATATAATTATGATTACATTCTATAAAATACGAAATAGAAATGAAAGTAGCATTCATCCGTACGTACAACTTACCGTTTCCATGAACGGTGCATTTCATTTCTTACCTCTAAATGATTATGTAATATTATAAATACATGTATATGCTGGATATATATGATATATATGATATCCAAATCAGGAATTTCATTCTGGATATAAAGAATCTCTGACCACATGAACAACATGTAATTGTAAGAAGTTCACTTTCGACTTAAGAACCAAATATCGACAAAACAAACATTATTAACTTAAATGGGTATATAATGTTTATAACATGGAAATAAGTGATATAAAAGAAATAATGAACTTTAAAAAGGTTATTAATAAATTATAAATTAACTCAAGTTTATTATTCATGACGTTAAAGAAGGATCAAGTCAAGTCGGACCCGAGGTAAGGGAACTTCTTAACCCAATTACCATTCTTTGGGTTAATCTCCTACTTTCAAATTATGTCATGATATTATTATGTCCTATCGTTTATTTGTACATTATTTATGTGTAATTATAGTGAATACACATAATAGATCTATTTTATTTTAAAAATGATCTTTGTATGGGACTTCGTCTCAATCTCCTTTCGTTGAGGCATATTTCGTTTTATAAACAACTTTATTTTATACGGTGTATAAACCCCTTTGACATTTACTTTTATACAAAATGAATCTTTTTCAACGAAGGGTTTTACTAAACGACAAAAAGGAATTTTTTTAACGTATGCGGTGACAATGACCTTTTCCGCCGCCGCGAGTATTATTTGGTCTTTGGCTTCCTCAACAAGCCGTAATGTTTTTTAGAATAAAATAAATACCGTATACTCTTTTATGTATTTTGGTATTGAAAATGGTTTTGATAAAGGATTCCATTATTTCAATATATTTATGATATATTGTGATTGAAATGTGGAAATGTTATCATTCCTTTATATTGGTTTTATGTTTTATGATTTTATATTGGTACTTGGACATTTTAACGGGTGGTTACGTTATAAACCATATGACGGGTGGTGCCGTGAATACTAGGACGGGTGGTTACGTTATAACCTCCAATGCATTGGGTATGGAAGTCAGCCGTATGGCTATTCCATTAAGTATGTATGGAAATTGGCCATATGGCTATTCCATTAAGTGATATGTGTGGAAGTCGACCGTATGGTTATTCCACTTAAGTATGTTTATGTCCCAAGTTACCTTTACATAAGTTATGTGTTCTTTATATCAGTTTTATGGTAATCCTTTGGTTACAAAAAGGTAAGTAATGATACTTTATTCAGTGAAGAGTTTTTACTACTTCATGAAGGTGAAGGTATTACTTTGATAGAGTATACACGGTTTACTTGATTTTGAAAAACTAACAGTTTTCATTCTTTGTGTATCCCTTACTGAGCTTTTTATGCTCACCCCCAAGTTTTTTTTGAAATGTTTTTCACAGGACTTAATGTGGAATAAGGTCAAGGATGGGATCAAGGGAATGTAATGCTATATAAAACATGGAACTAGACATGTTTCTTTTATGGGTTTTTTTATTATGGAAACTTAGTAGAAGTGACTACTTTGTAATCTTTTGAGATGTAATAGTTATGTTCTAATTCTCTAAAACTCTAAACCTGAAAAGATCCTCAACGTGAATTATTCATTTAATTCAATATTAAGTAAGGTTTAAGGCCGGGGCCTTATATTAGTTCACGTAAAAGTATGAAAAGGGAGTTGTGTGAAATATTTTTTGTTGTTCATAAGAGTATATATTGCATGTAAAAACCAGTGTTGCAAGAAAAATTTTACATTGCTCAAAAAATGTAATTTGTGTGGAATTGCTGAGGTTGTGTGAAAAGTGTTGTTGGGAATACATGAAAAAAGAGATACTTTTCAAAAAATTAAAGGTAATTATGCACAAGGAATAGTAAGGGATGGGCGTAAAATTTGAGGTTGCCCAGTTTAATTCTGTGGAAAAGTGAGATTCATTTGTTGGTGAAAGCTATACTACAACAGTTCATCAATAAATAGTTAAGTATTCATAACTCATATATGATAATGAAGGAACCTAAATGTCTATAAACTATGATTAGATCCTCTAAAGATTCAATGGGAACACTTCACTTGAGGGAGTAATGATCTTCCATATTGTGAGTGGTTGTAATCCAGGAGGGATAGTGAGTCCGCACCGAACTGTGTAAATAGTAGTGCGCTTATAGTGGATTTCATATATGAGCATATTGACAGTGTATCATCTTTATAAATAGTGTAGTAAGGGTGATCCATGTAAAATTTTTATGTCATGTGCGTTCTTTAAGATTTTTTTATACTAATAAATGGGAATGATATAGAGAAGATGTTTTTGTCAAATAACAAAAGAAGATCAAAAGGGTCAGTTATTTTAATTTTTCATACGAGGATTCACTACCCCCTCCCCTCATGGTATCTAGCCTATTGGATCTAACATAATAACACTTTTATCAACCATATACTAATATTTTATTATTCTGATGTAACATACTATATCTACCTCCTCAAACATCAAATGGAAAATTAGATTGTCGATCGTGTGTATAATGAACAACCATATCACGAACCGATGTAATTTTATTTCCATCACCAACTATCATGAAGATGTATAATGATGGATTTAACTTTTATATATTATATATATGATATTATTATTATTTTTGAATTATTATATCTCATATAACTTTTTACTTTACATGTTTTGGGAATAAGATGATGTCACTCAAGTGTGCAATGGACTATTTTCTCATGAAGCGATGTGATTTATTCTTCACATATGTTTTTTATGGAAGGTAATAAGGATAATTTGGATGAAAAAAATTAAAATATATGATATAACAAATATTCAATGAGTTTAGTACATTATTTTCTTTTATTTCATATCACCCATCGACATAATGTAAATAACATCAATGTGTATGTACGACATTCCATCTCAATAAATGTTTTATTTTTTTCTATCTCTAACATTAAATGGATTATTGTAAATACATATATACTAAATATATATGTTATTTAATTCATTTTAAAAATTATAAATATGATCGAACTTTGATCAACGTGAAAGGATCAAAAATACGAAATGAAAACATTTTTGAAAAACCAAGCAGTTATTACTCGAAAATGATTTTGACAAAAAATTATTAAAAAACAAATAATAAACGGTCATAAGTAAAAAATATATGATATTATATAAAATATTATATTTCTTTAATATATGTATAATAAACCTATATTTTTCATCCAGTAGTTTTTAATGTATATGATTGAATTTGAGACTTAAGGTAAGATATTATTTCATAATTTTTCTTCTTTTTGACATTAATTATATTATACACCTTTCATATTTTATGAGGTTAATATTAATTAATTTTGAATTTTAATATCATGAATTTATTTATTATCATGATATTTTAGGTTTCATTTAATTTTATTCTTTCATGTATCTTATGATTCAATATTTCAGAATTAGTAAGGGTTTTATGATACAATATCATCATTTATTTGGATTGATTATGTTTATTGTTATGATAATGAAATATTATGATCTATATCTCATGAAAGAGAAGAATATTTTTATCCTTTGGTTATTACATGAGAATATATTTTTCTCTTTATTTTACTCCCTTTATGTACTGAGGAGTTCAAATTAATGTTTTTAATAAAAATTACATTTAGTAATCTCTTTAGATAAAAACCCTTTTCCTCCATATCCATGATTTCTATTTTTTAAAGAATGTCTGTATGAATATCCAATTATTTTTTGAAAGACAATTTTACACTTGGTTAATTTTTTTTATGAAACATTAAAATGAATATTCATGTCATTTTCCTAAAAATGACCCTTTATGTTTTACATAAAAAGTGAAAGGAATAACTATTTTAACATGTACATTATGACCAAAATTTTACAACTTTATGAATAGAAATTTTTTTAAATCATCCCTTATAAATTTTAAATTTTTTTTATATTGAAATATTATTTAACTGTTTCTATGTTTTTATAATTGTTTTTAATAAGAACATTAATTTTTTCTCGTGATATTTTTTAAATTACTTATAATGTTTAATTTATAAGTTTTTAAGGTCATTTTAAAATAAAATGATTTTGAATATCTGTTAAAAATATTATTTTTAAATAAGTTATTTTAAAATAAGGGATATTTTTCATAAGAAATTTCCCATGTGGTCTTTTAATAATAATTTTCTATCTTAGATCAAATTTTTTAATGTTATATATACTTTTATGGGTATATGATTCAATGATAATATTTTTTTTATTTAACTAATGTTTTTATTTTTATGATGACTAGATGTTTGTGAATCCAATTTTTATTCCATGGTTTATACCATGGTAAAATTTTTATTAAGACCACTTATCTTTGAATAGTTTATTAAATGATGAAATAATGAAATAAATAGAAATACTATCTCTTTTCTATAGTTTATTCTATTATGAAATGTTTACATAACCCATTTCTTTTCTTGGATTTTGATATAATAAACATTTCATGAAATAGTGGCACACATATGTTTAATTATATATATATAATGGTTGGTACCGATATCTCCCTCTAATGAAGTTGGTAAATATTGATTTCTCAGTACATAAATAGGACTAGAATGGGGAGTGAACCCAGTTCAATAAGAGAATTTATCCAATATGATCGTCTAGGTAGTGAAACTTTGATACCATGATAGTTAGGGGATTGACCCTATTCAACTATGATAGTCTTGGAAAATATCTTTTAATAATAAAGAAATGATATTATATTCTTATTTTTATAACAAAAATCTATGACTTATTATAATGTAATGTTCCCACATCTCATGCTCTTTGATTCCATTATGATTCGTGTCTTATGAACTACTATTCATATTGAAAGGACTCATGATTTTCCAATATAATATACAAGGTATGTGTTTAAAATGTGGAACTCATGTTTTTTACCCTTATAATCTTATTGTTATTATGTTATCACTAGAATCTTCCATATTTATCCTTACTGACCAATTGATCTCACCCTTTCTAATGTTTCCTTCCCCAGGTTATGATGAATGGTTTTAAGTAGAGTATGTATAAAAATAATACTATGTTGGGATATTTTTATTGTAGATATCTAAGATTATTTAAGAGATAATAATAAATTGTTCCAAGTATCCAAAGACACCAAACCTTTACTGTTTATGGGAAATTTTTTATGACACGTAATTAATATTCATATAAATTTTTGATAAATTTATATATGATAAGTTCAGGTTATATAGATGGTATAAAAGACATGGTCTGGTTAAAAATTGGAAAATATTATGTGAATACATTAGTTAGAACCATAGTAATATGTTTAGGGGTATTTCGAGTGTTTCTTTTGAGGATAAGTTAATGTATAAAAAAATGTAATGAATATATTTCGAAGGATATAGTGAGTGGATTCCATTGAATGACATCTTAGTTTGGATAATACAAGTGGATTTGGATCTCGAACAATGGTACCTAGGTGTAATAACTACAAAAAGTGTGCATTGATCTTAACTTGATCATCACTTAGTGCATGATAATTGGCCTTTCTAAAAAAATAGTTCGACACTTCTGGGGGTTATGGATTGAAAATGATAAAAATCATGAAGAACCATCTTAGAGGATTTGAATAATGAAAATGAATTACCTCGTTTAATCAAAAGGATTCATATAATGAAAATTTGGTGTCATTATTTAGATATCATATTAATTAATTTACATTAATTTGTAGTTTCACACTATAATTTTTATTTCTAAAACGATTTTTTAGGTTTTATTAAACAGAGTAAACCCAAAGGATGTGGGTTAAAATTGGATGTAATAGGAAATGTGTTGGTGAGATACCAAAATAAATTATGGCAAGGGTGACAGATATTATTATTATTACTATTTTATTATCATTATATATTATTAATACCCGCACCTTAACTAACTCTCACACATAATAAATAATATAACGATAGAGTGTACCAAGATCTTGGGTGGTGGGGACTATGTAGGAAAGAATATTTAGTTTCCTACATGTTAATAAGGTGGGAAGAATCAACCAGGTGAATGTATTAGAGGAATTGAAAAATTTTATGAGTGTTGAAAATAATTAAACATAGAAATTAATTTATGAGGAAAGTTAAGAAGTTTAGTTAATGAAATAGATAATAATAATAGTATCTATATGGAATCATAGATGGAAAACTGTTTTAACTATGAAAAGATGGTCCTTATACAAATTTTTATCCCAGGGGGAAATCTCATGATGAAAATCAACATGGTTTTACATGTAATGGTTTTACTACTGAGGATGAATATAATAAAAATAACATATAAAATGTAAGGGATCTTACAACTTTATATTTTATGATAAACATAGGAGGAATAATTAAATTGAAGTTGATGACACTTAAGAAAAGATTCATATTTCATACTATAAGAAATATGTGTTAAGTTATAAGATGATGAAGAGCAATTAATAGTTTATGAATAAAGTGGGATGACTGAAGTTTATGGATTTTAAATAATGAATTTTTTTATATGAATCATGAAATAAATAAGTATTTCAGTATATGTTTTAAATAATATATTTTCAAAAATATATTGAATAGTACTGATGGGCTTGAAAAGTTAGGTAATGGAAAGGTAATATCTTATGGAAAAACATAATTAAAAGATATATAACCCTTAATATTTTCCTGGTGTTACTATAATACTGTTTTTATCAAGAAATAATGGGTGGAAAAAAAGTAAATTGGATTGTATTCATTTCATTTTAAATAATTTTTTTTTTTGATAAAGTGGTTTATGATATCATTGATTGAGTTTACAATATTTTTTTATTTATGGATTACATTCAATAATTCATGGTTTTATTCTGGGTATAATGAACAATCTGTGTTTTCATCAAGGATTTATTGTAATTATAGTCATTTCCATATTTCAGGAGAATATATGACCATGGTATTTGAATATTTTTTATGTTGCAATTTCGAGATACCAAATGTTATTTTAGTGAATATTGATATATGATTTTGAAAATTTAGTGTCTTTATTTATAATTTTTTGGATTTTAATTTGTGTCAAACTTGAAGGATCTTTAAGTTTAACTATTTTTTTATTGGATTTAGTTGAACTTAGGATGTTATTAGATAAATTTTGGTACACATTATGGTTTTAAAATATATTTAGTGTTTGAAAAAAATTCATACTAATCTATTTATAATTCTAGTGCACTAGGAATGAAAAATTCATCATCAATATTTATACCATGGATTAATAGATGATGTAGATATTTATTTATGCACAAATCAAGTTGATTTTTTTATGATATAATGGAATTTTGATTGTTATACATATTGGATCCTTATTATTGATTATATCAAGATGGTAGCTTATCGATTGGAACTCCCATTGATCCTTTCCCATGTCCACTATGTGATCTATGTATCTCTTGGAAGAAAGAAGATACCTAGTCCACATCATGTAATATACTCATAGGTCAAATCAATTGAGAATGATATTTCTTATGATGAATAATCCTTAATGAATATATTGTATAATGTAAAAGTTATAAAAAAACAATACCACACACAGGGTCAATGTTTTATTGTGAAACGACAAGTTCGAGGAAGCTATGTGTGAACCTGAGGATGTGATGAAGATTTAGTATCCTCATTTGTTTTAATATGAGTTATAAATTTTATGTGGGGGAATTATATTAAGTGGTATAGAATGAAACACCGTCATATTTTATATATTTTTATTAATTTAAATTTTTTATTAGCATTCATTATTCAAAACACTGATTTTTAACGAACTATAAGATACTATTTATATTATAAATAATACATGACCATTATAACCAAGACATTAAATATTACTGTATGAAATGAAATAAATACATTTAAAATATAATGTGTAATGGTTTTATATAAATAAAACATATTGACAGAAATGTACTAAATTTTTATTAGTTTTATAGGCTTTAAAAATACATTTCATTAAAAATGATATTTATTAAATTTTTGAATAAATATTGAAATTAATTTTTAAAAAATTTAAAAAAATTTATTTCATAAAAAACATTAATTTATGAATAGACATGTAAAAATTATATTTAAGTGATTTTATTGATTTTTCATAAAAAATATTACTTTTTTGATGAATAGTGAAAAATAATGGTTCATATTGAAAACTGATTTTATTTAAATAATTTATGAATTTCAATTTGGTTTTAATATAGCTTCAAAAGTATAATTAGTTATATTTTTATAAATTTGATCCATTATAGGACCATGGAATAAATTTTATATTTAGTTCTGATATAAATACTTTTTAAAGTTTTGAAAATTCTCTTTTTAGAAAACTGCTTGTTTTTTTCACATCTGTGGTTTTAATTTTAAGTTAAATGATTGATATTATATGAAATTAATTTTAAAAAGTGATAAAATATTTGGATTAAGAATGTTTTTTATTATATGATAATTTCAACTTATTTTTTGTAAAAATGAATTGAAAAAATTGTAAAAATCTATTACCATAGTTAAGGTTAAAATGGGTTTATTGGGGCCTTTAAATAATAATATATATGTGTGAAAAAGACATAAAAAAACATGTCTACATACTATTTTATAGCCATATTTCAACCCTAATTTCATTTGAGTCAATTTTAAGGTTTATTTGCATCACTTTTCCTTGATAGTGACAAATTTAGTTTTTAAAATAAAGATAAAAAGACAAAAAATTCATCCCATGGTTTTAAATTTCTATTATGTGTTCAAATATAGAAAATGTAATAAATATTTTAATTAATATAAATAGTAATTGTTTGTATAATGAAATTAATTTCATGAGGGTTATGACAATACCTCTTTTTATTATACATTAATTAATGATTAATTATATAATATTACACATAATATAGGTGAGAAGATTGAAAAGTCTAGTGTATTTGGGAATTAGGTAAACTATATAACTACATAAAATATGAAATACATAATATTTATTGAAAAATTCCTTCACATTCTCATATTATCAAAAAATAATTAAAACTTCATGTGATATCCTGGGGATATACATAAGAAATGGGTGAGCTCTAAATCCTAGTATGGAAATAGGATGAAAAAAGTTATGAAATTAATATGTGTTAGACAATAGGAATTTAAATGGTCCATAAATGAATTGATAATCATAAAAATGAATAATGAGGCATTCTTTAACATGATAAAATAATGATAACATGGGAAATGTAGAGACTTCATAAAAAACATCAATATAAACATAGTTCAAGGGTAACTTCTAAGAAATATTGATGGAAAAAGTCCCAATATGCATTATTTTCACACCATAATCTCTTTCATGATGTCTCATGAGACTAAAATATTACCTTATTCATCGGTGTGCTATATAATCCAGGATCACCTTTCCCATTCATTTAATTCTCATGCTGAAGTGTGCCACACAGATAATCAAACAAGGAATCATTTATCATCACATTTATTCTTTGATCAGGGATTATGGAATAAATACATTTATGTCACTATTAAATGAACTATAATTATATATATTTTAATACTCATGATATGAAAAAATGGTATGGGTATTCACTACACATATGTTTGGCATTGAAAAATCACATGGAAATTTTAGATAAAAATCCATTAAATGGATTGATGTGAAGTAAAGGGCTATATTATAATTTTTAAATAAAATGGAATGTAAAATGGAAATTGAAAAAAATATCCAAATATTAGGAATTTGGAATATAAGGAATAATATGAAGAATAATTTTGAATAAAGAAGAGAATGAAAGGATCTCTTTCCTTCAGAGTATGATCCCCACTTCATGGGATGAACTTCTTGGGAGCATGGGTGAACCTTAGAAGAACTCTATAGATTGGAGGGAAGGATAAAAAAATTATCCAAGGCTATTTGGTTGATAAAAATTGGGTCTTGGATGTGTTTATATAAGAAATGAGTGGAAAATTCTTTATATTTTTCAAACATTGTTTCAAGACTAGACAAAATAACAAAATCCAAACAGCAACCTTTCCAGTGGTTTTCCCATGGTTTCCTCCAAATGGGAGTTGATTATATTATTTTATGATTCCAAGGAAAAACTTATTAAAATAATACCTTTATGAGTTTAGAAGTGGGACATGTCTTTAAATAAATAATTTTAAAACATTAAGATATATTATCGATTTTGGAGGATTCATAATGGTTTTCTGAAATTAATTAAATAAAAATAAAACAGATTATTTTAAAGAGAATAATATATTATTCATTTATACTGTTTATATAATTTATTACATCACTTTTTGGGTATTATGTTGTCATAATACTCAAAGTATATTTATACTATATTTATTTTTTACCCAAAAAAATCTATTATATCATAATATTATTAAAAAAATAATAATTAGATAATTATGATGTTCTAATTCCCAAAATAATATTTATTTTATCAAAATAATTTCCTTAATATGTGAATATTTTATAAAAAAATAATTATTATCATTTAATAATAAATGATGGGTTTTTTTATAACAACAATTTTCAAACCCTTATAAAAATTAATTTTGACACTACAAAAAATATACATTCATTTAAATTTATTAAAAATTATTTGATAATACAATTTTATTAACATATTATTTATTTAAAAACACCATTCATTAAGAAAAAATAAAACGCCTTAATTGAATTTGAATATTACCCAAAATACATTTTGTATTTTATAATATCAATATCGAAATCATTTATAATTTAACCCTAGATAGATGTAAATATAATCAATATTCTATTTAAAATAATTTACATTCTCATATTTCTAGGGTCCTAAAACATATCTATTTAATACCCCAGAAAATTTATAATGGATAAGTTGTGTGATAGTGAGAATTTCACAGGGAGGCTCATCGTACATGGTTTGGGCCGTGACCACAATGAGCATGAAATTATCCTATAAAGGGTTTCCCCAATGCTTATGTTCATGGATCCTAACATTGGCTTGGTAAGGGAAAAAATTCAACTAATTCTATCTGCAACAGAAGCTCTACTAAATGGGATTTATAGGGTATGATCCCACTGGTAGAGGCCATCACATTCTTTCTCTATATCGATTGTATTTGTTAAAAACCTATATTTATAAAAATCATATAATCTATATTCAACGGATATATTATCAATGATAATGAACCTTGATCGTATTTTATACTTTATTGGATATAATACAACCAAAAAGTGCATGTTTTTTCCATATCCATAATATATAATAATTCATTTAATTAAATCAAAAAGATGATTATATTTATAAATGTTCCGTTTTTTAGGAGGTTAATTTCTTTTAAATTTTTAGTAAATATTTAATTTCTTTAAATGATTTAGAAACACCAAGTAAAAAATTTAAAAATTAATAAAAAATGATTCTAAAAATATTAAAATTAATATAAATTGAACGAATTATTATATTTAATCAATATTTTAAATAAATACAAGATGAGTGATTTCTATGACAGTTATATATTTTAATTCCAATTTTTTCTTGATTTTTTTAAATTTACGTTAAATAAACTGTTCAAAATAGACATTATGTTTATTGTATAAAAATTATATTTTTTAAATGATTTAAAATTCCAAACAACCTATCCTTTTACAAGTTATTTTAATATTTTTAAAAATATTATTAATTGTATATTCCATGAACAATAGAACTTTTATAATAATTATATTTTCCCCTTAATAGTTAAAACTTTGTTACCATGATAAACGGTGAAATGGGGTTTTGTATATTCCATGCACTTGTGTTAAAAATAATTTTACACACAAATACTATTTTTATTTTATAAATATTATTTCTTTTTAAAAATTATTGATTCCAATTTTTAAAATAAGAATTACATTATATTAATAGTTATGGGTTTAATCAACTAGGTAAATATGTAAGAAAAATATTTCCCATAGTGATAACTAAAACTGAAAAAACTAAATAAACTTAAACGATAAAGAATAACATGGTTAAAAAATTGTGTTTTCAAGTGTTAATATTTTTTCTAAAAAATATTCTACATCCCCCCAAATAATTATCATTTTTGGTGGCACATGAAGAGATAATGACCCCCCCCCCATTATGGAATAGATTTCAATATTTTCAATAATTCCAATCCCCCCATTATAAAATTCCTCCTCCTCCCCTCACATATTCACACCTATTATGGATTTGGGATGGACCAAAACATACCAAAATCCTTTCCAAAAAATCATAACCATGAAATAGAGCTTACGGTCATCCCTACAAACCATCATTCGGTCCTTAATAAGAGAACCAAAAGCTATTATTCTAAGAGAATGTAATTATCTTCCCTAAATCCTTCTTCTCAATTATACTATTACTGCCTTAATTAATGTTATATTATTACAAATTTAATAACAAAATTATCTAACATATACTAAAAATTTATTATATTTATGGAATACACAATAATGATATCCAAATCCATCAAATGGAAAATGAAATCTATAGTCTTGTGTGTTGTTTACTACTGCCTCGCAAAATGATGAAATTTATTTTCCATAATCAACTCCAAAGGATGAATATAATGATGGATTTAATGGTTATATAGGTAAATTAATATATTACTATAAATATTTAATTATAGTACCCCATATAACAAGTTACTTTCCATCATATGGGGATTCGATAACATCGCTTGTGTGTATGGTGGACTACCTCCTCATGATTCGATTTGCATTATAATTCCCTTATATATTACATAGATGGTAATAAAGATATTTTTTGAAAAAATTTCAGATAAAAATGAAATAAAAAATATTCTTTAAATTAATTATATTATTTACCTTTGATTCATTTTATCTATTAAGAAAATTGAAACAACGTTCATGAATATATATAACCTACTGTCTCCATGAACGGTTTGTTTTTTTCTGTCTCTAAATATAATGGATTACTATATATAAATATACAATTAATATATATGATATTTATATCCTATTAAAAGTTATTGAGGATATGGAACCATGATCAATACTAATGGACCAAAAATACAAAATCAAAATGGACCTGAAAAATGAAGCATTTTTTTGTCGAAACATTATTTTAATAAGAATTTTTTTTATTAAAAGGTAATTAAATGTCATAAGTAAATCATATATTTATGATATATGAATTTATGGATCTATAATATATGTATAATAAACATATATGTTTTATATACAAGGTTCTAAAATGTATGATGAAATACAAGACATAAGGTAAGGGTTTTTTTCTTAATTTGTGTTATCAGGGATATACATTATATTATATGACTATATAATTTTATGAGGTTCATATAAATACCCTTTTACTTGAAGTATAATTATTTTTTTTATTCTCATGATTATTTTTCTTCATTTAATTTTATTCTTTTATGGTGCTTATAATTTTGTGATACCAATTTGGTAAGGGTTTTAGTATACAATCTAATTATTTGTTAGGATTGTTTATGTTTGTGATTCTATGGATGTAATAATATGATGAATATATCATGAAACTATTGAATTTCCTTATCCTATGGTAATGTTTTTAGAATACATGTTTTCACTTCATTTTCCTCGATTTATATTTTCAAGAATTCAAAATATTGTTTTAATAAAAACCAAACTTATCTCTCTCTTCCGTTGAGACACTTTTTCTTCTATATACATATTTTCAATTAAATATTTTAAAAAATGTTTTCAATAATCTCCAATTATATTTTAAATGAAATTTTACAAATTTATTATTTTTTAAAATTTTGTTAAAATTAATCTTCCTGTCATTTTCAAAAAAAATTATAATTAGTTGTTTATTAGAAATGTGAATAGAATCTATGTTTGAACATTTATGACATGAACAAAATTTCATACCTTCATAAACACACATTTTTATATATTATTTTATATGTTTAAAATTTTATTATAAAATAATATGAATTTTTATAACTTTTAATGTTTTAAAATGTTTTTTTCTTAGGGGAAATAATATTTTCCTCAAAAAATGATTAAATGACATTTAAATCTACGTTAATAAATTTCAAAGGTTATTATTAAAGAATAGTAATATGAATTTTTTTTAAATTTTTTTATTTAAAAATAGATTTTAAAATAATGATAATTTTTTCTTAAGAAATGTTCCAAGTGATCTTTCAAATTTTTTTTGATATACTATCACATCCATTGATGTTATTTATGAATTTTTGGGGGAGCAATCCATGGATAAAAATATTATTATTTCTATGACTAGATTGTGTTTTAGAAAAAACAGATGTTTATGAAATCAATTTTACTTCCACATATTATTTCATCATAAAATTATTATGACACACACTTCATTTTCCCTGGTAATTTCTATTATGAAATAGTTAAATGATTATAAAAAACTTTTTTGATTTTTAATGGCTATGGTATGATGTAATGTTAATGAAACCTATTTCATTACATGGGTAATTATATGATGAATGATTTATGATATTATGGAACACATATGTATGATTATATTGTTGTGATTTGTGGGACATATATCTCCCTTCAATGCATTGGTTAAATATTGATATCTCATGAGATAAATAGGACTAGAATAGGGAGTGAGCCCAATTTAGTAAGAAAAGTTTACACTATTATAGTCTTGGGAGTGAACCTTGATTACTATGATTGTTTGTGGAGTGTAACCATTCCACTATTATAGTTTTGGAAGATATTGTACTACCATCGAAATGATTTTCTTTTTTATGTGTATTCCATAAATATATGTTCTATTCCAATGTTCTATTATCATGGATTTCATTATTTGATTCTGTTAGGATTCATGTCTTATGAAATTATATTATTAATGTTCTAACTCATGTTTATGTTATATGATATACAGGTTATGGTATTCAAATTTTATTATAATGTTATTATACTATTATTCTCATGTTATTAAAATGTGATCATTGGTTACTCTCTTGGTTACACTTGCTGATAATACGAGCTCACGATTTCTAATTATTTTATTCCATATGTTATCAAGAATTTTTATATGTTATGTATGCCTAAGAAAAATACTATGTGGGAGTATTTCTATGGGACATGATGATTTTATTTAAATAAATAAAAATATTATTTATCTATTATCCAAAGACACTAAACATTTATAGTCCTTGGGTGAGGTTTTATGACATGAATTGAATATTCCTATAAAATGAGGTATTAGTTATGTATAAGAATCTTGTATATATATAAGAATTATTTTAAATGAATTAAATGGACCAATACCACACAGTGATCAATAATCAATAACATCCTACAAACACCACACTATCTAATGGTTAAAAATTTCTTCATGACTTACTACGTCATCCTCCCGAAGCCCACAAACTAGAAATCAAATTTTTCCACACCCCATCCTGAAAAACCCATCATTTAGACATGAGGATACCCTATGGTATCCCTTTTTAATTTATTGAAAATGAATGTGGATCCATTTTTAGAAACTCACTTGACCCTACATTAACCAATTAATTACATGATTTATGAACACATGTATAAATGAGTATTTATCTAGAAACCACCTAATTAGTGTGTTTTATACACCATTTAGCCAGAAGCTCTGGTAAATTTGGAACAAATGGTAAGCAATCATAAAATATAGGAAAACACTAATTTTAGGGACATTTTATAGAAAACAAGGAAATGTTGAGAAAACCCAATATAAACACCGAAGGGTAGCTTGAATTACCCATGGGTAATCCCTAAAAAAATTAATTGAAGAATTGGAATGATATGATGGATATCTCACATGGGGATAAGGAGACAAATATGAGGTAAATATAGTTAAAATGACTTATATTATGATGAAAAGGGAAATTAATCCCCCTTTTTTACATTATCTATTTTATCGAATTATTTAATCATTTTAAAATTAACCAAACTAAGACAATCAAGGTGTCTCCCTTATATTCAAAACGTGACACTCCCTACTAGAACAACCATCTCAACATGATCACCCTCGTCATGGAATGGTAGTACTGTCTAAAATCCCAAATATAAATCCAAATACAATACCTATTTTTTCATCACATCCTAACACTATTCCTCATGGTGAGGTGACCCTACATAGAGAAGTATCAAATGGGATGGATCTCACTTATAACACCACCATTACTGCTCAATTCAAACTCAAAATGGTCTGAATTTATCAAAACATATTTCTTTAGAATGTTGAAACTATTATATTTCGTGCTTACCCTTACTTATTAATCTTATATTTGGGATAACCATTAAATAAAGTCACATCATAGTTTGAAAATCCTAGATCACTTTATTACTCCCCCATAAACCAATTTTACCCAAAGTCAAAAAATAGTACATATCCTCATATTTGCATAACCTAATCACCTAGGATGTCACCCCACCTTTAGAATAAGTTTTTTTCAAAAATTAAGATATTATACATTTATAGTGATAATCAATATATTTAATAGAAGTTTCTATTTTGTATCTACTATATCTGTCACACATTAATACACCTAAATTATAGCATGATCATCTAACCATTAATCTATGGTTCCCCTTTTCCACATAATTACCAATTCGATTCCCAGCACCATGTTTTAGTGTCACCATTTTTCATGTTATTAATCTATGTTATGTTATCATGATACCCATTGTGACGGTAATGTATTCAATATAATATAGAATTCCATCCCCCACAATTATTCTACCCCAATATATTCAACTAACAACCCAATCCAACACCAAAGAAACCTATAAATGGTATAAAATAGATTATAAATTCATGATCCAACTAGAATCACCAAATTAAAATAAATGGTCCATAATGCACTATATGATACTAAAACAGAAATTATAACTATCACAATAAATGTAACCATATTTAACAACTTTTAAAACCCTCTTTTTTTTAATTAAATAAGAAAAACTCCACCCTTTCTACTCTTTGGTATTTTTAGTGTAGGTATGGATGAATTGTAGACCTTTACCTCCATATTTTTAAATGGAAGTTCTTCAGGTGATATGGATGGTGAAAAAAAGATATTTTTTAAATAAATTAATATAATTATTTTTTAATGATAACATTTACCACCAATGGTTATGGAATTTTCAATTATTTTCCCCTCATATGATGCAACAGTGGATGCTCCTTGTGATTTCATTTCATCCTCATTTATCATTTTAATAGAATCTTTATTCATCAATACCACTCCATTTTTTGTACCAGTTGTTGGAATCCTTTATGTGGACCCTTTATTAGATATTAGAGGGTTAAATTCACCTCTTTGGGAATCATATGTTGTGGTTTATCCATTGATCATAGACCCATTTAATATTAATATCAATCAATAACATTCTGATAAGTATATTAATATATATAAAGATGGGTATTTCTTAATAAAGATATTGAACATGATATAGAGGTAAAAAATTCCTTTATCCATGGATGGAAACAATGAAATGATAACCAACTATATTTATTAAATTAAGTCCTAACTATCCATAATTTTTTCACCAACTAAGTCTAAATAAGTCAAGGAGCTTCCTAAAATAATCGAATCAATCCTTACCTCTAATCTATATTTTATAATACTAGTCACTTCATCAGTTAACACCCTTTTTAGGTGGGATGAAAATATAATAAATGATCTTGAACTCAAAAAGAATATACCATCATCCAAAAAAGAAATAAAATTTTATATTGAAATCATAATGAAGCCCAAAAGTATTTTATGATCTCAGACATACCCTATAATCCTAAGTGCAAGTATAGTTCCATTAATCTGACATATTCTTACAACCATAGTTAAAATTATCACAGGCAGTGAAAACAAGGGAAATAATGGACCTTCTGGAAGTGGTGGTATTTTTAGGGAATAAAAATTAGCTTTAATATCTAATTACATCATGTATTTTGGGACATATATTTTATGTGAATCATAAATATATGGTGTGATTTAAGTTATTAAAATTGAGAGGTATAATAATTAGATAATGTTCCGATTAGAAAATGACTCATCCATTATTGTGAATAGCATTAAGCTTGGAAATTACTATACCTCTTAGAAACATTCATCATATTTGTAGGATTTCATGAATAATTATAATAATAATAAATTTTTAGTTTATAACACATAAAGGGAAGGTAATATAATTGCTAATCCTCTATCCAATATAGAGGTTGTCCTAAAGAGGATTAATTGTTTTTTTGTGGTAAATGTTGGGTATTATTGAGAATATGTAGTTCCATGATATTTTCTAATCTATATCATGTTGATATTTTTAATATTATCTAATTATTAGATATTTTATATAGAGAATCCTCTTTTAAGAAATATGTTTATTCTCATTTCATAATTCAAATATTTCTCTATATATCTTTGGATTTTTCCTTAGAAATGGTGAAATTTTTAAGTGTCGTAGGACACTAAAATTAATATATTATAAATAATAATATATATTAAAGAAAAAAATAATATTTTTATAATAAACGGTTTTCCCATTGATTAGTACATCATTTGGGAAATCAGAATCTAATGTTGTTTATGGAATATAGAGATCATCCTAGGCTCAACATAAATATTGTTGGTGTTGGGTGTTCGGTTGAAGGAGGCCTTGGGAAGCTACGTTAAGTTAATTATTTAATTAATTTAATTAATTTAGATAAATATCTAAACCCATAATTTACCTAAATATATTCTTAATTATAGTAATTCATCATGGTTATCCACATAACCCTTGGATATTTGATAGGAGGAGGATCATTCTTTGTTGGGATTGATAAACCTGATGACATGAATCGATGATATATGATTAATAGATTTGTGAGGGGGTAAAAGAACACAAAACAATAATTACTTATCATTATAAAATTCATTCTTCGCCAATGAACACGCCAAATGTGAGATATTGAACAATAGTTCGGGGATTTTCACCCTTATATTAATTTCTCAAGAATGTATTTTTAATCTAATATTGATTTTTTTGAATTATCATTCTTCACATGAGCCTATTTTAATATTTATTTCTTGAACCCTTGGGTTAATGTGAGATATAAACTTCATTTCCCCATTAATCTATATTATGTAATAATTGAAAAAAATAACAACATTAAATGTTGGTATTTCACTTCATTATTATGTTTTCCCCCCACCTTTATTCCCATACTTCACTACGGGTCAATGAGATTGCAGTTCGACATTTATTGGCCTGATTCGAGTATGATAGATCACCTAGAATCATTTTAGATTCAATAATGAGTTGGATATTGAAATTTTTCAATTGTATCATGTGGTCATGCAGGACGATGGTTCTGCCCTCATGTATAAGTGGCTAGATCTTCGATCTTCATCCTGAGTGGGGTGACACAATGCTTTAGTGCAATGAGTGTGGACCCCATGAGGTTAGGGTGGAAATAATCCCACCACTGGTGATGGTTAAATAATTTTAATCCCTAGTTCCATGTTATCTCAATGGCATTTGAGGTGGAAACGGTGGCAGATGAGGCACATGTGAGACACGTGAAGAGATATTTGTTTATATTAAATCCTGACACACACAACATGCAGTACAAGAACACATTCCATGTGGTCCATTTATTATGTTATCTTTTATTTTAAAAAGATTTAAACATTATTAATCATGTATAACACAACAAAATAATGGAACCAAGTGTTGGTGGTTAGTCATGTCCCCTCACAGCACACAAGCATGATCACAACTAGGTATATGGGTACGATCATAGTTTAAGATCATGATCATATACCAAGATATGAATATTGTTCACAGGGTTATCCAATGTATATAGGCATTGACCAAAATACACAGTTTTAGGTTGGATGGCACGGATGGACCTGATATATCTATGAAACACTGTAAATACCCTCTATGTGATGTGTAATGTTTCTCAGTAACTTCTACCATGTGTGTCTCCATCTTCGAGACTCGGATTTAGTCCCATGAGGATTATATCCTAAGTAGTTTTTGATATAGGAAGTTACAATGGTATATATTTTATTAATAAAAGATGAAACATGATTTGATATAAGAATGAAACTTTCATCAACGATTCATAGATAATGGAAGTGATCATGTTTAATCATCTGAGAGACATAAAGGTCTGTACCCTTATCTCACAAGGGTTTAGGCCCCCAAACTCTTTGCATAGGTAATTTTTGTACCCCATACTAAAGAGTTATCATGGACCCAACCTATAGAGTGGTAACCCCAATCTTCAAGCTCTAGAATGAAGTAGGTCCTATACTAGTGATATCACCCCCTTTTGTGTGGAGAATAGTGGAGTAGCGAAGGCCATCCACATTGATTCTAGTAAAATTGCGCATGGAGATAGGAATAACTAATGGGAAATTTGGGAAGTTGGATGGCTCATAGTTCTTAGTTGGGTTGTGGAGATATAGATTCCCTTTCTCGCTTTATTTGGTTTCTGTTGATCATATTAGGTGTTGTGTTTCTTTACCCTATCATTTTAATGGTTGAGCTGATTAACTGTTGATATTTATATTAATCTGTTTTTTATTGTATCCTATTAGTAATTTGAATACTAACCACTACATGAACTCACCCACATGTGTTGTGTCTTATAAAGACAACATGAAGATCTATGGTTACCTTGGTGGAACATAATGGTTCCTAGTGTTGACTGTTTTTGATGGTTGGACATGGAGATTGTGAGCTGGTATCTATTTAGTTTCCCATTTTAATATTAATTTCATGTAGTAACCCTATTTCTTTGTGGGTGTATAATTTTACCCATTATAATATTTTTATTTTTATTCTATAATTTGATTCATTTTACTAGTGGTTATTGAATTCATGTTTTTCACTATAGATTATGCATTTTATTCATATACCTTTTCGTGGTTTCATAGATCTGGTTGTGTGTGTGAATCTAGGTACTAAGGATAAGGCCTAATATATGTGTTATACCTACTTGGTTGTGTTTTATAGCTCTAATAAAAATAAAGGATGGAATGTGGTGTCACATTCATCTTTCCACTGGCTAGGCAGGCCCTAGTGAGTCAGTTCATGATAACTATAACACCTCAACATTTTGTGGAGTATTTTTTCAAATTGCTTTATCATTTTGATATTTTGAATTTCACATGACATTGGAAACATAGACACAAACACAGACACAAAGACACACACACACACACACACACAGATATATATATATATTAAAATAGTAATTTAAACATTACTTTCAGGTGGAACCAATATGGATTTTAATATATGAAACACTAACTTGGATTGTACTATACACAACATCGTCTTGGAATGTGATACATGAAACACTAAATTGTAATATGTTACAAACAATACCATGTTTCTACGAATCATAATTTTGATGTTATAATTATTTAAAGGGGTTTATTATAACCCAAAAATTAAATAATAATAATAATAATTTTAATATGTACTTTTAAAATAGTTTTATAATAATTTTTAGAATGATTTTATTGTCGTGATGAAATAAATAAATTTTAACCACATATAGAAATTTAATTTTATTAAATAAACATCAATTTTTTTATATATAATTCCTATGTTTGCATTGGGTGATTTGTTTTGATTTCTCTGAGAAACTTTATTTTTTGGATTAATAGTGAAAAATACAGCATTTTAGTTAATAATCGCATTTTTCATTTAAATAATAATTTATGATATATTATACTTAATTTTTTTGGTGTCATTAGATCAATTATACACCTATTAATATAATTTAGTTCATTATAATCAATTCCACTTTGAAATTGAATATAAAAACATGACAAACTTTTGCACAGTTTTCTACTTTAAAAACTAGTTATTTTCTTCCGTCTGAGGGATTAACATTAATCATAGTTTTTCCTCTTATGTGAATTGAATTTCAAAAAGTAGGAATAAATCATATTATCAGTGTAAAATTTAGATTCAAATTATCTTATGTTAATTTTTAAACAAAAAGATTTGTAAAAGTGATTAAAATTAATCATTGTGATTAATGTATAATGAAGGTTAATTAGGAACTAAACATGAAACCTTGTGGGGGAAAGACCTATAAATTTTTATAATACCTATTATATGACCATATAGTTTCAATAAATCTTAACTTTTTTATTTCTATGAATTGTTTTAGGAAATAAGATGTATACACCTAACTTGATATAAAAAACTCCAAGTGAGTCCTTTTCCATCCCTATAATACCCCACCACCTATCCCTTTTCATCACACATATAAAACCTCTTATATTAGTCCCATATATTCCCAATATACTTATAATAATACCTCCCTTAATTCTAGAAGTATATCCTTGGGCATAAGACAATCCACGAAATATTTTTGGCACAAACCAAAAAGGAGTTACCTGATTAAGAGGTATCCTCTTCTCTCAAGTTCATTTATTTTATTTTCCATATCCACACCTCCAATATCATTATTCCATAAATTTATAAAAAACAATTATCTTAAATATACTATTCTGTTGTTTTGTTAAATTTTATACCTAAACTTACACACACATCCATCTAATGGGTAACGAACTTACTGTTTATGTGTACAGTGATCTACTACCTCAGTAAATGATGATCATTCATTTTTCCATTACCAAATTTCATAGTAGAAATTATGATGGAAACATTGTTTATATATGTTATATATTATATTTTTTATTTATTTATGATTATTTTATTCCTTTTTACAACACATAGTTTTTTACTTTCCACTTGGTGTAAATACGATAATTTCGTTTTAGGAGTGTGGACTGTCGCCCCTCAAGATGATGTGATTAGTTCACACACTACATTAAATTTATTAAAAATGGGTTCATAAAAATTATATTATATATATATATATCATTATATTAAAACTTTAATTACATTATATATATATATATTATAGTTTTTTTCTTTCAGTACGACAACAAAAATAAAAACAACGTTCTTATGTACACACAACTTACAGTATCCATGAAAATTATATTCCATTTCATAATTATATATTAAATATATTATTATAATAAAAATATAATTTATATAAACTATATTTATATCATAATTTATGTTCTGTAATTGTTATTTATGTATAAGGAACTATGATATAAAAAATTATGACACATGCGAAAAAGAAAGAGAATATTATCTGAAGTGAATCCTAGACATAGGATGGTTCAAAAATGGATAATATAAGTTCAAAATAAAACCTTATATTGTATCATATATATATTAATACTATTCTTCAAAATATTTATAATAAATTTATATTTATTATACAGGTGGTTTGAATTTTTATGACGATATTAAAGATACATCTTGTCTAACTTTTTAATTCCATGAGATACATAATTTATTAACCACCCATTACTTTTCTGTGGTGTGTATACTTACCAAGTATGTATTAAATAATTATTATAAATAAATTTAATGGCACTTACATATCCATTATATGATATTTATTTAATGGTGTTAATGATTCAAAAACAAACAAATCTATTAGAATGTTTTTTCATAATTTTACTTCTTTGAGACACATGTTTTATTATTCACCAATATTATTTTTTGAGGTGTATGTACATAAAATTGAAATTTTATATCATGAATATCCTTATTTTAAAAATATATAATGGTTTATCTAACTTTATTTTATTTCATTGGGATTATGGTTCAAAGTAACCGAGTGGTAATAGTTTATTGAAACAACCCCATTGCTTTTCAAGATTGTTTATGTTTATGCTTCGTTTGATGAAATATTATGACCCATGTCTCAAGAAAATTCATGAATTTTCTTATCCTATGTTTATTCTTGATTTATTCCTATATTGGTACCATTTAACTACCCTTTTGTACATATTATAGTTACAAATTTGTTTTTCTTAAAATCACTACTTCACCATCTGTTCCGTCCAAAATATATGTTCCTTCAAATTTTTTTTTCTAAAAATGGATTCCAAGAATATTATACTATTATCTGATAATAATTGAAATATATTTTCCTCATTTTATTCTTTTACAAATTTATAAAAAGGAATATTCTTTTCTCTTTTAGAATAAGGAATTTCTTCTATACTTTTACTATGAAAATTTGTTATTCTTATTACCTCATACGACTTGTATAGATTTAACCACAATCATTTTTGTGAAGCTTCCTTTCCAGGTTTAATTGGATAAATTTTATTAATTTTTTTTAAACTAAATTTAAAAGAAATTTTTTTCAAAAGGATTTCAAAATTTATTTTATTTCAATGTAATTTTCAATAAAAATGGTTTTAAATTGTTTTCAAGATTCATTATATGTTTTAAAGGAAAATTGTTTTCAAATGATTTTATGTCTTATTTTTATGTTTGAAAATTACTGAAATGGTTTTCAAAATATTTTCAATATATCTTTATATGTTTTCAACAAAAATTGTTTCCAAAACGTTCAAATATTTCAGTATACGCTTTCAAGTTTATTTTCAAGAAAGTGGTTTTCAAAATGGATTTATGTTTTAAAGAGAATTATTATAGATGAAATGATATTTTACATAAAAAATATTTTCAAAATATATTCTATTTCCTTTCTATCAAAGATTACATCTGTCGATGACACTCATTCCCTTTGGGGAAAATATCTAGTGGTTCTATTCATATAGTTTCATGAATGGTTTATGTTTTCACATCATGATGTTTTTGAAGTCCATTTCTATTCCATGAGTTATATGTTCATGAATCTGGATTCTCGTTAATTGGTTATTTTTTTATGAAACCTGTTTCAATTTCAATGAGTATATTTTTATGAATCCTGCTTCATTTCATGGTTTTTACATTGATTAAATGGTTTTGAAACCTATTGGTTTCTATAGGTTATGATGTGATGAAATGTTAATGATAACCATTTCATTTCATGGGTTATGATTTTTTGTTTATAAAAACCTTCTATTTAAAAGTTTCATGCTATGATTAATGTTTTTTGGAACATGTATGTATGATTTTATTATGTGATGGGTAGGACATATATCTCCTAAAAATGAATTTGGTCATGATGGATGAGACATGGGTATAAAAGTTATGCATGATCATGGTTACAAGTTCATATTACTATGAACAGAACTAGTTGTTTTTCTATTAGTTTATACATGAACATGATTACATATTCACAATGTCATGATTGAACATTATTACATGTTCAAAATGTTATGCATGGACCTAGTTGCATGTCCATAACTTTATGTGTGATCCTAATTACATGGTCACAATGTTATGTGTGAACCTAATTAAATGTTCATAATGTTATGCATGGATAAAGTTTAATTCCCCTAAGGTTATGCATGAACCCGATTACACATAGAAAATGATATAAACAAAATTTTTTCAATGTCCACAAGTTGATATAGAGGTTTGATTTCATGTCCTTAACTTAATGATTGAGCATTTTTATACTATAAATGTTTACAATAATATAAATCAATGTTCATTCCATAAATTCCATGTCTTATTCCAATGTTTGGATTTCATGACTTATGATCTTAATTATTTTATGATCTTTGTCTTATGAACATCCAATATTTATTATTACATATAATATGTAGGGTATGATCTTCAAATGTTTTTTACAGGTTCCATACACTTCTGTTTTCATATTATGGTTACACATTTCCATTATTTACACTTACAGAGTGTTTGAGTTCATATCTCTCTTATGGTTCCTTTCCACACGTTTTAAAGAACGGTTTTAGGATGGAGTTCTAAAGGTGGAGATATTTATGGGATTTGTTGAAAATCTTTTAGCAAGAGAGATGATTTTGATTCTATTTTTCCAAAGACACTAAAATATTATGGTCCTCCATCATGTAATTTTATAATGTACTGAATACTCATATAAAATTAGTTAATATACATGTATGTTAAGCCTGGGTTTCTATAATACCTCTTATTACTGGTTGGGTTACTCAAAATAGAGTTCAGCTGGGAGAACCACTAGTTGTGACACTAAGAAAATATCAAATGGGTTAGGTTTTATAGCCTCCAAATATTCCTTTAGTAGAGGAGGTAGTTCATCTATAACCCTACCGCTTGAGTTGGAACATAGGAAAATCAGTGTACATACCATTAAATTCACTATAGTTACGGTCGAAAAATTAAATTACATGGATCTAAAAATGATAAAGGAAAATATCGATGATAACATCAATAGAATCATGTTAAACATGACTAATCATTAATGTTACCTTCCCCCAAGATGATATGTTACCAAAATACTTCTCAAAAAGGGAATATTTTTCATCTAATGATTCATGATCAACATCATTTTCTACTTCAAATCCATTATCTCCATCTTCATAACCATTTTTTCAAAGAGATCAGGATTGAAAAACATGATCACCCAGTTATAGTAAAAGATTAATCCATTAATTGTAAAGGACATGGATTTTTATTATTTAATCTTTTTTTCCACATCATATTGATGGTTTTCAAAATAAATATTTTATGAAAGGGTATTTTGTACATGTTAAATCATATTTATTTCTTATACATCAATGAAATAAAATATCAATTTTATGTCTGAATTGATGCTCTAGGAATCCCATTCAATCTATGAAACTTGAAACCATCATTTTTTAGGATGCATGATTATTTATATACTCTAATTAGAGAGGTATAATGGTAAAGGTGCATTAATCAATTAAATTTAAATAACATGATTATATCTTGGTATGGGAATATTAAATAGTCTCCTAACCTCTGGTGGTTACTCGCATGCCTCTCTAACATTAATCATTGGGCTACCATTGACATAAGAACTAATTACACTAACTAGAAACAATTGTATGATCTATTCCATGAATAAAAAAAATTAGCAAATAACCAGATATTAGATTCAATTGGAGAGACGATGACCCACAACCATGTGAAATACTATTTTAGAATCAACTAGAACTAAAAACTCTAAATACAATTTCACTCATTTTTAATACTACAAGGTAGATCCATGCAGATATTTTACATGAAACAAAGTTGGAAACTAAATATACAAGGTATATTAGCTTCAAAAATTTACTCATCATCAATTTTGTTTACTATTATTCACAAATTAATTTTTAAAAGGAAATATCACTACTAATATTTCCTAGTGGTGTCTTCACTGATTGTGGTAGTGGGAGGATAAAATATGGTGTAGAAAAACCGATTTAAAAAGTTCATCATGTTAGACACATATTTGTTTCATTTTGGGTTTTGTATCATCCTAAATATATTTTTGGAGATATATAATGAATTGTGGTTTAGGCTTAACACATTCATCAACAAATTTATCCCTCCTAATGGGGTTTGACCTTTCTTCATAGAATATAGAAGTGGGGAAATTATTATAAAAATGTATTTTATAATATTTATGTGCATGATCTATCAATATTCGTTGAAAAATATAAGAATATATAGTTGTTTTAGATTAATTCATTCCACTTGTGATGAAACCATTAATGTGCTAGTCTTTACTGCATCATCTTACTCATAAACCAGAAGAATATATCTACTCAAGAAAAACACGAGAAACACTTTCAGAAGGACTAGTTTGTTTACTCCATCAATGAGTTCATATACATACTGATTTTATGTACCATTATCTAGTGATGTCCAAGACACACTTGGAGAACCTTTATTGTTATTGTATGGGAAGCTATGTGGACTCCTTGTTGTGAGTTGTTGACCATTAGAATTGATGAAAAGATTATTCTTGGAACCAGAGGGAATATAAATTTATGGTAAATAGGCCTTATTTATAATATTTATTATCAATTGAAATATTCATATTTCAAGAAGAGGATTCCATTCCATTGAATCCCATTTAGATGAAAGAGGGAAAAATTATCAAATATTTTCCATTGAATTGGATATTCACTGAACATATTCATATTCCATAAGATGTTCTTAACTTACCTACACAACTAGTGGAAGGTTTTATCATTGATTATATACTAAATTATGAAGTCTATAATTATTTTCCTTATGAGGGGTGAGAATTACAATGATGCTAGGACAACCATATAGATAAACAAAACCCTTATATCCCTCTGGAATATAGCATTTATCAAGTGGAAATTATAATACCACCACAAGTCCATGGAAGAAAACCCTAACGGAGGTTTCAAGTTGTGTAAAACTAATTAATATAGATTCTATAATCCCTCCACATAATTGTTTAATAATTCTAAATATCTAGTTATTATATTTGAGGATATAGTAACACCCCTACTAGGGTACCACACTTTGATGCCCTGAGAATGTCAGTCACATTACCTAAGGCATGCCTCCCAATACCCAAAGGAAATTTAATAGTAGAGAGCATTTATTATCAATCATAGGCATACTATACCCTCTCTATCAGAAAAATTCATGATTAGAATTAATGAAAAATAACAAAATGATATGAACATAACCATAATAATACCAAAATAAAAATATGTCAGAAACTATAAATACAATATCCAAACTAAACAATATATACGTTATTCCAAGTATGTGTCAAGTGTCATTTTCAAAAATAAAAAATAAATAAAGACACAAATTACTCCCAAAAGAGTTCAAAATATCTTTTGTATCTCTCAACCATGCCCAATCTTGACTCATCCATCTAACATAAAACATTTTCCCTTTAGCTATCACGCATTCATGAAATATATTCAGGTATCAATGAGGAATCCCATGTTGGGTGTCAGTACAACTTAGTTGGCCACCACCAAAAAAGTATGAAATAATACCCCTAAAAAATAGTGTATGAAGTTGTGTAAATAAAAAATAAAAGTAATAAATTAAATTTCAAACATTTATTAGATTAATAATTATTTAAACACATTAGCCCAGAGTTCCCCTGGACACCCATAACATGTATACCTACATTGGTCCCTCTTGGAGACTAATATATCCCCTAGGTATATAATATATCAAAATTCTTGGGTTACCATTCATCATCTCAATTCATATATGATTTCCATTACTACCATGGATCATCTCAATTCTTATCAAAATGCCATTCTAACCATTAATCATCTTAGTTCCTATCAGAATTTTGTTGTTACCATTTATTATCTCAATTCATATCTAAATTCCATTGTTTCAATTCATTATCTCGATTATTATCCAAATTCCATTGATACCGTTCATCATCTCAATTCATATATATATTCCATTTTTACCATTCATCATCTCAATTAACACTTTGGTATTTTGATGCAGGAGAGCATGTCCAACACATGATTATCACCTATATCACAGTGTCACAGTATCACATGTATCACAAAATAACATGTAACACAAAAATAATTAATTAATTCAATAATTAATTAATATAATATAACTGTAACACCCCAGGTAAATAAAGAATATGGAATTTTTATATTTATCCATATTTGTGAATGAAATGTAATATTAATTTAAAGGGAACTCTATACTTGATGGCTTACTCAATACGCAACAACAAGTTCCTTTGAAATCTTACGTTGCACTCTAATAATAAAATAATGTTATTTTAAATGGTAGTTAACACATAGCCGTTGTAATGACAGGAATGAATAGAACTAACTAAAAAATGATTATATATGTTTGTTAAATATTTTTACTTTTTACAATAAATTTTAGAGGATTAAAAATGCGAATGAATCAAATTTTAAGCATAAACATTCTAATATTCTTTAAAAGGTCGATTAACCGCCTTTTAATGGGAACCACTTTAAAATAAACCTTTTGTAAATTTTATGTGTTATATTTGACAAAATAAAATTCTTCTTTAGAATCAGGACATCAAAATGTACTTTTTGTAAATTTTTTGTATTTTTCTGATAAAGTTCATTAATTAATGAATACTGAAAAATGTTGTATTTTAATACAAAACCACTTTTTAATATAATTTATTTATATGATTAGATTATCTTTTGAATTGGTTTTAAAGTTAAATTAGAATATATTTTTACCATTTAATCCAATAGTGGTCATTGGAGTTAATTTCACTTTGAAATTGGACTTAAACTAGTGTCAATCTTTTGATATACATTGTTTCATAAAAACACCATATTTGTTCTGACAGCGGGAATTAATTATTATATTAATTAATTTTACTTATATGTTATGAGTTTTTTAAAATAGACATCATTTTTTAATTTGCAATATCAAATATATCTTAGGGTGAATTTTTGGTATTTTTCTGAAAAACTTCAATTTTTGATGAATAGTGAAACCACTAAGTGGTACTTAAAAAAATGATTTTTCGTTTAAATGAAATTTTACCAACTCTGCGTTTTGAATTTAAAAAATCCGACATACATGGTTTTCATTAGGAAGTAAAATGTGGTTCAGTGGGATTAAAATAATTTTTTGGTGAATAGTAACTTTTATGTTTTTAATCGCGATTAGAGGTAATTAGTGTAATTTAAGGTAAAAATAATGTTTTAATAATATGAAATTACCTTGACACATGTTCTACCCTTATTGGATGTTTCATATCCGACCCATACAATCCATTGGTCAACTTGGGGACCCCATGGGGCCACTTTGGTAGGATAATGACATTAAAAACTTTTTTTTAATGTTAAAATAAAAATGTCACAAACATATTGTGTTTTTCTAAAACAATATTTAAATGGGGTTATAAAAGTCATATAATTGACTATAAATATTCATTAGAAATCTAAAATGCTTTCCTACATCATGATATTTTTTTTATAATTTTTATACATTAAATAAATTAAATTATTTATGGCACCATGATGATTAAGTGATTACCTCATTATTTAATGATTTAAATAAAATGAAACGATAATGTAAATTATAAGACCTAAACTTCTCAAAAACCTATTGGATGTGTGGATTTCGAACTATTATCACTTTATACCTGAAATATATAATTTTGGGACCTTTAAAATCCGAAAATCATTTTATAATAATGTTACTTTTCAAGATATTCCAAGAGTGCCCCTCCTCTCCTCTTATAAAAGGCCCCCACCTCTACCACCTTACCCACATATCTAAAGCCTTTTTCTCGGCCAAAACCCTCCAAATTTGTCTCTCTAAATCCCTCTATTACTCTTAGAAGCATCACTTTGGGAAGAAGTCTTTCTAAGGAATCCTTTGAGCTCAAATCAAAAAGAGTTACCCGATTTAAAGGTAGTGTCTTCTCTTGTGTTCTTATGTTTTATTTTGCTTCTCCAACCCCCTAGACTATTTTTATTACTTTTTTTTTGAAATAAAAACAGTATATGAAATATACTAGGATGTTGTTATGATAATTATTATAGCTACACCTACACACACCTTCGTCTAATGGTTAAAGAACATACAGTTTCTGTGGTTGGTGATTTTCTGCATCACAAAATGATGATTGTTCAATATTCTTTTAACACCATTAAAGTTGGCCATTATGATGTCTATGTATTTTATATATGATATATATGGTGTTTATTTTTACTATATGCTTTTGTATTTTATATTTAAAACATTCCTTTATTCTTTTCATGTTGTGCAAATGCGATAATTTCATATGAGGAAGTGTGGACTACCACCCCCTAAAGTGATGTGAATCGTTCATGCAATACATGGAATGTATAATGAATGAAATTAATGAACATATGTGACATATATAACATATATATTAAATTGGAATTATAATATATATTTATCTCATTTATTTTTTATTCCATTAATATGAAAAAAATGAAAGTAGCCTTCATGCGTACGTACGACTTACCGTCTCCATGAACGATGCTTCTCATTTCTTATCTCCAATTGTTATTGAATATTATAAAATGAATATGTACTGGATATATATGATATATTAATCATTAATAATATTCTGGAAATGATTTAATTATAACTACACGGGTAATCATTTTCAAACACGTTCATTTTTTACTCATGTACCAAACCTCGGCAAAAATGTCTGATATGAACTAACATTATTAAAAAATTATTATAACATTATAATATGGGATATGAACTGAATAATAATCATTAAATGAGTTTATTAAGCAATTATAAATTGACCAAAGTTTATTATTCAGGAATATAAAGAAACGAACAAGTCAAGTCGGACTTGAGGTAAAGGACCCTACCCCTCTTTCTTTTTAAGTACACTCTTTTATGTCATTTCTTTTAAGCTTATATTTATTATGATTGGGATGTTCTTTTATATTAATCTTAATTTAATTTTTATGTTCATATTACGAGAGACCCTATTTTCTCTCATCAATCCATTTTGGATGTTTTGATTGGCGCCGTTATGCTGCCGAATTTTTGTAAGAGATCCAACCTCTCTCATTCTTTTTAAGTACACTCCTTTATGTCACTTTTTTAAGCTACTATTTGTTATGTTAGGGGATGTTCTTTTATATTCCCCTTTCTGTACATTTTATGTTAATATTATTAGAGACCCTATTTGATCTCCTCAATCTATTTTTGGAAGATTTAAGTGGCGTCGTTAGGCTGCCGAGTTTTCGTAAGGGATTTTTCTTCTCACTTTTATTCCCGTGATATTTATGCTAAATTTTCCACAATTTACTTTGAGTGGTATATGTACTGCCCATTATTATACTCTTTGTGTAATATAATTTCGTTTATGAGTATTTACATCAATGTTGTATTGTCCTTCTTTCATGGGGTGTATGTTTC
The DNA here is from genome assembly GCA_963277665.1 of Viscum album. Taxonomy (NCBI): domain Eukaryota; kingdom Viridiplantae; phylum Streptophyta; class Magnoliopsida; order Santalales; family Viscaceae; genus Viscum; species Viscum album. The sequence goes on from OY728130.1 coordinate 1,949,090,680, forward strand.
GAAAGATACCCACGTCGGTAAGGGAACTTTTCACCATCCTCTTTTTAAAAGACTTATTTTGTTGGGTATTTTAATTTACATATTGTAATGTTGGAATATGTTCTTCTATATCTTTATTGATTTAAATTTTATGTCCAAGTGATGATATAACCTTTTTATCTCTCATCAACTCATTTTCTGAAGTTTGAAGTGACGCCGTTAGGCTGTCGAATTTTTGCAAGGGAACATCTTAACCCAATTTTGATTCATTGGGGTAAACTTGTACTCCTTGAATATTTCATTATATGAATATGTGTAAATGAACTCTGATTGTTTTACACTTAATAAACACTAATATTTGGTGTATTTTTTTGTCACACATAATTATGTAATTGATTTATCATTAATCCAAGGATACCATCTTTGTATGGCACTTTGTCTCAATCTCCTTTCATTGAGGCATATTTTGTTTTATACACAAATTTATTTTATACTGTGTATAAACCCCTTTGACTTTTACATTTATTCAAAAGGAATAGTTTTTTATATGAAGTGTTTTACTAAACGACAAAAGGAATGTTTTTTTGTTGTGTGTATGCGGTGACAACGACTTCTCCGCCGCTGTGACCATTATTTGAGTTTCGGCTTCCTCTACAAGCCATAACCTAACTTTTTTTTAAATGAAAAAAATAAATACCATGTATTACTTTTCATTTATTTTTATATTTAAAATGGTTTTGATAATGTTTTTATTATATCAATGTGTTATTGATATCTTGTGATTGAAATGTGGAAATGTTATGTTTCTTTTATGCATGTTTTATGTGATACGATTATGTTATGCTTCTTGGGAATTGTTATGAAGACGGGTGGTTCCGTGATAAACTAAGAGAGGGTGAGCCCGATATATCTCTCCAATGCATTGGGTAACATGGAGGAGTTAAACGTTAAGGTTTCTCCGAAGATATTTTGGGAATATACTCTGATGGGTATTCCAAATATAACCAAGAGGGTTACTCCCTATGTAAGAATGTTATGAATGCATCAAGTTACCTTTATGTATTATGATTTCTATGATTTATTCATGATTTGATGAGGAATGTTAAAGTGATTATGTTTTATGAGTAAAGTATGATTTCATACGTGGACTAATGTTTTCATTTTGTACTTTTAAATCCCTTACTGAGCTTTTTATGCTCATCCTATGTTTTTGAAATTTTTTTCATAGGTTAAGGGAAAGTTACATGATTTGATGATAGGTTCAAGGAAGTTTCATGAAAAATCCATGTTTTGTTTTAAATATGTTTCTGTCGATGGGAAAAAAATGAATACTATCTTTTATGTAACCACTTTGTTTAAATGTGGAATTTAATGCATGATTTATGATCTAATTCTCTAAAACTCTAAACCTGAAAAGATCCTCTATGTGAGTTATTCATTTAATTCAATAATAAGAAATTTTTAAGGCCGGGTCCTTATAATAACAATTTCATATTCAAATAATTCCATTAATTAGTTCAATAATTAAATAATCACATATGTACCATTAAATAATTTAATAGTTAATTAATCACATCATTCCCATTAATTAACGCAATAATTAACTAATCAAATAAATTTTATTATTTATCTAAGTAATTAATTAATCCAAATAAAAGAAGCAATTATGCCCACAACTAATTGTACAACTTATAATCCAAATTAAACCACTCTTATATCACCACAATTAATTAAACAATTAATTATCTAAATTGAGAAATACAAATATCCCTACAATAAATTCCATAATTAATTATCCAAATTAAAAAAAAATCAAAATATCCCCAAAAATAATTCAATAATTAATTATCCCAATTCAATAATATCAATATCCCAAAAATAAATTTGACAATTAATTATCCCAATTCAATAAGCCCTATATCCCCATAATTAATTCAAAAATTAATCATCCCGATTCAATAATCTCTTAATTAATTTATTAACCTAATTATTTGATTCAATAACTCAATTTATAATCGTCCAATTAAAATTCTACTGTTACATACAGAAAATTTAAATCAATTCTTTTGGATTTGTGTAACATACCACATACATCAATTCATTCATGAGTGATCACCTAATAAAAATTTCCAATTTAAAACAAAATGTTCAAACCCATGAAGAATAAAGAGTTCTTGAATAAAATAACACTAACAAGATAAAAAAATTAAAATCCATTTGAACAATATCATGATATATACCCTTTCCCACAATCATTTAAACATCCATCATTTATCTGGAAAGAGGAGCGGAAGAGGGATAAATCTAAATGGGAAGAAGTCACATACTTGGGGAGGAGGAGATCATCAATCCACCCATAGATTCAATAATAATTGAGGTAAGGAGGGAATGTAATCTGTTTAGGAGCCTCTAATACTGAGGATAAATGACTTTGTCTATGTAAGGGTTGATTTGGGTGAGTCTTTTTGGTTTGAGTGATTTTAAACCTAAATATTCAATTAATTAAAAATAGAGCACATTTTAATGGGGAGGGGCACACTGTTTTGCAAATAGTGAACCTTAACCATGCATATCTTCAATGGGCGATAATTAGTTTATCCTAATAGGGTTAACTTTTTAAAAAACAATGTACTAATATTGAAAACACAACTCCCTCAAGGGTACAAAATTTGTGGGACTTGGAAAATTATTTGGACAAACTGTGTGCCAACCATGAACAACCCCTCTTCATTCGAAATTATACAAATTTTCACCCAAAATCTCTGAATATAAAACCCAAAAAAAAAATTACCGAACATAAGGAAAAAATAATTCCCATAAAAATCTCAAGACTTATCATGAAAATGAAAGGATATTACAATCTCCCCACCTTATAATAATTCTTTCTCAAACTATACTCCCAATCATATTTAAGATTAAGATGTAAAAAGATCTGGACAATGAACCCTCATATCTTCTTCTATCTCTAGTATTTTCTCCAGAACAGATCCACGTTGAAACAATACTTGAACTATCAATATGGCCTTCCTCCAAAAAACTTTTTCTCTATGGTCCAAAAGACGTATCAGATGATCCACAATGTATGCATCCATATCAATCTCAAAATCATCTACATAGATCACATAATAATGGCCGAGATGATAGGGCTAAAGTTGAGACACATGAAAAGTGGAATATATTGTACTAAAACTCATGGAATAACAACTCGGTATGCCACTTGGGAAATTATCTCCACAACCTCAAACGGTCCAACAAAACTAGGCACCAACTTACCTATCTCTGTATCCTGTAGTGACCAAATATAAGAGACTCCAAATGGAATATAAGACCACCCTATGTAAAATCTAGGGGTTTTCATCTTCTATTTTCATACTACTTCTACATAATCTAATCCATATATATATTATTTGAAATAATTAGAATATTCTCTGAAGTCTCTTGCATGAGACTCAGTCCCAACAACTCGGAATCATCTACCTCAATCCATCATAGATGTGATCTACATGGCCTACTATTAATATACATCAATGGTTCCATTTAAATCATAGCATTATAACAATTTTTTGGAAGACCTCTACAAAATCTAGGTGCTTCCTCCATGACCCACAGAGGTATATGAAACATTCTCATAACATATCCTCATGAACCTAAATATTGAACTTTGACTTCCCATCTATCTGTGGGTGGAAATCCATACTCTGTAAAACCCATGTACCAAGATCCTTATGTAAGAACTAACAGAATAAAAAAAATTAATATGTGAGTCATGGTTTTAAACTATGCTTCCTGGCGCCCCGTGTAGACAAACTATTCCCTAAAAATTCAAATATCCTAAATTCTCTACACATAATGTCTCCCATGTTGGAACTAAATGCACCAGATTTTATATATGGTCAAAAAACCCAAATAGAATCATTATTCTAAGGATTACTTTGGAGACACACCACACATTCCAAGCCAACATCATCTAACATATATTTAGAATGAGAAATATTTGTATTAAACTACTTGGTCATTGATTCCTAGCCTTCACTTATTGACATATTTATCATCATTTCATGAACACTCATATCTCTTTTTTATTCCCAATAAAATAACTATTGACATAGGTCGTAGAACATTTTGGTAACACCTAGATGTACTTCCCACATTAAGGTATAAAATTCACAAATAAACTCTTACCACATGCTCAAAGGCATAATAACCTGATTCCTGACATAGATGATCTCATCCTCATCATTGCTCCAATTTTAAGGTGACTTCCCACATTCATGGATTTCCATCAAGGCCAAGCATTTCGGGACCTCATAATATCTTTCCCTAATCCATCTAAAAAGTGTTGACTCCACTAAATTAGATATAAGTGCCATCTACTCCTGGATCACCTGAACCACAACATGTGTTTTAGACAAAAAATCTCATCATATTCCATTCAATATCATACTCATAAAGAGCATGATCTATAGTTTTCCTACTCAATGTGTCGACAACACTATTTCCCTTTCTACGTGTATATGTTGGATCAATGTCAAATGACTACATATAGTAAATGCATATCAACTACCAGATATTTAAATCGTTTTGGAAAAATATATAATTTAATATCATGTGATAAGTAAACACCGTGAAATTTTCACCAAATAGAAAATTCCATAAACACTTCAAAGAATAAGCTACTGAAACTAACTCAGGGTCATGTCTTGGGTAATTTTGATAATGTTTTTTAAACTACCATGACTCTTATTCCATAAATCTATATCCCTACATCAAAACTTCTCCAATACCGTTCCACTAATGATTACAAAACACCATATAATCCTTAACTAGAATGGATATGATCAATATTGGGGATGTATTAAAATTCTTCATCATCACCTGGAATGAATTTTCACATTCTCATGTCCATTAAAACATTACTACATTTTTTTAATACCAAAAATAGTGCTTACTAATGGGATAAGTACTAGATAAACCCTTGATAATATCATAATAACCATAGAAAACAATTGATATTGAAAATGTTCTTAGGATTCTCCCAATATATAGGTATTTTCACATTCTATAGGACAACTAACACATCTTCCTTTGAGATGATGTTACCCAATAAGTATACCCGATCAATCCAAAATTGAAACTTTGATATATTTTCATATATCCAATGTTATCTGAGTGTACTCAAGATGATGTCTTGTTATAGGGAATGATCGACATGAATCTTGGAGTACACCATGATTTCATCCATGAACACAAAAAAACTAGTCTTGGTATGGATGAAAGATTCTATTCACCATGTCTATAAACTCTTCTCATGAATTCAGAAACCTAAATGGAATCACAATGAACTCATATAATACATACCTAATTCTAAAAGTTGTCCTTGGTTTATCATAATGTAGAACTCTAAATTGATGATATCCTGATCTCAAGTCAATCTTGAAGAAAGAATAATCTCTTCTCTACTATTCAAATAGATCATTGATATGTGGAAGAGGATACTGGTGCTTCAATGTCATCATGTTAATCTTTATGTAACCAACAGAAAAGCATAGAGTTTTATTACCCTTTTTTTCAAAACATATTTGATAACCTTATGGAGATGTACTTGAATGGAGAATTACCTTATCCTCGAACTCCTTCATATGAGTATTGAGATACTAATGCCATACTATTGACATTATATATGGTGGAACATGAACTGGCTGAACCCCCAAATGAGATCAACTATAAATTACAAATCCTATTAGGTTGAGCCCCTGAGAAATCTTCAAGAAATAAATCCAAATTTTTTTCCACTACTTGTGAAAACAATTCATGATTTTAAAATCCATTATCTAGTAACAAACAAGAAACCCAGTTGGTAATCTCCCCTAGTTGTTGGGGAACCCTCCCTGCACGACCCATATTGTTTACCCACACTCCATAGTGAATATACGTGTCACCCTTAGGAGACATAAACGTTACTCTCTCATAGTATTAATATATGTGGACTCGGTATGATACTTGCCAGTCCATACCCACAATTAGTTCAAATCTTGTCATGTTAAGAATATTACGATACCAACATAAATGATACTTACAACCTCAAAATAACACCCCTTGTAGAATTAGATGTCTCTCAAACATATTTCTAGAGGTGCATCAATCATCAACACCCTACACAGGAACTCCACCTAAAAGATCAAACCATTCCAATGTTGTGGAGAAATAAAATAATGGGAGGCACTTGTATAAAATATGGTTATGGAAAGCATATAAGATATAATAATAGTACCTATAACTGTTGATGATCTAGCCTCTTTATCCACAAGTGTATTCTGGAATGCATGAAACTTTCCTTCTTTTTTCCTCGAGGTGCATTATGTGATCTATAAGTTTTAGTAGTCTAGTGATATGGGAGATTATTTTCAGAAGCACCTCATTAACTACATATATCACTATAGATAGTATAACTAAAAATTTCAGACTGATATGGGGTTAACTACCCTTTCTAGTAATATGATGTCCCATCCAACCACAAGATTCAAACTCTACTAGTTTATAGGGATAGTGTCTATGGTAGTGGCCTAACGTTGAACACTAGTAGAAAACAAATTTGGGTAAGATCCTTGGTAACTAATACTTCCCCATGATACACTTTCTACTATCACCACCAATAACATTCTCATAATAAAACACTCTACTCTTAGAATCATTTTCAAATAAAAAACATATGTTCTACATTTGAGAAAAGTGTTGCAAATATTTAAAACATATATCGTAGTCTATCACCAATATAATACCCTTATTCAACCATATGAAATCATCTGCTCTTTCTTGCCTCAACATCTAGGTATAAAAATTATCTCAGAACTTCAGCAAAAAATCCTTCCATAACATACCATCACCTGTTCGGTCTGAGCCTCAATGTCCCAAAAGTTCTATAATGATACTCAGAGAATATAGATAGAAAACATGACCATCTTCTTATAGCAGGTCTCCAAATGGTCAAGTATCATCTACATAGAATCAGTATAAAACCCTAATACCTTAGGTACACCCTCTCTAGTAAAAGTCGAATGGTGCTGTAATTGAAACTCCCATGTAAGGTTAGACAAACTATTCACCACCTTCTCTAGTTCTATATCCATAAACATCAGGAAGCGATCAATATTCTCATGGATGTGTTATCCTTCTTCCTCACATGGCACTATCAGTGCCTAAGGTTCCACTACTATTGGAGCATCTCCAGCCATATACTCATGTTGACCTCTCCACAAGCATTGTCATGGAGGTATATCTATAAAATGAAAAAAAACATGTCTTAGGACACATAACACCAATTTATCATGTTTATGTAAGTGTAAAACACAATCGGTCACAACAATCCTTTTTACCTATACCATAGCACAAAGAAAAGAAAAGGGCACTATCACCATTGTTAACCATCATACAACTAGGCCATGGGTAACAAGGGGTAAAATCATTATCATATTCGTGTTTCTCATTAGACACACATAAAAAAAATCTTTTGAAATTTTCAATTTCATATTAGGATCCTTTTCATTTCAATTTCAGAGGAATGGGAAAACAATTTAATGTTCTACAACTTACCAGAAAAAAATATTTTCTAGTTGTGTATATAAATGATGAATTTTTCAGTAATCTTAAGTTCCTAAAATGATGAATTAAATCTGAACACTCATGACTTATAAGTACACGGGTCTAATCTCATAAAAAATTTGAAATAATAATCACATCACCCAAAAAAGGCTTCACCCATGGTGAACTTGTATTTAACTATATCACTAAACAACAAGAACAACAATCCCGCCATGGGTACTTGGGTTCTCCCCCATACAAGGGTTAGCTACTCCCATGTACGATCTCAAATCCAGGTCCCAATTATTCCATGTCTCTTATCTACCATTCCAAAAATATTAATACAAAATAAAAATAAAGAAAATGCCCTTGATAGAATGTTTTAACATCCTGAACTTGGTGCCACACATTGGTGCCCTGAGCCAGTCAATCACACGACCTCAGGCGGACATCCTCGTATGCTAGAGGTCGTTGACCAAAAGCAAGGGTATATTATTGATCACCAGGATACTATAACGTATTTTACAGAGTAATACAATAATGAAAATAAATAAACAACAACCAAAAGAATTTGATAATAACTAGAATAATACCGGTATCACATGATGACCAAAATTGGAAATACAATATTAAAACAAAAGAGTATATATGTCATGCCAAGTACATATCAAGTGTTAATATGAAAAACAAAAAATAAATAAAGTTATTGATAACTCCAAATAATGTTATGAATCTCATATGCATCCATCAACAATGATATATCCTGAATTAACCATCTAACATATGGGTTTGTCCAGTAACCAATCCTACGTCCATGAAATATATCAGTGTACCGATCTGGAATCCCAAGTTGGGCATGCGTACAACTCAGTAGGCCACTACCAACAGAGTCTAAATCAATATCCAATGAAAACACTATATGAATTTGTATAAAGAATAAATAAAATCAACAGCTTAAATAGTTTATATTAATTCATTTACACTTTATTTAACCACAAACTTGAGTTACCAAGGACACAAAGAATCTCAATACTTTCTTCAGCCTGTGCTGAATTCTAAATTATTCATAAGGGATATCATATATCTAAATTTAATTATTACAAATCATCATCACAATTCATATCTAATTTCCAATGTTACTATTCAACCTTTGAATTCCATTATTACCATTTATCATATCAATTCCTATTGGAATTCCATTGATACCATTCATCATCTAAATTGCTAATCAAATTCCATTGTTACCATTCAACATATCAATTCATATCTTTATTCCATCATTACCCTTCATCATCTCAAACCATATTTGAATTCCATTGGAACCATTCATCACCTAAATCAAAACTATGGGATTCTGATGTAGCAAACTATGTCCCACACATGATTATCACATAGGACAGATTTTCACAATATCACATGTATAACAATATATCTTGTACCATAATAACTCGTTAATAGATACACGAATTAATTAATCCAATGTTACAATTACATTTTCTAAGCATTCCATTAAGAAATTTATTAATTAATAAATAAAATCTATCCCCACAATTCATTCGGAAACAAATTAATAACATAAATCCCAATAATTAATTCAATAATTAATTAATCACATCATATCCATTTATTAATCAATAAATTAATTATTCCAATTTATCCAAAACAATATACCCATAATTAATTCCAAAATTAATTATCAAAATTCATCAATCCCAATATCCCCACACTTAATTAAACAATTAAGTATCCAAATTAAAGAATCCCAATATCCCATAATTAATTCCACAATTAATTATCCCAATTCACCAATCCAAATTTCCCCATAATTAATTCAATAATTAAGTTTTCTAAATCAAAAATATAAATATCCTCACAATTAATTCAACAATTAATTATTCCAATTCAACAAAATATTGACTAATTGATTTACCAAATTAATTAGTTCAATTCAAGAAAATGAATTGATAATAATCCAAAAAAAATTATACAATTAGATACAAGTAATTCAAATCAGGACATTGGGATTTGAATAATAGATATCTTATATTAATTTTTTGATAATAGATAAACTCATAAAAACACCCAATTTGAAATGGAATGATCAAACCTATCATGATGAATGATTTCTTGAATCAAATCCTAGAGAAAATATCTAACAGTTCAAGATCCATTAAACTTAGATTGAGATCCTAACCCTTTCCAACATTAGGTAAAACATTCCCCTTTTATCCAAAAAGAGGAATGGATGAGAATGGTATCTAAATGGGATGAGAGAACATATCCTAAGAGGTGAAAATAATCAATCCTCCAATTTATTCACCATCGAAAGAGGTTTATAGTGCTTGAATTTTGTCCAAAAGCCTAAAAAATTGAAAGAAAATGAGTTTGTCTGATTTTGGGTTGATTTGGGTGGGTATCGAGTGTTTTGGTAATTTTAAATACACTTTTTGGTTTAATTAAAAATTGTCAAATAGTTTGATGAGTAGGGGTGCACAGTTTTCCAAATAATTCACCTTACCTATGATCCTCGTCTTGGAGTTCCTCACAATTTCTCTTTAGAGGGATTATAGTTTGAAAAACCATTCACATACCATGAAAACTCTATTCCCTCAATGTTGTATAATTTTTTGGGATGGGCACACAGTTTGTAAAAAGTATGCTCCAATTGTGAAAATCCACACTTCCATCCAAAAGTTCACAATATTCACCCAACACTCCAAATATAAACCCAAAACAGAAATTACTCAAAACAAGGAATAGGTATACCTATAATTGAGATTCATTCATATATAGAAATGGTATGGATATTGCAGTTTCACATTAAGAGTTATTCAGTAATATCCATGTTCTTTCACACCTTCATACATGACATTATTAATGGAACATCTTAAAAAGGACACCTCTATGATGATGTGTGATTCCTCCATGTTGGTACCATAAACTATGAACATTTGAAGTTACTTGGATGAATGAGTTGGAACTTTTCACTCTAGTTGTTTTTATTTATATCAATATATCATGTTGTAGAAGATTGATTGTATTATTCAAAATTATTTTAGGTAAAATAAAAATTAAAAACATGGAATGTTAATAAAATTTAAATAAATATTTTAACAGAATGACACGTGTTTACATATTTTGAAGAGTAAATATTCCCATTTTAATATACACATTTATAGGGAACACTATATAATTTGTATTTGGTGATTCATAAATCATTTCAGGATAAAGTAGTGTTGTATATGTTTTAATGTGGTCTCTTGGTAGTTTTTGAAATTATTTCTCATATGGATCATATTGGGTGATAAAAAATGAAATCATCTGTGATAACATTGAAAAATATAAAATCGTATAATAATTGAATTTTTTTGATGAAAGGGAACCTTCCTCTCTATATACATATGTAGAGAAGGCCTTTCATCTTCTACTTTATGAAAACTGTGAAACACTCATCTAGAAAAACTTATTTATATCATAAGATTTTCCTTTCAAGATGATCAAATATAATGTTGAGGTGGGGAATGTTTTTTAATTTTTAAATTTTACCAACACATTGAGATAGAGATATGATGATATAAAATATGATTATACAAATTAGAATTAAATGTATTTCTCACAGCATAAACATTAAGCACACTATTAATAAATTAAAGGGTGTATAAAACTTTTTTAGTGTGAGGGAAGACATCGATTATAGTCATGACATATTTAGAAGATTTATTGTCATTTTCAAGAGAAATTAGGAACACTAACATGGTCATAAGACACATTTTCATCCATTTCTTTATTATTTCTATACAAAAATTTTATGGGTCCATGCATCATGTTTATACGGTATAAATTATTAATATACTAGGAAAATAGTTAAGAAAATTTCGCATATAAATAATTCTCTACACACAATTTTATACATAGTGGATATTTTCCCTGACACAATGTTCATGAAATCAAATATTTTTCGATATGATAAAACATGTGATGTTATTATGATATTATTTCATGTATTGTTAATTATAATTTTTGTCTAAAGTTGGGGGTGGATACCAACATAATATTTTTGTTCACATGAATCACTTGTATAGTTTTATTATGTTTTAGGTTGTGAAAAAAAGTAATGAGAAAACCCATGTTTACCCCCCACAATGATTATTTATCATGTATTTTCAACATAACTCTAACATAGTGGACACCATCTAACTCCCTTATCATTTTTGGACTTCAACCATCCACTTATTTCTTGAGTTGTATTTGGTCCATGGGATCTCCATAGTATTTATGGCTATCATACTTATAGACCACCTGAAAATAAAATTGTAACAAATTTTATCCTTTCTACAAAATATTCCATCTATGTGTACTATTCACCTTCTAGGGAGGCAAAATACATTATTATCCTCATTTATCAAATATTAAAATCATAAAAATCATATATTATAATGTCCCCCTCTAAAGACACTAGGCGTACATGATTGGGTCACAATGCATGTATACAGGATTACGATTGTTCATGTTTTCCCTTCATAATGGATGTATGGTATCTTATAAGATATATCCTCCCGTTTATCTCCCCACACAGTATGATAATTATGATAAAATCAAAAATGTATTCCCTTGATAATGGTGGCTCCTTATTTTAGAGGGTTGGATGAAGCCTCTCTAGCACATCCACCTTGACTCAATGTATATAGTTATTATAAATTTACACCTTGCCCCCCAAGAACCCATGTAATCTCTTTATCACCCAACTTTTCTAAAATTATTGAAAATAGAAAATATTAGCCTTCCAATTCATTGTTAATTTTGAATTTTCCTCTTCAGTGGATCATGTAACCCTTTAATCCAACAATTCTTCCCCACCTACTTCGTAATAATCATGAGACCATAAGATATGACCTCTCATACATATCTGCCACGTGAATTTTTTCTTTTTCCCCTTCACCTAGTAGTCCATTCGACATGATTTTAAACTACTTATAGAAGGTTCTTTGTAATGCCCCGACCCTAGTCACCCAGAGTCGGTGCATTATTACATAACATTTTCATGATCAAAAGAAAGATCAAATCTCAAAAGACAGATTGGTTTAGTAGCCTTGGAAACACTAAATATATTCATAAAGTTTTACATTACATCATGAAGTGAAAAACTACTACAACAACATATTTTCTCCATAATCCACACTATTATCCCCTCATAAAATCCATGCAGGTCATTAATAATTTACTTCTTCACATCCTTGGAAAAATAAAACATAGCAAACGGGTGAGCTCAAATGCCCAGTAAGGATAACAATATAGCGGAAACTTTCATAAATAAGAATAAACATTTAAGGCGATGTATAACTAAAAAAAAGCCTTTTAAACTTGAACTTCAACATAGTATGGCAAAAATAAAATGAAATAATGCCATTTACTTATTCACATTGATATTCTACTAATCGAATAATCACATGCAATATTAATAACCACTTTCATAATGATGGAATGCATAATTCCAGACTATCATAACCAAATAACCAAGGCCTCGTGCCAAGACTACAAATAAGATTTTGTCAAATCCTTGTTCCAAGACACTAGTTTGTCTCATGAGAACTACCAATGCATCGAGGAGCTATAGCGGGCTCCACCCGTCACATATTAAGTCCAATGCATTCCCATATGAAAAGGTTTAAACATAACATACACATTCGTATTAAAACTAGCATAAGAAATGTCAATACTTTCACCATAAACTATGAATGGTATAAAAATAGAACATCCATAGTCAAACATATCACAAAACCTTCAATACAATATAGAAGTTTTGTATCATAATAAATCCACTTCAAATAAGCATAAAATCCATCAAAGGATGTTGACATAGATGAAATCAAAAATCTATTTAGAGAAATATATCTTTATATTTTGAAATCATTTAAGAGTCGTATATTTATGAAATAAATCATTTTCTTTGAAAATATTCTTATAATCTTGTAAGGGAAGCTTTGACGATTTTATAACGGTGGAAAATAACTTCACCCGCCATATAAGTTAAATAAAACATTCTTACCTTAATTCTGTTGAGAAGGTTAAAAAGCACCTTGTTTGGAAAACAACGGAAATATTCCTTTATAAACCACTTATAAAAAGTCAAACAAGGGTATAAATGACTTTAACACATATTCTTGTAAATAGTAAAAATGTTTTAAAATAAATTTTAAATAAACATGGATGTGGATGATAAAGAGATCCCAGTAGATTTTTACGTATAAACAACCTCGGATAATGAAGAGATTGTGAAATAAACCCTTACTGTGTCCTTTTCCTTGGTTGGGGTAGGTTAAAATCCTGTATAATAGTGAAATAATTGTTATTAAATTATATAAGAATCATATACAATAATATGATATCATATATGATCTTTTAACATTGATTTGTTAATAATATCTTTGTATTATCATTGTTTCGGGTGTTAACATACTCGTTTTCTTTTATATGTTTTGTTATGTAAGCCATGTTTGTCATGGATAGGTTGTATATTATTCATATCCAGAATGATATCATGTCCTTAAACATTATTTTTAAATCATCAAATGATAATTATACTTGAATGGATACGATGGAGAATGAATCTCATCGCGTTCGTGGAGACGGTAGTCCGTACGTACGCACGAGCGACAATATCATTCTTTTGATATTAAAATAATATATAATTGGATAGTATATCATATATACAGAATCATTATCATGTTATATTTATTATTTACATGAGTTACACATCATTATTATACCCATCCAAATAATAATATGTTTAATAACAATTACACCACGACGTGGAGACGGTAAGCCGTACATACGCACGTATGGTGACATGTTATTAAAAGGATGGATAGAATACTGAATATGGTTGTAACATATTTATAATAACATCACAGTATATATATGATACTGGAGTTATTATTTTAGAATGGTAATAACAATGGAAGAAGAAGTGGATGAAGAAAGGAACTTGGAAAAATGGTGGTGAAATCATTACGTCTTCTTTGGGTTCTTCCTTTTGATTTGATCAAAAGGGCTCCTTCAGTTGGCTTTCTGACTAAAGGAAGGCCTCTAGGATGAAGTGAGGGAATTTGAAAGAGTATTTAGGCAGATTTTGGCCAAACCAAATGTCTTTAATGGTGTGAAGTAATGAGAGGGAAGAGTGCCCTTTTATAAGATGGGTGAGGGGCACCTTTGGAAAAGCTAGAAATATTATTTTATAATAAATTCATATTCGGTTTCTAATGACTCAAAAGTTTATTATTCAAAGGTTAAGGTGGGGATAGGTCGAACAACATTCAACTAATAGAATTTAGACAGGTTTGGGTTAATATATTAACCTTATCCTTTATTTTTTACTCTTAGTTAATTAGTTTGACATTTACCATGTCACTTTGTATTTTTATATTATATAGTTAATAAACTTACTATATACATCCAATCGACCCCCAAGTGGTCCATTAATGATACACCTATCATTATATAATTCTTTTGGACGAACCTTAGATTTTTAGGAATTTAATATCAATTAATAATATAATTTTTTTAAAAAACTCTTTTATGTCAATTTTGACACTATTCAATAGTTTATTTTTGTGAAACTTATAACAGAATGATTACTTTGAACAAAGTCGATTAAATAAATCCTAATATATCATATTATCCTAGAAAATTAGTGTAATTCATTAAAAGTCTCAAATTATATTTATTTGGGTATTTATAATATCAATTATTTTAATTTTTTCACTATTATGGTAATTACTTCATCATCATTTTGTCATAAATAAATTAAATTATTTAATTTCTAAAAATTACAAATAAAATATCATTATGTAGTAAGGCATTTTATATTTCTAATTAATATTTACCATCGAATTTATCTTATGTATAACCCTATATTAAAAATGTTTTAGTAAATAAACATTGATTTTAACTCTTTTAACTCTTCTTTGAATTAAATAATAATAAATGTCCTAATCTAATCCAAGTGGACCTAAATGATAATATTTTATTCCTAAGGTTGTTTTTGGTCAAGATACACTTGTCCAATAGAATTAGGACATGTGTTAGACTAATATTAATATCTTTTGTACCCTTAATTACCCTATTTACTTATAACCGTGGTAAATAAAAGTAAAAAGTTACTATTCACCAAAAATTATTTTCATCTCATTGAACCACATTTTACTTATTAATATTAACCATGTCTCTCAGATTTTTGAATTTCCATTCACAGAAGTGGTAAAATTATGTTTTATGAAAAATTCAGTTTTTTAACTTCCACTTAGTAGTTACACTATTCATCAAAAATTGAAGTTTTTCAGAACAATTCCAAAATTTCACCCTAAGCTATAATTGATATTTCGAATTCAAAAATGATGTCTATTTTAAAAATTTCTAAACATATACGTTGCATTAATTAATTTTATAATTACTTCCCGCTGTCACAACAAATAGCGTGTTTTTAAGAAACAATATATACCAAAAGATTGTCAATTGTTTAAGTCCAATTTCAAAGTGAAAATAATTATAATGAACACCATTGTATAAAATGGTAAAAATATATTATAATTATACTTTAAAACCAATTAGTAATATAATTTATCACTATAAATTATTTTGATTAAAAATGTTTTTTTTAAGTATTTTCACTATTCATAAAAATTGGAAGTTCTCAGAAAAGTACCAAAAATTCATCTTAGGATAATTTCGATATTCCGAAACCAAAATTGAACTCCATTTTGAAATATAAAATATATATAATTTCAAAAAGTAGCTATTATTATTCATAACGTCTAGTTTGATTGGTTGTGGTGTGTTAGAACTCGATGTTGCGTACGACACACGCTATCACATTATTCAAAGAAAAGCCTACCGTAGAAGCATGGGGTGTTACATTTTCCCCTCCTTCAAATAATTTCATCCTCGAAATTTCTAGAATACTACCGCATGAAAAGACTCGGGTTGTTATTCATCATAAGTTCCTCGGGTTCCCACGTTGCCTCTTCCATCTTATGGTTTCTCCACAAAACATTTACCAGACGCGTCATCCGGTTTCTCAGTACTTGTTCTCTTGTATCAAGAATCCTGACGGGCTCTTCACAATAAGATAGATTGGGTTCCAGTTCTAATTCTTCATAGAGGAGTACATGCGTTGGGTCAAGCATGTATTTCCTCAACAGAGATATGTGGAACACATCGTGAACTTTGGAGAGACTTGGCGGCATTGCCAATCGGCAAGCTACAGCCCCAATTCATTCTAGAATTTGGAAAGGTCCGATGTACCTAGGACTCAATTTACCTTTCTTACCAAAACGTATGACTCCCTTACTTGAATATACCATCACGAAAACATGATCACCGACTTGAAATTCCAAATCCTTCCATCGACTATCAGTATAGCTCTTTTTCCTACTTTGAGCTGCTTTGATGTGGTTTTGGATTACCTTCACCTTTTCCATCGTTTCCTCCACCAGTTCTGGACCTACAAGTTTTCTTTCACCAACATCATCCCAACATGATGGTGTGAGACATCTCTATCTGTATAATGCTTCATATGGTGCCATCTGAATACTTGAATGGAAGCTATTGTTATAGGAAAATTCTGCCAAAGGTAAATATTGATCCCACATACCCTGAAAGTCAAGTGAAAAAGATCTTAGCATGTCTTCTACGGTTTGAATAGTCCGTTATGATTGTCTGTCTGTATGAGGGTGGTAGGTAGTGATCAAATTAAATTCAGTATCCAGGGATTTCTGAATACCCTTCCCGAATCTTGAAGTAAAATGGGGATCACAATCAGAAACAATTTATAGGGGTACTCCATGAAGTCTCAAAACATCATTAATATATAGTCTTGCTAGACGTTCCAGTTGTATGTCTTCTCTTATAGAAAGAAAATGTGATGACTTGGTAAGATGATCAACAATAACCCATATAGCATCGTTCCTTCTAGGAGTCTTTGGTAGTCCCATGACAGTGTCCATCATAATATTGTCTCATTTCCACTCAGGTATGGGAAGAGGTTGCAATACTCCACTAGGCTGTTGCCTTCCAGCTTTCACTTGTTATCAAACCATACATCTTGACACAAAATCTGCAATCTCCCTCTTCATGTTGTCCCACCAAAAATGTTCCTTCAAATCTCTATACATTTTGGTGCTCCCAGGGTGTATAGAGAAATTGGAACTATGAGCATCATCCAGCAATTCCCTTTTTAGATCATGTAAATCAGAAACACAAAGCCTCTTCCCGAATTTCAAAATTTCATCTTCATACACAAAGTCTGTCAATCTCCCATCATTCACAGCTTTAATCTTCTTTTTAAATTCTTCATCATCGGTCTGAGAACTCTTAATTATTTCTAGTAAAGATGGTTTGGAAACCATTTGAAAAAGCATTTATGTTTCACCTTCCTTGGTTATTCCCATGTCCATCTTCACTAGATCTAAGAAAATTGGATCCCTTTCAATTCTCATCACGTTCAAAACTCCATGGTCTTTTCTGCTCAAAGCATCTGCCACCTTGTTTGCTTTCCCCGAGTGGTAGTGTATCATACAATCATAATCCTTTATGAATTCAAGCCATCTCCTTTGCCTCATGTTGAGTTCTTTTTGTGAGAAAATATACTTCAAACTCTTGTGATCAGTATAAATATCACATTTTTCACCATAGAGGTAGTGCCTCCATATATTTAAAGCAAAGATCACAGATGCTAACTCATGATCATGAGTAGGATAGTTTTGCTCATAAATTTTCAACTGTCGTGATGCATAGGCAATAACCCTATCATTCTGCATAAGGACACAACCAAGTCCTTTCTTCGATGCATCACTATAAATAACGAACCCATCATTCTCCGATGGTAGAGTCAATATAAGAGCATTGACTAATCGCCTCTTCAGTTCTTCAAAACATTCTTCACACTCTATTTTCCAAACAAATTTAACCCCTTTACGTGTAAGCTTTGTTAATGGGTTATCCAATCCGGAAAAATTCTGGATGAAACGTCGATAATAACCTGCCCAACCAATAAAACTACGTACCTTAGTTATATTCTTAGGTGCTGGCCATTCATGGATTACCTTGGTCTTAGAAGGATCAATAGAGATTCCATCTTTAGAGACAATATGGCCAAGAAAAGAAATATCCTGAAGCCAAGATTCACACTTGCTAAACATCCCATATAATTCATATCTTCTCAGAGTCTTCAAGATAATGTGCAAGTGATTTTCATGATCTTCGTAGCTTTTGGATTATACCAAGATATCATCAATAAATACCACCAAAAATTCATTGAGATACTCCTTGAAAACTAGATTCATCAGATCCATGAATATAGAGTGTGCATTAGTCAATCCAAAAGGCATTACTGTAAACTCATAATGCATGTACCTGGTTCGAAATGCTGTCTTCGGAATGTCTTCCTTCTTCACACACAACTGATGGTATCCAGATTGAAGGTCAATCTTTGAAAAGTATTGAGCTCCATGCAGTTGGTCAAATAAATCATCAATACGTGGTAGGGGATACTTGTTCTTTATTGTTATAGCATTGATCTCCCTGTATTCGATACATAACCTCATGGATACATCTTTCTTTTTAGAAAAAAGAACAGGGGCTCCCCATGGAAAAAAACTAGGGAGAATAAATCCTTTATTAGTCAATTAATCTAGTTTTTTATTTAGTTTGACTAATTCTACAGGGGGAATTCTATAAGGGGTCTTCGATATAGGCCTTGATCCAGGAATTAAATCAATACAAAACTCAACTTCTCGTTCTGGAGGATGTCCAGGTAAATATTCTGGAAATACATCTACATATTCTTTTACAACAGGTACATCCTCTATTTGAACATTCCTTTCCTCGCCCACATTTATTTCATTTTCTTCCTCCTCAATAATTGAATTTAGTTGAGCTACTGGGGGTTGATCTATATAAGAATTAGGCGGTGACGATTCTTCTCTAAAGATAAGGTGTTCTTTATCATCATCATCAAGAATTGTAACATCTCTCTTCTTACAATAAATCGCCGCATCATAGTCCGAAAGCCAGTCTATACCAAGGATTATATCAAACTCAATCATAGGTATGACGATGAGATCAGCAGATAAAGAACATTTATGTGCTCTAATGGGGACTGACTCACAAAACATTATTGCAATGATACTTCCCTATGGAGTTTTAACTGACAACTCTCTTGTTAAATCAAATTGGAAATATCTAATTTTCGTAGAAAACTGGGAAGATATGAAACAATGCGATGATCTAAAATCAAATAATGCATTTTCTAAACATGAGGACACCATTAAATTACTTGCCACCACGTATTTCGGAGCTTCTACCTCAGCAGTAGTGATATCATAAGCTTGTCCATGATCCCTTGGCCTTTTCTGAGGTAAGTTCTCCTGACGCTTAGGACATTCATTTTCATAATGCCCCATCTCCCTGCAATTGTAGCACTGAACATTGGTAGCTTCCTTCTTCTCTTTCCAATCATGAGCTTGTGGCCTTTTTCACCACACTTGTAACAGACTCCCGTTCCCTTCAAGAAAGTACCGGGGTGTTTCTTCCCACATTTACCACAAAATGGATATTCAACATTTCCCTTCTTCCACTTATTTCCATTCCCAGATTGATCAGCAGATCTCATCTTCTCTTTCTTTGCTTTATAGTCATTAGACTTAGAGAATTCCTTTTAGGTCTTGATAGCACATGAGACAATGTCTTCGTACGACGAGAAGGATTGTGATACTAATGCTCGATGGAGAAATGGTTTTATCCCATCAAAGAAACAATCAATCCTAATTCTTGGGTTACATATATAATCTCCAGCATACCTTTCTATCCTTGTAAAGTTAGCCTCATACTTTGTGACATTCTCATCCTCCTTTTCTCTCAGACTCAGAAACTGCCTTTCCATATCAGCTCGATGGTCGTGAGGAAAGTAATTTTCTAAAAACAGATCTTTGAACTCCATCTATTCCATATTTGATACATCATCATCTTCCTTCGTATTTTGAATCAATGACACCCATTGATCAGCATCTCCAGTGTGGCGGTAAACTGCCATGATAACTTTTTCCCTTTCACTACTCCCCAAAGCCTGAAATATTTTCTCAAGGGAAAAAATCCATTACTCAACTACTAAGGGATTTGTACTCCCATTGAACGTTGGTGGTTGTTTCCTCATGAAGCGATCTAACATTGATCCTCCACGCTGTGGATCAGGGTGCTCCATACGGGCATGGTTATTATTCATAACCTGAGTAAGTTGTCCCAGTATGGTGATTAGATGATCGACACCAATTGTGTCACTAGCTCCACTATAATTATCTTGAGTAGGAGGGAAATCCCTACATGGAGTGCGTGTATTGATACGGTTTCCATTTCTTCCACTAGGCGCCATTTCTAAACAATGGCATAAACTAGATCAGTTTATGAATCAAAATACATAATCCCATACTTATAAAACACTGAACATAAACTGAACTATTTATGGATATAATCCATAATCATAAAAATGTTTTCTTTGAAAGATTATATACTCATAAACCCTTCATAATGATTTGTAAATAAGATGAGAGTTATCCTAAGCATATCCCTCAGGAGTGTCGTAACCAAGAGTGCAGCAAGGCCCGTTGTCGTGCACCAGTTCTCATTCGAGTCTAGCTCAAAGCAGTTTTTTTGGGTTTTACCCCTAGGTACATCTGTGCCAGAGCCGCCTCTACCTGCTCGTATCCAGACATGGATGTATTTCTCAGAAAACTCACAAAATCTTTACAATACCAAAATTCTAGGAAGTTATTCTATACTAATCCTCAAAGTTCATCTTAGGTCTACGTTCTCTAATCATAGTTTAGCTAAATCTAGGTTCCATGGTTTGTACTAAACTTCCTCTGATACCGACTGTAATGCCCCGACCCCAGTTACCCAGAGTCGGTGCATTATTACATAACATTGGAATGATCACAAGAAAGATCAAATCTCAAAAGACCGATTGGTTTAGTAGCCTTGGAAACACTAGATATATTCATAAAGTTTTACATTACATCATGAAGTGAAAAACTACTACAACAACATATTTTCTCCATAATCCACACTATTATCCCCTCATAAAATCCCTGCAGGTCATTCATAATTTACTTATTTACATCCTGGGAAAAATAAAACATAGAAAATGGGTGAGCTCAAATGCCTA
The DNA here is from genome assembly GCA_963277665.1 of Viscum album. Classification (NCBI taxonomy): domain Eukaryota; kingdom Viridiplantae; phylum Streptophyta; class Magnoliopsida; order Santalales; family Viscaceae; genus Viscum; species Viscum album. The sequence goes on from OY728130.1 coordinate 1,949,112,452, forward strand.
GTAAGGATAACAATATAGCGGAAACTTTCATAAATAAGAATAAACATTTAAGGCGATGTATAACTAAAACAAAAGCCTTTTAAACTTGAACTTCAACATTGTATGGAAAAAATAAAATGAAATAATTCCATTTACTTATTCACATGGATATTCTACTAACTGAATAATCACATGAAATATCAATAACCACTTTCATAATGATGGAATGCATAATTCCAGACTATCATAACCACAGATCCAAGGCCTCTTGCCAAGACTACAAATAAGATTTTTTCAAGGCCTTGTGCCAAGACACTAGTTTGTCTCATGAGACCTAGCCATGCATCAAGGAGATATAGAGGGCTCCACCCGTCACATATTAAGTCCAATGCATTCCCATATAAAGAGGTTTAAACATAACATACACATTCGTATTAAAACTAGCATACAAAATGTCAATACTTTCACCATAAACTATGAATGGTATAAAATATCTCATCCATATTCAAACATATCACAAAACCTTCAATACAATAAATATGTTTTTTATCATAATAAATCAACTTCAAATAAGCGTAAAATCCATCAAAGGATGTTGACATAGATGAAATCAAAACTCTTTTTAGAGAAACATATCTTTCTATTTTGAAATCATTTAAGATTCATATATTTATGAAATAAAACATTTTCATTGAAAATATTCTTATAAGCTTGTAAGGGAATCTTCGACGATTTTATAACGGTGGAAAATAACCGCACCCGCCGTATATGTTAAAAAAAACATTCTTACCTTTATTCTGTCGAAAAGGTTAAAAAGAACCTTATTTGGAAAACGACAGAAATATTCCTTTATAAACCACTTATAAAAAGTCAAACAAGGGTATAAATGACTTTAACCCATATTCTTGTAAATAGTAAAAATGTTTTGAAATACATTTTTTAGAAACATGGATGTGGATGATAATGAGATCCCAGTAGATTATTACGTATAAACAAACTCGGATAATGAAGAGATTGTGAAATAAACCCTCACAGTGTACTTTTCCTTGGTTGGCGTAGGTTAACATATTGTATAATGGTGAAATAGTTGTTATTAAATTATAAAAGAATAATATATAATAATATGATATCATATATGATCTTTTAACATTGATTTGTTAATAATATCTTAGTATTATCATTGTTTCGGGTGTTAACTTACTCATTTTCTTTTATATGTTTTGTTACGTAAGACATGTTTATCATGGATAGGTTGTATCTTATTCATATCCAGAATTATATCAAGTCCTTAAAAATTATTTTTAAATCATCAAATGATAATTATACTTGAATGGATACGATGGAGAATGAATCTCATCGCGTTCGTGGAGACGGCAGTCCGTACGTACGCACGAGCGAAAATATCATTATTTTGAAATTAAAATAATATATAATTGGATATTATATCATATATACAGAATCATTATCATATTATATTTATTATTTAAATGAGTTACACATCATTATTATACCCATCCAAATAATAATATATTGAATAACAATTACACAACGGCGTGGAGACGGTAAGCCGTACGTACGCACGTATGGTGACATGTTATTCAAAGGATGGATAGAATACTGAATATGGTTGTACCATATTTATAATAACATCACAGTATATATATGATACTGGAGTTATTATTATAGAATGGTAATAACAAAGGAAGAAGAAGTGGAAGAAGAAAGGAACTTGGAAAAAGGGTGGTGAAATCATTACCTCTTCTTTGGATTCTTCCTTTTGATTTGATCAAAAGGGCTCCTTAAGTTGGCTTTCTGACTAAAAGAAGGACTTTATGATGAAGTGATGGAATTTTACAGAGTATTTAGGTAGAGTTTGGCCGAACCAAAAGGCTTTGAAGGTGTGAAGTAATGAGAAGGAAGAGTTCCCTTTTATAAGAGGGGTGAGGGGCACCTTTGGAAAAGCTAGAAATATTATTTTATAACAAATTCATATTCGGTTTATAATGGCTCCGAAGTTGATTATTCAAAATCTAAGGTGGTGATAGGTCGAAAAACATTTATCCAATAGAATTTAGACAAGTTTGGGTTACTATATTAACCTTATCTTTTAGTTTTAACTCTTAGTTAATTAGTTTGACATTTACCATGTCACTTTGTATTTTTATATTATATAGTTAATAAACGTACTATATACATCCAAGAGACCCCCAAGTGGTCCATTAATGATAAACCTATCATTATATAATTCTCTTGGCTAAACCTTAGATTTTTAGGAATTTAATATCAATTAATAAGATAATATTGTTTTAAAAAACTCTTTTATGTCAATTTTGACACTATTCAATAGTTGATTTTTGTGAAACTTATAACAGAATGATTACATCGAAAAAAGTCGATTAAATAAATCCTAATATGTCATATTATCCTAGAAAATTAGTGTAATTCATTAAAATTCTCAAATTATATTTATTTGGGTATTTATAATATCAATTATTTTAATTGTTCAATATTATGGTAATTACTGCATTATCATTGTGTCAATAATAAATTAAATTATTTAATGTCTAAAAATTATATATAAAATATAATTATGTATTAAATATTTTTATCTTTCTAATGAATATTTACAATCGAATTTATCTTATGTATAACCCTATATTAAAAATGTTTTAGTAAATAAACATTGATTTTAACTCTTTTAACTCTTCTTTGAATTAAATAATAATAAATGTCCTAATCTAATCCAAGTGGACCTAAATGATAATATTTTATTACTAAGGTTATATTTTGTTGAGATAATCTTGTCCAATAGAATTAGGACATGTTTTAGGGTAATATTAATATCATTTTTACCCTTAATTACCCTATTTACTTTTAACCGTGGTAAATAAAAGTAAAAAGTTACTATTCACCAAAAATTATTTTCATCTCATTGAACCACATTTTACTTATTAATATTAACTGTGTCTCTCGGATTTTTGAAATTCCATTCACAGAAGTGGTAAAATTAAGTTTTATGAAAAATCAGTTTTTTAACTACCACTTAGTAGTTTCACTATTCATCAAAAATTGACGTTTTTCAGAACAATGTAAAAATTTCACCCTAAGCTATAATTGATATTCCGAATTCAAAAATGATCTCTATTTTAAAAAATTCCAAACATATAAGTTGCATTAATTAATTTTATAATTAATTCTCGTTGTCACAACAAATAGCGTGTTTTTAAGAAATAATATATACCAAAAGATTGACAATTGTTTAGGTCCAATTTCTAAGTGAAATAAATTTTAATGAACAACATTGGATAAAATGGTAAAAATATATTCTAATTATACTTTAAAACCACTAAATAATATAATTTATCACTATAAATTATTTTGATTAAAATTTTGTTTTTAAATTATTTTTCACTATTCATAAAAATTGGAAGTTCTCAGAAAAATACCAAAAATTCATCTTAGGATAATTTCAATTATCCGAAACCAAAAATGAAGTCCATTTTGATATATAAAATATATATAATTTAAAAAAGTAGGTATTACTATTCATAACGGCTAGTTTGATTGGTTGTGGTGTGTTGGAACTCGATGTTGTGTACAACACATGCTATCACATTATTCAAAGAGAAGTATACCATAGAAGCTTGGGGTGTTACATTCTCCCCTCCTTCAAATAATTTCGTCCTCAAAATTTACAGAATACTACCGCATGAAAAGACTCGGGTGGTTCTTCATCATAAGTTCCTTAGGTTCCCACGTTTTCTCTTCCATCTTATGGTTTCTCCACAAAACATTTACCAGACGTGTCGTCTGGTTTCTTAGTACTTGTTCTCTTGTATCAAGAATCCTGAAATGCTATTCACAATAAGATAGATTAGGTTCCAGTTCTAATTCTTCATAGGTGAGTACATGCATTGGGTCAGGCATTTATTTCCTCAACAGAGATTCGTGGATCACATCGTGAACTTTGGGGAGACTTGGCGGCATTGCCAATCAGTATGCAACATCCCCAATTCGTTCTAGAATTTTGAATGGTTGAATGTACCTGGGAATCAATTTACCTTTCTTACCAAAACGTATGACTCCCTTCCATGGAGATACCTTCAGGAAAAGATGATCACTGACTTGAAATTCTAAATCCTTCCTTCGATTATCAGCATAGCTCTTTTGCGTACTTTGAGTTGCATTGATTTGGTTTTGGATTACCTTCACCTTTTCCATCGTTTCCTCCACCAGTTCTGGACCTACAAGTTTTCTTTCACCAACGTCATCCCAACAGGTTGGTGTGAGGCATCTCTTTTCGTATAACGCTTTATACGGTGCCATCTGAATACTCAAATAGAAGCTATTTTTATAGGAAAATTATACCAAAGGTAAATATTGATCCCACATACCCTGAAAGTCAAGTGAACAAGATCTCAGCATGTCTTCTAAGGTTTGAATAGTCCGTTATGAATGTCCGTCTGTCTGAGGGTGGTAGGCAGTGCTCAAATGAAGTTCAGTATCAAGGGATTTCTGAAGACTCTTCCAGATTATTGAAGTAAAACGTGGATCACGATCAGAAACAGTCGATAGGGGTACTCCATGAAGTCTCATAACTTCATTAATATATAGTCTTTCTAGACATTCCAGTGGTAGATCTTCTCTTATAGCAAGAAAATATACAGACTTGGTAAGACGATCAATAATAACCCATATTGCATCGTTCCTTCTAGGATTCTTTGGTAGTCCCATGAAAAAGTCGATCGAAATATTGTCCCATTTCCACTCAGGTATGGGAAGAGATTGCAATACTCCACCAGGCTGTTGCCTTCCAGCTTTCACTTGTTGAAAAACCATGCATCTTGACACAAAAACGGCAATCTCCCTCTTCATGTTGTCCCACCAAAAATGTTCCTTCAAATCTCTATACATTTTGGTTCTCCCATGGTGTATAGAGAAATTGGAACTATGAGAATCATCCAGCAATTCCCTTTTTAGATCAGGTATATCGGGAACACAAAGCCTCTTCCTAAATTACAAAATTCCATCTTCATACACAAAGTCTCTCAATTTACCATCATTCACAGCTGTAATCTTCTTTTGAAATTTTTCATCATCGGTCTGAGAACTCTTAATTCTTTCTAGTAAATATAGTTTGGCAACCATTTGAAAAAGAATTGATGTTTCACCTTCCCCGGTTATTCCCATGTCCACTTCACTAGATCTATGAAAATTGGATCCCTTTCAATTATCATCACGTTCAAAACTCCATGGTCTTTTCTGCTCAAAGCATCTGCCACCTTGTTTGCTTTCCCTGGGTGGTAGTGTATCGTACTATCATAATCCTTGAGTAATTCAAGCCATCTCCTTTGCCTCATGTTGAGTTCTTTTTTTTAGAAAATATACTTCAAACTCTTGTGATCAGTATAAATCTCACATTTTTCACCATAGAGGTAGTTCCTCTATATCTTTAAAGAAAAGATCACAGCTGCTAACTCAAGATCATGAGTAGGATAGTTTTTCTCATGAATTTTCAACTGTCGTGATGCATAGGCAATAACACTATCATTCTGCATAAGGACACAACCAAGTCCTTTCTTCGATGCATCACTATAAGTAATGAACCCATCATTCTTCGATGGTAGTGTCAATATAGGAGCAATGACTAATCTTCTCTTCAGTTCTTCGAAACATTCTTCACACTCTTTTGTCCAAACAAATTTAACCCCTTTACGTGTGAGCTTTGTTAATGGGTTATCCAATCGGGCAAAATTCTGGATGAAATGTCGATAATAACCTGACAAACTAATAAAACTACGTACCTCAATTATATTCGTAGGTGCTGGATATTCTTGGATTGCCTTGGTCTTAAAAGGATCAACAGAGATTCCATCTTTAGAGACAATATGGCCAAGAAAAGAAATATCCTGAAGCCAGAATTCACACCTGCTAAACATCCCATATAATTCATGTCTTCTCAGAGTCTTCAAGATAATGCGCAAGTTATTTTCATGGTATTCGTATCTTTTGGAGTATACCAAGATATCATCAATAAATACCACCAAAAATTCATCGAGATACTCATTGAAAACTCTATTCATCATATCCATGAATACAGAGGGTGCATTAGTCAATCCAAAAGGCATTGCTGTAAACTCATAATGCCCGTACCTAGTTCGAAATTCTATATTCGGAATGTCTTCCTTCTTCACACACAACTGATGACATCCAGATCGAAGTTCAATCTTTGAAAAGTATAGATCTCTATGTAGTTGGTAAAATAAATCATCAATGTGAGGTAGGGGATACTTGTTCTTTATTGTTATAGTATTGATCTCCCTATAGTCGATACATATCCTCATGGATCCATCTTTCTTTTTAACAAAAAAACAGGGGCTCCCCATGGAGAAACACCTGGGAGAATAATTCCTTTATTACTCAATTCCTCTAATTTTTTCTTTAGTTCGACTAATTCTACAGTGACCATTCTATAAGGGGTCTTCGATATAGGCCTTGATCCAGCAATTAAATCAATGGAAAACTCAACTTCTCGTTCTGGAGGATGTCCAGGTAAATCTTCCGGAAATACATCTACATATTCTTTCACAACAGGTACATACTCTATTTGAACATTCCTTTACTCACCCATAGTTATTTAATTCTCTTCCTCTTCAATAATTGAATTTAGTTGAGCTACTGGGGGTGGATCTAGATAATAATTAGGCGGTGACGATTCTGCTCTAAAGATAAGGTATTCCTTATCATCATCATCAAGAATCGTAACCTCTTTCTTCTTACAATAAATCGTCACTTCATTTTCCGAAAGACAGTCCATACCAAGGATTATATCAAACTCAATCAGAGGTATGACGATGAGATCAGCAGATAAAGAACATTTATGTGCTCTAATAGGGACTGACTCAAAATACATTGTTGCAATTATACTTCCCTTAGGAGTTTTAACTGACAACTCCCTTGATAAATCAAATTGGAAATATCTAATTTTCTTAGAAAACTGGGAAGATATGAAACAATGTGATGATCCAGATTCAAATAATGCATTTCCTAAACATGTGGACACCATTAAATTACCTGCCACCACGTCTTTCGGAGCTTCTACCTCAGCAGTAGTGATATCATAAGCTTGGACTTGATCCCATGGCCTTTTCTGAGGTAAGTTCTCCTGACGCTTAGTACATTCATTTTCATAATTCCCCATATCCCTAAAATTGTAGCACTGAACATTGGTAGCTTCCTTCTTCCCTTTGCAATCATGGGTTTGGTGGCCTTTTTCACCACACTTGTAACAGACTCATGTTCCCTTCAAGCAAGTACCGGGGTGTTTCTTCCCACATTTACCATAGGATGGATATTCAACATTTCCATTTCTTCTGCTTATTTCCATTCCCAGTTTAATCATCAGATCTCTTCTTCTCTTACTTTGCTTTAAATTCATTAGACATAGATAATTCCTTTTCGGTCTTAATAGCACATGAGACAATGTCTTCGTATGACGAGAAGGATTATGATACTAATGCATGATGGAGAAACGGTTTTAAGCCATCAAATAAATGATCAATCATACTTTTTTGGTTACGTATATAATCTCCAGCATGCCTTGCTAACCTTGTAAAGTTAGCCTCATACTTTGTGACATTCTCATCCTCCTTTTGTCTCAGACTCAGAAACTGCCTTTCCATATCTGCTCGATGGTCGCGAGGAATGTATTTTTCTAAAAATAGATCTTTGAACTCCCTCCCTTCCATATTTGATACATAATCATCTTCCTTCATATTTTTAATCAATGACCACCATTGATCACCATCTCCAGTGAGGCGGTAAACTGCCATGATAACTTTTTCCATTTCACTACTCCCCAAAGCCTGAAATATTTTCTCAAGGGAAAATATCGATTGCTCAGCTACTAAGGGAATTTTACTCCCATTGAACGTTGGTGGTTGTTTCCTCATGAAGCGATCTATCATTGATCCTCTACGTTGTGTATAAGGGTGCTCCATATGTGTAATGTTATTATTCATAACCTGAGTAAGTTGTCCTAATATGGTGATTAGATGACCAGCACTAGTTGCATCACCAGCTCCACTATAATTATCTTGAGCATGAGGGAAATCCCTACATGGAGTGCGTGCATTGATACGGTTTCCATTTCTTCCACTAGGCGCCATTTATAAACAATGGCATTAACTAGATCAGTTTATGAATCAAAATACATATTCCCATACTTATAAAACACTTAACATAAATTGAACTATTTATAGATATAATCCATAATCATAAAAATGTTTTCTTTGAGGAAGTATATACTCATAAACCCTTCATAATGATCTGTAAATAAAATGAGAGTTATCCTAAGCATATCCCCAGGGAGTGTCGTAACCAAGAGTGCAGCAAGGCTTGTTGTCATGCACCAGTTCCCGTTCGAGTCTAGCTCAATGAGGTGTTTTTGGGTTTTATCCCTATGTACATCTGTGCTGGAGCCGCCTCTACCTACTCGTATCCAGACAGGGATGTCTTATTTGGAAAACTCACAAAATCTCTACAATACCAAAATTATAGGAAGTTCTTCTATACTAATCCTCAAAGTTCATCTTAGGTCTACGTGCTCTAATCAGAGTTTATCTAAATCTAGCTTCCAAGGTTTTTACTAAACTTCCTCTAATACCAACTGTAACGCGCTGACCCCAGTTACCCAAAGTCGGTGAATTATTACATAACATTGGCATGATCACATGAATGATCAAATCTCGAAAGACCGATTGGTTTAGTAGACTTGGAAACACTAGATATATTCATAAAGTTTTAAATTACATCATGAAGTGAAAAACTACTACAACAACATATTGTATCCATAATCCACACCATTATCCCCTCATAAAATCCCTGCTGGTCATTCATAATTTACATCTTCATATTCTGGGAAAAATAAAACAGAGAAAAGGGGTGAGCTCAAATGCCCAGTAAGGATAACAATATAGCAGAAACTTTCATAAATAAGAATAAACATTTAAGGCGATGTGTAACTAAAACAAAATCCTTTTAAACATGAACTTCAACATAGTATGGAAAAAATAAAATGAAATAATTCCATTTACTTATTCACATGGATATCCTACTATTCGAATAATCACATGCAATATCAATGACCACTTTCATAATGATGGAATGCATAATGCCAGACTATCATAACCACATAGCCAAGGCCTCGTGCCAAGACTACAAATAAGATTTTTTCAAGGCCTTGTGCCAAGATACTAGTTTGTCTCATGAGACCTACCGATGCATCGAGGAGCTATAGCGGGCTCCACCCGTAACATATTATGTCCAATGCATTCCCATATGAAAAGGTTTAAACATAACATACACATTCTTATTAAAACGATCATACGAAATGTCAATACTTTCACCATAAACTATGAATGGTATAAAAATATAACATCCACAGTAAAACATATCACAAAACCTTCAATACAATATAGAAGTTTTGTATCATAATAAATCAACATCAAATAAGCGTAAAATCCATCAAAGGATGTTGACATAGATGAAATCAAAACTCTTTGTAGAGAAATATCTCTTTCTATTTTGAAATAATTTAAGAGTCACATATTTATGAAATCAAACATTTTCTTTGAAAATATTCTTATAATATTGTATGGGAAGCTTCAACGATTTTATAACGGCGGAAAATAACCACACCTGCCGTATAAGTTAAAAAAACATTGTTACCTTAATTCTGTCAAAAAGGTTAAAAAGCACCTTGTTTGGAAAACGATGGAAATAATCCTTTATAAACCACTTATAAAAATTCAAACAAGGGTATAAATGACTTTAACCCGTATTCTTGTAAATAGTAAAAAAAATTGAAATACATTTTTAAGAATCATGGATGTGGATGATAATGATATCCCAGTAGATTATTACGTATAAACAACCTCGGATAATAAAGAGATTGTGAAATAAACCCTTACCGTGTACTTTTCCTTGGTTGGGGTAGGTTAATCTCCTGTATAATGGTGAAATAATTGTTATTAAATTATACAAGAATCATATACAATAATATGATATCATTTATGATCTTTTAACATTGATTTGTTAATAATATCTTAATATTATCGTTGTTTCGGGTGTTAACTTACTCATTTTCTCTTATATGTTTTGTTACGTAAGCCATGTTTGTCATGGATAGGTTGTATATTATTCATATATAGAACGATATCAAGTCTTTAAAAATTATTTTTAAATCATCAGGTGATAATTATACTTGAATGGATACAATGGAGAATGAATCTCATCGCGTTCATGGAGACGGTAGTCCGGACGTACGGACGAGCGACAATATCATTATTTTGATATTAAAATAATATATAATTGGATATTATATCATATATACATAATAATTATCATGTTATATTTATTATTTACATGTGTTACATATCATTATTATACCCATCCAAATAATAATATATTGAATAACAATTACACCACGACGTGGAGGCGGTAAGCCGTATGTACGAACTTATGGTGACATGTTATTCAAAGGATGGATATAATACTGAATATGGTTGTACCATATTTATAATAACATCACAGTATATATATGATACTGGAGTTATTATTTTAGAATGGTAATAACAAAGGAAGAAGAAGTGGAAGAAGAAAAGAACTTGGAAAAAGGGTGGTGAAATCATTACCTCTTCTTTGGGTTCTTCCTTTGGATTTGACCAAAAGGGATCCTTAAGTTGGCTTTATGACTAACGTAAGGCCTCTAGGATGAAGTGAGGGAAGTTTACAGAGTATTTAGGCAGAGTTTGGCCGATCCAAAAGTCTTTGATGGTGTGAAGTAATGATAAGGAAGAGTGCCCTTTTATAAGAGGGGTGAGGGGCACCTTTGGAAAAGCTAGAAATATTATTTTATAATAAATTCATATTCGCTTTCTAATGGCTCCAAAGTTGATTATTCAAAGGTTAAGGTGGGGATAGGTCGAAAAATATTCATCCAATATAATTTAGACAGGTTTGGGTTACTATATTAACCTTATCATTTAGTTTTAACTCTTAGTTAATTAGTTAGACATTTACCATGTCACTTTGTATTTTTTTTATTATATTGTTAATAAACATAATATATACATCCAAGAGACCACCAAGTGTTCAATTAATGATACGAATATCATGATATAATTCTCTTGGCAGAACCTTATATTTTGAGGAATTTAATATCAATTAATAATATAATATTTGTTTTAAAAACTCTTTTATGTCAATTTTGACACTATTCAATAGTTTATTTTTGTGAAACTTATAGAAGAATGATTACTTCAAAAAAATTCAATTAAATCAATCCTAATATTTCATATTATCCAATAAAATTAGTTTAATTCATTTAAAGTTTTAAATTATATTTATTTGAGTATTTATAATATCAATTATTTTAATGTTTCACTATTATGGTAATTACTGAATCATTATTGTGTCATAAATAAATTACATTATTTAATGTCTAAAAATTATAAATAAAATATCATTATGTATTAAATCTTTTTATCTTACTAATTAATATTTACAATCGAATTTATCTTATGTATAACCCTATATTAAAAATGTTTTAGTAAATAAACTTTGATTTTAACTCTCTTAACTCGTTTTTTATTAAATAATAATAAATGTCCTAATCTAATCCAAGTGGACCAAAATGATAATATTTTATTCCTAAGGTTTTTTTGGTCGAGATAAGCTTGTCCAATAGAATTAGGACATGTGTTAAGATAATTTTAATATCATTTTTACCCTTAATTACCCTATTTACTTTCAACTGAGGTAAATAAAAGTAAAAAGTTACTATTCACGAAAAATTATTTTCATCTCATCGAACCACATTTTACTTCTTATTATTAACCATGTGTCTCTGTTTTTCAAAATTATATTCACAGAAGTGGTAAAATTAAGTCATATGAAAAATTCAGTTTTTTAACTACCACTTAGTAGTTTCACTATTTATCAAAAAATGATGTTTTTCAGAACAATGCCAAAATTTCACCCTAAGATATAATTGATATTCCGAACTCAAAAATGATGTCTATTTTACAAAATTCCAAACATATAAGTTGAATTAATTAATTTTATAATTAATTCCCGTTGTCACAACAAATAGCGTGTTTTTAAGAAACAATATACACCAAAAGATTGACAATTGGTTAGGTCCAATTTCAAAGTGAAATTAATTATAATGAAAACCATTGGATAAAATGGTAAAAATATATTATAATTATACTATAAAACCACTCAATAATATAATTTATCACTAAAAATTATTTTGATTAAAAAAGTTGTTTTTAAGAATTTTTCACTATTCATAAAAATTGGAAGTTCTCAGAAAAATACCAAAAATTCATCTTAGGATAATTTCGATATTCTGAAACCAAAAATTAAGTCCATTTTGAAATATAAAATATATATAATCTCAAAAAGTAGGTATTACTATTCATAACGGCTAGTTTGATTGGTTGTGGTGTGTTAGAACTCGATGTTACGTACAACACACGCTATCGCATTATTCAAAGAGAAGAATACCATAGAAGCTTGGGGTGTTACATTCTTATTCAATGAATATGGACTACAAGACTTGATGGATTTCGATGTATGATCTTAAAAAGGAACCATCATGGTCTTGGATTCATGGACTAAAAAGTAACTTCATTGTTCATAGTTTTAAAGGAAATCGAGAAACCATATTATTCATTTTCATATGTACTTAAATGTTATTGTGTTTATCTTAAAAAGTGATAAGAATTATGTGGGTTTTGATTCTCTTCATAGGGATATGTGGGTATCACTTTTCCCAATTGCAATACAGACCCCTCCACATCTACCTAATATCAGGAAAGAGATAAATTCTAAAATTCATAGACATTTGGATTTAAAAAAGAGTAACTAAACAATGATAAAAAAGTAGATAACCCATCATATATATTTTAATGAATCGAATAATAAATTCAAATTATCACATAAATTTTTTGTATCAATTGATATCTTCCATGAAAAGCATAAATGGTATTTTGACATAGAATAATTTCATGAATATGAAAAAATATATATAATTGATACCTAGATTGTTCAATAATAACATTTAATGGATGATTTTTTCTCACATCTAATCAACCGAAATTCATAATATGAAGCTTTATTATATCAACCAAATGAACAATGACTTTTTTAATGTGGGTATGCATTTAAAAAAATTGGAGTGAATTCTTTTTTTAATAATCATATAGCCTTAAAATAAAAAAATTAATATTATAAAACTTATTTCTAACATGGAATATCTATAGTTCTTATCATCATCCACATAGAAAATAAGATAAATCTCCCCTCTAGTGACTAGGTTCACTATAAATGAAATACTTCCCATCCTTCCCAACATCACCATTGTGTTTAAACAATATAAGTTCACAATTGGAACCTAATATATTCATTTTCAAGCATAATACTATACCCATTTTTGATGAAAACACTATATAATAGTTTAGATTTCCAATTTTCTTATGTTAGGCCCAATAGGTCGAATACCCTGAGGGAGGGGGTGAATCAGTGTATGATCAATTAAAAGTTTATTCCATTCATATCTTATGTAATTGTTTGAAAATATGGAATTATCTATTCCTCTAGAAAAAAATATACCAACAGATATGAAATCATGCACAAGACATAGTGATTTTTACATGTTTCACCCCCAATGGTCTATGTTTAAGGAGCATACAATGACGATGTATCGATTTACCAAATTCACAAAGGCTCAAGGCTTATAATGAGTACAATGTTCGGGATAGATCTTCTATGCCTAGGCTCACTACCGTTACATGGTTTATGTTCTACTCACTATAATACTAAAGGTCACTCCCTTTGCCTCTTTCTCTAGCTCAATTCTAGTAGAACGAGTCACCGTCTTCCTCTTCGTGTGCTCACTTCTCTGGAAAGGAATCTACACTCACTTTATAGACTTATAGGTGAAAAAATGTTTATGGGAATGTATGTCCCTTCATTTCATGAATTTATGCATCCTCAACTATAGGTAGATACTCTGTTGAAGTTCCTTTTTCACCTATAGATAATGTCTATATTCTGAGGAACTGTTATGTACCAGAAATTACTTTCGTAAAGAGATTTGAAGCTTTCACATGATTCCTTGTGCAATTCACGTACCACCTGCTTCTCCTGTGTATTGTGCACTAGGTTTGGTACACGGACCACCGGCTCCATGTACAACTGCCTTTTCTGCAAACCTCATATGTTCATGGACAACCTCTGCATTCACAATCGTGTACCGCCACTATGTACCGATTCCGCAAACCTCCACTTCGAATCACCCTTTTTCCATGAACTGTTCTTTGTTCACGGAATGCTTTCGCTTCTGTGTATCGGAGCACTCCCTCCGTGTACTGCATGAGGAATTATATCTCTCACATACAAGAGATTCATCCTCTATGTTTTGAGTCTTAAGAGAAAACAACATTTCTCTTAAATCCTTCAGTGGAATTTCTTCCGCACGAACCCCTATAGCCTTCGCGGGATTATCCCTTGTAAACATCCTTCAGACTTCATTGAATTCCAAGAGAAAAAATATGTTCCTTATTGATATTTTTTATCCACAGTAAATGGTGGTATTATCAATTTTTATATAGGAAAATATATCTACAAAATCCGTTAAACCAAGATTTTCCAAATCTCAAATCCAGCCTCCACTGCGTACCATTCCTTCTGCCACCGCAAACTGCAAGCCACCCAGGAACCATTTTTCATACGTGCCCCATGTACCACCAATGAACCTACATAATTGATCTCTTACAACGATTCCAATCAATTTGTGTACAGAACCACGTACTGCCATGAACCATTTTTGGTTTCGTGAACTGCACTCGCATATCATTTCCTCCGCCCCGTGTACCATTCCTAGAACATGGTATGCAACCCAAGAATTATGGTACACGGTTGTCACCCATGGTCAATTTTAATCAACGTTATTCATGAAATTAAATCTTATGAATAAATCATTTATTTTAAAACTCAAACTCCCAATTTTGAGTCCCCAAAATTTGGAAAACACTGGGAAACTGTTCCACCTTAAAAACTGTCTTCCCAAAACACCAACAATTCCCATTCATGAGAATATGGCAGTGTCAAAAAACACAATACCACCCAAAAAATTCTGAGAGGGAACCTTGAAGGGATTTTTGTCCAAAAATATCCCTTTTTTCTTTGTTTGAAACTCTTCTCATAAAAATTATTAACAATTTGATTCCTCATTAATACTCATTCCAATTTCTACCACCATTCGCTTCACACTATAAAGATAGCGATCAAGGGTTTACTCAACAAATACTCTAATCTCACATGAGTCATGCTCAACATGATAAACAAGAATATAATGCAAAGTTTATAAATGAACCACTTAATATCTAATCACAAATTTCTGATACCATACTGATACCAATGAACTAATTTCATCATGAACCTAAGATGTCGTGTTATGTAATATTTGATAGATCACTTCTAGAATCGTCTGATGTACTGCTCCACTATCTTATAGTTCTTCCAAATTACTTCATCTCACCTTTGACTCCCCCTATCTCACTATTCTACATAGCATCTTCTCCCTGTGTCTTTTATACCCCTAGAATAGTCACACTTTTTCCCCCTTTGTCAACTAACATAAGGGCACTTCAAGGTTTTCTGTAACTGTGTAAAGAACACATATCAGTACATTAGGGAAAAACAGAGCGTACCTCAAGGTGAAAGGGACCCACGTCCATTAAATTTCAGTTTTTTGGATTTGAATGGACTCATAAAGCCAATTGATGTCTTTCAAATGCTTCATTAGGTAAGATCTTTGTATGAATATCTGTAACTTTGTGTTCTATAGGCACATACTCCAACATTACAAGCCCTTTCTCCACTATCAATTTGATAAAAAAATATTTGATTTCTATGTTCTTTGTACATAAATGATGTAATGGATTTTTTCTTAGATTTATACCACTTGAGTTATTATAACAGATTCTGATTAGAGATTTCACTTCAATTCCCATATCTTCAAGTTGCTACATTATCCACTATAGTTGCATGCAACCTTGAGTAGCTACAATGTATTATGATTCTATGGTGCTCAATGAAATGAAATATTGTTTCATGCTTAACCAAGAAATACACAATCCTCTAATATAAAAGGTACCTCTTAATGTTGATTTCCTATCATCTTCTAAAACATCTCAATCTGCATCTGTATGCCCCAATAACTCTGGTAGATATTTTTTATTATACATTAGGCCAAAATCCACTGTTCCCTTGATATACTGAAGAATTATTTTTACTAAATCATGTGTATCTACTTGAGATTTATTTTATAGCTCGATACTTGGAATGTGGAAAATACAATATTAGTCATTATTGATTCCTGATACAATAGACTTCGAATGATTTTCCAATATTCTGTGATATTAACTGCATTGCCTCTGTCATCCCATGACAGTTTCAACCGGGTAGCAAACATATTTTTCATCTCTTTGGATTTATCCATTCTAAATATTTTTAAACCCTCCTTGGCATAATCAGATTAATAGACGAAGGTTCTATTACATTCGTGCATCACCTGTAAACCAAGGAAAATTGTTAGTTCCCCAATCATCGAAATTTCAAACATGATTTTCATGAATTCAAAAAACATTATGCATTGTGCTTCATCTGATCCACCTAAAATTATTTCATCAACATAAACTAGGAAAATCCTCCTTTGACTATTTCCAATGTTGAAATACAGACTGTAATCAACTCCACCATGCTGGAAACTGAGTTCCTTTAGAAAATTTCTATCCTTGAATACCATGCTCTTGGATCTGGCTTCAGGCCATATAATGCCTTCTCTAGTTGAAAGACTTTATTCTCATCTTCTTGAATGAGAAAACCATCAGGATACTCAATGTAAACTACATCTTCCATAACTCCATTTAAAAATGATGACTTGAAATCCATTTAAAAAACATTAAACTTTTGTTAAACAACTACGACTAGGAATAATCTGATTTTCTCCAGACATTCAATAGGTGAAAATGTCTCATCAACATCAATACCCTCTATCTGAGAGTACCATTTTCACACGTAGAGTGATTTTTTTCGAATCAAAACACCATCTTCATTCATTTTGTTGTGAAATACCCATTTTTTTAGTATGATAGTCTTTTCTACTATCCTCAAAACAATTTCCCATGTCTGATTCTTTACAATTTGGTTAAGCTCTTCATTTATGGCCTAAACCCAATTCTTATCTCCAACTGCTTCATCAATGAATTTAGGCTCAACTTGTAAAAATTATAATGCATATTGTAGCTAATTTATCCTCCTTTCTTACACTAGTGTTGTCTGATCACCAATTATGTTTTTCCTATCAATTTCAACTCTTCTCGTAGGGTTCTGAGAAGACACTTATTTGTTCTCATAATATGATTCTTCTTGTAAATCAACCTCTAGAGTTGGATCATCTCGTGACCTGGTCATCTGTTCATCGCTATCTTCCCAATTCTGATCATGTATTTACTGAATGTTCTTTTCATTCTTTAATATAGTTACTTCATGACATTCAACTATTTTTCAAATATTTTTATTGAAGCATTTATGTTCTCTGCTCTTCCTTGAGTATCCATGAAATAATCCATCACCCCCACCGGATTCAAATATCCCGTGTTTATCTTTATTGAGAACGAAACATTTTCATCTGAATATTGGAATGTGCTTCAATGATGGATTCTTCCCGTACCAAAACTCTTATGGAGTTTTCTACAGGTTTGGAAAAATTAAATCTCTATTTGAAGTGTATAATTCTATCATCACTTCTTCTTTCTAAAATTTATATTGCAAGAACTTTCTCAATGAGCATTGTTCTAGCCATGTTGTTGACAATCTGATTTCTTCTATGAACTACTAAATTCTGATGTGGAGTTCTTATTGTTGAATCCTGATTACTTATCCCATGTTTCAAGAGATAATCATCTACTTGAAAACATATAAACTCTATTCCATTATCTGTTTGGATCATTCGGATTTTCTAACCATGTATCTTTTAAAATTCCCATCTATATCTTGTAATGAAACTGAACACTTTAGATTTGTGAGTAATTATTGAAACCCATGCCATTCTTCTAAAATAATCAATTAATGGGACATATTATCTCAATACATCAATATCCCTCAATGAAATTGGCCCAAACATATCAATATTCACCAACTCAAGCAGCCTCATTGATGTTTTCACCTTCTACTTATCTGTATTTCAAATGATCTTCCCCTATTGGCATTAATCACACACATGAGTAAAATCACTTGATAATCTAGGGAGATTTTGAGCAGCATTATATTTCATCATATCTTACAAGGAATCATGGATTATTTTTCCAAGACGCTTATTCCATTGCTTGTTTTCTTCATCCATAGACAGAAAGATCATATCATCTTCTCTACTCATGAGGTAGAGATTCCCTTTCGTATACTTCTCTTGCAACACAACATCAACATCCATTGCCTTGATGATACAAAATTTCCTGGAAAAACATATGGCATGTACTAATTCATAGAATTGACTAACACTAAACAAGTTGTGACTACGCCCCTCAACAACAAAGACATCTACTCATCTAATGTCTTTTCCTCAAAATTTTGATTTTCTTGAACTAATAATTTTCATACCCTCATCATTACCGAATCTTACAATACCTTCTTTATAATAGCTGATTTTTTTCACTTGATTATTATTTCCCACCATATTGGAAGTGTACCGACTGTTAATTATCCATATCTCTATGTGATCTGTTGCATTGAATGCAATTTCTGCAACCAAGGCCTGCTCAACTTGTTTCTTTTTTACCAAAGCCTTTGAATTCACACCCAACATGGAACTATAATCATGATGTTCCTCATTATATGATGGGTTACCTTCAACCTGCAATGTTGCAGATCGATTTTTATTTTTCATCACACTTAAAGATAATGTTGGGTGTTTCTTGAGAACAAATTTAGTTTTCCTCAACACATTCCTTTGCATTATTGATGTGTAATATCATTCCATATTTCTGAGTCCTTTACACCTGAAACAATGACCATCAAATGATGAACAATAATTTTAATCTCTGTATGACCACCTATTTTGGTCTTGTTCTCTTTGGTACCTCATTTCGATGGAACATAAATTTTGAGAGTGTCCCTTCTTACCACAACAATAGTATCTTATGGGAGGTACATTTCTATGTGGAAATTATGCACCACTAGTTGTGGATTTAGTTCTCTAAATCTTCTAATTCTTCTTAATGCCCAAATAAATCTTCAATCATGGACTGGGTTCTTGTGGTCTCACTTGAACCATATCTTATTTCTGTTTTAGATCAAACCCCATACTAGTCTAATCATTCAAAATGGATTTGCGTGTCTGCTCTGATGGAACACTACGCTCAAATCTCATCTTCTCTTTTGCATGTATGATCTTCTTTCCTAGAAGTTTATCCTGAACCTCGATTGTTTATCACAGACATACAACTTCATCTTCTAGTTTTTTGATATTCCTGATTTGATCATTTCCAGTTTTAGTCAAACTATAAATTTCAATTTTTTTTTCATCGATTTTGAGTTTGTACTCAACCCCATTTTCAGATATTTCTGGAATTGAATACCTCTACTTTTCAATTTCATCATTCATCTTAGAATTTTATTCTTCCTACTACTATAGAATATTTCTGTCCTCACGAACAAAATTATTGTCTTTCTTCATTTTGGATCCCAAAATATCTACCTCTCCAAGGTAATCTTCTATTTCATCTTGAATATCAAATATTCTTTCAATTTATCCTACTTCATTGCCACTTTCTTGTTTTGTTAAATAATTTCTAGCAACTGCCCTCAAAGCATCTACTTTATGATCTGTGTAGTCCTCCAACTATTCTACCTATGATTATTCTTAACATTCATAATCCCTTAAAAGAATATTCTTCTTTTTTATGAACTTTCTCTTAGTACTACTCCACCCATTCTAATTAGATGAATACAAATTTTTTAGAATTTCATCATTTTCTTCATTTTCACCATCAAACATCTTAAGAAAATTTGCTAAAAAATACACAATATTTCCACATAAAAATATTGATAAGGGATGTTTTCATTTTAACCTTACTTTTCCCATTTGTTGATTATAGGATAGAAATGAAATTAAATCATCAATATTGTTCTTCTAGGTACTATCTTCAATATAGATATTCATTATGGACATGAATTATAATTCCTTAAGATTTCCTTTTTCCACTACATCATTATCATAATTTAACATTTCACCTTCTACTAGGGTACTCTGTATGTTTTATAGTGTCAACCCTTTTGGGTCTTTTTCTTCCACCACTGAAACTTTCAGATTGAACAACGATGTAAGTTTCCTCAATATTTGTTTCACAATCTTTATATCTTCAATGACTTCTCCAAGACACCACATTTATTCCAAAAAAATATATATCTTGTCGAAGAATGCATCAACAGTCTCAGTTGTATTCATTTTAATATCCTCATACTTTTTCCATATAACCTACATCTTTTCTGTTCGGAATTTTGTGTCGCCCTCCAAATTTTTAACTATTTCCCCACATTTCATGTGATGTTTTACAGGAAAACACAATCGAATAAATTGAATATGATAGGGATCCCCTTCAATCATTAATCACTATATCATCAGTATCCAACTCTCTTATTTCACCTTTTGATAATGTGAAACTATTAATCTCACCTGATATTCCATGCATAGCTGTTGTGAAGACATATATCTCTACTGATCGGAAGTGGTGTTGCATCTAATTCTTTAATAGTCGAAAATTATTTCCACCAAAAATTGGAATTCCATTGTGTCTGACCACCTACATTTCTTATTCTTCAAAGATAACCACTAACATTAACCTTTCCCTATGATTCCAATTGTTAGGTCCACCAGGTCGAATACCCTGAGAGGGGGGTGAATCAAGATATGATAGATTAAAACATTCTCCCATTTAGATCTTGTTTCATTGTAAAAAAAACTCAATTTTCTCTTCCTCCTGTAGTAATATACACATAGATATGAGATCATTCATAGGAAACAAATATTTTTAATTGGTTCTCCCTCACATTGATATGTCCAAGGAGAATAAAACAACGACATGTCGATTTACCAAATTCACTAAGGCTCAAAGCCAATAATGAGTACAATGTTCTGGCTAGATCTTCTATGCCTATTATCACTACCTTTATGAGGATTATGGTATACTCACTGCATTCCCAAGGATCACTCCATATGACACTTTCTTTGTCTCACTACCGGTTGAAAGTTTCATCGTCTTCCTCTTCCTTCATTCAATACAATAGAATGAAATCCTCACACTGTTTATAGAAATGTAGGAAAAAAACAGTTTATGGAAATGTAGGTCCCATAATTTGAATGAATTAGTTCATCATCAGATATAGGTAGATGCTATGTTGTAGTTATTTTTTCACATATAGTTGAATTCCACCTTCTCGGGAATTCCTAGGTACCAAAAATTACTTTCGAAAACTGTTTTGAAGCATTCACAAGATTCCTTATGAAAATCATGAACCACCTGCTCCTCCCATGTACTATGTACTGGGTTTTGTATGTGGACCACCTTCTCCACATACAACTGCCTCTTCTGTGAAACTCCTCTGTTCGCAGACTACCTCCTCCTTAATGATCACGTACCTCCATTGTGTATTGATTCCACGAACCACCAATATAAATCACCCTTTATCGACAAACTGTTCTTTGTTTGTGGATTTCCTTTGCTTCCGCATATTGGAGCCCTCCCTCTATATAATTCTTATGGAATTCACTCACACATGTACCAGATATTCCTATTCCGTATACCGATTCTAAAGAGAACACTACCTTCCACTTAAATCCTTCAGTGAAATTTATTCTGCACAAACCACTTTAGCCTTCGCGAGATTATCCCTCCCGAACATCATTCTTACTTCATTGAATTCATGAAGAAAAAAATGTTTTCTCTGATGATATTTTTTCTCCACATTAAATAGTGGGATTAGTAATTCTTATATAGGCAAAAATATCCACGCAATTTACTAATCGAAGAGTTTCCAAATCTCCAATTCAGCCTCCACCGTGTACCATTACTTCTACCTCAGCAAACTGTAAGCCACCCATGAACCATTTTTATACATTCTCTGCATATCGCATATTCTCCTACATGGTCAATATCTTCCTTCGATGAAAATCCATCTACGTACCACACTGCCTTCCACTGCGAACCATATTCGGTTTCGCGAACCACACCCGTGTATCGTTTCTGCTGCTATGTGTTCCGTTCCCAGAACATGGTATGCATCCCATGAATTATGGAACATTGTTGTCACCCTTTGCCGATTTTCATTAATTTCATTCATAAAATTCACTCATATGAAGAAATAATTACTTTTTCCAACATCAAACTCTCAATTTTGAGGCATAAAAATATGGAAAACACTGGGAAACTTTTCCACCTTAATAACTTATCTTCAGAAAACCCCAACCATTCACATTCACGGTCATCTGGCTTTGTCAACAAACACAATCGCACCCAAAAAATTCCAAGAGGAAACCATGAGAGGATTTTTTTTCAACATCTTCTTAACTATCAAAATAATATTAATAAGATTGAGTAAACATTATAATAAACTCATCCACATTGTAGTTCATAATTAATTGATAGAAAAATTCTAAAAATTATGATTAAATGAATATTTTAGATAGATCAATCATTAATGGAGTCTATAATTTTTCAAATTCCTTTGGCAACCAACTCATATTGGGTATACGAGTGGATACACATGCTCATTTAAAATTCATATTACAAAACAATTGTGGTGAAACCTCATACCACTCATGTATAGATTTTTTTGATAGATACTGTTCATGTTATAAATCATAATGAATTTATCGATGTTTTCATTTGATTATTTGTAATATTATCCAAGGATAGATTATATAAATTTGGTAAATCTATGAAATTTTTATTATATGTATATGTATATATATATATATATATATTTGTTTAATATATTCACCAGTTAGAAAATGAAAAAGTAGTTGGTCTAACACATAGATTTTTGATTCATATCTAAGAATAATTAATCAGTCTCCATATTAGTATAGTTTTATATTCTAATGAAAAATATTTATTTGGTATACATATATTTTTCACGTCTGATGATGTTAGACCAGTTTTATATATAACATTTTTTAAGATGAGTATCTTTCATTTCATCATGTGATAAATTATTTTTTAAAACTTCCACAACTATAATGGTTTCAAAATTTAATTTCCACAAAATATATTACTATTATAGGTTCAATATTTCATTATGTATTTATTATAATTCATAATTGGTCTCATCCCTTAATTATTCATTAGGTAATCATTGAGAAATTATCATATATGTATCCTAGATAGTATAGTAGACAACCATTTTTCAAAATCTATCTTATAGATAAAATCAATTTTGTTCCTTGGGTATCAAAAAATCTATGGTTTCTTTGATAATTTTAAGACAACACATAGACCAAATACACATATATAATCCTAATACAATAATCCATAATGTAATATCCTTATACAATATAATCCATTGGTTTATAGCTTTATCAAAACATACCGGATTGGATTATCGTGCTCCTGATAAGTGTTCATATTAGAAAGAATCTGACACTAAACGTTTTAAGGGATTTAATCATCACCTCATTATCACATAAATTCCTATTAAGTATGTATTCTTCTAATGATTTAATTTTTACTTTTTTATACCTTCAATAAAATTAAATTTTCCTAAATATATTTATGTATAAATATTTATACAACTTATGATTTTTGTATCATTCAAAAAATAAAATAAAATAAAATTATAAAATATTTTACTACATACCATATGTGTGGTATATAAAAAATTTAAATTAAAGGATTCAAATCACATGAAACATTAATCCCTATAAGATAATGAATGGTGAGTCATGTAGCTTGAAATCACATTTATAAATACAGTATAAGTGTAACAACCCAGGTAATGATGGAATAATTATTTTTCATATTTATTAATATATACAAATTTGATAGTATTTTTATATCAAAAGGTACTCTCTGTACAATAGTGTACACATCACACAATAATGAGTTTTCTCAAAATCTTGCACTGCATGCAAGACTAAGTTATAACGAATAATAATATACTATTAATATTGTTATTCAATATGTATGTTATCACCTAGACATTATATTAGTGGGTTTTAATATAACTTACTATATTATGTTTACACATGTTTATAATTTTTTTGACATTCATCGAATATATTTGATATTCCTGAGATATGAAATAATCTAGTTTTAGGAAACAATATTTTCAAGGAAAGTCATTTTTCTTCCTATTAATGGTACTTCTATTTTAAAAATAACTTTTGAAAAATTGTATGTTTTTATTTGAACTAACAAAATTAATTAATTAATGTTTAATATAAAAGTATACATTGGGTGTATTTTTTGTATTTTTCTGAGAAGTTTCTTATTTTTTTTGAATACTGATAAATACTAAATTTCTATTAAAATTTTAATTTTTTATGATTTACTTATATGGTTAAATTTTGTTTTTAATTTGTATTAAAGTATAATTATTCAAATTTTACATCCATTTATCCTTATTTTTTCCATTGGTATCTTTTTTATGTTGAATTTAGATAGAAATACTTAGCAGAACTTTGAACATGTTCACTTAAAAATCATGATTTTTTATCTCGTTTGCAAGACTAATTTTAAATATGTTATACCGATTCTCTGATTGGAATTTGTAAAAATAGAATCCATATTTATAATATAAATAATTTTTAATTCCTATTATGTTGAACTTAATTTTTGACCAAAAATATTATTGAAAGTACTTACAATTAATTATAATGATTTAGGTAAAAAAGAGTATATGTAGTTGTTTAATGTCAATATAAAGAGGCCAAATGGAATAAAAACTTGTATAAAAACAATTGTATAGACATGTTTCAACCCTTAAACTAATGTTATATAATTTTGCGTGTTATATAATCCTATATTTAGTTAAGAATTTGGGTACATCTAGCTATTTTTTAAATATCATGGGTGTCCTCTCCCTTAGTTATAAAAGTCCACCAACTATCCCTCATTATTCAGACCTATAAATCCTTTTTTCTTGTACAAACCCTATCAAAATTTCGTTCCAACATCTCTACTCACATAATATAAGTCACACATTCATCATAAATAAAATCATGTATGTTTTCAAATGAAAACCAAAAGAAGTTACCTAAAGAAGATGAAACATTCTTCAATGAGCAATTTTGTTTCATTTCTTTCTCCACCACTTCAATTATTATTATTACATGATTATATGATAACCTAATATAGTAAATATACCTATATGTTTTTATTTCAAGGGTTATATCTACAAATAATCACACTTACATAAAATGGGTAAACAAATGATTGTTCCTGGATATGAAAGACTACTGCCACCTGAACCGATGTTGTACATTCATCCATTAATACATCTCACTAGTGGAAAGAATAGAAAAAATAATTTATTTATTTGAAATAATTTTTATTGATTAAGTATTTAGGATTATTTAATTATTCTATAACTCATACCTTCATACATTCCATTTTATGGGAATATGATAACATCATTTATGGACGTGTGGCCTATAACAACCTTAGAGCGATGTGATTTATTCTTAAATTACATGTAATATATTAATAATGGGATTAATAAAAATATTTGTGATAAATGAAATATATTTTATTTTAATTGGATAATTACTTTTTTTAGAGTGTAATAACTCTTTTTTTTCTTACTGTATTATCACACACTGAAAAAGTGAAATTTTATTCATGGACGTATGAACCACCACCTCCTCGAAGCGAAGTGATTACATTTACATCACAATTTTTTTATGTTAGTATATATTATTTAATAATATTGTATCATTTATATAATTATAATTCTAGAAAT
The DNA here is from genome assembly GCA_963277665.1 of Viscum album. Lineage (NCBI taxonomy): Eukaryota > Viridiplantae > Streptophyta > Magnoliopsida > Santalales > Viscaceae > Viscum > Viscum album. The sequence goes on from OY728130.1 coordinate 1,949,138,519, forward strand.
TTAAATTTTACTTCCCTTCTACTCCATAACAATCATTGAAAAAATGTAACTTTACTCATGTGTACATATAACCTACCATTTCCATGATTATATATTGGATCCTATTTCATAACCATATTGAATGATTGGTTTTCAAAGAATAATGCATTTCTTAATATTGTAATTATTTCATGGTTATTATTGTGGGGATTTTTAAATAATGACCTCTTTTCCAAAGCCGACCTACCAAATCTGTTTTGACACATAAACTGAATATGGTCAAAACACCCAACATAAAACTAATTGATTATGAAATTGTATAAAACATAGTAATTATGAAAATAAAATCAAATAAAATAATTATAATTTTTATCAAGAATGTAAATAATTAACATAGGATTATTATTCTGGAATATAAACACACATGTGACTGGTTAAACTCATGGTAATGGATTTCATATCAATCTGCTTTCATTTAGGAATATTTTGTTTCTATAAACCCACATTCTATTACGAGGGTTATATATATCTCCTTTAAATTATGATATCATGAATTTATTTATTCTCATAATATTTTATGTTTTGGTTAAATTTTAGACATTCATGTGGCTTATCCTTCAAATATTTCAATTTTTTACGAGGAACTATGATTTCAAAATATCTTTCTTTTCCTCCATGTAAATATTATTTATAATATTTTAAATAATTATTTATAACGATATAAAAGTATTATAAAGTAATATTGTTTAAAATTTTTTATATTTGTATTCATCTGCAATTCTTTATTTTCCAAGAATAAGAAAACCCACTCTTCATTTTCATGGAATTATGTTAATTAAAATGGGTTTTGAAAAATAGATTCATTGTTACTATAACTCAAAATGTTTTCATATGAGAAAAAACTAGTTTTATGAGTGAAATGTTGTAAATATAAATATTTTAGGTGATTTGATTATATATTTTCACTTGAAAATTGGAAGGTTGGTTGTGTGATATGAAAATGATGGGTGGTTCTATGAAAAACAAATGATGGGTGGTTCCATGATAAACAACAAATGGGTGGGTCCATGATATTCCTCCAATTAAATTGGTATATAAATAAAATAAATGGTTAATCAATTTATAAGAGTATAATATATGTAATTCAATGACATGATTACTACATTTTTAAGAATGAAAAGTACAATAATTTCCCAAGATACTTTCATGTGTTATATATGCTTGAAATTTGATATAAGGTAATATTAATATTGAAAAAGGCAAGAAATGAGATTATTTTAAAAGGAAATTATTTTTTACTTCTTAAGGGTGAAATATATAACTTTATGATAAATTTTTAATGGGGTTTATGTTTTTCATAGGACAAACATTTTTTTGCCTTTTTGAATACCGTACTTATCATTTTTTTCTCATCCCATGTTTTTAAATGTATTTTATAGGATCTAGGGATGGATTAGGGGTAATAAATTAGTAAATCTAAATTTCATGGATATTTTCCCTGAAAATAAATCATGACTTACTTTAAAAGTTTTATTTAATTGAAAAAATTGATACAAATATGATGTTTCCACATTTTATTTTATTTTTTTTAATACATGAGTTATGGCCAAATTATTTAAAACTCTAAATATAAAAATACCATTAAAGTGAAATAAATAAAACTCATGAATAAAAATCATGATTATATAATGTTTATGGCTGGGATATTATAGTTGGTATCATAAGAAAAGATTATATAACATTATAGGTTAGGATAGTGTAATTAGATTTACCTTTGAAGATTTTACATATAGTTAAGTTAAAATGATATAGCATTTAAAGGTTACCAGGTTGCTTCCCATAATGTATGTATGTTTAGAATAGTTTTCTACCAAGGAAAAAAGGAAGCTAATGTGGGAAGAAACCACGAGGAAAATATCCTTCCAAATCAACATTCTATGATAGTTAGAATTGGAACTGGGAATATATTAGCAACGATGGCTATGTTGACACATGATATAAATCTTAGTGGGTATAAGAAAGAGAGGTAATATATATACAATATAGAAATATGTCTATAGTGGATCATTTTCTTAGACAACCTCCCCAATAATTTAAAGGGTCATATGACCCCATACTGGAAGAATGGTGGATTAAATCCCTACAAAAGATATTCGATATCAAGGTTTATTCGGGTCACCAAATGGTAAATCTTGAAATTTATCATTTTGAAGATGAAGATAACTAGTGGTGGTCAATCATTAATAATATTAGACAAATTGAAGAAATTTTCATGTTAGAATTGGATGAATTTTAGAATATATTCTTTGTAAAATATATTCCAATGTTGTTAAAAGTATGATGGAAAAAAGAATTCATGGAATTAAGACCAAAGGAAGAAGATTCAATGTATATATATGAAGAAAAAATAATCTAATTGGAAAGGTACGTTTAAAATTTTATACTGGATCTTGATAGTCTGATAAATTAGTTTTACTCAGGATTAAAGGCAATATATCGAAGGTAATATGCTTTTTTTTGAGTTTAAAAGCTATAAGAAACTTTTTAAATCTATTGAGAATATAGAAATCGAGTTTCCCAGTGATCATATGTGCCATCACAATAAGAAAAAGAAGAGGTATAGTGGGTAGGAAAGGGGAAATAAATAATTAAAGAAGTTTAGAATTATGAAATCCAAATTCCCATATTCTAAGAAGTGTGGAAAAAACAATCCTAGAGAATGTATTTCAACATCTGGGAAGTGATTCCGATGTGGTAATATTGGTTTTATAGATAGTGACTTTAACGAAGATGATCAGGAAGGAAGTTATTATACATTAGTAGGATGTTTTAGTTTCAAATTGTTGGGGAATTATGAAAATTTGTCTTCAATATTGATTACCCTGGGTGAAAACCATCATTACCAAAATAAAAATTTTGTGTAAAAATATTTTTTGACTACTGGAGCTGATGTTGTTCCATAAAATAAGGTGGATAACGGTATTTTACTAGTTTATTTGAATAATTACGATACTCTATTTGACTCTGGATCATTACATTATTTCATTATTGAAAAATATTCTAGAAAATTAATAATCTGACCTCATGAAATTAATATAGAATTTTTGGTAAAAACACCGGTTCAGATTATTATAGAAACCAAGATTTTTAGGAATCAGTTTATATTAATTATTGTGTTGGTATATTTTGAAAAATATTGTTTAACTGTCCATAGTTGAGTTTTTTTATCAATTTGGATATGGATTTGAAATCAGTTTATCTTGATAAAATAAATTTCAAATCCCACAACGTTTTAATTAATTATTTTAAACCAATGATAACATTCCAAAAAGTTTAATTTTCTGTTGATTTTGTGCCAAATTCTAATCCTATTTTGAAACACCCTTATTGAATGGGTCATGTGAAACTTTTGAAACAGAAATCTTTTTAAATGAATTTCTTTATAAAGGATTCATTCGACCTAGAACATCACCATGGAGATCTCCTATTTTATTTTTGAAAACAAAAATGGTTCTATGAAATTTTTTATTTATTATAAAAATTTAAAATAACATAACAATTAAGAACAATTATCTTTTGCCTCATACTAATGATTTGTTTTATTAACACTACGAATCTTAGTATTTTGTGTATATTGATATGAGGATCGAGTACCATCATCTGAAGGTGAAGGTTGATGAAATTTAAAAGACCTAATTTTAGATCATATATGGCTATTATGAGTATATAGTTATTCAATTTTGGTAATCAAATCCACCTATTGTGTTTATAAATCTTATAAATAAAGACTTCCATCAAATTTTTAATGATTTTTTTGTTTTTATCGAATATTTTTTGATGTATTGTATAATCTAGGAGGAACAAAAAATGCACATAAGTATTGTTCTATGAACCTTAATGGAAAATAATATTTATATAACCTTTAATAATAATGAAATTTGGTTGTATAAAATTGTATTCCTTGTATATATTGTTTCTAAATATGGCGTAACTATAGAACATACAAAAACAAAAGTTTTTTTTTGTGTTTCCATGGACTATAAATGCCATGAAGATTTATAGTTTTCATTGATTAATAGGTTATTATTAATTTTTTTATAAAATAATATCTTGATTATATAGACCACTAATAAATTTAACATGAAATAGAGTTCGGTTTATCTTGAAATGAGAATCTGATTTTTGTTTTTAGGAACTGAAATGAAGATTGTTTTATCCTCCAATTTTGTCCTTTCCTTCCAAATATAGGGAATCTTCCATCTATAATAATTCTTCATTTAAAGGATATGGTTGTGTTATTTTGGAGAATGGTAAGCTAATCACATATACTTCACGTCAGTTGAAAAATCAATAGTTAAATTACCATACACAAGATTTGAAATTAGTTCCTAATGTTCTTGGAATAAAAATTAATTTGAATAAATTGTATGGAGTGATGTTTTAAATATAGACTGAGAATAATATTTTGAATAATATTTTCACTAAAAATATTTGAACATTAGAAAAATAATTTCGATCGAGCGGATAATAGATTATGGTGGAACGATTTATTATCATCCTAGAATATAAAATAAGGCAGTCAATGATTTGAGTAAAAAAAGTAAATCTATATTAACTAGGTAACATTTGGAATTTGACCCTTTGTTTATTGATTTGATAAATTTTGGATTAGAAGTTGTAGATGATGGAATATCCTTTGTTTGGTTTTAGATTTTTTGTAGTTGAATTTGTCCGAATGAATTAGAAAGCTTAGAATAAGTATCATTCCATGATAAAAAAGGTGGAATCCATTAAGATGGGTATATTTCTGGATTTTAATATTGGTGAATAAGATTTTATAGGATTTGGAAAAGGATTATTTGTGCCTTTTGATTCCCAGTTTGAGAATGAGTTTTTTTTAAAACATATAAATCCCCATATTTTATTCATCCATGAAGCACTAAGATGTACAATTACCTTAAAGAGTATTACTGTTGAGATGGAATGAAAAGATATATTTTTGAATTTACTAGGATATTTTAGAATTGTATATTGGTTAAAGAAGATTTACAGTTAGAGGAGGGGATGTTCCAACTTTTTCCAGTGCTAGAGTTAAAATAGAAGAATATATCAATGGCTTCCGTGATGGTATTGATATAATCTTCTCAAGGTAATAATGCAATTTGAGTTATTATAGATCAATTAACTAAATATTAACATTTAATTCCCATTTTATATACAATGAATTTATATTATCTTTCTCTATTGTATTTAAAATTTATATCTGGTTACATGAAGTGACTCTCTCTATTGTATCAAAACATGATCCTATGTTAACATCTAATTTTTGGTATGGACTTCGAATTCATTGGTGATAAATAAAATTCCCAAATATCTGTTTATCCTCAGTATGATCATGATTATGAGAAAATGATTCAGAACATGGAAGATAAGATTTGTTTATTCTCAATGGATTACAAGGGAAGTGTGTTTTAGAATCATTCTTCGGTTGGGTTTTCTTGTAATATTAGTATCCATTCTAGTAAAAATATGAATCCATTTGAGCCTTTATATGAAAATAGGTTTTACGAACCAGCCTTCTGGGATTATTTTTGTGAATGGAAGTTGATGGAACTACAATTGTTAGAGAAAATAATATATAAATATAAATTTATTTAGTGAAAGATGAATGTTACTCAATTTAAGCAAAAAAGCTATATAGAAAACCAGTGAAAATATCTTTCCTTAATGGTAGGTGATCATGTCCTTCTCAATATTTATCCATGGAAAACTGTAATTCGTTTTGGTAAGAAGGGGAAGCTAAGTCCATAGTTCATTTAATAATATCTCATGGGAAAAGTTGGATAAGTTTTATACTATGTGGATTTGACTCTAATTTTATGCCATGTACACAAAATATATCATGATTCAATGTTAAGGATGTATGTACTGAATTCACATAATGTTGTTTGGATTAATTAGATGAGAATGTTTATTATGTGAAACATCCACTTTAGTCTCTTGACCACATAGACCAACATAGGAGGAAAAACAAAATTCAACTAGTTATGATTTTATGTAATGACAATATAGTTGAAGCATATACACGGGAATCCGAAAATGCTCTCAGTGAAAATTCCTCCACTTGTTTAGGTGAATAAAATTGAGAGGACACAATTTCCAAGGGGGGGAATGTTATAACCTTGGTTATGATAGAATATGTAATTTCCATATTTATTAAGATTCATGAATTATATAGTGATTTTAAATTAAAAGGGATGTTAATTTCAATATTATACCTGACTCAAAATAACATGTTTCTTTGAAATATTGCATTACATGCAAGACTGAGTTATACCGAACAATAATATACTATAAATATTATTATTTAATATGGATTTCATCACCTATTAGTTGATTGGTATGTGTGAATAGTAATAAATATATTATTTTTACACATTTTTATATTTTTTTACATTAATCCTATAAATTTTATAGACATATGATAAGAATAAATCTAGTTTTATGCTTAAAATTTGTATTTTTCTGAAGATTGGTTTTACTGAATTTTAATGACGCACCTATTTTAAATATAATTTTTTGAAAATTATTAAATTTTTATTTGAAAAAATAAGCCTTATTTTATAATGTTTAATATAAAAATTTTCTTTTGGTGAATTATCTTTATTTTTCTCAGATGTTTTATTTTTTGATTTATAGTGAAAATACAAAATTTTAAATGATAATTTCCATTTCATATAATTTTTTTATTTAATTAAATTATGTATTGATTATTTTTAAGTATTATAAGTTAAATTTTAAATCTATTGACACAATTTATGTCATTGGGATCATTTTTATATTGAATTTAGATATAAAAACATAGTAGATTTTCCAGAATATAAACAATAGAATCCCACTTTTTCATCAGTCCTAGGAGACTAATTTTAAATTAATGTATTGTAATTGTATAATTATATTTTAAAAAATGGATTCCCTATTTGGAATAATAATAATTAATAATTTATAGTATTGTAAAAATAGTTTTTTACCAAAAACATAAGTGAAATTGATAAAAATTAATGAAAATTATTAAGGTAAAAATGAGTTTTTTTAGTGATTAAACATTACATTGTAGGAGATAAATGACCTAGAAACATTTCCAAAACAAATTTTATGTCAATATTTAGACCATTAAACCTTAAGGTTCTAATTTTTTGTGTTATGTAATCCACTTGTTTTGTAAAAAAATTGCTACACCTAAAATTGTTTTTAACAATACCAAGTGTGACTTCTCCCTCACTAATAAAAGGACACCACATCTATCCCTTTATTCAAACCACTATAGCCTTTTTTGTCATCCCAAAAAATGTAAAAATTGCTTTAAAACGTCTTTAATAACATACTAGAAGCCTCAATTTTGGCAGCAATCATTCCATGTAAGTCCTTTAGTGCAATCCAAAAGGAGTTACCCGAAAAAGATGTAATATTTTTCAAAGAGAAATTTTGTTTGATTTCTTTATACACCCATTAAATTCCAATTATTACATGATTATAAAATATAATATATATCCTAAATGGATTTATTTATTTTTTGTTATGTTTTCTACTTAAAAATTCATAAACATCCATCAAATTGGTAACAAAAACACCATTTGTGCTTAAGGTGGGTTACCGCTTGGGGAACCATTGTCGTTTCTTCTTCCATCACCAACTCTCAAGGATGGGAATAATGATGGACATAATATTTTTATATGATATATATGATATTTATTTCATTATTATGATAATGTAATTATTATATAATACATACCTTAATTATTTCCATTTTGTGGGATTATGATAACATCGTTTATGGATTTGTGGACTACCTCATCCTTAAACCAATGTGAATAGTTCAATCTTATCATGGAATTTATTAAGGGTTATTTTAATAAAAAATGTGATATTGGTGAAATATATATGATATTAATGTAATAATAACATTTTTATAAATATAATATATATTTTTATTTATTATCTGTTTACAAACTAAAAGAGTGATAATGTTGTTCATTGATGTGTGGACTTCACCTCCTCGAAGAGATATGATTCTTATTGCATAACAATAATTCTATTTATAATTATATATGATGAATTAATATTTTATATATGAAATAATTATCTTTTTTATGATAAATATTACTTAACTTATTTCCATATTGATCATTGAATAATGAGATTGTATGTCATATGTATGTAAGGCTGACGATATCCCTGATTATAACATTGATTCATTTTCCATAACCATATTCCATGAATGTTTTTAAAATAATTATTTTATTATAAATATGATGATTCTTTCTTGATTAATATTATTGATATTTTTAAATAATGACCCCTTTGACCATAGTCGACCTACCAAATTCATTTGGCACCTAAACTGAATATGGTCGAAACACCTGACTTAAACATGGTTGATTAATTAATTTTGGAAAGCATGGTAATAAGTGAATTAAACGTAATAATTAGTTTTAAAAAAGTTATAATGATATTATATAACTAAAAAATGTTTAGTTAGTATGAAGATAAAGAGAAACATGTCCATTCAAACAAACGGTTTGATATTTGTTCTCAACATCCTTTCATTGAGGCATACATTAATGTTATACACCCTGTTATTTTATGCGGTGTATATAAAATTTCATTTAATTTTTAAATCATGAGTTTATTTATTCTCATGTTATTTAATTTTTTCGTTAAAATATATTATTTAATTAGGATTACGATTCAAATATTTCAAATTTGTATGAGACACTTAGATTTTATAATTTCTATCTTTTCCTATATATCAATAATATTAAAATTATTTGAAAAATATATTAATATGTATATAAAATGATTCTAAAGGAAATTATTTGAATATTTTTATATTTTACTTCCTCTATAATCATTCATGTTTTCAAAAAATGAAACCCAACTTTTCATTTTTTGGTAATTTTGTTATTTAAAATGGGTTTTGAACATAAGTTGATTATTTCAATAACACGAAATGTTTTTTATAAGTGAAAATGAAATTTTTAGAATGAAATATTGAAAATTGGACGATTTTATATGTTAATATTATATAATGCTACTTTTATATTTTACACGTGGTTATGTGATAAACCAATGATGGGTGGTTCTATGATAAACTAATAACATGTGGTTCCATTATAAATCAATGATGGGTGGATCTTGGATAGCCCCGAAATGTATTTGGTATAGCAGTTAACTGTAGGTTTTTTCCATTTGTATGAGTGACATATATGGAATTATTCCAAATGGTAATTCCTGTTATAATAATGAACATTATAGTGATACCCCAAGATTTCATTATGTGTTATCTATGCTTGTTATGAGATTTCTGGTAATATTATGATTACAAAAAGGGTAATAAATGAGCTTATTTTAGAATGAAAGTATTTAATACTTCATTAGGGTGAAAATTATAAATTTATGATAAATGAATCATGAGTTTCATGTCTTTAGAGGACTAATAGTCTTACTTTTTTGTGTATCACATTTTGATCTTTTTATGCTTATCTCTATTTTAAATGATTTTCACAAGATTTAAGGATGGGTAAGGTAATTGAATGATTATGTTTTAAATCATGGCAATTTTCCATGAAAATAAATCCTGATTAAGTTTTAAATTGTTATATTATTTTATTATTAAATATTAATCAAAAGTGTGCACTTTTTATTTAATTTTCTTTATATATGAGTTATGGCCTAAATATTTCAAACTCTACCCTAAAAAGATCCTCAGAGTGAAAGAATGTATATTCTTGAATAAAACACAATATTTTATACTGTTTAATGTGGGGTCCTTATTATAAGATGCATTTACAATGAAAACTACTCTCAAAACTCCCACTATCCATGAATAACTTCTCAAGGTAGACAACAATTAGAATACATAACTTACAAATTTTAAATAAATCATAACAAAACATTTAATTCCTATTAAAATCCCAAAAATAATTACTGTTCATTGTATAAAATAACTAATGATTATGTCATTTCTAGAATGTGACCCATTATATACATGGTATGAAATTTATAAAAAGTAGTGTATCACATTAGCTAAATCATAAATCCAATTGAAATATATAATCATTACAATTGTGAATAAATCATGAAATAATTTCAATAAATAATATTAATTTATAAATGGGATAATTTTTTTAATAATTCAAAATAATGAATTAAAAACACTTTATAATTAATCATTCATTTTGGAAAAGATTAAATAAATAATCCCATACATTTAAAATCGTCATCAATATAAACTTCTAAACAATATTAATTTACATAGTATTCGATGTGTACTTCTTCATATTTAAAATATATGATATTTAAGTATATATTATTGTCATATTAATATTTAAAATATTATATAAATAATTTATAGAGACAAAACAATGATCTATTTCTATATAAGACCCTTTAATAAGAATATTCTATAATCACTTTTAAAAAAACATAAATCAATATCAGATCTTTAATGCTAGATACAATTTAAAAATTATAGAAACATTATAAATATTATATCTAAAATTATATTTAAACCAATATCACATCATCAACATCTATGTACTAATTTTTCTTAACAAATTTTAAGCTAATGTGATCAGGAGAAACATCATGATCTTCTAAACTTATAGAACCCAAAAGTTTAACTAGAAATAATTTTTTATAATGGGAATAGAGGAAACTAATGATAGAAAACCACATGAATCTAAAAAACACATCTTTATATTACCTTATTACCATTTTTTCTGAATAAATCTATCATAATGGATCAAAAAATTACATTTTATCACTGTATAAAACTGTTGACTCTCCTTTTTCGTCACAGAGTTTAAACAAAATGAAAAGGGAAATACCTTAAACAAAGAAGATTCATATTTTGAATAAACATCAAAAAAGTGAAAGGGATGAACAAGGAAGACATTTCCCATATGTCACAAAAGTTCCAGCATGGTCGCATAAGTATACATGCGTGCCTCCCAAATGGTCACGCAAGTGACTTGCGCAACCTCTTTGAAAATCGCCCAGGGTCTTCTCCAGCCAATAAATACCCCCGGTGGGCCCCCCATTTGAGGATTATTTTTTTCCAAAATTCAGATACAGAGCTCTGAAGGCCCAAATCTCTTCATCAAGTCTTACGAACACTTCTAAGGTAATTCATTTCCTAGAATGGATGGTCTAAAAAATAGTAATAAGGTATATGTGTTAGAATTCACTAACACTTGCGCGACTAAGTGTTTTACCCTTAAGGGAAATGGACAAACTTGCGCGACTCCTTACCTACTCATTGAAACTTGCACACCACTCTTCTAGAAGTACCTCAGGATAATTCTAAAGGCTTTGTTCAAGGATCACCCAAGTATTACTCTACTGGTCAAGGATCTCCCATGTATATATGTGTTGTGCAAGTATACTTGCACGCCCATACAGTACTTGTGCGACCCCGAAGACTTGCGCGCCCTTCTATTTTTGGTAGCCCTTCCTGCCCATTTCACCTCTCTTATGCCATTCCACCTTTACTATTCAAGATTCAGTCTTCAAGACACACTTCAAATACATTTATGGCATGTTTTCTTGATTTACTTCCTTATCTGAAAGGATTTCAATGGAACAACTCTCAAAACCTATTAATTTACACATCTTTATGTCACTAAAGTTAGAGATTTCATTCATTCAATATCATCCTTTATGATGAGAGAACCCTATTCATGGGCCTCCTTTTCAAGAGTAAGCCCCAATAATAATTTCCCTTAACCTGGGCCTCATTTTCAGGTGTAAGCCCGAGTCCATGTTCTCTTAAACGGGCATCCTCTTCAGGAGTAAGCCCCAATTCCCCTAATTTGGGCATCATCCTCAGGAGTAATCCCCAACCATAATTCCTTTAACCTGGGCTTCTTTTTGGTGAATAAACCTCTGTTTTAAATCTACAAATGTGGGCATCCTCTTTAGGAGTACGCCCCAAATCCCTTAATTTTAAAATTCTCTTAACCTGGGCCTCCTCTCCAGGAGTAAGCCCCAGTTTTCAAATCCCTTTAGCCTGGGCCTCCTTCTCGGGAGTAAGCCCCAGTCTTAATTTCTCTTAACCAGTATTAATTTTCTTTTGACTTGGGCTTCCTTATCAGGAGTAAAACCCATTAATAAGTCCCCTCCTAACTTGGGTATCATCCATAGGAGTAAGCCCCAAGATTAGAGTATCCAAATCTCCGTAAGGTACCTATACCTTTATGGACCCTGTTCTTGGATTTCTTCCCTGAAGTAAATCTTAATCTTCATCTATTTAGGAAGTCATACATACATAAGACCCACATAATTTCTTATGATTGCATCTTTCATGGCACAATTGTCTGGTGTTACCAATACCTTTTATTTCTCACACCAAGCGTGACTCACGTGAGCTTAGCGTTTGAAAGTAATGTTGACATCTTTCATTGAGCCATCAATCATAAACATCATACTTCCTTACATGAACTATGTGGGTTCTGATTCCTTTTCTAAACAAAGGATACACGGGTATCCCATCTGTGGGTACGATCCCAACATTGAAATAATCCATGTATTTCTGAATGATAATAAATATCAAGTGCCCCACTGAGTGGCTTTAAAACAAGTATGGTCATTATAATGACCAAGATACTTTTATTTATTGAAGGATACCATTAAATAAAAATCTCTAACAAATACAGATGATTCTCTATCGATGAAGAACCTCGAATACATATAAAATATTCTCTAAATTTCCTACATATTTAATCATTTATTGTTAGATCTAATGGAAATCTCATTTTATACTTGGTAATGTAATAAGGATTCACGAACAAAACTTAAATATATAAAGATAGTCTCAGAGTATACAATAATTCCCCTAAAAAATGTGTGATGAGTCCGACCTCCCATCCTCTCGACCAATGAAAATTCCTATGCCTCATCAGTCCACAACTAATGAGCTCCTACATTTGGAAAGTAGGTTCAAATGGATATGGAATCATTGGATGTTTCTAGTTCTACGAACAAACCCATTATAAACCGCTTGGAATGTTTGAATCTTAAATCAATGAGATCATCCCCATTTCCATAGAAAACAAAAAATGGTGAACACGACTTAGATCCTTAAGCAAGTTAAAATGATGCTTTGGTTATTTGTTAGGCCCCCTATTTAAACTCAATGAGAGGGACAACAAAGCAATCATTAACATATTTGTTCATCCAAAATATGTAGTGGACGGACATATCTTGATTATGTCTGTTATATCAAATAGGCACTCTTTTTCAAGATCTTATGCATTTCCATAAAATGGATTCTCTTAAGTTCACATATTTGAATACCTCTATTGTGAAAACCTCTGCTGTGAATTCCACTGCTACTACTCCTCCTGGATCATCGTTTGCTCTGAGGATGAAATCACCAACATAGTGTATTCAACGCTGGGTATCAAATGCACTGGTTAAGGAATATCATAAAAACAATATTATTCAGACTCTAGAGGCCGCTCGACAAGCCCTCCATGTCAATAATTAAACTTGGTCGTCTGAACGCAATTACCATTCACTCCCATATTCTGAGGAGGTGAATGAGCAGGTTCCTGAGCGCCATAATTCAAGGAGACAGGAGTCCTTCCCGAGAGATCCCATCAAAAGTCACTGCCAGACTCGTACAACAGTGCGCCCTCAACATGATGAGGGTATTGACTCTAGGCGTTTGGCTTAGGTTCCTCGAACCCGAGCAGGCATGATGAATCGCCAGAGGCGAAATCCGATCAACAGTGAGCAGGTTCTCATCTCTGCCATCTCCGGAGTAGTCCACCAACCTAATTTGGTGGCAAGAAACGAGTGGGCACATACACCCGTCCGTTTTAATTCCCCTATCCAGCAGACTCGTCTGCCAGCAGCGTGCCAACCCTGCCAGGAAATTCCGGTGGAGTATTATAGACATGAACATAAACTTGTTTATAAATCATCATCTAGTCAGTAGGCTCATTTTACTACATATGATGGATCTCGTCAACCACGTTCACGAAGTGAAATCAGCAGGCACATACACCTGTTAGTATTGATCAAGCCTACCAACAGTCTCGTTTGGTAGCATTCAGAGACGTCAGTCGGAAAGCTCCGATGACAAACAAGAGGTAGACTGAACTCTCTGCCCCCACACATGATTACTATCAGGATTCATTGACAGCAAAAGGAGACAGGAGTAGGAACACACACCTACTCCATGGACGGAATGGACGTATATCCCCATTCCTGCAGATGAAGTCAACAAGCACATTTTGTCAATGGTGAAAGAGCAAAAACAAATCCCTACTCATATTCTAGATGCCATCCAGGATATTATAACAGCTTCAACAGCATCTCTTGGAATGACACATAAATCTATCCCTACCAGTGGAGTGACACATCAACAGTTCACTCCGTAACAGACACATACAACTGTTCCAATCCAAGAGGGTTGTGGGGGCGTACTCCCCCATATCATATGGACAACCACGTCAGACACATACACCTGGTTTGAGCGGAGATAATCATCCTAATCTGATCATTTCTCATGAGTAGGCACACACACCTTCCAAATTGAGTAAGAAGGCGTCTAAGAAGAAGACCCGCCCAGCACAATCATGAAATCAATGGACAATATGTAACAAGTCCTTCATCGATGCTGGAGTTCTTATTGCACTCAGACAACTATCTGTTGCAACTCAAGATTCCACTCTCTCAGTTCCCAATAGTGGGAAAATTAATTATGAAGGTCTGCACCAGACACTTCCTCGTGAAGGATTTCTTCATGACAATTCGGTCGATTTCAAAGTTTCATCTTCAAATGAGAGACACAAGAACCCTCTTTCTGGTCATAAGATCAAGGAGAAAAATGTATCATCTTTTGGTATAACCCACCATGTTGGTCCTCCCCATGATGATGAATTTTGCTGCGAAAGTACTCTCCACAGTAGTAATTCGCATTGTCTGGAAGATTATTCAGAAAAAATTTAGTGACGAGAAATCCCTCTTATCTTGAGGCACTTCCAAATGTAAATCCAGTCATGTCTGATGCTTTACCATCAGTAAGTGAAATACTTTCTCAATAAAAAGATAGCCCTGGGTGTACGTCATTCTCCGAACCACCCGTGGGTCATTCATCTTCCAGTTTTATCATTGGATACTCTACCCGTCTTGTTGAATCCAATGATGCAACATGAATGAACCAGATCTGGTATAAATAGGTCGAATAATCTTCATTAAATGATAAAGAGGAAATGATGAACATGAGAAAACAACTGGGGAAAGGTGAAGTGTCAGTCATGTTTTGGCCTCTAGCGGACTCTCAGTATGACATTCCAGAGATGTTGATGGAAGATGGAATTCATGATATTCACCTCAACATATGGAAAACTCTTCGTCAGTTGAAGAATAAAGCATTATCATATGATGAAAATGAATATCATGTTATGATAATAGAAGGGTTACAACATCAGATTGATTTGGAATCTCTATCAGTATCTCGATATCCTTAATATGAAAAGCAGTAGAGAGACCTTCAATGTTCATTCCTTGGCGCACAAAGAGGATTGCGCCAATTAATTTCCAATGAAACATCTAGTATTAATGTAAGAGGATGGGGTGTTCATGGTTCCCAATATTTAACTGTGCTCTCCAGTCAGCAAAGCCTGCCGAAAATGGTCTCAAGCAATGTTATTGCTCGTGGCCGGCCACAGTCAATGGGTTTTGTTTTTAATGAAAAGCTTACCCAAGAACAATCCTCAACTAGTTATTCTCAAAATCAAGAATTCAGAGAACAAGTAGTTGAATTACTCCTCCATAAAGTAAACGAGAATATTGAACAAACCTATCATTTGCAGCAAGCTCATCACCAAGTGACAGAAGTGTCAGAAATCATCCAACGGTCTTTTGAGCTAGGTGATAAAAGTTGATGCAGGTTGATGCATGCAGCTAATTTCCAGACTAAGGTTTGCAAGATCAGGAGAGCTTTCAAGATGGTCTCAGAAATAGCATGTCAAGAGCCACCCCAGCTTGCCAGACTGGAGAATCTTTTAACTCAACCCTAGGAATCAAAAAATAGGATTCGATGAGTTGAGAAAAGATAGTTGGAACAACCCTATTCCACCAGACTGGGGAATTTTTCAAATCCTCAATCCCTTCCTTAGAGAAAGTCAGTCATCTCTCGATTGGGGAAGAATCCTCAAGGGGAATGAAGAGCCAAATTATCAAGATATTCCCTCCAAATTATGGTTCTTCAAGAAGTTCCGGAGGGATCGAACCAACAAAAGGAAATGTCTCATCAAAGCCATAGAAGAAGACAATATCACATAAATGATGATAGAAGGGATGTGATGCGTTATGCATCAATTAATGTCATCAATGCTATTGTTGTTGATCCATTGGATGATTCTCATTCAGAGGAATCAGATGAAGTGGTTCTTACTCAAGAAGTTGTACGCACAGACACAAATGAAGAAGGTGTGCGTACACAAAATCAAAGGCTTACTCAGAACCTTGGTAATCGTTCAAGTAACCCACTTCCACCTGTCCGAAAGGTGTCCAATAAGTGGAAAGGAAAGAATCATGTTACATATCCTCTCTCTGTAGAAGCCCAATCGCTCTCACTAGAGTAAAGATTTGTGCAACAAGAGGAAGAAGTGAAGGAATATAGGAGGTTGAACGCAGAACTACTTCAAGGTAGTCTTCCTCCTAAGCGTGCTGGAGTCAGTCAGTCAAGGGAATTTGTTGAAGATGCTGAGATGGATCAAGAATATCCTCCTTTATCAGTACACTTTTACAGGTCTAATCGTATGGGTCAAGTCTAACAAAAATTGGAAGTGATGTTGTTGGTTGCAGTTCCAGTTGCCACATTTGTACCAGCTCTATTAATTGCACCTGTTCAGGTTCAAGCTCAACCAGATGTTTCTCAAAAGATAATATCCACCATTGAGTCATTAACAGCTCTGTTACAGACTATGGTAGGGAAACATGAATAGGTTCAACTAGAAAAGAGAGCTTACCCTGAATGGGTATATTCAATCCCTCTGCCATCTTGTTTTGGGAACCATGTATTCCCTATTTTCAATTGATCATGTGATCCTGAACAACATTTGATGCATTACGTGTCTTGTTGCGATCCTATGATAGGAACACAGGAACAACAAGAAGTAGTGAAACTCATATTCTTTGTGCGAACCCTGCAAGGACCAGCTTTTGTTTGGTATACAAGCTTGCAATTCTTGTCAATTACCGGATGGGAAGATCTCCGTCAACAATTCCTTATTCAGTTTAGCTCAACATTGCCAAAGACAACAGTTTTTGATCTTACAAACTGTAAGAAAAGGGAGAATGAATGGGTTTCATATTTCATTGCTCACTCGAAGGGATTAACATATTCCCTAAGCTTAGCACTCCCTCAAGAAGAGTTTTTGCCAATCTGTGTGGAAAATATGTGTGACGAATTACGCACGCCGTTGATCCCTTTGAAATACACAGGAGGGTTTTGATACCTTACTTCAATCGCTCAGCAGATTGAAGATTCCCTTATATAGACTAAGGCTAAATCTCATATAATTCCATCAGCTTTAGGAAGGAGAATGGCTAAAGCAGAAACTGCTACAGTTATGCTTAAACAAACTTATGTACCTGATTCTACTTCAAAACCTTCATCTTTTTGAAAGGCTTCACCTCGTGAGCACAGACAAAAAAGGTCATTCCTTCAAGATGATAAAATAGATCAAATACGGAAACAATTTGAGGATCTGAAGATAAAACTTTACTCTTTCCGAAATGAACAATTTACTGGCTACTTCATTTCGTCTCTGGAAAATAATTTGGTTCAGTTTCCAGGGCCCAAAAGGCCAAACATGGAAGGAGATGAAGACCGTCCTAATTATTTCCCCTTTCATCAAATGTTGGGGCATCCCATCTAGGAGTGTTTTGTCTTCAATGACATCATGAAAAAGATGGTCGACCCAGGACAAGTCAAACTAAAAGGCTCTTCATCCTAGGTATCATGTGTTACTGCTACATTTCCCGAGGAAGAAGGTGAATGGAAAGAAGTCAAAAGCAAAAATGCGCAGAAATATGATGATTGGATGGTCAGGAAAACGATCAATCTAAATCATTCCACTTTGCGAATACAATTGAAGAATCCAATAGTGTCTTCTGCTATGAATGCTACAAAAAAATCCTCTTCATAGGGAAAATACTCCAAAGGAAGACATAGTTCAAAGAAAGAAAAGAAATCAGAGGAAGATGAAATTGTGTCAAAGACTAAGTTTTCTTTTACTCTGGAAGATTTCATGCCATCTACTTTGAAGCCACGGGCACCGCCCCACCAAACGGAACAGCCTAAACATGCTAATTAGGAAGAGTCTTTATCGGATGAAGAGTTGGTCTTCAGTTCTGTTAATATGATTCAATTGACAGATCTGTATACCAGTCACAGTTTCGATTTTAATGAGCCTAAGTTCCCTGTATTAGATAGATGAATCAGAGGAAGATTCAAAGGCTTAGGATACAGGGGAAGACGTGGATGTTTAAGAGGCCACTACTCTACTTCTACCCCTACTAGAACTGTGTATGCGGCAGAAAATCTTGGTAGATCCCTTCAACGATGTCAACAAGAACAAAAAAGTTCTTCCACAGAAGGTAGACTCAGTCATGGCACAATTATTCTAGAAGATCGGTTGAAGGTTCCATCTTCTTCCTCTCAGCAAGTAAATAGACCTAATTGGTCTAATATTCCAAATCCAGGAGTATTACCAACTCCTATCCCAGTACAAGATGCATCAAATTTCAAAGCATCAACTTCCAAGGCAACTGATAAACCACATGTTCCTGTTGGGAAATGCAGACCTTTGGATCAAAAGTAGGATATATTGAAACACCTGGCACAAATACAGGCCAAATTATCAATACTGGATGCTTTGAATTTATCAAAGGATTTTTGGGAGGCACTCATCAAGGCTTTGTCAAGTCCTCACGAGTTTGATACTAAAATTTCTATAGCTGAAGTCTACCATGTAGAGAATAATCCTACAGAATTCCATGTAGTAATATCTTTTACTAATGAAGATGAAGATGATGTCATTCATGGACATATTATACCTTTGTACTTATCTGGAAAGGTCAATGGCGTAGACATCCGAAGAGCTTTCATTGATAATGGTTCAGGAGTCAACGTCATGCCCATTCATACACTTCATTGATTGGGCCTCATGGAATCAGATTTATCTCCTTCAACTATGATGTTACAAGGATATGATAAAAATGAACAAGAACCATTGGGTGAGATTACACATAGAACTCAGTTTGGAGATCTTGTATCCAATTTAGATTTCATAGTTGTTGATTAAGACTCAACCTTCTACATCTTTCTTGGAAGACCCTGGCTACATCAACATGCGACTATCCCTTCATCACTCCATCAATGTCTCAAGTATTTTTTCGATGATCATGTTGGGATATTATATGGTGATAAGGCCCCGTTCAAGACATGTGAATCTCAATACATTGAAGAGGAATTCTACCACATAAAGGGAAAGGAGGGATCCACAACAAAGGAGATTACTAAAGTCAATGCTCTGTACGGTTTGGAAAAGAGTCCCGTAAATCCATTTGCGCATGTGAGTATAGATTATGTGTTTCCTATCAGTCAAATTGACAGGATAGACTCGAATCAAAATACTCTTATGGAAACCTCCATAATGTCAATCATGTCAATCAAGTAAAACAACATGGGAGAAAGTGGTGATCCACCAAGAAATGATGAAAGCTCAAATGGAGATGTCTTCATTTCATCTCCTGAAATCCAGCAAGTTTATACATTGCCAACCAGGCCAGAAGAAGTTATAGCAATACTAGAGGTGAAGGATGGTGTTGATTCTCAATCCATCATCTCCTCTTTATTACCCAATGAAGACCCTTCATCATAAATTGGGTCAGAAATGGAAGCTTCTTCTTTAAAATGTTCAAATTTTAACATCTCTTCTGATCATGGAAATTCTGATTCATTATATACTATGCAAGTAGAAACAGAAGAAGTAACACATGTTGAAGAAGAAGAGGAAGATCTCAGAGATACTCCTCTAGAATTTTAAGAGGGTATCTCTACTACCATGGATGAACTCAGAGAAATAAATCCGGGTACAAAAGAAGATCCACACCCCACATTAATTAGTGTGGCTATGACTCTTGAAGAGCAAGAGAAGTATTTTTCCATTCTAAAGAAAAATCAGGATATATTTTCTTAGAACTATACATAGATGCCAGGACATGATCCTGATGTTTCCACTCATCGTTTGGGTTTTCCAGAAGAACATTGATGATTCAAACAAGCTGCTAGAAGAACACACCCAACCTATGCTTCCAAAATTGAGGCTTAAGTGGATAAGCTCATCAAATCTAACTTCGTCAAAGAAGTTCAATATACCAAGTGGTTGGATAATATTGTCCCAATGAAAAAGAAGAATTAGAAAATTAGAGTTTTCATTGATTTTAGATATCTTAATCAGCATTGTGCTAAGGATGATTTTACTGTTCCGATTATAGAACTATTAATTGATGCAACATCTGGATATGAAGCACTTTCCATCATGGATGGATATTCCGGGTATAATCAAATATGAATGGATTCAGAAGATGAAGAATATACAGCCTTCAGATCCCCTCAGGGTGTGTTTTTCTACCGGGTAATGCCCTTCCGCCTAAATACTACAGGCGCAATATATCAGTGTGCCATGCATCGTATCTTCAAAACGCTTTTTAGGGATGTTTGTTGACTATTATGTGGAAGATTTGGTGGTCAAATCCAAACACTGTTCTAATCACTTGGATGATTTGGAAGTCATATTCCGCAATCTTTGGCAACATAATTTGAATATGAACCCCTTAAAATGTGATTTTAGGGTAACCTCGGGAAAATTTCTCAGCTTTGTTGTATGCCGTCATGGTATCAAAGTCGATCCTGAGAAGGAAAATTCAATCCTTGGTCTATCACCTCCTCGAAATTTGAATTATTTAAAGGACTTCAATGAAACTTATCTTATATTTGGAGTTTCATCGCCAATTTGGAGGCAAAAGTCTACCCATCACCAAATTGATGAAGAAGGGAGTCACATACCTGTGGACTGAAGAATGTCAAGAAGAATTCGATATTCTCAAGAAGTATCTATTGATTCCACCGGTGTTAATTCCACCTGTTGAAGGAAGACCACTTATCCCTTATGTGACAGCTCTAGAGTGATCATTGGGTGCCTTTCTTGCTCAGAAGAATGATGCTGGGAATGAAAACAGCCTCTACTATCTCAGTCAGACTATTCTTGAAGTAGAAACTCGATATTCAAGTATTGATAAGTGCTTCCTAGCATTAATATTTTTAGTTTAGAAATAGAGACACTACCTACAACATCACGAGGTCCAATTGGTATCTCGCAATAACCAAAAATTCATCCTTAGTCATCCAATGCTTACAGGTTGTCTGGAATGGTGGGAAGTCATTTTGCAGCAGTTTGACATTCAATATGTGTCTCAAAAGGCAATAAAGGGCTAAGCTCTGGCTGATTTCCTTTCTGAACATCCTTCAGTATAAGATACATATTTAGATATTGAACTCCCTGATGAGGAAGTCCTATTTATTTAGGATAGTCCTCAGGTATGGGAAATGTATTTTGATGGTGCTTCCAGAATATCAATAGGGAAGAAAATGGAAGATCCTAAATTCAACATGGTTGGATTAGGAGTTATTCTTATTTCCCTGGAAAAGTCAGTGTTACCATATTCCTTATTAATGTGGGATGGTGGTAAAAATAATGAAACAGAATACCAAGCTATCATCACAGTCTTAGAGTTGGCGCTTC
This sequence comes from Viscum album, assembly GCA_963277665.1. NCBI lineage: Eukaryota > Viridiplantae > Streptophyta > Magnoliopsida > Santalales > Viscaceae > Viscum > Viscum album. The sequence goes on from OY728130.1 coordinate 1,949,160,385, forward strand.
AAGCACAATTGGATCACTTAAAGGTGAAAGGTGATTCAGACGTGGTAATCAAACAGATCAATGGGGATTATTCTATCAGAAAAGAAGAACTAATCCCTTTGTATGATTACGTCAGAGAGTTAATTGTGGAATTCCGTTTGGAACCGACATTTTCTTATGTCCCGCGGTCACAAAATTCCCAAGGTGAAGCACTAGCTAATATAGCCATAGCTTTGGCATGTCCAAATCCGGACGAGACAACAATCAGTATTTCCCATCGACGTACAATTTCACCTTATGTTAAAATCAGAACAGAGTAAATCAATGATATTAGTCCCATTACTAAACCATATGGTCATAGTACAGGATGGATGACACTTATCAGTGAATACCTTAAAAATGGAACACTTCCACCTGATAGAGCTGGGAAAGAACAAATCTGGCGACGTGTGGTCAATTTTACTCTTTATGATATCCTAGATCACCTAGAGAAAATTCTATACAAGTTTGGTTTTTATGGAGTTATCTCCAGAAGCATTGATGGTGAAGAGACAATGGTTGTCATGAAAGAAGTGCATGCAGGAGTCTGTGGTGCCCACCAGTCTGGACATAGACTGTCTGATCATATTCAAAGGCTTGGATACTTTTGTCCTTCAATGATACAATATTGGGTTGATTTCACAAATAAGTGTCATTCATGCCAAGTACATGCAACTTCATTCATCAAACCCTAGAGTTTCTTCATACAGCTAAATACTCATGGCCATTTTCCACATGGGGAATGGATGAGGTGGGACCATACCCTTCAGCTATGTCCAAGAAGTTTAAGTATATTCTGACTGCTACTAACTTCTTTTCCAAATGGGAGGAGGCAATACCTCCCAATGAAGTTAGTTCTAAAAGCATTGTTAGTTTCATCATGTCTAACATCATTACCATATTTGGTGTCCCTCAAACCATAATGACTGACAATGGCACCAACTTCTGTTCAACCGAGGTGAAGAAGTTGTCCAAGAATACAACATCAAATCCAATAATTCATCTCGGTATCTTGCAGTGGCCAATGTTCAGATAGAAGCCTTCAACAAGGCCTTTTCAAACATACTACAGAAGATGGTGGATAAAGATAAGAATTCATGTCATGATAAAATCTTTCATACTTTATGGGATTATCGAACTACCACCCGCACTGCAATGCAGTCAACTCCATATTCATTGGTATATGGAATGGATGTAGTCTTACCAATTGAGGATCAATTAACTTCACTTACAGTATCCATTTATGATCAGTCATCTATTGATGAACAATCCCAAAAGTGATGGGATGAATTGGAATGGTTAGATGAGAAAAGATTGTGCACACTGCACCACTTGGAAGTTTATCAGAATCGAATATCGCGAGATTTCTGTTGAGTCAATAAGGTTTTCCTTATGACATTTCCATTCCTTCTTGTTTTTAAAATCACAAACACCTTATCTTTAAGGAAAATAGCTTTTTTAATGAAAATAGCTTTTATAAGGAAAATCCACTTTATAAGGAAAATCTCATTTGTAAGAAAAATTTTCCTTATCATATTTTCATTCATATATTTCTTAAGTATAAGATTCGGATTCATTTCCATGTTCTCGGAATCGTTTGAAACGTTGATATGAAGCATTCTGTTTTAGGTTTCGAATTCTGAATGAGAACCGTAATGAAGTTTCACTCCGAATTCCAGATGAGAACTATAGAGAAGTTTCACTCTGAATTCTAGATGAGAACTGTAATGAAGTTTCATTCTGAATTCCGGATACGAACTCTGATAAAAGTTCTTCTCCGAATTCTTGATTTGAATTCTCATTATGAATCCTTATTCTGAATTCTCATTACGAGTTCTTATGACAAATTCTCATTACGAATTCTCATTCTGAATTATCATTCCGAATTCACCTATTAAACAGAATATGATCATCTTTGTTATTCACTCCGAATTTATTTAGACTCCGAAAATTATTTTTGGTTAGACTCCGAACTTTCATTTTGCTTACGCTTTTATAATTTGTCTACTCTTTACTATTTTCCTTACACTCCGAACATTCACTTCGAATCTTCACTCTGATTTTTTTTAAGTTAGACTTAAAACGATGTTGTACATTCTGTTACACTTGTTTTTCTATAAAACGACGTCGTCTATTCAATTATAAAATATCGGTTGGTTAAGTTAGACGTGTACATGTCCTTCCAACTTTTATGGAAAATATGACCGTTGGAAAGGAGGTCGACCTTGCCTATAAATAGGAGCTCATTTTAAAGAGCTCAAAAAAAGAAGAATAGAAAAGTTGATCGATCTAAAAACCACATGCTGCTAAGGTGATTTCTAGAGAGAGAAATCTTTTCATGCCTTGTCAGTACTGAACCGCTCATTCAGTTTTTTCTTCGTGCGACTCTGAATGTTGGTGATTACATTTGAGGACTTCTGGGGATAGGAAGACAGAGGTTGCCGACTACCTTGAAGTTGAGGGCTTCCTTGATGATGAAGACATAGGTTGCTAACTACCTTGAAGTTGAGGGATTGTGGGGATAGCAAGACAGAGATTTAGATCTTTGTATCGAGGGATTACCCTGGTGTGGGTATGACAGACATTCTTGAAAGTATAAATCAAGGGACCTTTATCCAAGGTTATTGGATACCCTTCTCTTTGGGTTAAAATACTTTTATCTTGTCACTTTTAGTTTTAGTAATTGTTGGTTTCCGCTGCATTTTTTATTTTAAGGAATGTATAACTTTCTTATACTTCCTTACTTGTACTCTATTTCTTTTAGATTCTATACGCTTTAAGGTAGAATCTCATATTGTAATCTTTTGTTAAGTTTCAATTTCCGGAACCATATTTCTGGAACCTACATTCCTAATCTCTTTCCATGTTTTCATTTGGTATTAGAGGTGTTGTGAATTTTCTTAGTTTAACTTTGTTAAACTTAGCCCTTTCCTTTTCTTAAGGAAACAAGAGTTATTCATAACTAACTTTAAAGGTTCCAAAGGAATTTTTAAAGTATACAATTCACCCCCTCTTGTATATTGAGCATCTACATCATTATATAGATCCTACATTTGGTATCAGAGGGGGTATCTTGAATACTTGTACTCACGTATTAGTTTTTCTTGCTCACTTTGTCATTCCGAACTTTGTCATTCCAAACATTCTCATTCCGAACTTTGTTATTACGATTTTTTTTTCTACTAACAAGTTTGTGTGCCGAAGGTTATTCGAAGTATGGGAGGAGTTAATGTTGGTTCTATTGGTAATCTAAATCCTACAAGACCACCAATATTTTATGGTAATGATTATGAGTACCGGAGAGATCAAATGAAGACTTTTGTTATCAACACTAGAGTGGACAACTTTGTTATGCTTTCTGGAGATTATAAAATTCCTGATAAGGAAGTTAGAACTTTTAATAACCAGGAAAAGCAAGATTATCAACTCAATTATAAGGTACGCAATACTTTAAATTGTTCAATGAATAGAAATATATATATCCAAATTTCATCTTGTGAAGCAGCTAATTGTATTTGGAAGAAGTTAGAAGTTACACACTTTGGAACTTCTAAAGTGATTGAGACTAGGAGAGCTATGCTTAGAGCTGAATATCATGGCTTTAATTTTCCGTATGGTGAACCAATTTTTAAATTTCAACAGAGGTTTATGACTATTGTCAATAGCTTACAGTCTATGGGAGAAAAAGTATTAGATAATGAAGCACTTGTGGATAAGATAATTGATATCATGCCCAATGAGTGGGAATCCAAAAGAACTGCTATAGATGAAAACAGGAAGGTCACTCAAATTTCTCTTGATGAGATATTTGGAACTCTTCTCCAACATGAAACTAGAATGGAGAGAGAGGATGACAACATCAAAAAGAAAAATGGAAATGGTACTGTTGCTTTTACAACAACATCAAATCATATGAAAGCCAAGACTCCTGAGAGAGTAACCAGATCCAAGTCTAAGAAGATGGTTGTTCAATCAGATTCTAGTGAAAGTGAAATTTCTGAAAATGATTTAGAAAATCATGCTCGAAGGATGAACAAGATAGCTATCCAGAAAACATTCCAATCCAAGTACAAGAAAAAGGATAGGAAAGATAGGAAAGATGGAGAAGTTACTTGTTATGAATGCAAGAGAGCTGGACATATTAGACCAGATTTCCCTTTGCTAAAAAAGAAAGAAAGAAAAGAAAGGAAATCAAACAGGAACATAAAAATGTATTATAAAGCCAAATATATGATAGTTTTGAAAGCTAGTGACACCTGGAGTGCCAGTGGTGGTGATTCTTCAGATAAATCTTCTGATTACGAATCTTCAGGAAAGAAGAATCTTGGTCTTATAGCCAGATTACCTATTGATAATCATTTTTTTAGGGCTAAGGAATGAAATTCTGAATCATTGACCAATGATTCTTTAAATTCTAATGATAGTAAGTATTATAACTCTTTTGATGATGAATCCTCTTCTGATGAAGAAAATGCTTTACCTACTTATGAAGAAGTCTCTAGGTTTGCTGAACTTCTTGAGATTGAGAATTCTAAACTCAATAAGAAACATGATAAGGAAAACTCTAGGAATTCTATTCTTAAAAAAGAGATATCAGATCTTTCTATAGATCTTGATAAGAAAAATGCTGATTTTGAAAGTATTTCAAAAAAATTTGAGGAAGTAAGTTATGATAAGAACCAACTTTCTAAAGAGTTAGAAAAAGTAATTTCTAAGAAAAATGTTTTCGAGCCTAGATCTAGTTCTAAAAATAATGATTTTGAGGACGAAAACTTGGTTATAAAACTCAACTCCGGAATTTTTTCCTTAAATAAGGGTTTGTCAAACTTTACCCATGGTAAGGAAAATTTTGATAAAATGTATTCCCAAATACAACCTTTAACAAATAAATCCGGATTTGGTTTTACCCATGTAAAACCATTTTTTAGTAAAAATTATTTTGTTCCTAAAAGTGCCCCATTTTGTACCAAGTGTCAATGTGGTGGTCACTGGGAAAATAATTGTTCCTTAAACAAAACCCAATCCTTAGGTTTTCACAAAGCTTACTTTTCCATGAAGATGTGGGTTCCAAAAATTTTGTTATCTGGTAATCTCGGATCCAAACAAGTTTGGATACCGAGAGTCTAATTCTCTTCTTGATTTCAGGAAAATAAAGAGAGTACCAGCAACAATACATGGTACATGGATAGTGGATGTTCCCGACACATGACTGGTAAGAAAAGCTATTTTGAAAAGATTATCAAAACAAAAGGAGGAAAGGTAACTTTCGGAGACAATGCTAAGGGAGAGATTGTTGGTATTGGTAATATTGTTCTTCTAGGAAAAACATTGATTTCAAATGTTCTCTTTGTTAAGGGTCTTAAGCATAACCTCATTAGAATAAGTCAGTTATGTGATGAAGGGTATCTTGTGAATTTGAGGAATGATAAGTGCTTAGTTCACAATTCCAAGGAAGAATTTATTCTCTCAGCCAATAGGAAATAGAATGTTTACACTTTGAACCTAGAAGACCTCAGGAGCTATGATTTACCTTGCCTACGTGCAATGGAAGATCATTCCTGGTTATGGAATAGAATATTAGGTCACTGTAACCTTATAAATCTATGTAAACTCTCTAAGAAGAAACTATCTAAGGATCTACCGGAGCTTATATTTGATTCTTCTAAAGTTTGTGATCCCTGTAAATATGGAAAGAAACATAAATCTAGTTTAAAAACAATTGGTAAAGTCTCAACAACTGATGCATTACTGTTAGTGCACATGGATCTTTTTGGTCCAACCCAAACTGGAAGTATTGGAGGCAAATACTATGTGTTTGTTCTAGTTGACGATTACACTAGATTTACTTGGGTTTATTTTCTAGAAAGGAAGTTTGAATATTTTTATTCTTTTAAAAGTTTTAGAGCTCATGTTAAAAATGAAAAAAACCTTCCATTGAAAACGATTCATAGTGATCATGGAGGAGAATTTAAAAATTCTGATTTTGAAAATTTTTGTAGTAAAAAAGGTATAACTCACAATTTTTCAGCACCTAGAAATCCTCAACAAAATGGCATAGTTGAGAGAGGAAATAGAATTTTTCAAGAGATAACTAGAACCATGTTGAGTGAATATTATATAGCTAGGCATTTCTGGGCTGAAGCTGTAAGTACTGCTTGCTATACTATAAATCGAATTTTGATTAGACATTTTCTTAATAAAACTCTTTATGAGTTATGGAATGGTAGAAAACCAAGACTATCCTACTTCAATGTTTTTGGTTGCAAAGTATTCATTTTGAATACTAAAGATAAATTACATAAATTCGCACCAAAATCTGATGAAGGAATTTTCTTAGGTTATTCCACAACTTCTAAGGCTTATAGAGTTTTTAATAAAAATTCTTGTACTGTTGAAGAAACAGTACATGTAAAATTTGATGACTCTGATCATTTTTTTAAACCATCCCAGCCTACATCCTCGTATTTGTTTTCAAAAACTGATTGTCAACCTTTGATAGATGAACCATTTGATAAGGATAATGTTCAATAAGATACTTCTGAAACATTTACCCCGGAAGACTTTCTACCCTATGTTGATGAACAAGCTTTTCAAAACCCAAATCATGTGTTTCTTAAGAATCATCCCAGTGATAGTATCATTGGTGATGTAAATCAACCTGTAAGGACTACAAGTTCCTTAAGAAATGAAGTAGAACATCTTGCATTTATTTCCCAATTAGAACCTAAAAGAACTGATGAAGCTTTAGGTGATGATGATTGGATCAAATCCATGCAAGATGAAATAAATGAATTCGAATGGAATAATGTCTGGATTTTGGTTGAAAGACCTAAGGAAACTTCTGTAACTGGAGTAAAATGGGTTTTCATAAATAAATGTGATGAAAATGGAGTCATAGTACGAAATAAAGCTAGACATGTTGCTAAAGGCTATAATCAGCAAGAGGGAATAGACTATGATGAAACCTATGCTCCAATAGCTAGACTTGAATCTATCTGTATTCTACTTTCCTTTGTAGCTTTTTTTAATTTTATACTTTTTCATATGGACGTGAAATGTGCTTTTCTTAACGGTTATGTTCAAGAGGAAGTTTTTTTTGAACAACCTCCTGGATTTGAAGATACAAAACATCCTGAATATGTTTTTTGACTTACCAAAGCTCTGTATGGCCTTAAACAAGCCCCATGAGCATGGTATGATAGACTCACTGGATTTTTGCTTCAAAATAACTATGTTAGGGGAAATGCAGATCCAACTCTTTTTATAATTAAATATAAGAAAAATGTTTTGATTGTTCAAATTTATGTTGATGACATCATATTTGGTTCAACTTAGCAATCTTTAACCGACTCTTTTTCAAGTCTAATGAAATCTGAGTTTAAAATGAGTATGATGGGTGAGTTAACTTTTTTCCTTGGTTTTCAAATTTCTCAAAAACCAGAAGGAACCTATATATATCAATATAAATATATTAAAGATATTCTTAAAATGTATGGTTATGACAACACTAAGAGTATAAGTACTCCTATTGGTACCTCAAACTCTTTAGATATTGATGAAGTTGGGAAACCAGTAGATCAAACACTTTTTAGAGGTATGATAGGATGTTTGCTTTACTTAACAGCTAGTCGACCAGACTTAATGTTCTCAGTATACTTATGTGCAAGATATAAATCCAATCCTAAGGAATCTCACTTAAAGGCATTAAAAAGAATATTTCACTACCTTAAGGGAACCATGGATCTAGGATTATTTTATACTTCTGGAAATTATTTTATTCTAAAAAGATTTTCTGATGCTGACTTTAGTGGATGTAGAATGGATAGAAAAAGTACATCCAGAACTTGTCATTTCTTAGGAGATTTATTAGTTTCTTGGTCTTGCAAGAAGCAACATTATGTAGAACTCTTCATTGCTAAAGCGGAATATGTAGTAGCTGGAAGTTGTTGAGCTCAAGTGTTGTGGATGCAACACACACTCACAGACTATGACTTGAGTTTTACTGAAACTCAAATTTTGTGTGATAAAACAAGTTCCATTTCCCTTAGTAAGAACCCTGCACATCACTCTCGAGTGAAGCACATAGATATTAGGCATCACTTTCTTAGAGATCACACACTTAAATGAGATATCATTCTTCAATTTATCAGAACGCAGGATCAACTTGCTGATATTTTCACAAAATCTTTGCCTTCTGATAGATTTGAATACATTAAACAGAAGTTAGGAATGATAACTGTAAGGTAATCTTTCTTAATTAACTTTCTGTTGAAAAAATCTCCTTACAGTAATAAACTCTTTTTCATAGGGGGGGGGTATATTTGTTTGTTAGAGTAACTATGATTTTCAATTTGTTTGCAAACTTTTCGGAACTAAAATTCCAGAATGGAAATTTTTGGAACTGAAATTTTCAGAATAGTATATTTTCATATAGAAAAACTCTGGAATGGAAATTTTCGTATTGAAAACATCCAGAATGGAAAATTTTATACTTGTATTTCCGTAACAAGATTTTCGTACTGAGACTTTCATAATGAGCTTTTTATTTTAAAAATTTTGTATTGAAATTTTCATACTGAAATCCTTATAATGTTTTTCGTACAGAGTTCTCTGTACTGAACTTGTTTTTCATAGTGAGTTTTGCGTTGTTTTTTTCGTAGTTATTTTTATTATGTTACCCATTACGAATAATCCTCCTAAGCCAATCTGAAAGGTATGATTTCCTTACTCAAGTGTTTGTAGTAATACTTTACTTGCTGGAATTTTCTTATATTTTGTTTTCGTATTATAATTTTCTTAAATCTTTGTTTTAATAAAAACCTCAAAATATTGGATTCATGTTTTCTTGAGAATTGGTTTTCAACCGTTAGATCTAATCTCAGATTGTCACAACCGTTTGATCAACCATGGAAGTTGAACCATTTTTCTCGCTGCCTATATAAAGGGGACCCCAAATGGTTATCGCACATCAGTTTTCAAGCTCCAGCATCCCAAAGCTCTGCCTCTCCATTTTAAGACTGTTCCGAACTTCAGCTTTCTCCGTTCCGAGCTTCTCAGAGGTCTTCAGATCCGAATGTTTGTGGAAGTAGCTTCTCAAGACATGTCTTCCTATAATCTGATTTCGAAGTGGTTGGTATATAGGGAAAGGTTGGTTCATCCTGATTTCATCAACAAGTATGATTCTCTTATATCCAAGAATATTAAGCTCAACGGATGGGAAGATTTTGCTGTGTCCATGCCAGGAAATCAAGATGAAGTTTATTCAGATTTTCTTATAGAGTTATATGAGACAGTTTCCTTTCCTAATCAAGATGGTAGGGAAAAGTTGTCATTTAAGTCTTATGGAAAGACTTATAAGCTTTCTTATGCCAAGGCAACCAGCTTGGTAGGGCTGAAAAATGATGGAGAAGCTGAGTTTATTTCTAATTTTTTGTCGGATTCAATGGGAAGCTTCGACAAGGAAGAGGCTTTGGAAACTCTCGGACTGTCAGATGATAAGGCTCCGAAGATTTCTTCTCTGTCTACAAATTTCAGAATTCTAGAGTTATGGGTACAAGGCCTTATCGTACCGACAAAGGGTGACAAAGATAGTTTGAAGAAGAGTTAGATCTACATCATAGATTTTCTGATAAATCTGAGGAAGTTTAACCTGATGAAGCACATTCTCATTACTCTTGAGAATGTTAATAAAGGGAATCTGAGAGCTCAGATCATAATGTATCCAGCAATCCTCTCAAAGTTGTCAGTTTGGTTCCTTGAGTCTATCAATGAGGCGTGCAAGTCTAAGCCAAGAGTTTGCAAAATTATGCTGGTGAGTGATGGTACACTCAAAAGGATGGATGTAGCCTTCGACAAGAAGACTGGTTAGTTTATTGATTTACGTTCTCAAGAAGAAACGGTTCTAAAAGTTGCTGATCCGGAATCCTCTAAGCCAGTGAGGAAGAGAAAGTTGAAAGATGTTGAAGTTGAAGAAGATAATCCCAAGTCTATAGAAGTTCATTCCACACCTCCAAAACTGAAGAAGAAGAAAGCTTACATAGATGAGGTAGTTGCTAAGTGGAGGGAAATAAAAGAGAAGAGAGTGCAAGGGGAGCCTCAGTTTGGATTGGATCCTGTGGAGGCTTGGACTTTGAAGGAAAGAACTGCGGATGAGCTAGAAAAACAAGTGAAAGAAAAGAATCTTAAGAAAAAGTTGTCTGAGGCTGAGGTAACTCAAGCATTGTTGAAGTTTAATCAGATGGTTTCTGCAAACATTCATGTTCCGAGATCTTTTTCATTGGAATATCTACCTGAGACTCCATGAATAGACTTTGTCGCTCCGGAAGAGGCAGCTGCTAATCCTGTTGAGGAAGTTGAGGAAGTTGAGCAAGTGGAGGTGGAAGAAGCTGTTGCTGAAGGTAGTGGTGACACTGAAGATGTTTTAAAGCAAGTAGATGATTATAAGGGGACTCCTTCAGAACATTTGATGGTCCGAACCTCAGAAGTTGAGTCTACTAAGCTAGTCACTCCAGCGATAGATGAAGAGAAAGGAGAAGAAGAAGTAGCTTATCATTCAGAGGAAGAACAACTTCTACATGATATTGCTCAAATGGAGAATGTAGAGGTTGGTGCTCAGAAAGTTTCTGATGAGGAAGAAAATATTGTTCAAGTGTCTGACAGTGAAAAGAGAACTCCGGAACAAGAATCCATTCTGAAAAAGGACAAGGGAAAACAAGTTATTGTTGATACCCTGAGCTCAGTGGTTGTTAAGAAAAGGGAAGTTGGTGATTCTTCTAAGAAGAAAGTTGAGCATTTTGAAGAAGAAGATTCTCCAAGAAAAGTTTCGGATTCAGAGTCATCTTTGTTGGGGCATGAAATTGTTGTTCAGTCCTTAAAGTAGTTGGTAGGTACTATTATGACTTTCTCAAGTATTGATTCAAGATTCCAGATGCTCCAACATGCTTTGAATCAGAAAACAGACTCTGTATCCATGGTTATGAACAAATTTTTTGACATAGAAGCTCAGTTCAAAACTTTCTTTGTCGGCTATGAAGCCCACAAAATATCTTTCAAGAGGATGAATAGCTGGTCGAGGAAAACTGTAGAAGAGATGAGGCTATTTGATGAATTTCAAGAAAATGTGTAGGATTTCTTTGAGACAGAAGACAAGAAGATAAATGAGATTACTTCATTCTTTGAAGAAAAGATGACAGATGAAAAGAACTTCCAGATTCAAGAAGTCAGAGATCTTAATGGGAAGCTGAATTATGTTTCTCAAAACTGGAAGTTTGAAAGGGATCATCGGATTGAGTTTGAAAAAAATTTGAAGGCTCAGGAAGAAAAGCTTAATGCTCAGGAAGAAAAGCTTAAAGCTCAGGAAGAAAAGATTGAAGCTCAAAGTGCAAGAATTATTGTGTTAGAGAAGCAAGCTGAGGAAGACCATAAAGACTTAATGAAGATAAAGACTATTCTTAAGGGTCTCATGGCGAAGGAAAAAGATCCAAAATAGACAGATCCAATCTTTTATTGAATCTAATGTTCCTTGTTGTTGAGATTTACAACTTACTGAAAATTGTGCTTGCTCGTTTCTTTTTTTGTTGCTACTATATTTTTTTAGGTATATTGTTATATTTTCCATTCCCTTGAATTATTTTTGAAAATCACAAAGGGGGAGAAGGAAAAGAACTCTAATAAAGGTAAAAAGAATCTTAACAAAGGGTGAGAAAGAAAACAAACTCTAATAAGAGTTTATCTAAGGGGGAGTTTCTCATTAAAGAAGACTTTCTTATTCGTAATGAAATTTCATTCCAGAAATCTACAATACGATCCTTAGAGTTTCAAAGCCTAAGGGGGGGGGGGGGGGGTTAGTTGTATTCATCAATATTCTTAAAGCAAAGGGAGATAAGCCTTAATGTTTTCTTTCTTTTTAAAATTTATTTTTTGTAAGGATGTTTGTGCTTTCCAAAAAGGGGGAGATTGTTGAGTCAATAAATTTTTCCTTATGACTTTTCCATTCCTTCTTGTTTTGAAAATCACAAACACCTTATCTTTAAGGAAAATCGATTTTTAAGGAAAATCACTTTTATAAGGAAAATCTCTTTTATAAGGAAATTCGCTTTTATACGGAAAGTCACTTTTATAAGGAAAATCGCTTTTGTAAGAAAACTTATCCTATCATATTTTCATTTATATATTTCACAAGTATAAGATTCGGATTCATTTCCATATTATCGAAATCGTTTGAAACTTTGATATGAATCATTCTATTTTAGGTTCCGAATTCTGAATGAGAACCGTAATGAAGTTTCACTCTGAATTCCAGATGAGAACTATAAAGAAGTTTCACTCTGAATTCTGGATTAGAACTGTAATTAAGTTTCATTCCGAACTCTGGATACGAACTCTGATAAATGTTCTACTCTGAATTCTGGATGTGAATTCTCATTACGAATTCTTATTCTGAATTCTCATTACGAGTTCTTATGATGAATTCTCATTACGAATTCTCATTCCAAATTCTCATTCCGAATTCACCTATTAAACAGAATCTGATCATCTTTGTTATTCACTCCGAATTTATTTAGACTCCGAAAATTATTTTTGGTTAGACTCCGAACTTTCTTTTTTCTTACACTTTTATAATTTGTCTACTCTTTAATATTTTCCTTACACTCCGAACATTCACTCCGAATCTTCACTCAGATTTTTTTTAAGTTCGACTTAAAACGATGTCATATATTCGGTTACACTTGTTTTGTTATAAAACGACGTCGTCTATTATATTATAAACTAATCGTTGGTTAAGTTAGAAGTGTACAGGTCCCTCTGACTTTTACGGAAAATATGAACGTTGGAAAGGAGGTTGAGCATGCCTATAAATAAGAGTTCATTTGAAAGAGCTCAAAAAAAGAAGAATAGAAAAGTTGATCGATCTAGAGACCACATGCTGCTAAGGTGATTTCTAGAGAGAGAAATCTTTTCATGCCTTGTGAGTACAGAACCGCTCGTTCAGTTTTTGCTTCATGCAACTCTGAATGTTGGTGATTACATTCGAGGACTTCCGGGGATAGGAAGACAGAGGTTGCCGACTACCTTAAAGTTGAGGGCTTCCTTGATGAGGAAGACAAAGGTTGCTAACTACCTTGAAGTTGAGGGCTTGTCGGGATAGCAAGACAGATATTTAGATGTTCATATCGAGGGATTACCCTAGTGTGGGTAAGACAGACTTGCTTGAAAGTATAAATCAAGGGACCTTTATCCAAGGATGTTGGATACCCTTCTCTTTGGGTTAAAAGACTTTTATCTTGTCCCTTGTAGTTTTACTACATGTTGGTTTCCGCTACATTTTGTATTTTAAGGAAAGTATAACTTTCTTATACTTCCTTACTTGTACTTTGTTTCTTTTATATTCTATACGCTTTAAGGTAGAATCTCATATTGTAATCTTTTGTTAAGTTTCAATTTCCGGAACCATATTTCTGGAACCTACTTTCGGAATCTCCGTACAAGTTTTCATTTGGTATTAGTGGTGTTGTGAATTTGCTTAGTTTAACTTTGTTAAACTTATCCCTTTCCTTTTCTTAAGGAGACCATAGTTATTAGTATCTAACTTTAAAGGTTCCAAAGGAATTTTTAAAGTATACAATTCACCCCCCACCCTCTTGTATATTGAGAATCTACATCATTATTTCGATCATACACTTTCAATATAAAAGTTCATCTTCGTTCATTCGTTCAGGTTGAATTGGTATTAGTTCTCAGAACGCCAATGATACTAGGAAAGAAACCTCCCAAGGTTGAACCAAAGTGGGAAGGACCTTATTCAATACATAAGTTCTATTACAATGGAGGTTATTATTTTATCTCAATGGATAGATAACCCATCACTACTCCAACCAATGCCATATTTATGAAGAAGTTTTTTGTATAAACACAAAATAAACCATCAAAGGTTCATGCATATGACCTTAAACTATTTTCCTGTCCCTGACATCCATCAAGAAGTTAAACTACCCCATCCAGGGTCCATGCATATGACATTAAACTATTGGCACTTACGTCCAACATGTCATTAAACTGCATAACCAATGGTCCATGCATATGACCTTAAACTATTCACACTTTCCTCCAACATGACGCTAAACTGTATCATCCTTTTTTAATCCAACATGATATTAAACTGTGAAAAATTCCCTAATACGTCTAACATGACGTTAAAATGTGTCCTCTTTTATCCTTACTGCATGACATTAAACTACATAGTCCTCTTTTTTCCAACATTACATTAAACTGTATTGTCCCCATCGTCCTAACTACACGGCGCTAAACTATACAGAAATCCCCTAATACATCCTACATGATGTTAAACTATATTTTGTCCCTGTTACATGACACTAAACTATGCAGCACCAATAGTCCTAACAGCAAGACTTTAAACTACATAGTCCTTTCATATGCCCTAGATGACTGTAAACTGTTTATTGTTAAGGTTGTTGTTACATCTTGTTTCTCACACCGAGTATGACTCATGTGAGCTTAGAGAAAACTTCAACCATAACACCCTCTCTGGTCTGCTAACCACGCGTAAGTCCCAACATCATTTTTTAAGTCGTTGTCCCCAAAAACAACTTGATCACTAATTCATTCTTTAATTGAACTACGCAGACTTTGATCCTTGCCTTCCAAGTTGGGTACATAGGAAACCTTCCAATGTTCAAGCCCAAAACCAATCTCTTCACATCAGTTCACCTCCATCTCATATGATGTTGATTCATGAAACCTCTCCCAGAATCAATATCTTTACATTGTTTCTCCTTCGTCCTTGCTATATGGCGTTAAACTTTACAACATTTTTTCTCATATATGATAATAAACTACAATATTCTTTGATATCCTCAACTGAGAGGGAATCATTATTTACATTGATTTTCAATCATGTTATATTCCAAAGACTACGTACATACATGGAAATGCCCAATCCTTTTATCTTGGGTTAAACCATCATTGCACTAAAGTCCCCTTTCACACTTCACATGTACGAACTAAATTTGTACAGATGGTATTTATAGAACTACCTGGGCTTGATTCCCGTCCTTATGGGATACGTACGAACGTTCGACTATCCCTCAAATCCAGCCCCAAGTCTTTGGGCCTAACCCCAAATTCCACATTCAATCCCTTGGCTGAAAAGTCCCCATGAAACACACACTATGTATTTCTTATAATGGTCCGAGGTCTGTGACCCAAATCTAAGATCTCCCATACTCTAGTCCCACAAGACATTAAACTGTATTTCAAGAACTACGTACGGCTTAATTCCCATCTTTATGGGATATGTAGTGAAGTCTAATATTTCAATTGAAGACATAGCAACAACGTGATTATGGATATCATTGATCTATGTATCTTTACATACATTGAACAATACCCATTTTTATGTGTCATGATCCTAACCTTAAATATTTTCAGATCTTCATAACCCTTTTTCTGGACTTCTAATCACAAAATGTCCAAATTATGAGAATTCTTTTTCCTGACCATGCAGCATGTGCACTTAGGAGGCCTTGCATAACTAGTCTACATAACAGACCTGTCATCCAAAAGATGCTATTATTTGACTATGCAGTCAATGCCCTTAGGAGGCCCTGTGTAATTCAACCCCCTTACGGGTTGGTTAAATAATGATACCTTCATTCTTAGGATGAAAAATTCTTTTTGTCCTTAGTTTTCTTAACGATGATATGTAGGGATCCGCAAAAATATCCATTCTTTACATATTTGTCTCATACTCTTTCATGATTTGAAAATATTCAAGTCTATGGATTATATTTTCCCTTCCCTATGTTTGGGTCAGACCTTCATAAGAGTGACAATAATCCATTTCTTAAACAATATTGTTTGGAAAAATCTTCTCTATATTCAAGTACCTCTCTTCATACAACAAACTATTTGATTTGGAAAATTTGAATCTCCATAAACTTCCACTGGATTTTTAGCAATAGAAAAAGCAAATTTTTGAGAGTCATTTTTCCTGACTATGAAGCACGTTCACTTAGGCAACCTTGCATAAATAGTCCACATAATAGACTATAAGCCAAAAGATGCTATTATTTGACTATGCAGCTAATTCCCTTAGGTGTCCCTACATAATTCAACCCCCTAACGGGTTTGTTAAATAATGGTAACTTCATTCTTGGGACCTAATTTTTCTAATTCCTTTTATCCCTTTTTCATATCATTCCTCATATTCAAAATTTCATACGTCATAGTTTACATTTTTTCCTTCATACTTGAGTGTGGTAAAATATTTTCAGATATATTGTCAAGGAATTGAGTCAATTTTAACCCATTCGGTCAAAGCTATTTTGACCTTAGACATTATCCACATTATGTCCGATGTGCATGACTTTAAACTGCCCACAAAAGACAAGGAAAATCTGAATAAAAGTTAGGTTCCAGCTCACTAAACATACATTTTGTATGATTTAGGTAATATTGAGTAATTAAAAGATTCAAAGATTGTAGGGTTATTTATAATAATCCTAGTAAAAATCAAACTATGCTTACTAGTCCCATTGGATTAGGTAAAAATTTAAAGCATCTAGAAGGAAAATATGTGAAAAAATGATTGTAGATGAAAAAGTTTTTCATTTGATGTGTAAGAGATTAGAAGGATTTCCACAGATTGGAGTCTCTTATATTTTCCAGGAAATTACAAGAGGCTGTCAACATAAGTCTTCACTTGATGAACAACATCCCGAGATTCATCAGCAGCTACTTGAAGCTCATGCACCCGACCAACTTCACTCTTTTCAGCCTGATGGAGTGCTTTCTTGGAATCTACGATGGCTTTCATACTGTTTGTTTGAGTTCCCTCCAACGAATTATTGAGTTGGTAAAGTTTTCCAGTAACAAAATCTAACTATTGCTGAAGGTGAATCTGTTGTATGACTTTATCTTTGATATTATGTTTCATCTCCTTTATCTTGGCAGCATAAACAGCCTCATCTCGGGATACCATAGCCTCAAATTCGCTGATATTGATTGACAACTTCACCCTGGTCAGATCTTCATGGAAATATTTCTCCAGCACCCTTTTTAAGATGACCTGTTTCACCATGGTATGGATCTCTTGATATCCAAAACCACCAAGTCCTAGCATGGCGAACAGGGACGACAATCGAGAAATCTTTGATATCAGCTCTTCAAGAGGCACATCAGATATGATTTCCCATATGTTGTTTCATGCCTTGCGCCGTGATAAGTTGAGCACCTTAAGCACCTCCAGGTCTGATTCAACATCATCATCACAGGGGGGGCATGTAATCTGGGATTAATGCACTTAAGGAAGTTCATTGTTATGCTCTTTCCCCCTGACCCTGGTTGCATCACCTTCTACTACTGTTTGGGTGGAAGTTGAGACTTCACCTATAGATCTATCCATTGAAGTTGATAGCCCTGTTTGATCAATTTAAAAGTATGGTTAGTTTCATATAACAATGAAATTTGGTTGTCTATCTTGAAAACTCATTAAAATCATTACCTAACAGTAGATCAACATATTGAGAAGACTCCTCCCCATCGTTCATAGTTTCAACCGGATCTTCAAGATGGGTCTCAGGAGGGTTTACTCGGTTTAGCTCCACATGATCTAATGTTTCCGCAATGGTAGGGTTGAAATCAATGTACACACACTCTTCATGCATTGGTAGTTCAATAACTTCTTTGTATGGAACTGCATATTATTTTTAGTCATGATTATAAGTATAAATTATATGAAAATTTACCGGACGAAGGATAACACGAACACCCAAGATCTTCTAAATCACATGATAAATTAGCATGATCAAAAAATTCTTCGAAATCCACGCAATGATTTATCATTTAATCCAATGATATTTCAGAATCCTTGTTAGTCTCACCAGTGGGAGCATTTGATGTGTCTTCTTGGTGAACCTCATTCTGTGGCCCCTGGCCCGGGATAGCTTCTTTATGAAGGATAGAAGATTCAGTTGCCACAGCCTCCAATGATTCTAGTGAAGGTGTTATACATAAAATATCACAGAATGGAAGTTTGTTGATGTTTTCATTCAACATTTAATGAAGCATTTTATGATGAATTGTTAAATTACCAGAAAAAGGTTCTTCTCTACTTGTAACAGCAGCAGAGCAGTACTGAGAATAGATGTTGGCTCCTTTTCAGAAGTAGCCAAGTCAGCCTGAATTTGTGTTTGTTCCACATCACCATCTGTGGTACTCAAAGGAGGATCAATCCTCTCCCTCTGAGGGGAATTTGGAGAATCCCCTTCAATTCCAAGGAAAATGAGCAATCTTTTCACGGTTTAAGACTTATGATTATCTGAAGGACTTACCACTTCTGATGAAGCATTTAGTTGTGGACTTCTTTATCTGATGCCTTTATCCCTTTGGGTTTTTGGGAGTGTCGTTAGTCTCCCTTATAGGTACATAAATCGGAGAATGGAAAGCCACATCCAACTCCTCATCCATGGCCTGGTGGCCTGGAGATATCTCGCCCAACTGACGAGGAGATTCACCAGCAGCCCTGATGGAAGTACTACCAGGGATATACTGTAGTGAATGAAATTCATTAGTTCCTTTCATTGAATGTTTTAGGATAAATAAATTAATTTCCTTGAGTAACAATTCATTGATTGAAATCGAGTTGCAAAGTAAATAAGGAAAAAAAACTTACATCTTCAGGAGCCACGTACTCATTCCACTCGTCATCAGTGGCACCGTGATCCGTCATTTTCTTCCCCCGCTTGGTGATAGGGATAGAATCATCGGTGGCATGTATATAGGTCCTGAACTCCTTTATATAGGATCTTACATCATCAGTGTTATCCATGAAATGAATATTTTTAGGATCCTAAAGAGTCCCTATTCCCGGAAGATGTATCCCTTAACATAGCTCCATCCAGATAGTTTCAGTATCGCAGTATACATCCCGCCATGTCTGGATGGCCTCTGTTCGTAGATATGCAGGTGTACTAGAATGCTACAAAGAGGGTCCTACAACTTTGGATTTTAATTTCTTTCTAGATACTGCAACTATAAAAAGAGAATGAAAACTTGTTACTCTATAAAGTTACTAGAAATTAAATTGCCTCAATAAAGTAACTCACTATGAGTTGATGGAGTGGATCTTTTGATTCTGATAGGAGTATTATATACGGGACGTGGGCGCTATGACACATTTTGTATCTCCAGAGAATCTGATGAATCAGCCTCGGTTGAAGAACTCGGTGAACCATCTTCAGGAATGGAAGAATCACCTGCCACCTGAATTGTGTCTTTCTCAATGGTTCTCTTCTTCTTCCCCACCCGATAAACAGGTTTATTCAATATTGCCTCAGGATATGACGCTACCCATTTTTCAGCATACCATTTGGCCAAATTTCTTACCGCTTCAGCATCTGGTATGTAAAAAACTGCCCCAGTCCTTTCCATAGCCATTAGAAAGCATTTTTTCAGGAAACAATTGGATGCTGCTCTGACCTGACGTGCACCAGAGGAGATACAACAGTTGTATGCGGACACTTGAATTGGCGTGCACATCGATATGGATCATAGGCCTCACATATAAATTCCTAATCAATTCTGGTGGCCAGTACACTATCTCTGTAGGCCAGCATGTAAGACCTCTGTTCTAAGCTGGCTGATCAATCGTCAACAAATCACCGTATCGACTGATTTCCATAGGGAAAGAAGTGGAATTACTTATGAATACCCAGACTTGGCCTAATATCATAGGCCTTGATGGAAAAAGGAAAAACGCTAGAAAAGGCCTAAACAGACGTCCTGAAAGAACATCTAGAAATCTGTATTCCGTTCTGAACAACATATGTCTGGAAGTGAGTGGTGATCCATCCCCAAAAAACATGGAATGGTCCCACTAATCTCAAAGGAGACATACCCATATAGACATGGAGTAGGCTCCTGTGAATCTTTGCCAAAACCGGGGTAGCCAACCCCACCATCATCCTCTCAGCTAACTTGGCTGCAATAACGAAGGTCCCTGGCCTGACGCCTCCCTTCGAATCTATTACTAGCAAAAGATAGACACTGAGCCATAAGGCTAAAAAGCCTACTAGACAGGTCTTCTCCAGGATTTTATTATTCGCTTCATACCCCCATTTCTCAAACTCTCATGCTTCCAGAGTCGGCCAGAATGTGCCAAGAGCACCTCTCTTATCCGCTCTAGGGAAGCTAGTAGGACGAGTACAGGTGGGACCCTTTTCCCTCTTCTTCTTGAGAAACACATCCATCCATTCCTATGGATAAATATCCCTTCTAGAATGAGTCTTTTATGTCTTTGAGATTTTGAGCTTATGATAAATCTTCAATAACTCTCGAACCAAATCCAGAGTCTTCTCCGGATCATTAAAGGATGCCTTTGAAGGGATGATTTCGTCATACATATCCCCCAAAATCGGAACCCCTGAGATCTTGTAGACATCCCACAAACTAATTCCTACTTCTCTGTGGTTCAAATGGAATGAATTTGTTTCTAGGATCCAGCAGCTAAGAAACTCAGGTGAAAAATTATCATTACTATAAACATATGGCTGCCCAGCCCAAATGGCTTCATAGATTGTAGCTCCCTTCAGATCCTCGACAAACTCTTCACAAGTGTGTTGCTCCCAATAAGCCCACATCTAAGTTGGATTTACCCCTCCTCTAGAACGGAATTCCCATTACTCCTTCCAGCATTTGTATTGATCTATCTGAGAATTTCGAAAGATTGAGGGATAAAAATGTGGTTGTAGCTCAGGTTTGTGAGGTTTCAGATCAGGTGCACAAGAGCTATGATGCATTATATAGGCTTGCTTTACATTACCAGCATTAGAAAATGTTCCTGCGATTGGGACATTTTATGAAGAAAATTTTGCGTATGACTGAAACCAAGAATTCGGGAGATAGTTCATTGCCTCTGGAATATTGACATCTTGCAGATGACCATGGCCATACAGTGGCAGATAGATGCTGTGCGGGAAATTAATATGATGCTTCTTCAAGTACTTAGATTATTCTGGGAGAGTAATTTCACAGATGGAATAGTAAACATGGCCAACGATATCCATCATATCATCAATTCTTTTGCTTTCCAGTTCATCAGTCGTTCTGATTCTCCTGGGAGAAATTATATTTGCACAAAAGTTGTAATAATTAACTCTTAATGTATGTTATTTTTTCATAAAATTTGTGAAGGAATTTGAAAAATTGTCTAAGGAATTTAGGTGCACAAGTCCCATAGTTGGCATGCTAGTCTCCTTCGGTCGCACAAGTATTGGGCATGAATGTATCACCGCAAAAGTTTAAATACCTTAACAGAAACACGACATAAGAAAAAATAAGCATAGACGAGAGAAAGAAAGGAGTCCACTAGTGCGCCGAGAGCAAAAGAAAACAAACGAGAGCCAAGTGCTTTGCGTAAAGTGAGGCCATCTATTTAAAGACGAGGCTGTACCCCTCTGCGGTGGACCCTGCACGCCTGAAGCCCAATTTCGTGCCATACCCTGCACACCCTAATTTCCTTTTGTTTCTCATTTTCCTCAGATTCAAATCCTTATTCTTTTTTGGATCCAACTCTGAGGGGGGGTTTTTGTGGATGCTCCTTTTTCGTCACAAAGTCTAAACGAAATGAAAAGTGAAATACCTCAAACAAAGAAGATTCATCCTTTGAATAAAAATCAAAAAAAGAGAAAGGGATAAACAAGGAGAACATTGCCCATAGGTCACGCAAGTTCCATCAGGGTCGCACAAGTATACGTGTGCACCGCCCAAATGGTCGCACAAGTGTCTTGTGTGACCTCTTTTAAAATATCCCAGTGTCTTCTAAAGCCTATAAATACCCCCGGTGGGCCCCCCATTTGAGGAGGATTTTTTTTCCAGAATTCATATACAGAGTTCTGAACGCCTAAGTATCCTCTTAAAGTCTTCCAAACACTTATAAGGTAATTCTTTACCTATAATGGAAGGTCGAAACAGGAGGAATAAGGTGTAAGTGTAATAATTACCTAACACTTGTGCGCCTAAGTGTTTTACCCTTAAGGGAAATGGACACACTTGCGCGCCTCCTTACCTAATCATTGAAACTTGCACGCCACTCTTCTGGAAGTTCCTCTGGATAACTCTAAAGGCTTTGGTCAAGGACCACCCAATTAATACTCTACTAGTCATGGATCGCCAAAATATATATGTTTCGTGCAAGTATACTTGCGCGACCAAGACTTGCGCGCCCATACAGTACATTTGCGCCCCCAGGACTTGTGCGCCATTCTATTTTTTGGTGCCCTTCCTTCCCATTTCACCTCTCTTATGCCACTCCACCTTTCCTATTCACGATTCATTCTTCAAGACACTCTTCAATTCCATTTATGACATGTTTTCTTGATTTACTTCCTTATCTGAAAGGAATTCAATGGAACATCTCTCAAAAAATAGTGATTTACACATATTTATGTCACTAAAGTTATAGATTTCATTCATTCAACCTCATCCTTTAAGATGAGAGAACCCTATTCATGGGCCTCATTTTCAGGAGTAAGCCCCAGTAATAATTTCCCTTAACTTGGGCCTCCTTTTAAGGAGTAAGCCCCAGTCAAAGTTATCTTAAATGGGAATCCTCTTCAAGAGTAATCCCCAAGTCCCCTAATTTGGGCATCCTCCACAGGAGTAAGCCCCAACCATAATTCCTTTAACCTGGTCTTCCTTTTCATGAATAAACCCTTGTTTTAAATCTACAAATTTGTGAATCCTATTTAGGAGTAAGCACAAAATACCTTAATTTTAAAATTATCTTAACTTGGGCCTCCTCTCCAGGAGTAGGCCCCATTTCTCAAATCCCTTTAACCTGGGAATCCTTCTCAGGAGTAAGCCCCAGTCTTAATTTCTCTTAACCAATCGTAATTTACTTTTGATATGGGCTACCTTATCAGAAGTAAAACCCAATCATATATCCCCTCCCAACTTTCCCATCTTCCTTAGGAGTAAGACCCAAGATTAGAGTATCCAAATATCCGTAAAGTACACATACCTTTGTGGACACTGTTCTTGGATTTCTTCCCTGAAGTAAATCTTAATCTTCATCTATTTGGGTAGTCATACATACATAATCCCCACATCATTTCTTATGATTGCATCTTTCATGGAACAATTTTTTGGTTTTACCATTACCTATTGTTTCTCACACCGAGCATGACTCATGTGATCATAGAGTGTAAAAGTAATTATGACATCTTTATTTGAGCCATCATTCATAAACATCATACTCCCTTAAACAAACTATGTGGGTTCTGATTGCTTCTCTAAACAAAGGATACATAGGTTTCCCATCTGTGGGTACGATCCCAACTCCGAAATAATCCATGTCTTTCTGAATGACAATAAACGTCAAGTGCCCCACTGAGTGGCTTTAAAACCAGTATGTTCATTATAATGACCAAGACACTTTTATGTATTGAAGGATACCATTAACTAAGAATTGGTAAAAAATAAAAATGATTCTCTATCCATGAAGAACCACAAATACATATAAAAGATTCTATAAATTTTCTACATATTTAATCATTGATTCTCAGATCTAAAGGAAAGCTCATTTTATACTTGGTAATGTAATAAGGATTCACGAACATAACATAAATCTATAAAGAGAGTCCCAGAGTAGACAATAATTCCCATAAAAAATGTGTGATGAGTGTGACCTCCCATCCTCTCAACCAAGGAAAATTCCTAAGCCTCATCAGTCCACAACTAATGAGCGCCTACCTTTGTAAAGTAGGTTCAAATAGATATGGAAGTATTGGATGTTTCTGGTTCTACGAACAAACCCGTTAGAAACCGCTTGGAATGTTTTAATATTAAATCAATGAGATCATCTCCAATTCCAAAGAAAACAAAAAAAATATTGTGATATACTTTTAATTTCTTAGAACCTGACCACCAAATAAGATTCAATTTTAAATAGATATAATTACATGTTATTTTTTATATAACGTGAGACCAATGGGAGATGAATGAACTGTTATGATTAGTTTATTTCCCTCTCCATAACAAGCTATGAATGGAATGATCACTAATAAATAATTTTCAATGATGGCCCAATCACATTAAATAATCCCACATCTGAATGAGTAATTCATATTCATCATGGATCCATTTGTACTTAGATTCCAAAAATTTTAGATCCTTCCATCCCCATCAGTAGAGTATCTCAATTTAGGTATAGGATCCATATACAACATCCCCAATAATATAAAATGTACTTCTTCTTGAGTACTGATTCTATATTCAATATTTATGATATGGGGTTAATTTTTAAAAAAAAGTGGGTTTATAAAGTTTCTTTATTCCTTGAGGATATAAATTTATCTAACATAATCCAAAAAACTATAATAAAATTTTTACATTGCAAGACACCATCATATGAAGATATATAAAAATATTAAATCCATTAAAGGAGAAATTAAAAAAATGATGAACATGATAAACATAAGTCTAGGTGGATCCAAATTAGTTTTTTTGTATATGTATCTTAGTCAACATTAAGGAAGGTGTGTGATTCCATTTAAACATTTAGTTTATAGAAACACATATTGTAAGAGGTAAGGGATACACATTAACATTAAAAAATTTAATTTTTATTAATTATGTACTGTTCAAATGAAAAATTTATATGCTCATCTATAATAGATTAGTGTTTTCCCACATGAGCAAGGACCAAAAATATATTTCCTATATTTCATAATCATTATCATGAAGGTTAATTTTTAAAACACATAACCTATAGTGTTGGTGATCCCATATCAATCATATTATATAATTATAAATCAGTTGGTAAATGAATTTTGTGTTTTCAAGTGAAATTATATATTATTTATGTCAGGATTGATTCTCAAAATCTTGTAATTTATATCAAGGATAAAACTACATAGAAAATAAATAGATCCCCTAGCCCAATCATATTTCTATTTGAGTATATATCCCCACCCTAAAAATAACCGAGTGTGATTCATTATGATTACAAGGTTCCTCCAAGAATTCACTATATATAGGAAAAATAGGTTCCCTATTTTTTGATTCCATACAATGCATGTATGCATTTTCTCTTGAAAAGATACACCAACATAGATTGATTGGAAACAACTTCCATGGTTTTTTTTCTAGAATAAATTTCTTTATATAGTTAAACCCATGAATATTTATATTTATATATTATAGGGGTGATAACATTCTCTTATATCATGCCTTGAAATAGAAACCATCTGAGTATAAATTGCATAAAAACATGGATGAATTTTCTAGATATTATATAAAATGATTTTTGGTCATTATTGACTTATATAAGGTGTGGAAATATAAACATTAAATTATATCTGTATTGAACCATTAATAAACTAAATAATGAAAAATGATTTTTTGTAGTTTATGATACATCTATTAAATTTCTTAATTATCCCATAAATGTGTTTAATATGCCTCCTCCCATTAGATAGGGTTAATCCAGAATATTCTATATTTAAATAATTGTGAGAGAGATTGATCTCTCATTCTGTTATATTAATCCCAATGTATATTGATGTAAAAGATACATAAAAATTATATTTTATGATTTTAGTCCCTTAAGAATTATATATTTCATACATATTAGTGATCATTGAGAAATATTTACTATAATTATGTTAATAATTTTGGTATATCATTATGTAATTCATGATTAAAAGACGGGGGAGACATTGAATCAAGAAATGTCAAATTAAAGATACAACTAACCCATATTTCACAAAGTGGTTAAAGATTACACTAAACAAATCAAGGGCTAAGACAAATAGGTTTAGTGAAAAGGTATACTTTTTCCTTAATTGGACAAAAAATTTAAAAAATAAAAAATTTTAACCATGGAAAACACCTAGATCCAATGGTAATTTTACTAACTTAAGGATAAATAATTGGAAATTATAATAATGCACACATTAATGTTAAACTCATGTTTTTACACTCTATTTTATCACTATAATTTTTAATATCATATTTCTGAAATATTTTAACTCTTATCACCATCTTTTTAAGGTGTGATAGAATTTACAAGGAGAGTAAAATGGTCTTATAAATTCTAATTCTGTGGATAAACCAATACTTTTTCATTACATTCCATGTTTAGGGGAATAGGGACCAATATTCCATTAAGGATATCAATGATTGTTTTTTTGATAATTTACACACACACACAAACACACAAACACACACACTCACTCACACACACACACACACAAAATGGTAAAGTAAATACTTGGTTTTTACAATCAGGATGAGATACAATGATTTATTTCAAATTACCCTCGGCTATTGGCATATCATTATGAATTAATTGATAGCGTCTATGATAATTTTTTATTAAATCACATGTAACAACATAGAATGATAATGATATCCCACTTGGTCATAGTACACTATATATGTTCAAACCCATGACATTTTAGAGGATTTCCTCACCTACCAGATTTGATTCATGTAACATTGTTTTGAAATAATTAAATTAAACGTGATTCCATTAAAGATTAAATCATCTTCAATTATTTATGGTTAACCCCTTTACTAATCAATTAGTTTTTAAATAATAAATATATATAAGTATTAAAATATCATAGGATATATTATATTGTAATCAACATAATTAGAATTATCATTATGTTATCAATTTAGGTTTACTCGTAATTTTATATCTATGATAAGAATATGAAAATATAAATTGTTTTATATCCTTATTTCATAGAATTCATATAAAATTCCATATATACAATTATATCCTCCTCAATAATGTTATAACTCAAGATCATGTTTTTCAATTAAAAACTAATAAAACGTACACAGTATCATCTATCATATAACAGTTTATCAATCTCTTCAATTTCATATCTCAAATCACGTGATCTTGGATATTTTATTGGTTTGAAATTATTTAAATCCAAAAGGAAAAATTTTAATAACCTAATTTTTTATAAAGAATTTCCCATGTTCTATCTTCCAGGGGTTCATTCCAAGAGTCTTGTTCTGATTGAATAATTTTCAAATCTAGTATCTATAGTTTATAAAATTCCACAATATTATTATTTGATGAGGAGTCAACGATTTTTATTAGTTTAGGGTTATGGTATGAGGAAAATCATGGTAAATAAAAACAAAGGATATTGATAAATAGCGTGATCCCATAGAGTATGGATTGACATGTGTATAGATGGAACTATATTCTCATACATTCCATTTTTACTAAAAATGTATGATCACATCAATAGATGATATCCTTTAGTTTATTATCCCTTAAGAATGGGTAAAAAATATATATCCTTTATAATTCATGGCTTCTATATTTCTAAATTTTTGAGCATAATATTAAATTTACTATTTAAAAATATTGTACTTGATCCAAGAAGAAATCCAAATAAAATATCATATAATATCGTTCACTCGATTGTGTCACATGTATTGTATATAGTAGTTGTAAAACATTACTCATAAAGATATTAATCTTTTATGAGAACATGTTTATATGAGGAGTTAATTATGTAGATCTATACATTTTTAATTCCAAATAAAAACCCATGTATTTCTAATGATTCAACATATAAATAATATCATATAGGCTTCTTGATTTCATATTTGTTCATTATATCTGAATTTTATTTGGTGGAGGGATTTCATGAAGAGGGAATTAGGTAGATATAATGTTTTAAATAAGGAACATAAATTTAAACCAACATCCAAAACACCTATACTTCCATATTAACATAGACAATAAGGTAAATAAGTTAATAATTATTTGGAGACCCTTATAGGATGACCTTTGGGGCTGAGTTAACTCTATTAGTGTGATTTTCAAACATTTCACTATTATAATGGACACTATATTTCTATTCATGGTAAAAAACCATAGCATAATTCCATTTAAGACCCCAAGAATGAGTGGATGAATAATATCCTAGATTTTTTAATCTATTTGAATATTTTTAACAATATTTTTAAAAGTGATTGATTAGTGGTTTTACACTTTGTAAAACCGTGGGTATTCAAAAAAAACAGAAATTAAATAAATATTTCTATTCCACACATGTATGAGTGAATAATATCCAATAATTATATTACTAATTGGATATTGTTCCACTATTATTGTGTCTCAAATGAGGTGGTTTCTGAAGAAGATTTATAATTCTTATTGTAGTTTCATGATTCAATTAATCCCATTCATGTATATTTATTGATTCTAATGGGAAACCAAATATTAATTTATAAATATGTTATTTACACATCTCAATAGGGGTGGAGTCCTTATTTGAAAATGTGAAACCGATATAGAAAATCATAGGATCATTTTTTGTTTTTGTGGGATATCAAAAATTTATATAGATCATTCCTAACCCATCAATGATTCATGAAAATAATCATAAAGAAGATTATTTTACTTTTTGTGTCATGATATTCTATATATATATAATTCTAAATTAATGATATATATTTATCTAATGATTTCATAAATTATAATGATTATATTCCTTAATTTATATATTCTACTACTTTTTATGATTAATATATCGTGATTTTTTTTCTTATTATTTGGATTTGAATTTTTAATAACCATGATTTTATTATATATTTATTCATTAAATGGATTTATTGATAAATGTTTTCCAAATGTTTTTTAAGTTAGGAAATCAACATCAAAATCCAAATTCAATTTCCACATTTTATTCTTTTACTTATGAAATATAATTTATTGTTGATCAATATATATCTCTACCATTGATAGTTTTTTTTTGTTTTAATGATAGAATCTATGATGTGGAAAATGTGGGATGGAAATGAAGGGATTTTTTCTAGAGTGTCAGGGCTCAGCCCGAATGATGACAGGGTTGACATATGTGGAAGAATTAGTGAAAAAGGTTCACTTAAAATAAAAACAATTTTCACTGAATGGTATAATCTAATATAATGATAATACGTGGTGACCACTTGTGATATCAGTCTTGATAAACAGATGAGGTATTCTCGGAAGAAAACTATATGTCATTTATATAAGTAGGAATATCTAGAATCTGGGGTTTCTGAAAACATATTGTGTAATCTCATGACATGACTTCTTCATGTAATAGTCCATTTAGAGTGTTTTGTGTTTTAAATATCACATAGTGTGTTTAATTTTTCCACACATCATGTATTTCTAGGATGCATGATCTATTCTACTATAGAGTGCATGTTTAGTTATCCATCAATCCACACATGTCATCTGGTCTAGGGGATACACCCACTGGAGTGATTATACCCATGATATTACATTATAAGAATCCATATAAAAATCAGATGAAATTTAATGGAATGAAATTATTTTCTTGAATCTCTAAAATGAGACAGAAAAATCAATATAATCTTTATCTATAAAAAATTTATATATGCCTGTTACTGATAAATGACAAAAAATAACCCCGAGAAGTGGTGGATCAATAAATATAATTTTAAAAGAATAAAATTAGATATTTTCACAAAAAAAAAAGAATATTATAATGTTTTTATTAGTGTTAATTTATTCTATACCATGATCAACATGCAGAATATCCAAATATAATGCCCTTTCCATTAGATGAATCATTGTATCCAAATTTGAAAAATTCTTTGGAGTTCCTGTTTATGTTGAGAGAAATAAAACCAAGTAGAGAGTTACCTTAGGAGTGAGTAAATAAAAACTAGTATAAGATGAACTATGGAATGAATAACATAGCTATCATATCACAGAATCTGCACCATCTGATTTATTTATTATCCCATTTCCTTATCTTATATACATCAATCACAAAGGATGAAATATAACAGGGGAATAATATTTTTATCCTCACATTTTATCCAAATGAACACCTCTTTGTATGTATGGCCATATTGTCGAGTGACTTATAATGAATCATTAGAGAAAATTATTTGAGAAGGCAAAAACATATTTATCATTCCATGAAATCTGAACAAACAACTCCAAAAAGGTAATTCCCCATGGATGTGTCTTAAATTCCATGAAATATAGCTAGAAGAAAGGTATTGAGGAACAAATACTAATAAATTAGGATTAATGCCTTAACATACAATATATCCCATTTTATAAAAATCATGAATGTGTCCACTTTAAGATTCTTGAAGAAGTTCTAGGAAACGATTTTCATTTAATCTAGGATAAATGATCAAAAACATAAATTTTAATGGAGGAAAACACTAATACTGTTATGAAATACTATATTATAACTAGTCTCCTCTCTATATTGATTAAATTTATCACTTTCTCAGAAATACTAGGAAATCATATGTTTCATAACAAACACTATAATCTGTTGTTGATTCATGATTAAACATTGAATGAACTTCCTATCCCAATCATATGAAAGATGAAATGATAACCCACACTACCTATATTGGTATGTATCCATAATAATCAAAGTAAAAGAAAATAAATCCGAACAACATAAGGGGATCATGATATTTTAAACTCTTATAAAATTACCTTAGTTATTAAATATATAAAAAATTATAGAAACCAACATGGATCTAGACTATATAATGACCTTGTTGTTCACGCTATAATGACCCCAAATAGTTTATGGTTGATTCATGACCATATCTATAATAAATTAACTCCCCTACCCTGAGTTGTTCCAAGATTCCTAGGCCACCCTCTACAACATGAGATATATTATTGATGGCATGATGATCATCTAAATTCATGGGGCTCTGATATTTTTTTGGAATAATTTATGGTTTACCAAAACCTCTACGCCACAATAGTATGTGTCATGGAACAACCACTGATATTAAATTATAACTAGCCCCAAATTTATAGATTCCGTGCAATATAAAAACACACCATATTTCAACCCCAATCACTAAATTATGACCTTCCTTCCCACTAAAATATATTATTTATGATCCCTTCCAAACATTAAAATTCCACCCCCGACCCTTCTAAAAAACCCCAAAAACAAATAATATATATTAGGTGCTTGGGGGTGTAATTACATTAAAAATAAAAATGAAAATACACACACAATAGACATAGGTCAGAAAGGCAGTCCATAGCCACCCATGGGATAACCCACCCATAAAGACTAATTTATTCAGTACATGGCTGAAAGTTCCATTTGAAAATAATCTCATTACATGGTACAAACGACTGTAATTTGGTTCAAAGGCCCAGTACAAAATCATTCCTGTATCATCCTTGCCTCACCATATTCCACTGTTATACCAACATCACCACATTCTTGTATCACTTCTACATCTTTTATAGATCATGTCATGATTGTGTCCCTGCCTTCCAGTGAAAATTCTCTCCCACACAGATTTAAATTCGGGTCTACTGCTGAATCGCATGGAGACTCTACAACCAAAGCACACCCCAAATTCATGTACAAAAATTAGTACATGTAAAAATGTAAATATTATTTGATATATTTTAAATAAAAAATAATGATAAGTTTAACTGAAATTCTAATATCTTCTTAATGTGTATTCTTATCATAAAAAAGCATCTCTAGGGATCCTCCTTAAATAGTTCAAACTACAAGTATATTATATCTATCTTCAACTCATAGTTATACTCTTGAATGTGAATTCTTTTACACAATAATCAGACCAGATTCATCATATTCCAATGTAAAATCATCAATATCTATTCAAGAACAACAAATGGACATTACACAAATGGAACATTATCCAAAAAATCAATTTAATCACTGTTAATAATTTCAGATTGGTCTTGGTTATCCCTTTGAATATGTGAATCCAGAAACATGTCATGTAGTAAAATATTTTATAATATAAAATCAACCGGTGATTTATTGTTTTGATCCTCTTTAAAATGTCAAAATTCTGACAAACCAGGATGAAATATTCTCTTCCACTCTCAAATATTCATTCCTCTGATGAGGTAATACCCATAGGAATAAAAAATAACTAATGGATAACTATATAGGTTATCAATATTATTTAGAATATGAACAATTCCCACTCAATGTGGTAAATAAATAAGTCCTGGTCATCCTCACCCACTCAGTATTCTTATTAATCTTATAATGCATGAAAACTATATAATCACCCTTCACTAACTTGATCAAGTGTAACTAAAATAGTAAAAGACCTCATAGGGGACCATATAAATCAAATCCTGAAAGGTATTTTTGTTTAAAAACACTCCGAATAAAAATTTATCAATCCATGCCACCAAAAAATTGAACACCCAAGCCCAAACTATATTCTTAATTATCTAGATTGGCTATATCAATTTCTTGTCTTTCTGTGGGTGATAGGTTTTACTCAACGTCAACTGACACCCCATTAAATTATGCATGACCCTCTAAAAACATGATATAAAACCCATATCTCAATTTAATTCCATGATAATAATTATACCATATAATTACACTATATAATTTATAAATATATTTACCATATCAACCACCGACCAATACTTATATAATGAAAATAAATAGAGTACCCTCATCTTAAATTCCAATAAAACTGACAACACATCAAGACCCTTATTCATTCTTGCAAGACCCATCCAGATTTTCATTGTCCCCATGTCCCACTTCCACACTGCTACTTACAAGGAATGATATAATCCACCTAGTTATCTATTTTCTACCTTTAATATTTGACAAGTATGGAAATTTTATATAAACTCTATGATGTTACTCTTCTTACCAATCTCCTAAAATGGCTCCCCTTATCATGGAAACTCTTTTTAACCCTTGGAGGAACCAACTAATATGATATATTGGATCCCCTGATTAACTCTACCAACAAGGTAGTAGTAACCAACAACACATTATGGGAATAAATTACATCATCTTCTACCCATGATAATATTTGAACATATTGTTAGTTTATGATTAATTGGCCTATTATGAAATAATATGAAGTAATGTTTATAAAATTTCATACAAATTCCACTATTTCGAATGTAATGGAAAATGGAGAAAAGGTTATTGACAATTTACCCTCTATCATATATGGCCTCCACTAGGAAAAAAATCTCATTAACTTCCAATACTCACTAGACTCTCAAACAACATGTGCATATATCTTACTTCAAAGAGATTCGTCCATTATGTTATCATTTCAAGGTGCATACAAAATCTAAAAAATAAAATTCTATATTTAATTAATCAAATGTTTCTTTAGAAAGATTATATTCCATATTTTGGATATATAAAATAATTATTTATACACTGTGTTAATGATAAGTCTCTTTATAAACTGATAATAGTGAGAAGCGTCAATGTGTAAACCACAATAGCTTGCTTCAAATCATGGCGTCATAGTCTATGATCCTTGTTAGTGACTATTCAATCCATTTTCATCAATATAGATCCCCAGACAACACCATTGGTAATGAATTATATAGTATAAACAATCTATTGGGATAGAAAAATCAAACTTAGAGTAGTTTTCATCCTTGATTGGAATTGGTAGAATGTTGCACCAAACTGATAGATTGAATTAGACATCATTGCATTCTTACTCAGGACTACCACCAACATTAAAAACGGGTAAAAATATTTAAAATACAACTTATAGGACCCATATATGATGAGAAGACACTTTATATTTAACACATTCATGGGCCTCACCCACAACACCAGTACCTCTATGTTTCCTGGGTCCACTAAAATATATAAAATAGATAAAACATGTTAAAGGAAGCATAAATCATGGATACAAAACTCAACTACTGGGAAACATAGAATATCATTGATTTAATATAATTAAACATAATATGATCTCATGGAGCCTAGTATGAGACTCTTTTTTTATATAATATACTAGTATATAGTCAACAAACAACTTGATGGGGAAGTATTGATATGGATGAATAATATTTTTAATTAGAGATAAGAACACAACAAGTGAATTAATTAGAACAATTTGAAACCTTAGTTCTCATATTACAAAAACCTTTTGTAAAATTATATATTAGGTATATGGTTCATCGTGACCTATATATAGTAGTAGTTTAATTATGTGTTAATCATTAAGAACCATTGGGTTCCACTCAAATGATTAAAAAATCATATCTCCCCAATAATGGATTGTAATTCATCAAAATGACCCAAATAGTATTCTAATAATAAATTAAAATTATCAAACTAACATTAGCCTTATTATGGAGCAAAAATGGAGAACCCATTAAGTTGTAATTAGGAAGATAAAACTCTTTTCCCCATGGACCACCGGATTCACCATTATCTCTCTAACCATGGTAAATTCCATAAAATATAAATATATATATAAGATCTGTATATTGTGAGATTTCAATAATTAACTTAGTCTAAATATTGAGAAAAAAATAATAATTATATAAACAATTAATGCTCAAAATTTCCCACCACTATAGAAATAATTTATTGAACTATCAACTAATCTACCTCAAGGATCATACCTACCACTTATGTAATAATATATAAATCTAAAAAAAAGTAAAATCTTACTCTTGCTACATCCAAATCCCTCTCACCCACAAGAAAAATAAAGTTTCTCTTTATAAAAGTTATAGTCACCTACCATTAGAAAAAATTGGTTTTAACATCATATCATGGATTTTAATATATTCTAAACATGAAATCAAAATAATCATGATCCAAAATAAATATAACCCAAAAGTATCTATCCCCCTTATCCAATATGGAACACATTGTGAATATATAAAAATTATCTATCCTCCATGAATTAATATTATTTAGGGGGAAAACGGAGTACAAATTCCACTACCATCCCCAAACTAAATACCAATGAAATATATATAAAATAATTATTTGATCTTATAAATAATAGATAAATATATAGTGTATAAACATCTAAATTGGGACTTATTTTGGTACAAATACCATATTCCCTATAAAATATAACCAAGAAAAATCATAAACTATGGATATCTACTATTGATGTCCCCAACTGAACTATGAGTCAATCTGGTGAGGAAAGAACCCTCTAGGTATATATGGAAGCTGCTACACCAGAGACTCTAAATTAGATCCATCGATTGAACCCCAAGATGATGAAATTTTTTCCATATGAGGCCGCGAAAAAAAACTTTATAACCATTAATTTTATAAAATTAAATATTTTAACCCAACTATGGTATCCAAAATATAGAAAAATTTGTGACTATATATCCTACATTTAGTATTAAATTCTCTTGATTATCTAGTATATGAACTATGGAAACTCATGGACATCCCACACTAATAGAAAACCAATAAAAACCCTCCATAATGAGGTAGATGAACCTCATATTTATTTTGATAGCCTTGCATCACCGCAGTGCATATAACCTATCCTAATCATCCTAGTAATTGAACAAGATCCAATACCACCACCTGTAGGCTCACTGTTAGGTCCACGAAGAAAATTGGGAAGACATGCATCACTATCCACTAGTAGAAGATTCTTGGTTATAATAGATTTTAAATCCATATTATAATAGAATATCATGTTAAACATAATAAAATGGAACCCTAAAAACAAGGTCGATGTATGATGACTATAATAGTTTAGAGCCTTTGGAAACATTGAAACATGAACTTAAAATTTGGTGAAATCTCTTCAATGTTTACTACAATGGTTTTCTCATTTATCACTCCTGGTAGACATACCCTGCCTAATTTTTTTTTCATAACCTAGGAAAGGAAACATTATAAATGGTGAGATCAGATGATCTATAAGGGTATAAATGGGAAATATAAATATATAATTATATGAAATCATAAAATAAGCATAAGGTTATATGATAATGATCATAACTTATTAATTTCATACACAATCATTATAATATCATAAAAATGATTCATGGAATAAAACGTTATGATTTCAAAAAACATGGGACATAAGAGTGTGAAATCATCATAAGTCCATCATGAACCATAATCTATTTTCAATAAATTATGAGACCATAACAAATATATAAAACCATTACATGTGTCATGGATAAATAATATGACCATCAATATAGTTGATTTCGACACACAAATTTTCCATATTGTATTTCGACTTATCTATGTCCTATTGTGGATCAAGATACACCCATTTCCCATTATGGACTAAACCCATTGACTTGTTTCCCATTTCTATATCATGATATATAAATATTTTTGTAATGAATGACATTTATATCACCTGATCCTATCCGGGACACCCAAATATGTAAGATGTAATGGTATAACCCTGTGATATCGAGGCCATCCCATCATATAAGATGTAATGGGCTTACCCGAAACTATCTTAGCTGACCCATTATATAATTTTTTCCGAAGAACCATTACATGAATAAATTAAAAAGAGTGGGTATATCATCATAAAAACTCATAAGAACAATAATTATTATTCTATAACATGATTAACCCATTAAAAATAACTGGTTATCATGCCAATACCTTTTAAACATAATTAACCCATCTAAAACAAATTGGTTTCATAACAGTCTCTTTGAATCATTATTGACCAATGGAAAAAAACCGGTTTCATAATCATTATACCAACAATACACAAACCATTTAGAGAAAAAAATATGAATGGTATCCTTGTATCATATCTCTTGTAAGGAATATGTAACACAAAAATATATCATCATAAATGGAAAATAATATTGAAAGAATCATTTAAATTGTTTTTATTAAAATACCCATTATCCTTGAAAAATTCTATTTAAAACATAAAACACATTGAAAACATCTTCTATGAAAATAACCTTTAAAATATATCATTTAAGATTTGAAAATAATTACATACAATATTTTAACATAAAAAATTCTAAAAATCATTTTAATTTAAAATATGACTAAAATACCATATAATTTGTTTTGAAAACATTTTTAGAAAACATTATTTTGGAATAAACAATGATTTCCTACCGAAGAGGGAAATAATGTTGTATTTTCATAAATATTTTTCCTAAATTATATGACATAAAAAATAGTAAAAAAAATGAATCCATTAATTTAATATATCCTGAATAACCAGTGTGTAATAAGATTAAAGATAATTCATGATATTTAGATTATGATATTTCAATATTGGAGGCTTGATCGTAAACATTCCCAATAAATGGTGAGATTACAACATAAAACTCTTAAGACATTGGTAAACATGAATCATAATCCCCATGAAGTAATAACATAATTGGAAACTAAAAATAACATGAGTATGAATAAATTTGTTATATTACTTGTCATAGGGGTATTATATCCACATAATGAAAAAATATAGGTGCATAAAATAACATACATCTCAGAGAAGGTAAATTGAAACCGAAATCTCTTACCGATTTGATATGTTTTGAACCATAAACCCCATGAAGTAGATCCTTAAATTGATATGTATATAATAATAATACTAAATATAATTATAGAAAAATACATTAATGGTTTGTATATGTACCACATAAAATAATCATGTGGTGAATGTGACATTTGTCTCATATAAAATAAAATTGAGAAGAAAATCTATTACCTTAAGTCTCGACTACAATCATACTCATAAAAAACCATTTTATAATAAATATTAATTTATTATTAAAATATTAATAATATTATTCTAATATATCATATCATATATTATTTTGTTATGTCCTTTTTTCCTATTTATTAATAATTCTATGTTATTGGTATGTTTTGGTTAATAACCATTTTTTCCGAACTTGTTTGGACTTTTCCTTTTTGTCCTCTTAAATTGATCATGGTTTCATCAAAACCTGATAGTAATAATGTTATAAATACCATATATATTCATTATATGTCACTAAAATAAATATGACCTATTTCAACACCTCTATTGCCATAATTTATTAAAATTGTGCTATTAGGTTCCCTTCTACCATTGTTTATTTTAAACTATGAAAACACATATCCCTCCAGAATGATCCCTTCCATTACAATTCCTCCCAATAATGACCTCCCCTATTCTATATAAGTCTAATCTACCTCCACATATTCTCCCACCTATCACTTCCCAGCCTCTAATGTGATCCTGATGATCCTTGTCATCTGGCGTAGCCAACCCACCTCTCCTCCAACACGACTCTAACACGGCCTCTCCACCTCCATACCGATATAGCTTTAACAAAACCTCTATGGATCCCCATGACCATCCTTTCAAAATGATGATTATACAAGGACACCCCAACATCCCTAAACCATTACCTCTTCTCAATCACTATTCTGATCTCCTCGTTTAACTAGGGTTTCAAATGTGGCATGTTCCATCAATGGTAGGAATGGATTCCATGACTCAATATTTTCCAAAGATGATTCCCATCAATGGAAAACCTAAAATTTTCATGTTCTCTTCAATAGAGATACTACTAAACTACAAGGTGATTTAGAGTCGATCAAATAGGGGAAGCAATGTTATAATCATTACGTACAACCTGTGATTCAAATTGAAAGAAGAATCATATTTTTTGAAGGATCCCAAAATGTAATTTCATGAAATCATATTTTGATGAGAAGAATAAATTTATTTGAATTTTATGCTAAACTATGTAAATATGTTTTGGAATATAAACCACCCATATTACATGCCTGAAAATAGACCATCCTTTCTAAAATAATATTGTCTTCTCAAGAACATCCCTAGATTTTCCCTTAACCTTCTGTTTCATTGATTGAGAATATCAACTCTATATTATGTTGATGATTGTTATATTAAATGTTTTGAACTGTGAATTAAATTTTTTTCTGAATATTTTAAATCCAATTTCCTAATTGAGTTTTTCATAATTTTATAGAAATCAATATAGTGTGTTCACAGTAAATTAAAATACACCCACCATAATGATTCAAAATATACCATTGTAATTATTTCACTAGAAATTGTTCTAAATGATCTGGTTTGGTGAAAAAATTAAATTACCAAACCATATAATGAACAAATACTATGTTCATTCATGTTCTAGGTTTGGAAATACATTATTCATTTATACATGTTTCTTGAAATTGTGTTTTAGGAACTCTTGTATTGGAATACATGTAATTAGTTGTTCTTTTTGTTAACATTTTGGATCAACTATAATGATTCTATTGTACCAAGAATATAATGGCTTGAAATTTCATTTTAGTTGTTCATCCACCATGTATTGGCTTTGTGAAAATGATGAATTTTTAATAGATCCTTCTTGTTTTTTGGTTTAGGTGGGAAATAGTTATATTTTTTTTTACTTTAATTAGACTTTAATTGTTTCTTATACTATTTCATTCATATTTATACTCTTTTTATTATGAGATGATTTTTCTACATAGATTTTATAGGTTGGTTGTTTCTTAGTTTTAATTTGGTGTGTTGGTAATTTAGAATAGGTTTGGGACTACCTTGGTGGAACTAACCTAGAGGATGAGTCATGTATGTCCATCTATATGTTTGTTTACATTTATTGTTTATTTTATTATGGGTATGTCATTCCTATCCTTGAATTTGGGCACTATGTATCACTTTCTTGCCTATCAGTGGACAACCTACTATTATACCCTATAATAGTTTCACAAAATGTTTGAAAATTTAATAAAAAAACTAAGAGGGAGAAGGGGTGAATTAGTGATTTCATCCCTTTTCATTAACATGTATTCTCTTATTCTTATTCATCTATAATCTCACCAACCAAACTAATATTTAATAGAAATTATTAACACAACATGTTTGTTAACAATGTTTTTCTCCCTAAGGATGACAAAATCCTCGGTGCGTGGTGGTTCTTATCCCACTAACATACAACTATATAGTTATTACTATGTTATAGCTAAGAAGTAAGGTATAAAATTTAACCTGATAACACATACTATAACTAACCATATATGTATAAATTATTTTTTGTTAAATTGAAAAAGTATGAAACACTTTTAGATAAATTAATAATAATATTATATGCTTATTTAAATTCATCAAATCCATATATTATTTCTCTTATCGCAATAATTTTTAATATATGTTTTAATACTCAAATTGTATTCACACATAACTAAAAAAATATTCAAACCACTCTTTTTCTTTATTCATTTACAATCTTAATATTCCAAATCTACATGAATATTATTTCCCCAATTCTTATCATTTAATTTATCTTAAATTCATCCTTATGGATTTAGTCTCATAAATATTAATCAATAAATGAAATTTAGTTACCTTTAATTTTCATTTATCCATCATTTAAATAGTTTTAATGGCATGAAGACATGTAATGATCCTTCTATGATTACAGTGCCTTGGGTTTCATTGAAAACTACTCTATAACATATTATTTCAATAAATCATTGAGACATGGAAATCAAATAATAAAATAACTATATTAAAAAATTAAAGATATTTTTGATATGTTATCCTCCTTAGATGAAACCATGACATAGGTTTTATCTTTAAAAAATGCGTACAGATCATCTTTTATATCTATTATCATTAAATGCATTTAATCTTAATTGTAGACGTAATTATTATGTTTATAGAAATTAATAATGTTATAACATCACCTGAATTTATTATTTTCATTAAAAACTAGGTAAAATAATTCAATAATTTTTAATATTTATAATGACTTTGTAATTCATAGAAAATTATGAATTTCATAAATGATTAAAAATAAATCTAGATAATCCAAATTAATGACCAGATTATTGAGTATTGGGTAGAGAATATCAATCTAAATATTCTATTCTCGTTATTGGTTATGGATTCATTTATCATTTAACATATACAGTTGAGACATTGATCACACATATATAATAATTAATTATATCTCACTAATTTTCCCATTATTTACTTATATGGGGGTTCTCATTATACAAGTTCTTGGAAAATTGAATTTATCAATAGACCAATGATTTCTATTTACCCAGCATTTCATATTTCACTCCCCACTATTTTAAACACCATTACACTAGAGACACATTTAATGTAATATTTTTCATTCAATTAATTCATATTATTCATTTTCAGAATAAGATTCGTTGAAAACTAATTTTTCATAAGCTTTTATAATACCTATTTTATTATTTTCCAAACATTAGATAATATCCTTTTCATTATTAGTGAACGATATTTTTGTGTAAATCAAGATTACTAATACCAGATCCAAAACAATTTATAAAGTTATTTTGAAAAATAATCATATAATATAACACACTATTAGACTAACATGTTACTCCACTTTTTTCATTAGGTTGATAATTAATTTATTAAATCTATTACAGATTATTTTAAGCAGTGTTTGATATGATTTATAGAGTTTATTTTCTTAAAGTATTTTTATTAACATTATTTGCATAATCAATCATGTATATAGAGATAATTTATTATTTCATTGAAATTATATTAAATATTGTAAATAATGAGGACTACATGAATAATTAAAACATACCAATATCCATATTCATAAAATGAAAAATATATAATTGTTTTTTCAAATATAATATGATTTGTCAATTTTATGTTATCTTTTTTTGTTAGAAAACAATCATCCAATAAATATAAATGTTTTGAATCACTATAAAAACACATGTAATTTAAGATATAAAATAATAAATTATTTATTAACTTCTCAAAATACTTGTTAATAAAAATCCTCTATTACTCTTACAAATTTATTACCCATATATTATTCAATGTGTGTAG
Source organism: Viscum album (assembly GCA_963277665.1). Classification (NCBI taxonomy): domain Eukaryota; kingdom Viridiplantae; phylum Streptophyta; class Magnoliopsida; order Santalales; family Viscaceae; genus Viscum; species Viscum album. Next base: position 1,949,202,082 of record OY728130.1, read on the forward strand.
ATTCTAGGTTTTACATTTATAATATCTTATAGAGTTGTGAAATGTTATTAAAATGTCATCCTTATCTATTCTTACTACATTAATCCCCGTTATACTAAGGAAATAGTTTTGTTATAGAAGAGATTAATTTCTAAATGAAAAAATATATTAAAAGAGTATAATAATATATAATGTGAGAAGGATACTAAAAAACAAAACTAATGACTATAATGACTAAAACAAATCCTTGTTCTTGGTTTTTTATAACATCAAGGATATAGTGGGACATAAAAAACTTATTTATGAAGGGATTTATGTTTTTTTATTATAATATAAATGAAAAATATTACATGTTGTAGTTTCTAGTGGTGTAACATTCCTACTCCGTAAATAAGGGATAAACCCACACTCATGAATTTTTATTCCTATTAATATTAATTAAAATTCAGCATGTAAAATTAAAAATGGATGTGATATATGATAAATACTAAAAGGATTATGGATTATTATATGGGATAAAACATTTGAATTCCATAGTCATTGTTTTTATACACCTGATTAGACCATGAGATATATTAGGAAACCCATGATTTTAAATGAAATTGATTTAGCTTTTAATGGTAAAATAGTTATAATTGTTGGAAATTTTAAATATATTAATCATATATTTCATAGAGGAATATAAATTAAATAATTTTTTGTAAATTTTTTTCTCCCAATGTTTGAATGTGTTTATCTGAAAATCATATCCAAAATAGTTGGAATAATTTCATAATGATTTTAAAAAAATTTAATAAAACAACAGATTCATGCAAGAATGTGGTAGATTATTGTAAATATGTACCAAAGTATAAAGAATGATTTAGTAAAATACATTGTGTTGTGGTTTGTGTTATTTTGTGATCATGATACCACTCTATGGTGTATGTATTGAATGACATTAGATGTCATTTAAAAAAAATTCCATTATTTTCAATCATGATATTTAGTTTCGAGATGTACATATCAATATAAATATTATTTCTTTATTGTTGGTTATGGAGTCATGTATCATTGAACATGTACAACTAAGCCACTGATCACAAATATATATATAAGAAGTCATTATATCACACCTCTTTTTCAATTATTTCTTTACATGTGGTTTCTTACAAAGTTGATAGTTTTATCCACTGCTATCACAGGTAGTGAGTTTGACATCATATTCAGATAAGGTTTCTTCTGTTTTAAGTCTTTGACCCAATTTTAATCCGGGTTTTTGTGATTTTTTTGTTCACTATATTTTCATAGTGCAATTTGGATCTCCATTTGGTGGATTTGATCATCTATAACTGAAGGTTACTTAGATGTGTTTATATATGTATACATATATATATGTTCCCATTTTATATCTGTCCACTCATGGTAGTATGAATATATAAATTGGGGATAGGTGTTCTGAGATATAGATATGAAAAATTCATATATGTGTAAGTGTAAATGGGTATATGAAAGTATATACATATATCTAAGGACCCCATGTACAAATATGTCCATGTGAATATGTAAATAAGGGATAATTTTCCTTGCATATATGTGTTATAATGGAAAAAAGGAAGATTCGAGTTATCTTTCTCAAATGAAGTGCGCCTTGATGTTGAGGTGCGTTCATTATGACTCACCCTTTAATTTTAATTTCATAATTTCATGATTATTTGAAAAACATGCTTATATTATAATATAATGTGTATATGACATGAAAATTGTTTTTGGATCTAGGGAATGGTAGTTTAACCTATTTTACATGATTTCCCTAATCCATCAATGTTTAATAGTTTCCAGCTTGATATCCCAAAATATTAATTTGAATATAGAATAAATTCATTTCTATTAACAAACAATGCATCTTCTTCACTTTCATCAACAAAAAGGGATATTTTTATCCCAATATACATCTGTCATTTTTATTAATGTAATCTCATCAACCCAAAAATTATAATCCTTAGTATCTTCAATTAAATTTTATATAGGTGAAATAATAGTACTACGCACATGGAAAACTCTATATAGATTTACTGAAACATATTTAATTCTAAAATATTAAATTTAATTATTCATCATCTCTCTTTGAGACTAAAAACCCTTTATTCCCTGCCATATATACTCTAAACACCAACAGATTCATCTATATGATCCCAAATCTTAGTATTTACAGTTGGTTTCTTTTCATGAGAATACTCTTTAACACTATTATATCTAACTTTATCCATGGCTGAGGTAGGTCTATCTACATCATCTACTACAAGTAATACTGGTACAAAAGAATCATCTATGTATTACTTCCCCTAATCATCTATAGTAATTTTATCAACATTTTCTTCCTCCTCTACATTATTTATAATAACCACTATCTTTTTCAAGGAATTATTAAATAATGATGAAGAACTTCTATGTTCGTCATCTAATAAAATGAAACTATGATGAAATTTTATTAGATGATTTAAATCTACATATAACTTCTCAAAAAGAAATATTAGAACTTGACCATAAGGATAAAAATTAATTTCTACTAATCTATTCAGGAAATGATACATGTATCTCAACAAATGTCGTATCAGGTTTAATTTCAACTATTTTATTAGAAAATAATGAAAATAAATTCTTTGATACAATACTTTTTTAAAATTATCTTTCCCTTAAAACATCCCTACCAAAATTGACCTAACAAGGACCTTAAATTATAGTTCAAGGCAATTTAAAAGAAACATAAAGATTATATTATATCAACTTAATCTTGTGCTTCTGATTTCATTTATTATAAATTATGTGTAATTGTTTTTATAAAAGATGAATAAAAATACACACAAAAGTTACAATTTTAGGAACTTTTACAGGTCTAGGTTTTGGAGAATTATATACAATGATTACATTTTATGAAAATTTAAAAAAAGGAAATTGTTATGTTCACTAAGACAGATACCTTGAGAGGGGGTGTGTTAGGGTATGATAGATTAAAACAACTTCCCCTTATTGTAACAGTCTGGAAATACATCAAGTGGACTATAATTGATACCTATCAGGGCACTCCATGGGCTGCTACACCCCCTGGACGGGACACACCACCATCCCTAGTGGCAGCCATTTCCTCATGAATCCCTTGGGCGGAGAGTCGTGCTTCGTCCAACGCTCACATGTGAGAGTTCCCAAGGATCGGATACATACCTACCTCATTTGCCTCTGATTCCAACTGTAGAGACCAGAAGCTTGACGTACATGGACATTACATTACTTTTGAGGAATACTTAGTACATAACAAAAACACATACACAAGGATCGTAATAGTATAGTGTCTTTGGAAACTCGGAATATAATCTTCTAATCGTGGTGAAAGATCTTCAACATCTCCCATAAAGATCTTCCCTTTTTTTTACCCAAAACCTTTCTTTATTTCCTAGGGAAAGGAAGACATAAAAGGGTGAGCTCAAATGCCCAGTAAGGGTAAAAAAAAGAAATATCAATCACCTCATATTCATAAGAACATAACATTTTGAAAATCTTAACCTACAAAAGAGAGCATAATTTCATAACATGGGATAAATCCTAGTAGTGAAATGAAATCCCAATAATCATAACATAGAACATGAAACTTTGTGGCATACACACATAATCATAGAGAATCATATATTATTAGTCAAGACTCATTGCCAAGACTATCTTAGTGGACAAAGTCCATTTCTGAACCGAGTCACCCTCGTTTCAGTCCTGTTTCATTGAACCGGTATAACCTACCGTTCCAGCCATGTCTATACATTGAGATATAAAATATTTACCCAATGCATTGGAGGGAGATATAGGTCCCACCCATCTCATAATGATACCATTCTTATGTGTGCCACAAAATCATAAAACATACATCATTGCATAACCCATGTAATAAAAATGGGATTCTTAAACAACATGACATCATAAAACAATTCATATAAGATAAAGGTTTTCTTAAAAATAATTCCATCACAACATAATAAAATCAATGTAATAATAGGGATAAAAACAGAACCCTATATTATCTTAGATGTAAAATAATTTTGATAAAACACTTGAACTCCATTATTGAGGAAAATATCATTTCTACTACAAAAACTGTTTTCCTTTCTTAACATGTCATACAATTTTAAACTAAAAGAAGTTGATTAAAAATAAACTTGAAAACTTGTAAAGTAAGCTTCTTGGAATTAATATTTTCTAAAAATCCATTCATGCCGTATAAGTTAAAAAAATATTCTTCTCGTACTTTTGTCAGAAAAGTCAAAAAGTACCTCGTACGAAAAACGACAAAAGATTTCTTTCAAATCTTTTACTAAAAACACACCGAAGGGTAAAATTGGATATAAACTATTTTAAGCAGGATATAAATTTTACATATTGAGGAAACATGGATGTGGATGATAAAATATTCCCCAGTAAATTTTTATGTATAAACAATCTCTGATAAAAAATTGAGATTTCGAGATTTTCCCTTACCTTAGGTCTGATTTGCTTCGTAAGTGTCCGAACCTCCTCTTCTTTGAAGTGCTTCTTTGAGAACTCCTTTTAGGGCACTAAAATTGGTCTTTGAAGAAGACCAGGACCTCTAGGATGTCTCTAGGGAAGTGGAGAGGAGAAAATGGCAGGGTTTGGCTGAGCTTGAAGGCTCAAAGTGGTGTGAGGAAGAGAGGGTGGAGGTGCCCATTTATAAGGGAGGAGAGGGGTACCTTTGGAATAACTAAAACTATTATTTTATTATAAAGTCAAATTCGGTTTTAAATAGCTCCAAATTGATTTATTTTTAGGCTAAGGTGGGGATGGGTCGAACTCCTCTCATCCAATAGAATTTAGACAAGTTTAGGTTCCTATTTTAACCTTATCATGTAGATTTAACATTAAGTTAAATAATTTTACTTTTACCGTGTCTTCTTGTGTTCTTATACTATAAGGTTAATAAACATACTATATAAAGCCAAACGAACCCCAAGTTGTTTATTATTAATATATATAACCTTATATAAGTCATTTGGCCGAAATTTATATTTTTAGGAATAAATTAACAATTAATAATATAATATTTGTTTTAAACACTATTTTATGTCAATTTTGACACTATTTAGTAATTGATTTTTGTGAAAATCATAACCGAATGATAAGATAGAAAAAAGTAAATTAAATCAATACTAACATGTCATATTAACCTAGAAAATTAGTAGAATGCATAAAAAGTCTCAAATTATATTTATTTGGGTATTTATTACATCAATTAGGTCAATATTTCATTAATAAGATAATTACTGCATCATCGTTGTGTCATAAATAAATTAAATTATTTATTGTCTAAAAATTACAAATAAAATACCATTATGTAGGAAATCTTTTTAGATTTCTAAATAATGTTCATAGTCTAATTTATCTTATGTATAACCCCATAATAAAAATTATTTACTTATTAAACATTGATTTTAATTCTTTTAACTCTTCTTTGAATTAAATAATAATAATTGTCCTAATCTAATTCAAGTGGGCCTAAATGGTCATATTTTATTCCTAAGAATGTTTTTGGTGCATTACACTTATCCAATAGAATTAGGACATGTGTTAGGGTAATAATAATATAATTTTTACCCTTAATTACCCTATTCACTTTTAACCGTGGTAAAAAAAAGTAAAAAGTTACTATTCACCAAAAATTATTTTCATCTCATTGAACCAAATTTTACTTACTGACATCAACCGTGTCTCTCGGATTTTTGAAATTCCACTCAAAGAAGCGGTAAAATTATGTTTTATGAAGAATTAATTTTTTTTAACTACCACTTAGTGGTGTCACTATTCATCAAAAAATGAAAGTTTCCAGAAAAATACCAAAAATTAGGCCTAAGCTATATTTGATAGTATAAATTCAAAAATGATGTCTATTTTACCAAATTCAAAACATATCATTTGCATTAATTAATTTAAATATTAATTCCCGTTGTCAAAACAAATAGCGTGTTTTTAAGAGATAATAACTATCAAAAGATTGACACTTGTGTATGTCTGGTTTAAATGTAGAATTACATCCAATGGCCAACATTGTATTAAATTGTAAAAATATATTTTAAATATACTTTAAAACCACTCAAATTAATAATTTATCACTATTAATTATTTCAATTAAAAAAGTTGTTTTTAATTAAAATTTAGTAATTTTCACTATTCATCAGAATATGAAAGTTATTCGAAAAGTACCAAAATTTCACCCTAAGCTAATTTCGATTTTCCAAATCCAAAAATTAATTCCATTTTGAAAAGTAAAATTTACAAAATTTCAAAAAGTGGTTATTACTATTCATAACGGCTAGTTTTAATAATATTTTAATAGCATATTGTTGTTTAGTGAAACTCGTTATTGCGTACTACACATGCTATCGAGGAAGGTCGTGATTGTGTGTAATGCAAGGCAAGTCAAGGATGCGTGTTGTGCAAGCTCCTTTTGGTGTAGCGTACAACACAAGACATTAATGAAATTAAAAAGAATATTTTTCATAAAATCTCAGGGTGTTACATTCTGCCCCCCTTAAAATGAATTTCACCCTTGAAATTCGTTAGGGTTATAAATGGTTTACTATTCGAAATTTTCTTTGATAGAAACCCACATCATAAAACGGAATACCAAACCCAATCTTTAAAAAAAAGTATGAAACATAACGGTTACCCAAATAAACTAATCACTGGGTTTCCACATATGTGAAAACATTGATATGGAAGAGAAATCTAACCATCATGTTCTGATGGAGAGTGGTAGAGAACATGGCTATGGAAAAGACAGCAATCACAATGCCATAAATTTGTGACGATATAAGGTAACATCTGATTAATCAGATATAAGAGCACTAGGACAACATTTTTGTTTTTCATGATCATTTCCCTAAAGTTGATGAAATTGGAATTAGAAGAAATACTTTCGTGATTTCGGTATAGTCTCACCTTTGGCCGTTCTTTGGACAATTTCCACTTCATCTCTTAAAGAAATGAAGTTGAATTTGTCATTCATGATGTGTTAGCAGATCATCTGATAGAATGATGGGTTATTCCATCACTTTCAAACAAAAGGTTAGGAAAAGTTATAAGTCCATCTTATGGTTAGATTAATCGTATATGGTTCCAAAAATGAACTTATACATCATATATCAAACCGCTTAATAAAATAAAACTAGTTTCTACTAACCAAGGACTTCCTATAGGCCAGTGGTAGGCGATAAAGGCCAGTCGCACTTTGGTTGTGGGTTCGATTCCCACAGCCTTGTCCGACGCGATGGGTTGTCACCCGTCCTGCTGTTTGTCCTTTTTCTAAAACTATATTACTATGACATCCCATCAATAATATCGAAAAAACTTCTATCCTTAAACAATACTAACTTATGTCCAACATAATCTATTCCAATCGTTAGGCTTATCCATAATACTGCATTCCACTCTCATAATATAATGGAAATGATTACCAGAGATTTAATACCATCATTGATCCCCATATATCATAAGATATGTCTTTTTGGTCACATTCCAAATATTCAAAGGCCTTAATCATGTATTCTCTTGAATTCCCATTGAACCTTAGTGAAAACATGAATGTAGTTAAAAGTTAACACTTTATACATACCAAAATCCTCAAAATTCAATATACTCAAACCATGATATCACTTAGTCCTTATATCAATCATGAGCTCATGAATACAATAAAACATCTCATTATCTTATTTTTACTTCATTATGCGCATATCATCTACTTGACAAAAATATCGGAATAACCTTCCATGGTTACTGGTACCATTCAACATATACATTCAAATAATTTTAGGAAAAACAATAGTGTAACAATCCTTAGATGATTCTTTATTCCATTATACCATTAAATATACAACATAACTCTCGATAAACATACAATCATTCCACTAACTTCTAAAACAACTGACTGAGCTTCAACACTTCTTTCAACTCATATATCATTTGTAGTCTCCTCATCATCATCCACATAAATACTACCCATATAACCATGCTGATTCTCTTCATGAGATTTTCCATTAGGGCATTGGTTTGCATAATGCCCGTACATTCCACATTTAAAACATTTAACCATTGTTGGTGTCATAGAAATACCATTATCCCCATCCCCGGTGTTAACTGAACCTTTTCCTTTGCACTTACTGGCTTTTTGTCCTTCGTTTCCACACCCAAAGCATCTTCCAGTTCTTTTGAAACATTCTCCTTGATGCCTCTTCCCACATTATTTGCATAGGGGAAATTGAACTTTCTTTCCTCTATGATCATCTTGAAACTCCATCTTTCTCTTATTAGACGAGTCAGTAAACTTACCAAATTTTACTTTATTGATCATATTATGAGATTACTGATTCGGCATAATAATGATGTTTGGACTTCCAAATCCCATTTCATTTGGTTTCTCATGAAGAATATCATTCCATTGTCTGTCATATCCTCCATTATCGTGAATCTTACTGTTTCCAGCCATATTCTAAAACCCAAAAAGAATAGTGTGAGAGGAAAAAATCATAAAAAAGGGGGGGTAACTTCAATATATAACATCTTTGGTTTAATCTAATATCGTTACCATAGTTCTAGGACTATATCCTATACGTATACTTATCCTTAGGGACATCCCTAGACATACCTTAGAAATATCTCTAGGGATCTCACTAACGTTCACGCATCCTAGTTTCCAAAGGTTGACTAAACATTTCCTCTGATACCAACTGTAGCAGTCTGGAATTACATCCAGTGGACTATAATTGATAGCTATCAGGTCACTCCATGGGTGGCTACACCCCCTAGGTGGGACACACCACCATCCCTAGTGGCAACCATTTCCTCATGAAGCCCTTGGGCGGAGAGCCATGCTTCGTCCAACGCTCACATGTGAGAGTTCCCAAGGATCGGATACATTCCTACCTCATTTGCCTCTGATACGAACTGTAGAGACCCAAAGCTTGTTGTACATGGACATTACATTACTTTTGTGTAATACTTAGTACAAAACAAAAACACACACACAAGGATCGTAATAGTTTAGTGTCTTTGGAAACTCTGAATATAATCTTCTAATCGTGGGGAAATATATTCAACATCTCCCATAAAGATCTTCCTTTTTTTTACATAAAACCTTTATTTATATCCTGGGGAAATGAAAACATAAAAGGGTGAGCTCAAATGCTCAGTAAGGGTAAACAAAAGGAATATCAATCACATCATATTCATAAGAACATAACATTTTGGAAATCTTAACCTGCAAAAGAGAGCCTTATTTCATAACATGGGATAAATGATAGTAGTGAAATGAAATCCCAATAATAATAAAATAGAACATTAAACATTGTGGAATACAAACATAATCATTGAGAATCATATATTATTAGTCAAGACTCATTGAAAAGACTATCTTAGTGGACAAAGTCCATTTCCGAACCGAGTCACCCTCGTTTCAGTCCTGTTTCACTGAACCTGTATAACCTATCGTTCCAGCCATGTCTATCTCGTGAGATATAAAATCTTTACCCAATGCATTGAAGGGAGATATAGGTCCCACACATCTCATAATGATACCATTCTTATGTGTGCCACAAAATCTTAAACCATACATCATTGCATAACCCATGTAATAAAAATGGTATTCTTAAACAGCATTACATCATAAAACAATTCATATAAGATAAAGGTTTTCATAAAAATAATTCCACCACAACATAATCAAATCAATGTAATAATAGGGATAGAAACAGAACCCTATATTATCATAGATGGAAAATAATTTTGATAAATCACTTGAACTCCATTCTTGAGGAAAATATAATTTCTACTTCAAAAATATTTTTCCTTTCTTAACATGTCATACAATTTTAAACTAAAAGAAGTTGATTAAAAATAAACATGAAAACTTGTAAAGTGAGCTCCTTGGAATTAATTTTTTTAAAAAATCCATTCATGCCATATAAGTTAAAAAAAACATTATTCTCGTACTTTTGTCAGAAAAGTCAAAAAGTACCTCGTACAAAAAACGACAAAAGATTCCTTTCATATCTTTTACTAAAAACACACCGAAGGGTAAAATTGGATATAAACTATTTTAGAAGGATATAAATATTACATATTGTGGAAACATGGATGTGGATGATAAAATATTCCCCAGTAAATTCTGAAGTATAAAAAATCTCGGATAAAAATTGAGATTTTGAGATTTTCCCTTACCTTAGGTCTGATTTTCTTCGTAAGTGTCCGAACCTCCTCTTCTTTGATGTGCTTCTTTGAGACCTCCTTTTAGGGCACTAAAATTGGTCTTTGAAGAAGACCAGGACCTCTAGAATGTCTCTAGGGAAGTGGAGAGGAGAAAATGGTAGGGGTTATCCGAGATTGAAGGCTCAATGTGGTGTGAGGAAGAGAGGGAGGAGGTGCCCTTTTATAAGGGAGGAGAGGGGTACCTTTGGAATAACTAAAACTATTATTTTATTATAAAGTCAAATTCAGTTTTAAATATATCCAAATTGATTTATTTCAAGGCTAAGGTGGGGATGGGTTGAAATCCTCTCATCTAATAGAATTTAGACAAGTTTTGGTTCCTATTTTAACCTTATCATGTAGATTTAACATTAAGTTAAATAATTTTACTTTTACTGTGTCTTCTTGTGTTCTTATACTATAAAGTTAATAAACATACTATATAAAGACAAACGAACCCAAAGTTGTTTACTATTAATATATATAACCTTATCTATGTCATTTGGCCGATCCTTAGATTTTTAGGAATAAAATAACAATTAATAATATAATATTTGTTTTAAAAACTATTTTATGTCAATTTTGACACTATTTAGTAATTGATTTTTGTGAGAATCATAATAGAATGATAAGTTAGAAAAACGTTAATTAAATCAATACTAACATGTCATATTAACCTATAAAATTAGTGGAATGCATAAAAAGTCTCAAATTATATTTATTTGGGTATTTATAACATAAATTATGTCAATATTTCATTAGTAAGATAATTACTGCATCATCGTTGTGTCATAAATAAAATAAATTATTTAATGTCTAAAAATTACAAATAAAATACCATTATGTAGGAAATCTTTTTATCTTTCTAATGAATTTTTATTGTTGAATTTATCTTATGTATAACCCAATATTAAAAATGATTTACTTATTCAACTTTGATTTTAACTCTTTTAACTCTTCTTTGAATTAAATAATAATAAATATCCTAATCTAATTCAAGTGGGCCTAAATGGTCATCTTTTATTCCTAATATTGTTTTTGGTCGAATTACACTTATCCAATAGAATTAGTACATGTGTTAGGGTAATAATAATATCATTTTTACCCTTAATTACCCTATTTACTTTTAACCGTGGTAAAAAAAAGTAAAAAGTTACTATTCACCAAAAATTATTTTCATCTCATTGAACCACATTTTACTTACTGACATAAACCGTGTCTCTCGGATTTTTGAAATTCCACTCACAGAAGCGGTAAAATTAAGTTTTATGAAAAATTCTTTTTTTTAACTACCACTTAGTGGTTTCACTATTCATCAAAAAATTAATGTTTCCAGAAATATACCAAAAATTAGGCCTAAGAAATATTTGATAGTATAAATTCAAAAATGATGTCTATTTTACCAGATTCAAAACATATCAGTTGCATTAATTAATTTAAAAATTAATTACCATCGTCAAAACAAATAGCATGATTTTAAGAGATAATAACTATCAAAAGATTGACACTTGTTTATGTCTGGTTTAAATGTAGAATTACATCCAATGGAAAAAATTGTATTAAATATTAAAAATATATTCTAAATATACTTTAAAACCACTCAAATTAATAATTTATCACTATTAATTATTTCAATTAAAAAAGTTGTTTTTAATTAAAATTTAGTAATTTTCACTATTCATCAGAATATGAAAGTTATTCGAAAAGTACCAAAATTTCACCCTAAGCTAATTTCGATATTCCAAATCCAAAAATTAATTCCATTTTGAAAAGTAAAATTTACAAAATTTCAAAAAGTGGTTATTACTATTCATAACGGTTAGTTTTAATAATATTTTAATAGCATATTGTTGTTTAGTGAAACTCGTTATTGCGTACTACACACGCTATGGAGGAAGGTCGTGATTGCGTGTAATACAAGGCAAGTCAAGGATGCATGTTGTGCAAGATCCTTTTGATGTAGCGTACAACACAAGACATTAATGAAATTAAAAAAAATATTTTTCATAAAATCTCGGGGTGTTACACTTCTAATCTTTTTTTTCCTATTAGACAAAACCCTCTTCTCTCTCCTTCCCATTGCAGAGTATGAATAAACCTTAAAGCATGCATATGACATAAGAATTTTTACGGAGTTTACCCTCACTGGGCTACGTCCAAGGGGAATACACCAGCAGTGTGCTATTGTACCAATTCCAATATTAGCACACTACTTTTTATAAGTTTGTAGTGGACTCACTGTACCTCTTGGTTTACAACCACTCACACTATGAAAGCTCACTTCTCTCTCAATTGATGTATGATCACTACTTATTCAGAATATCCACTCACATTTAAAGACTTGTAGTTCACTTCATTATCAAAAATGAATGCATCTTCCTATGTATGTAGATGCTCTATTGAAGTTCCACTATCATCCACTGATGAATATAACTTTACCACAAATGTAACAGGAAATATTCCAACTTTCCGTGCAACCATAGAGTGATTGATGTGCTTCTCTATGTCTGGTGTTCTTCTTTTAAACATGGAACTCTTATTCAAGCTTGGTGCTCAAGTGTCACCAAACCACTTTTGTGACATCGCCTTCTTCAACTCTGAATTTGGGAGACTCACACCCTTCTACTCCCAAACTAATATTGGCACGCAACCGTCAACTAGTGCACAACTTCTGAGTATCTAAATATTTGTGTGACCAAACCACCACTTGCATGACCGAAACACCTATGCAAATGGAGCTCTAATTTTCGATAAGTGTTAAAATCCGTAAAAAATGAGGATAGGTACCCTTCTATTTAAAAGCATTTTGGGTACCCAGAGTGCCAGCGTGCATGTCTCCTCTCGGTGCGTAAGTCAAGCCGCCCGAGTCTCTGTCACCGTAGCCACTTGCGCGACCAAACCAAAACATGGGTTCCCATATTTACTTTTACATATTTAAAAGTTTTGTTCCTAAAGAACATATGGCGTGCAAGTTTCCATGCTTCCAAGAAACTGGAGCACAAGTCCCTTTTATAAAAACACTTTTCTCCATTCGTCGATTTTGAGGCCCAAAAATTTAGCAAACACTGAAAAACGACAGCACCTTGTATCTGCCCTTTTTGTACCGCCTCCGGATCATCCATCCCTTTATCGAGGTTCTTCAATAAATCAAGGATTGTTAACAACACCCCTTGAACTTGACATGTCAACATGAAAACCCCATTGGTCAAAAAATTTGTACATCATGGTCTGCTTTGTCAAAAAACACAACATGAAGGTCCACTTTGCCAATAAACAAAATCACTTAATAAATGCTACAATGATACATTGAGGGATTTTTTACCAACCGAAATTAAGTAAACAAATGAATATTTAGTCATATTCTTCGACAAAGTAAAATTCATCAATGGTAAATATTATAAACCTATAAAAATAAATTGAAAACGTAGGATGTGAATTTAAAATTCCCAGAAATATGTTTTAAAACAATTAATAATTCTTTTTAAAATATATACTTGAATTAAGAAGACATACTAAAAATTATATTTTCATAATATTTGAAATCAAACTAAATAAAAATTTAATACTACTAATTTCTCAAAGTAATTATAACTAAAAATAAGGTTGAGATTTCTCCATTTAAAATAATAATTTTTGGTGGGTCATTTTTGATACTTGATTGACCACAATAAAAACCATAAGTCTAGAAGTAATAAATCATATATAAAAATTTTCTCTTGAGAATTATGGTTTTTCTCACCATATCATTAGATAACATACTAGTGAATATTTTTTAAAACATATTTAATGGAACATATTTTTTCAAACCTGACACAAAACATTTAAAAAATACATATATAATATTATTTTTTAAAAAGAAAATAACCTTCCCCATCACATGTAATCTGCATATTCATGAGATTCTCTGAAACAATTTTAAGGAGAATCCCATTAATGAAATTACTATCATTATTTATAAATCATAAGTAAAATGTATAAATAATTAAATGCATAATTGATCTAATAATTCATAGGATGTCATTTATAATTTAGATGATGGACATAATTAAGTATGAATGACATACCTAGGGGTGAAGATAAAATTTTTCACATGAAATGATAACTTTTTTAGGAATAGAACATAAAATGATAACTAATATCGTTTAAAAACGATGTTTAAACAAAAATATAATCCATAAATTGATAGATTAAGAAGAAATTATACATTTAAATATATATTTAGAAATAAAATATAAACACCTTTTTATAAGTAAATTGATATGAATATATGTTTACACATAAATATAAATAATTAAACCTTATACATAAAATAGTGTTTTTAAATCACATGAAAAACCTTAGATACATTATTTATTGCAACATATTAGCTCAGAGATAAAATTAAAAAAACTATATTTATTAAAATCTGAAATATAGAAAGATAGACACACACACAAACACAAAGATATATATATATATATATGAATATATTTATAAACAAAAAAATTTAACCAATAATAAAATTAAACCCTCGCAAACCATAGTCTTAGAATTAAAATATAAAACAAAAACCCTTGTCTTATAACATCTAAAAATACTAAGTTATTTAGAAAGATATAAATTCAAGCACACATGCACAAACACACACATAGATATATATATATATATATCTATGTGTATAACTTTTTGAAATAACATAATTTCATAAAAAATAATTAAATCATTACAAACCATAGGTTTTAGAAATAAATATTTAAACCATAACCCTTATCATATATTTTCTAAAAATATATAAACAAATGTTTATAAATATATATATATACATAAATACATATATATATATACATACATATATATATATATACATATATATACACATATATATTAAACTTACACACACACATATATGTAAATCATTGTAAAACGGTGATAATTTGATGAAATAAAATAAAAACTTACAAGGTTTTGGATTTAATGAGGGATGCTAGATTCTGTAATTTGAGTAGATCAAAAAATGGGTGACTTGGGAAGATATGGGTCGAATGTCTTGAGTTAAAATAGGGATATATATATATATATATATATATATTGTATCCCATGTTTCAATTTGAAAATATGGCAATTGAAAACTGAAATTGATCAAAATATTAGTAAAAAATGATAAATAGTGGGAAATTATAATCAATTCGGGTTGATTAATAATATATATATATATATATATATTCAAAACGTGTAGGGGAATAAAGGAAATGGTATCAAGATTTTGTTTAAAATAAAATCGTTTCAACCATTGCTATGAAAAAAGAAGGGAGATAGTTCCACAGTGGGAGGATGCATCAACGATAGAGAAGAATGGATAACATGTGACTGGCCTAATGTGCAATGTGTACTGTTGTGGTGTGACCTAGTTTCCATTGGATAAGACAATCATGGATTGATTGGGAGGTTGAGATCATGCTTGGACAAATTAGAAGGCTACTAATAGACCCAACCTGTGGAAAAGGGTTAGTTTCATCCAAGAGGGGACAAGGAGCCTAGATCACACCTGGTCTAAATCGGATGGCTAAGCTTCCTCTCATTGTATCCCATAGAAAAACAACCCTTCATTTGATTTTCATCTTTTTGTATCTGCTCTTTTTAACAAAATGTGTTATAATAATTTTAATTTCAATGATTATGACACAAAATATAATAATTTTATAAAAGTAATTTAATCATAATTTATAATGAAAAAACTAATTATTATAAAATAAAATATATATGACTTTTTGAAAATAAAAAACTATAACCAAATTTATTATATATAATTATTCATTAAATCATATAAATTATTTATATATTTTGGAATTAAGAAAATTACTCATTCAAAATATTTTATTAAATAAACTTCAAATTATTGTATACATATTTTTAGAAAAATAATAAAAAAAAATTGGTCATAATGACGCAATTTGTTTAAAATAAATTTGAATACTATAAATAATAAGTATAAATAATTATAATTATTATAATTATATTAATTAAAAAAATTAATTCCAATGACTAACAAATATTATTAGTTTATTTTAGTTATAAAAAAACTTATTTGATAGTATAGTTTTTTTATAAAAATATTTTTGTAATTTCTCATTTGTTACATTATTTTTCCATCAAAACATTCTTCCATCTGAATTCATTTGTTAGACTCTAGAAAATTCTGAATTTACATATTCAGAATTATGAAAAGTAGGAATGATAAACTCTAAACTCTAACTCTTCGAAAAAACATCTAATCACCAAATATTTCAAGACCATTTCTTTGATACCATGTCTAATGACCTGAGACCGCGCTTCTCGACTCAGTTCTTAAAAATGTTTTTTATTTTTTAAAAAAAGATAAAAAATTTCCTATACCATTTACAATTATAAGAAATTTTACCATTTTATGTTCCAGAGAATTATATTCAAATATTACAATTTAAAGAAACTATAAAAAATGAAATTAAATAAACAAAATAATCATTGGTGTACTACCTCTACATAGAAAAATAAATCACTGATAAATCTATTTAACTTGTAAAATGAATTTGAAACATAGGGTGAGCAATTAGAATGCCCTTGAAGGGGTTTTAATACAATTAATAAATTATTTTAAAACATTTCCTTGAAGTAACCATACATAATTAAAATTTTATTTTCATATCATTTAAAATATAAATAAATAAATATAGAAAACCCTTAATTTTTGAAAATAATTATAATTGAAATGAAATTTTTTATTTCACCATTTAAAATAATAATTTTCTATGGGTCATTTATGATACTTAGTACACAATAATAGAAACCATAAAACATCAATTAATAACTCATATGGTACTATGTTCCATTAAGACATATTGGTTCACTCCCCATATCATCACATAACATACTAGTAGAAAATTTTGAAAACTCTTTCAATGGACTTGCATTCCTTAGTCCTAACCAAAAACATTTAAAAAAATCCTACATAATATTTTATTCTTTAAAATAAAAAAACCTATATTATAACATGACATCAACATATTTTTGAGAGTTTCTCAAATATTTTTTAAGAGAATCCCATGCCTGAAATGATTGTCATTATTTCTAAATGATAAATAAAATGGATAAAGAATTAAACACATACATGATCTAACAATGAATGAGATTTCATTTATTATTTCTATAATGTACATACCAAATTATTCACGACATACCATGGGGTGATGATACAATTTCACACATGAAATTATAGCTTGTTTATGATTGGTACCTAAAATAATAACTATTATAATTTAAAAACTAATTTTTCAAATAAAAATAAAATATAAAATGATTGATTGTGAATAAATTTTATATTTTTATAATAATTTGAAAATAAAATATTAACCCCTTTCTAATAATAAATTTATATTCACACACACACACACACAGATATATATATATATATTCATAAATATAAATCATTATAACTTATACATAAAATGATATTTTGAAAAAAAAAATACCATTTTATAAAAAACTTTCATACATCATATTAGCATAGAGATAAAATTAAGAAAAAAACTATTTAATAAAATATCAAAGATGTCAATATTGATACCTATACATACATACATATATCTTTATAGTCAATATAATTTGACCAATAATAAAATAATGCCCATGAAACTATAGGCTTAGAATTTAAATTTAAAATAAAAACCATTATCTAATAACATCTGAAAATATTTATGTTGTATAGACATATATAAATTCACACACACAGACACACAGACACACACAGAGACACACACACACACACATATATATATTTAAATAAATATTATTAGATAAAAAATAAATAAACCCTTACAAATGATAGGTTTTAAAAGTAAATATTTATATCGTAACCCTTATCATATAATTTATGAAAATAGATAGTCATATATATATATATGTAATATATATATATATACATATAAATGTAAATCATTGTAAAATGAAGACAATTTAATAGAATAAAATAAATCCTCACAAGGATTTGTATCAATCAAGGGATGCAAGCTTCTGGAATTCGAGCAGAACAAAATTGGGGGATATGGGAAGATGAGGGTCATGTTTTGTTGGGTGCTAACAGGGACATATATATATATGTATATATATGTATATATATGTATATATATATATGTGTGTGTGTGTGTATTATATCCCATTTTTCAATTATAAATGATGAGAAATAAAATTCAGAATTGACCAAATCTTATTAAACAAAATGATAATTACAGAAAAATTAAAACCAATTCGGTTTGATTGAATATATATATATATATTCAAACATTTTAGGGGAAGACTTGACTTGGGATTGGGATCTGGTTTAAAATTAAACTGTTTGTGTCATTGCTATGGAAAATTATGGGTTTTGTGGACATGGTGGGAGGGGACATCGATGAAGGAGATGATTAGAGGGCTGGCGGGTGACCTACTGTGTGACATAGACTAGTGCAGCATGACCTAGTTTCCCGAATATAAGACATCCAAGGCTTGAATGTGTGGTTGAGATCACACCTATACAAATTGGATAACAGGTAATACACCCTTCTTGGGAAAATAGATATTTTTAACAGGGAGGGTACGTGGGCCTTATATCGTGCCTGGTCGGAATTGGAGTACTATGGTTCCTACCACGAAGACCCATATAAAAACACTACATCATCCAAATACCAACTTTTTTGTATGTCATTTTTAAAAAAATGTATTATATTAATCATTATTTCAATGTTTATAAAACAATTATAATTTATTAAAAAGTAAGTTAATCTTAATTTATAATTCACATAATAATAATAACAATTTGATATATATATATATGATATTTTGAATATAAAAATATATAAAACCAAATAAATTATATATAATTATTCATCAATTTAGTTGAATTAACTACATATTTTATAATATAGAAAAATATTCAATCAAAATATTTTATTAAATAGCCTACATTTTCTGTTATCCTTATTTTTATAAAAATATTGAAATATTATTTTAAAAAAATTTCACTATTAATTTAAAATAAATTTGAATACTATAATGAAATTATATAATTTATTATAAGTATTTTTATTAAGTGAATTAAAACACATAATTTCAACGTCTAAAAATATTATTAGTCGGTATTAACTATAAATAAATACATGTGATAATATATTTTTAAAATAAAAATAAGATAGGAATTTCTAGGTTTTTATATGTATTGGAACTAGATGGTTTGAATATAAAATTAAATGGAAAGAAATATCATTCCCTATATTAGGTATAAACATGAATCTCACTTCATGTGGTCATTAGAAAACATTATCCAACACAATAGTATGAAATGAAATTTCTTTCGCTTTATAGATAACATTATCCTCATTTTGAGAATACATGAATTAATATTTGTCATAAAAATTTAAGACATAGAGAATATTTTTTTTTTATTTTCATAAAAAACAAAAAACCATCCTAGAAAACTCAAAAAGAAATTCAGTAATAACTCTATTAAATTGATATAGATAAGATTTACTTCCTTTCCAAGATCAATTCAACACTTAGTACCTACATAATTAGTTTTTTTTAAATTATTGATGCCCCTTAATCGTTTATCATTGATTTCCCCAAACTATTTTGAAGGTTGAATGTTCTTTTGATCATGTAACAGGGGTCAAAAGGATTCAAATTGAGTGATAAATAGGATAAACTGTTGTATTTAATTAATTTCTATCATCTGCTTTCCTAAAATTGAATATCCTTATAGAATAAAAATATCTACTTGAAATATTGAGATTTTTGAAAGATGATATCTAAATTGAAAAAGATAAAATAACTATTAAGGAATGTCTAGTAAGGAGAGTCCTTTAGTGTTATAATGGGTATAAGTTAGTAATTATCCTAAGGGTGATAAGAGGTGTTTCTTTATTGATTGGGTCACAAACATTCATTGGTTAATGGTCTTGTTTTGTGAATATACCAATAGGGTGTAACCACTATATACGTTACATTGGTATTTCTATTCACTTAAAATGGGTTTTGTTTTATATTATATATAACAACCTTGGATGAGAAGGAAATGAGACTATTTTAATATATATGTAATTTAATAGATTTTATGAAACAAAGTGTGATTGATTCTGATATATGATGTGGGATAGTTAATCCATTCACTTTAATAATGGGTGGCCTATATTTATTAGTGAGTGATCAGTTATAATATTATTATTAAAGTATTACACCATAGGATGACATGTTCTAGATAGACCGATTAAATTTACAATACCCATTTCAAGTCTACTTCTTAGGTCGATTTATAGTTTCACAAGGAGATCATACTAGTATATAAACATGTAAACTACTTTTTTACTATTACCCAATTTTATTCTATGGTATATCCTTGATTAAACGATTATAATTAACCATTGATGTTTGATCATGGTTGGCTAGTGATTCAAGGTATTTGGGTTATTACATGATTACATGAAATTAATTCATTCATTCTCATCTTACAGTGTTACTAATTTTATCATGAATATAATAGTAGGAGGGTTTTGTAACTATATTATAATTGAATTAATTCCCTGAATAATGATACACATTCTCTTCTAGGGGATAAAATATCTAGTAGAGAAGGAAATACAGGGTAATATTTTACCGTACAATAATCTTTCTAAAATGAATACTCACCAATGATATTGTTCTAAGATTAGAAGAAAAAATAATATCTATCCTAACAAATAAGAAGTGTCGAAGAAGTAAAAGTGGAGAACCCCCAATTTTATTCATTATTTATGATAAAGATAATTAAAAGGACATGTAATAACATTTCATGCACCAAAAACATTTGGAAAATTTCTTCTTCAATAAAATTCAAACGACCCCCTAGCCTCTAGATTAACAACCACCAGAGAAATAACAAACTCTCTACTCTGAATAATTTGAACTTATTAGTGCATATATGAGTGTTTTTGTCCTGATATTTATGAACAAAGAGTAAGTTTAAACTGATATGTCTGTGTCACTTATACTTCACTTTCATCCACTATTGATATTTATGAACCAATAGTGTGAATACCACCTGGATTTCCTTCTATTAACTTTTTAAAAAATTCCTAGAATTCCCCTATTCATTATTTCATTCATTTTCATTTTAATAAGAATTTATCCTCATATTTAAATATAATATTACTCTTATATTGTTTGAAAATCATCATGACCCCCAATAGATAGATCATAAATAATCCTTTCTTACGTGGAGTAAATTCACTCGTACAACCCCTTTGGTTATGAGTATAAAATACTCATTTAACTCTATGGACATCCTCTTTAATGATATAAAATTGAAACATATGAGTCATAAGACTTTAATTCTCCATGGAATGGTCATTTCCACTATATCGTATACCATATATATTTCACAAAACCCATAAACACATGTTTTTTTGACTACTTTATAATAATCATTTTACCTACACCCATGACATGGTGTAGCGATAATCATGGAATAATCCATTTCCATAAAAAATTACTTTTAGTATACCCAACCTCCAAGAACAATATTCCAATATCAAATTCATATTTAGATCCCCAATACTCTATACCTATGACCATGAGGCTATAAAAATCTTGAATCCAACATTATATAATCATTTATAAATCCCACACCATAATATTAACACCTATTAGGACCCTTACAATTTTTAATTAGTATTATGAAAATTAATTATGGAATCCACCACCGTTTTCATTCCCTTAATTATTTATTTGTAATGATATCTTCAAATAAAATAATTACATTTAAGACAATATAATTTTTTCAATTTCATAAAATATATTACTTATATTAGGAATATTTATTGCTATTATATTATTTAATTCAATACCATCCACTAATATGTGCATGTATTTATTATAAAATCATGTTACAACATTGAAGTTGTAGAATCTTTGAGTTAATTAATCTAGATTAGATGGAAACCTTGAGGTGTGAAATAGATATTTATAGTTCATTAATTTACTTTAGATGTTTTTATTAACATCTTTACATCAATATATGTGATTTATTTGAATAATATTACCAATTTTGTATAATTTATTGTTTTACTAAAATTTTCACTTACTGTAATGTGTTACCAAAATTTTATGAGGTTTCATGTGGATATAAAACCTGAAATTTGATGTATTTTATAAAATTCATAAAAATGAAATGTCTGAATAGAACATGATATTTTGATTTGATGATTGTTTTTTATGTTTGATGACGAGTATTCAACTGGTGAGCATTGACTTTTTGAATATTATTTGATTTCCATTGTGTATTTGGTTATAAATTGTTAATTTTTTTTGGTGATATTAAAGTGTTTTTTTGTATTTATTTTATATAAGAATTTTATAATGGGTGAAGGGGTGATGGTGTAGTAGGACCACTTTTTCTTTTTTGATATTCTAAATGAGTTTTGGAGGGGAATACGAGTGTGTTGGGGGTGCATGGGAGTGTCAAGGGATGCAGAAGGGGGGTAGGGTGGTATGGGAGTGTAGAATGGTAGATGAGTGAATCATGGAAGATGGGGAGAGGGGAGTAGGATTTTAGTGGGAAGAGTAGTGTAGAGAGGTGAAATGGGGTGTCTTCGGGTGAAAGTAGTGCGCAGGGTGCCATGGGGTATAGGGGAACATTGGGAAAGATGTTATTTTTATTTTTAACAAGAAATTTAAAGATATTTACAACTTTTATAAAAGTTGTTTTAGTGTTAGATATTTTTACCAGAAACTAGAGGATGTTTCAAAAATTTACAAGCATGGAAGTATACCTAGTTACTTGGTTTTTATAACTCCAAAGCTGGTTCATTATCTAATTACATTGGCATGATTACAAAGAATCAAATCCCAAATGAATAATCAGTTTAGAAGTCTTAGAAATCAAGATTACATAAATTATAACCATAATAAATTTGGAAATATAAATTACAAACATGATACATAAATAAATTATATAAAAATTATCCTTGAAATATTATTCAATGATTTACTCTTCATTAACTGGATAATTGAAACATAATAAAGGTGTGGTCAAATGATCTGTAAGGGCAAGTAAAGTGGAAGAAATAATGAATCAATGAGAATAAATTATCATTAAAAGGTAAAAAATGATAACACATTCAATAAAAATAAATAGGTATGGAAATATATATATGTCAAGGTAGGAAACTAAAACACTTACCATTTATTTCATGAAATGAAATTAAATATATCCATAGATATGTTGACAAAAAAATGTAATGGATGATTAAAATTAAAACTATATGAGGGAAATTATTTCATTATGGAAATAATATCTAAGGCACATGAAAACCAATATCTTGAAGACCCTTCAACAAGATAGTTAAAAAATATGGATAGTACCTTGTTTAATTGGTCGAACTTATTAATTTAATGATAACCTATAAAAGCATCAAGTAGCTATATAATGTCTGAGATCCACCCATCACTGCTAGTATTTTTTTCATATTGAATAATAAAAATAAACAATATTCCCTCTCAAATCTTCATATTTAATAAAGAATACAAAATTATCAAAATTTCCCCAAAAAATCAAATAACTGTAAAAGTTGACAATGTATGTAAAATGTAATACAGTATAGGCAATACAAATATACATTGTATGATAATATTTAAATTAAATTAATTTTTAAATGAAAAATTATTAAAATATTGTGATTGTTTCAAGATAAGGTTAACAATAAGAAAAGGAAGTGTGATTTCAAAAATAATCATTAAGAACAAACATGAGGAGATTAATCTTTAAACAATCCAAAGTGTTCCATGAAACATTAAAACATTTGAATCATAATCTCTAGAAAGGTATAAAATTAAATTAAAATCATAATATCATGAAAATATGTTAATTCATGATATAAAATTAAAATGGAAGTATATACACTGAATAAAATTGAAGTGGTACATAATAACAAATAAGTCATTGTGAATTGTAAATTAATAAAAAATTTCTTTACAACTTGGGTGACATATGAATTCAAAAACCCAAAAGTAGTAATCATAAAATAAAATATCCAAATACCATTAATATAATATAATTTATGATATTACCTGTATGTATGGTAGTATTTACACCATATATATGAAATTAGGTGTACAATAATAAATTATGCATCACGAAAAGAAACGTGAGATAAGAATCCATTTCCATGACTTTACTTTGGTTCTGTGTTATTTAGCTTCATGTGTAGTTGTTTAAAATTTGTTAATAACTAATATCATAACTATAATGTTTTTTATAATAACATATATTAACTTATTATAATATTTAATTTCCCTTTTTTTAATAAACATTCATTAAATTCTATATTTCGGGGGGTAAATTGCCTAGTTTTCTTGATTAAGCTTTAACGTATTGTTTGTTTTTATTAATAATTATATCATGGTTTCATAATCTATAGAATGAAAGACATGAAATAATTAACATATAAAAACGTATATATATATTTATAAGAATCTACAATAATTGGAGATTATAAATGAAGTGCATCATTCATGGAGATTGTTGGTCGTACATACACATGATCGCTACCTTCATTTCATTGTTTAATTAAAAGAATGAAAAATAATTGGTTTATATGTATATTATAAATATAGTATCATATATATGTTATATATTTTACCTAGTTTTATTAAAAACATCCATTATATGTTCCATGTATGGATGAATGAGTCATATCGGTTTGAAGCGGTAGTATTCCACACTTCCTTAGACGAAATTATCATATTTAGACAAGATATAAAGAAAAAAAGGAATATTCTAAATAATAATTATATAATATTAAAGAAATTATTAATATCATATATATCATATATATCATATATAAACACTACTGGAAAAGGATGATTTACCAACAAATCTGAACCGTTGGGAAAGGCTAGAGAACCGCTGGTAAACCTTATACCAACGGTTCTAGGGAACCGTTGGTAAGTAAGTTGTTGGGATAACTTTTCACAACAGTTTACATAGAACCGTTGTGATAGGTTAGAAAATTTTTCCTATCCCAATAGTTCCCTAAACGGTTGGGAAAAGTTTTCCCAACGGTTTCCCTTGAACCGTTGGGAAAACCAACACTTTCCCATGGTTCCCAAAGGTTTCTTAAACCATTGGGAATGTATTTTTACCAACAGTTCCCATTGAACCATTGGTAAAAACATTCTATGAATTCCATGTCAATGGTTTGAAACTGTTGGCATAGGCTATACTGTGAAAATTGAAGAGCAGTCTACAATTTGCACATCAGCCTATAATTTGCACAGCACTGGTAATTCTCCAATCACCTTGTACCTTCAATAACCAACTAACACATATATATTGAGAAAAAATTCATACAAATTTAACATATAATACATCTAGAACTATACACATCTAGAATTAAATCATAATTCATATCTTAATTATAGACATATATAATTCATTTAAACATACACTTTTAAATGTTTCTTTCTGGAAATGATGTCCATTTTAAATAGAATACATACACTTGGAGTGATACCTGCCACACCATGCCACGGATTGAGGCATGGTTGACTCTAACACATCAAAAATTACCCATGAATCATGGTCCTAAAGTATCAACATATTCTTAAATAATTTGGTCGATTTTCCATATGTCAATTATTTTCACTTAAAATGTTGTTCATTTCAAAACAAAATGAGACACTTTGAGTGGTGTCGGCGACACCATGACTCGGATTAAGGCAGGGTTGAATAGTAAAAGTCACATATGATGCATGGATTGTTGTGATAATGTTTCAAAACATTCCGAATACATTTGGTCAGTTTTCCGTATGCCATAAGTTTTTAATTAAAATATTTTCCATTTCAAATAAATGTGACACGTTGAGTGGTTTTGGCCACATCGAGGCTTGTATTTGGGTGGGGTTGACTTGTACACATCACATATGACCCATGGATCATTTTCCTAATGTATCAACATAATCCTAATGTGTTAGGTCAATTTTCCATATGTCAGTTGTTGTTTTCACTTAAAATGATGTCCTTTTGAAACAAAAAAGAGACACTTTGAGTGGTGTAGGACACACCGCGCCTTGGATTGAGGCAGGGTTGACTCGTACACGGCACATATGACCCATGTATCATTGTCCTAAATTTTCAATTTAAACCTAATTCGTTAGGTCGGTTTTCCGAATTTCAGTTGTTGTTTTCACTTAGAATCATGTCCATTTTAAACAAAAGAGAGACTCATTGTGTGGTGCTAGCCACACCGCACCTCGGATTGAGGTGGGGTTGACTCAAGCACGTCATATATGACCCATTTATCATTATATTAATTTATCAACACAATCAGAATCATTTTGGTTAGCTTTCCATATGTACTTAAAATGTTGTCCATTTTAAACAAAAGAGAGACACTTAGAGTGATCCCAGCCACACTGTGACTCAGATTGAGGCGTGGTAGACTCTTACACATCACATATTACCCACGAATCATTGTCATATTGTTTCAACAAAATAAAAATGAGTTTGGTCGATTTACCATATGTTAGTTATTGTTTTTAATTAAAATGATGTCCATTTTAAACTATAGAGAGACACTTCAAGTGGTGCCGGAAACTCTATGCCTCAGATTGAGGCTGGGTTGACCCATACATGTCACATATGACCCATGGATATTTTTACTAATGTTTCACCAGAATCCAAATGCGTTTAGTTGGTTTTCCATATGTCAGTTGTTGTTTCCACTTAAAATGTTGTCCATTTCAAATAAACCTAAGACACATTGAGTGGTGTTGACCACACCGGGCCTCAGATTGAGGAGGGGTTGACTCGTACATGTCACAAATTACTCATGGAACGTTTTACGAAAGTTTTAACAGAAGAAAAATTCATTTGGTTAGTTTTCCGTATGTCAGTTGTTGTTTTCAAGTAAAATGTAGTCCATTTTAATCTATAGAGAGACGGAGTTCAAGTGGTGTCAGCCACACCGCACCTCTTATTAGGCTAGGTTGACTCGTACACATCACATATGACTCATGGATTGTTTCCCTAATGTTTCAATGGATTATGAAACCGTTTGGTCAGTTTTACGTATGTCAGTTGTCGCTTTCACATAAAATGATTTCCTTTTAAAACAAAAGAGAGACACTTTTAGTGGTGCCAGCCACACCGAGCCTCAGATTGAGGTGGGGTTGACTCTTACATGCCACATATGACTCCTGGACCATTTTTCTAAAGTATAAACTCAATCTGAATGCGTTTGGTCAGTTTTCCGTATGCTAGTTGTTATTTTCACTTAAAATGATGTCCATTTTAAATAAACAAGAGACACTTTGAGTGGTGCCGGCCACATCGGGCCTCTGATTGAGGCAGGGTTGACTCATACATGTCTCAAATGTGTCATTGAACGTTTTCCTAAAGTATCAACACATTAAGAATGTGTTTGGTCGGTTTTCCGTATGTCAGTTGTTGTTTTCACTTAAAATGATGTCCATTTTGAACAAAAGAAAGATACTTTGAGTGGTGCCGACAACACCATGACTTGGATTGAGGCGGGGTTTACTCGTACATGTCACATATGACCCATGGATCGTTGTTCTAAATTATCAACACAATCCGAATGCGTCTGGTCAGTTTTCCATATGCTAGTTGTTATTTTCACTTAAAATGTTGTCCATTTCAAAAAAACATGAGACACTATGAGTGGTTCCGGGCACAACGAGACTTCGATTGAGGCAAGGTTGACTCGTACATGTAAAAAATGACCCAAGGGTCATTTTTACTAAAGTATCAACTCAATCTGAATGTGTTTGGTCAGTTTTCTATATGTCATTTGTACTTTTCACTTAAAATGCTATCCATTTCAAACAAAAGTGATACACATGGAATATTTTTGGCCACACCACACCTCAGATTGAGGCGGGGTTGAATCGTGCACATCACATATGACCCATGGATCATTGTGCTAAAGTATCAACACAATCAGAATCCGTTTGGTCGGTTTTACGTATGTACATAAAATGTCATCCATTTTAAACATAAGAGAGACACATAGAGTGATCCCGACCACACCGCGACTCCAATTGATCCGGGATTTACTCATACAGGTTACATATGACCCATGGATCGTTGTGATAAAGTATCAACAGAATCCAAATGCGTTTGGTCAGTTTTCTGTATGCTAGTTTTTCTTTTTTACTTAAAATAACAACCATTTTAAATAAAAGAGACACAATTATAGTTCTACTGGCCACACCGCACCTCATATTTAGACAGGGTTGACTCGTACACTTCAAAAATTACCCATAGATCATTTTCCTAAAGTATCAACATAATCAAAATTCATTTGGTTGGTTTTCCGTAGGATAGTTTTTATTTTCAGTTAAAATGTTGTCTATTTCAAATAAACATGATACATTTTGAGTGGTGATGGCCACACCCGAGGCATGGTATTACCATCATTCAAAACAGACATGTCCTTGGTTTATCTTCAAGGAACCAATATCACACATGAGTAATAGAAACCATCTTGTTATCCCTCACCTAGAAACCAAAGCATACATCCTAGAATTTCAAGTCTAAATTACCTGAGCATGACGAGTCCGTCTATAATTCCTTAACATGTAACCCATGTCTTATCCTAACAATTGAAAAGCAAACCAAATCAAAAACGGCATAATTCAAAAAACATGTAGAATGTAAAACAAAGATTTGTATTCAAATTAAAGCATATCATCACATGCATTTGATGATCATGAGAAAATAAGCTTACCAATACATTCATATAATTCAAGAAATACAATAATGGAATAATCCTAAATAACATTTCATGATTAGAGTGAAAAAAAGGCATGTGAAATCAAGGTGGAGGGTGGGGGCTGTCTGCGGGTCTAGGGAGGAGTGTGGGGTGGCTGTCCTGGGGGGCTGTCTGGGGGGCTGTCTGGGGTCCAGGGAGGAGTTTGGGGGGCTGTCCAGGTGGATGTCCTGGGGTGTTTGAGGGGTTGTCTGGGGACCATGGAGGAGGGTGTGGGGGATATGCGGGGGGTTGTCTGGGTGGTGTTCGGGGTGCTGTCCGGGGTCCAAGGAGGGGGGGGGGCTATTAGGGGTGATGTCCAGGGTGGCTGTCTGGGGGGTTGTTCTGGGGGTGTCTAGGGGGTTGTCCGGGGACCAAGGAGGAGGTTGGGGGGCTGTACGGGGGGGGGGGGGGGGGTGTCTAGGGGGTTGTCTGGGGTCTAAGGAGGATGGTGGAGGGTTTTCCAGGGGCCATGAATGAGGGGGGCTCTCCGGGGAGTTCCCAAACACAAAAAACTCTACAAAAATTATCAAGATACACCACACCCACTAAAATACATCAACATCCATGAATAAAAACAATATATAAAAACAAATCAACTGCAATAAAATACTACAGGTCTAAATAAAACCAACAACTAGAATATATTAAACATCAAATCTCAGTAATATTAGTAAAAAATGTAACAGATCAATTTTTCCCACATCACCATCATCATCACCCTCATCCTCGTGGTCATCATTGTCCTCATCATCATCTTCGCCCTCCTCAACGCCCTCCTCCTTTCCCTCTCTCTCCTCCTCTTCCTCACTGTCCTCCTCTCCCTCCTCTTCCGCGTCAACCTCCTCCCCATCATCATCGTCAGGCTGGACATCATCGTGACCAACACTAGAACTGCCACTTGGTGCACCATATATATAACGTATCTATGACATATATTCATCAAAATCTGGGTTGACCGCTAGTGGATGTGTTGGACATAGAACTTCAATAAATTTCATAAATGCACTGTTTTCCCTAGAAGACTGTTCTTCCATCTCTATGGCCCTTTTTTCAGCATGTTCTACCTATTCCCTAACTTGCTGTAGCTTGATGGCACTATAAATCATACATGAGGAGGGCTAATACTTCTTCGGGGCTATCCTAGTTCGGCATCGTACTATGCCAGAACGCTCCTCTCCCAACACCTGATGTAAGTGATCAGTTGGCCCAAAAATATCTGCTTCTTGGGCATCAAGGACCTCTAAAGCAGCCTGTTACAAATATAAATATATTATTAACTTACAAAATAGATATTAAAATATAAAATCCATAGAGTAAAACTTACAATCTTCTGCTGAGTTGGTTCATTGAGGACACTTCCATCCTTTTTCCGTTTACTCGAGAAAAACAGTATTTCTCAAGGAACACATCCTTTAATATACAGTTTTTTCCTCTACAATGACATTTTAAACTAAATTTATATGAAAAATTTAGAAAATGATTGTATAATTGAGGAAACAAAAGAAACTGTAATTCATAAAGAAAACTTCTAAACAATTTTTACACTAGCTTCCTCTCATGATCTGGAATCATAGCATGTCCCAGTGTGTGGAGGTATTTTTTTGCATCAATGTTTTTTTATTTTTTCCAGATAATTCCAAAAATAAAATTAGATAATGAAAAGGATAATATTAATTCAAAACATGAAATTTATTATTTAAATACCTCAAATGTAATTAATACCTTAAACTGAGTAGTCGTCCAATGAGTAATCATTTGTCGATACTGATCTATAGAACAATCAACCACGACTGGTACCACCTCTAACTCAGTGACAAATCAAGCACGCCAGACAATACACAACTCATGGTTTTAGGCTCTCAAAATGTCACCTAAATCCTTTAGACGTGACAGTCGTGCACACTCACCATCGGGAAAATTAAATCGAAGATGGCACAAAAATAATAATTCATATAAATAAAAAAATAATTCATGGAATTAAATACAATATATTTTTTACCCATATCTCTTCCCAAGATCTATACTTGACCTCATGTGGCAACTGTCTCCATGATAGCATGCTGACGGGAATGATGTCGGAGTATTTGGCAAGCATCACCCAAAAACTATGACATTGCTGCCCTGTTTTCTCAACAATTTTGTTGTCTTCATAGTAATCCACCATTACCTGTGGGCAGCAGTTCCACACCGCACGCATGCGTATATGCCCCTACCCCTGTCTCATGTAAGTAGATGTATCTATCATGAAATTAAAACAAATATTTTATCAAAACATGTTATAATGAAAATAAATATTGGTATAAAAATTTGTTAGGGTTCTATAAATATACATGCGCCATTCTGATCGCTGAGCGCCTTTGGATCCACAGAAACTGATGGAACACCCTGTGGTAGAACAGGAGTTGAAGACGAGGGAATATAGAAGCTCGAAGAGACAGAAGCATAATGAAATGAAATGGGATAGCTATATAACCATGTTCTGGCTGGGGAGTGGGAATCATCATGGGATATGAAAAAAGTGGGTAAGAAGATGCAAAATGTTGCAAAAAAATGGGAGGCCTAAATATCCTGTGTGTCCCTAACGACACAACAGGATCAGAAAGTGGGAAGGATGACATGTTAGTGGGAGAGTCAGGGTCTAGTTGGGTACGTGGAGCTGCTCATCTACCTCTGGTATGAACCCCCCTCGCACCACTGGCCTGAGTACTAGGACCCGTACTAGGATCCTCGTCGAATAACTGTCGATGTATAGGTGGATCCAACAGAAATGTTTACAAAAAAGTAATCACATGACATTATATATTCTTTAACGATATATATTTGGAATAAAGTACTCACGGCAGGCACTAATGGTGGAACACCCATATCTTCCATTCGACCATTGTTCTCCATAATTTTTTTCCTTTATTTCTCTTCAATTGGCTGCATTTACTGCTTTTGAAAACAAATATTTAATTAATTAGAAAAACTAAAGCAATGTGTAACCCAAAAAACTAAATATATGAGGGAATAGGGGGATTCATTGGTAATTTAGCTATCAATTGTTTTAGAATATCCTGAATGGATTTAATAAATCATCAAAGTTGTAATTTTCACCAAGTTAGAAATATTCTTTGACTAGGTTTGAATATAGTTCAATTCAAAATTGGAAAAATGCAATTCAAATAAAACTACAACCAATAAATATTGAAAATTCACATAACAGTCAAGTCAGCTAAAACATATTTTTGATCAATACTAAATAAATTCGAATAGTACCAACCTTAACAACCCAACTCTAGGATAACCAAAATAATTGTGAACATGGATGAATGATGATATATATTTTCAACCACAACTTCATGTTCACAATCAACTCTAACAATTGAGATATTGTAGTAATCAAAAGAAATAATTGGATTTGTTCCAATGAAATTAGATAAAGTGTCAATTCCATCATCACCATCAAAAAAAATATGTCTTGGAATTACGTCAACTATGAAAGCAAATTCAGTTCGAAGTTGGTCTTTGATATAAAAAACTTATTTAGCCATTGATGCCAACACATATGGTTCTTTGCTAGCAAGAGCGTGAGTCATATTAATTACTCTAAATCCACAATCATTAATAAATATGCCATGTATCTTTATCGAATCAAACCAATGTAACTTCATCATTGTCACTCATCCATGACTGTAATAATCCAATATTATTATTTTCTCAACGACTCCATAATAACCCACATTTTCAATTCGTGGTCTAATTTCTGATTCACTTCTATATGAATCTGTTGTGGTTGTAACCATAACACCATCATGTTGTGTTGTAATGTTCTTCTCTCATTCAGTGACAATAAATTTGTACCCATTGATAACAATTTATTTACAGTCACGAACCCTGGTATTAGGACCAAAAGCCAAAGCTCTTATTTCCTCAGAGACAGAGTCAGCATAAAAACTGAATACCTGAAATATAAATTATTATTAAACATAATTAAATGTAGTTTTAATTATTTTAAACAGTAAAATTTTTACCTTTGATTTTAACCAAGAATAAAACTCTTTTCTATGCAAATCCTCTCTCTTTCTCAAAGATAAAGAACGATGATTTCTATTTATTATTGTCTTATATTCCTTGAAGATAAAAAATATGAATATTTTAACAGATATATATATGTAAGATGTATATATTCAATTTGGATACCTCATATAGTCATCGAACAAATCACAGTTGAACAAAACTATGTTATGTGCCATCTCCCACTCTTCATGGCTTAATGTCATCAATGTATATGATCCGGGAATTCCTCCTGTTTAAGGAAGTGATGGAAAACTGGGTTCAATTTTATCATACTATTCTTATTCATTTCTCATTGGTCTATTCATTCTTGTAGTAATATCAGACAAATATATTGAGCAGAAATCCATACATTCTTGAGCCAAGTAACCGTTCATGATAGAACCTTCGGGATGATTCCTGTTTCGGACAGAAGACATTAATGTGTACATATTTCTTTCAGTTGGATACATCCAATGAAATGAAACAGGTCCTCCAAGAAGTATTTTAGTGGGAATATGGATAGTCAGATGCAACATGCATGTGAAAAATTATGGAGGAAATATTTTCTCCAACTCACACAAAATTAATGGGGCATCTATCAACATTTTTTGCAAGAAGGAATTTGACAAATTCTTAGAAAAAAGATCTCTAAACAAATGGATAAACTGAATAATAGTCACCCTTACATTATTGGTCAAAAGAGGAAGGATTGCTATTGGAAGCAACTCATGCAGAATTACGTGATAATCATGAGTCTTAAAATATTTTAGCTTCAACTCTCTTCTGTTGACCCGTTTAGATATGATTCTTGAATATCTATCAAGAACCCTAATATTCTCTAATACTTCCAGAAACTATTTTTTTCCATAGGTGTCGTCACATAAGAAGAACATGGAAGTTTCCCTTAATATTCACAGATACACACAAGATGCAATTATGTTCTGAATCCCCAATCCACAATGTCTTGCCGATATTATAAATCATCTTTTGTCTTCCCCTTGACATTAAGAAGAATCGAAAACAACATTTTGCATATATTCTTTTCAATATGAATTACGTATAAGCAATGATGTAACAAATTGGTTGACCAATAAGAAAAATAAAAAAACATACTCCTCTTCCTCCAATTGTAACAGGTTTTAGTGGAACATTCTTTCTCTTCCTAGATTTAATTTGACCCTTCTTGAATGAAAAACATAAATCTTTCAATTCATTAAGCACATCAGTTCCATATATAAACTATGGTGGAACATCGGTCCCTATAGTATTATCAAATCATCGATGATTATTTCTATATGGATGGTCCATTGGCAAGAATCTTCGATGTCCCATAAAACTGAAACTACAATGATGTTTTAGTAATTTGGATCTTGTATTCTTCATACAACTAGGACATGACAGTTTTCCCTTCGTGCCCCATCCAAACATCATTGCATAAGACAGAAAATAATTTATCTTCCACATAAGTGCAACATGCACCTGAAATATGTCTTTCCAAAATGCATCGTATGTGCGCACACCCACATCCTAAAAAAGTTTCAACTCTTTTATTAAAGGTTGCAGTTATACGTCAATATCAATGCCGAGATCAGAAGGGCCAGATATGAGTATACTCATGAAAGTGAATGGGTTTTTCATACACAACCATGGGGGAAGATTATAAATGTGTATAAAAACTGGCCATGTGTTGTGCGGAGTAATAATCTACCCAAACAGATTAAAACTGTCGCATGAAAGACCCAGCCTCACATTATACATGTCAGCAGCAAAATCAGGATGTCGAGCATAAAATCTTTGCCATGAAAATCCATCTGCAGGATGAACCAACTCATCATTAGTCTTCTTTCTCTCGGTATCATGCCATCTAATTTTTATTGATATGTCATCAAACATAAAAATATTCTGGAGTCTGGGGATCAATGGAAAGTGCCACATTACTTTCTGTGGAATGCGGGATGGAGTTCCATCAGATTTTGACTTCCAGCGGGATGTGCCACATTTTAAACAATCATTTCGTTCCGCGGTTTCCTCCAAAAATAAAATGAAATCTTTCAGGAAAGGATGGATTTTGTTTCTTTAAAATCCATGTTCCTCAACTAACTTCCGTGCCATATATTGGTTTGAGGGAATATCTGCATCATCTGGAAGAAAATCCTTCTAGACGGTAAGAATGTAATTGATTGCAGTCTTAGAAATCCCATACATAGTTTTCCCATGAAACAATAGGATTAAAAATTACAGCTTTTTCATTTTATCGCATTGTCGATATACTGGAGTCGTGGTAGTATCATTCAATTCTCTCACTATATCAATATCATTGTTTTCACTAGAAGCATCATCTGTCCTCATATCGAAGTCTTCTTTAGTAGAAATCATTTTTTTTCATGATGACGAATAAACGGAAACTGATCATCTAACAAATTCTCCATTCCAGTCCTTCCATTTCTATCATCACCAATTTGAGATTTAATTTTCTCCCCATTGTGATACCACAAAAAGTAGTTTACTTGAAAACCATATTTGGTTATGTGGTAGCTGACTTCTTCACAGCTCAACCAAGGTCTACCAACACAATTGGAACATGGTAAGTGTATGCGACCACTATCTAAATCATTGTGAAATGCAAAATCTATAAAGCTCTCTAAATTGTTTTGAAAATCGCTTGTGATCCGATCAGTTTCATACATCCATATTTTGTTCACTATATAAAAAGAATTTATATCAGTCATTTTGTTATAAAAAATTCAATAGGATTTATCTTTAATAGAAAATACTTATAAGTAAATGATAAATGAAGAAGTTTCTAGTCAATTTAGTGAACTATTAAAATAATGTAAAGAACAAGTACTCAAAAATTAAATTAAAATCTTTTTATATTCATTTTCATTAGGTCTATAAGAGGCACTTGCCTCAGGTCGCATTATGTGTTATAGGCATCCCAAATCATTCAGTCATGTTCAATAACTCATTATTGGAACCTCTATGGCCATACCTTTCATTACCCAATTACTTCCCCAAGTCCAGCGCACCCCATGGGTGAATAAATTTAGGCTTCTACACTAATATGTTGTTCATGGATTGTTAATAGATTTAATTTCATAAAGTATAGAAAAAAACATTTATTTTTAAATATGAGATTAATAATAAAGTATGTCAATAATAAAAACATTACTGAATAAAACTTGTGACTTATCTAACATTTTTATGGATGTCTACACATGCCAGTATGGATTGTGAAAATCAACCCACCCTCATAAAAGTGAGTATTGGCCAAGAAGGACACATAATCTACAATGTACAATGAGAACCATATTTAATTGACCGTAAAGTTATATTAGTACAATCATCATGGGGGAAATGGAATATATGATCCTCAGTAACTGATGAATTCAAAAGCTCGTATTCCATATGTTGGACACTATCTAAGGTAAGAAATCATGTAAGTATGGGTATACATCATTCAATTTCTTACATGCTAGTGAGAAGGAAGGCTTGAATTAATAGCTTGGGTTCACTGATTAAAAGAGGGTATAGGTTTCATAGGCTGTGTAAACAGAAAGATTAAATAAGGGTAGAGGTTTCATACACTGTGCATAGTGGGGGAGTCTCAGCCAATTTAGAAACTAAAATAAATTCCCATCATAGGGATCAATAAAAAACATCATAATCAAAAGAAACTCCAAATAAAAAAGGACTAACAACAACAAACATTTCAATAATTCACTACTATGAATGGTTTTTCCAAATGTTTAGCAGTAATTATATGTCTTAATCATGAACCACCTCTACAGATCCCAGTTTTCACCAATAAACATAAGGTTAATATCTCAAAATATCATTAAAACAACTCATTAATAGGCTCAAAACATAAATATAATCTTAAACCAACAAGGGAATCTCTTTCACAACACATTCTCACACACCAGTTATCTCATGTGTTACTATATACCAAACATAGTCATATAGAAAGTGTATTATAAAAAATTACATTACACAATCCATATTAAAAAAATTCTTATTTTAATAAAACACTTTCTTCAAGATTAAATCATTTCTGGAATATCTTTCAAAATCCAATTTAAATCACCTATGTCTGTATTTACCAACAATTTTATTAAACCATTGGTAAATGCCTTCTTGATGAACCGTTGGTATAGGAGCGTTGGGAAAACCCATATTTCTAGAAGTGGATTCCACTAGATGAGGTATGAGTCCACTAGTGAATCATAAATCTATATTTTCCCATCTAACCATCTATATCACCATGACTAGTCAAAAGAGGTGAGTAAGAAAATTAAGTTATGAGGATCACAATGAGGATCCTTATCAATATCAATCATATTATTCATACCTCAAATCATATCTCAATCTTACCACAATCTCCATCGATGTGAATAATCCTATTTTCAACATCCATCAATTGTAATTATAGGAATTTTTCATGTTACATTTAATTAATTATTACAATTGAGTATCTTAATAAAGTTCCAACTGAGTGGTAAAAAATCTTCAATTCAATTCAAAACCCCTTATTTAATTCAATATTTAGAAAGTTTATTTAGGCCAACTTCCTTCAAAAAACTAACATATAATTTTAAACAAGCCTTTAAATAATCCTTTATTTCAAAACATACCAAAGGCATTAAAGAATGTTTTACAATTAAAAATTTTCAATATCATTTCAAAACATGGGATTACAACCCATTTCCACATGAATAAATATCTAATTTTTAATTACCAAAGATATCTCATTTAAAAAAAACATTCTAAGAGGGATCATTGTCATTTCACAAATTAAATCATTTGAAACAACTTAAAAAACATTAAATAGGTCAACTCATTTCATGAAAATCAATTTATTTCATTATTTGAATAAAAACTCATGACAAAGAATCAATTTCACCAATTCATTATTTAAATATTCTCTGAAAATAAATATTAACATTCATGGAAATGAATAATTCATTAATACTTGAAAGATGTCCAAATTATAGTCATCAAATTCACGACTTGTTCAATTCAATGACAATAGGGTTAAATAATATTTCACAAGGAATTTCAAGGAAAAAATTCAAAGAAACATTGCTAAAAATTAATAAAAACATATAAATAAATTTCCAAGTAACAATTAATTACAAGATGAAGAAAAATCATAAAAACACATACTTAGAAAATCTGGAATCCAACCGCAATGAATTTTCGATGTTTCTTCTTCGATAGAGGGTTAAATATTTAATTAATTAAATGGATTGGAATGGAGAAATTATAGATTAAATAAAAACACAAAAAATGATATACACTTCAATATCAAAACATAAAACTAAAATATTAGATGAAAAACAATAAAAACAAGGTAACACTTAAATAGTTTATGTGTATAAAATAGAAAATACCTGATTTGAGATAAATCCTATGGAGTTTCATTAGTTCGGATGGGGAAAGTCCTGAGAGGAGCCGATCGCTGCAGATTTAGGGTTTTCAATTGAATGGGGGAGAGGTGCGACCAAGTGTATTTGGGGTAAAACATTACCAACGGTTTTTAAAAACCATTGGTAAAGGGTGTCCTAGACCTTCTTTACCAATGACTTAAGCAAACCGTTGGTAACGAAGTGTGGGGAAAACCTCCCATTCTAGTAGTGAAACATATTATCCATCATAATGTCCATCATGAATGGTGGTTAGGTAAAAATTAACAATCATCATTTTGTGAGGCAGTAGTTCATCGTACATAGACACAATATGCTTTTTACCCATTAGATGAAGTTTTGTGTAATTTTCTGTCAGAAAATTACAAAACAACATCATATTATATTTATTATATTGTTTTTTTAATATTGTAATAAAAATATTTTAGGGTGTGGATAATGAAAATGAAACTATTGATCTTGAGAGGAGATGTTACCTATAAATCAGGTAACTTCTTTTAGTATGTACCAAAAGGATTCGTCAGAAGTATTATTGACAAAATGGAGGATTCAAGATATGTGGGAGGTATTTTTCAAATCCTTTTTTGAATGTTATGTCTGACCCTACGTGGTTTGAGAGGTGTGATGAATCAAGAGAGGCGGTGGCCTTTTATAGGGAAGGAAAAGGACTCACTTTGAATTTTTGGAAATATGATAGGTGTACACATGATATTAATGAATAAAATTCATAAAAAAGTAAAAATTTAATGTTAATTGAAAATATATTTCCATAAAATGGGTGTTGGAGAAGTGGATATGTAATTTGGGCCTTTAAATTAATGGTTTAGTCATTTGTTAAGCTTAAGTTTACCTTAATGGTTTTAATTAATAATAACTACCTTACCAAATATTTTTGTTAAAAAATTATATTGACCATATTATAAGTTATAAATTTTTTATTAAAAATATTGAGTCTATTTTTTAAAATTATAATCATATAATTTGAAGAAATTAATTTAAAATCATCTTGTAAGCAGGACGACAGAACAAGTTTTTAAAGTAAAAACATCGAAAAGTTCCTATGTTTTTAC
This sequence comes from Viscum album, assembly GCA_963277665.1. Classification (NCBI taxonomy): domain Eukaryota; kingdom Viridiplantae; phylum Streptophyta; class Magnoliopsida; order Santalales; family Viscaceae; genus Viscum; species Viscum album. The sequence continues at coordinate 1,949,241,667 of OY728130.1, forward strand.
TTTCAATTTCAATGTGAAATCAATCCTATTAACCTAAATTGGATTAATTGATATAAATATTATATAATTAATCTTTAAAACCATTATCATATAATATTTATCCTAAAAAATAAATCATATGAAAAAATAGATTTAAACTAAAATGCAGTATTTTTAACAATTCATTAAAAAGAGATATGCTTCTGAAATGTATACAAATTTCAGTATAACATAATTATTATGTTTATATATCATATGATAATTTTATTTGAATTATTTAATAAATTAATGTATAAAAATTCATATTTAAAACTGGGTTTCCATTAAAAGTATTTAAAATTGCCTTTAAAAATATAGATTTTTATGTGTCAAATAGGGTTTGTTCTTATCCTATGAATATATAAAATTATAGATGAATATAATTTTTTTATTGAATATATTAAATATAAATATCATTAAAATAATTCAATAATTACAATTAAATCTATTTTTATGACAAAACTCTTTTGGAGGCATATAAATAATAATATTTCTTTTTATATCCAATTGGTTTTTATTTTCTTGTCTCATTAGTTGGTAACCAATCAATTAATTTTATATTTATATAATCCATAAATTTTCATAATTTAGTTAGTGTTATTGTTAATCACTGACATAATAGCTCTGATATATCATATTATATTAAATAATAATTTTTTAATAATATAATTTTGATTATTAAAACTCAATATTGTGTGTTACAAAAGCAATCCGGGAAGTTATCTCTTGTGTTCCACAAAATATAAAATGGCATTACTTTCATTAAAATATATATTAAATATTTAATATCATAAAAATATTAATATTACAGTAGAGTCTCGATATTTTATATTACCTTACATGCTTGGTGATTTATGTCATGCATGCCATTGAATACAAAGTGGTACATTAGAATTTTGGGGTGTTACATTCTCCATACCATAATTAAACTACATCATCAAAATTAAAACCTATCCTTAGAAATATTGAGATGAAAAAATAAACTATTTTTTAATGACCAACATCATAAAAAATATTTAAAATCACATATTCTTAATAATAGAGAAAATAATGTACAATGGTCACATAAATGGATTTTATTTTAGGAGAACATAGGTGTGAAATGGAAACATGGATATGGAAGAGAAATTCCAACAAACATGTTTTGATGGGGATTACTAGCGAACATGTTCATTTGAATGTTTTTTTCACAAAACCATAAATCATAGGTTTTAATAAAGGTCATTGATATAAACCAAAAGTTTGATAATTGGAAAATATTTTTGTTTCAAAACCATTTTACTTCTATAGTTGAGGAATTATTTCACAATGTAAGAATATATGTAAATATATGTTTCTATAAACATATTATTTTACATTTATTATAACTTGTAATATTTATACATCATCTATTATTACATGACGCATCATATGGTGAAGTAATACATTGACCTCTAAAATGTCATCTAATGATCATATTAAACCATTTTATAAGTGGTTAAAATTTCTAATAGATTATGATCCAATAACTTCTAAAGGAAAATCAATAAATTTTCAAAATGAACTTGTCATTTCACTTTAATCATCAGGAAGTTGCTCTAAATTTTCTCTTTCCAAATATTTGAATAACTTCTTCATGTATCCTCTTTAAATATGGAAATAACATGAATCATCATAACACCTAATTGGAAACATGAATTCATCCTTATTATTTAATTAAGACACAGGTTATTGGATATATTCCCTTAATCCAGAAGTGTCATAAACTCCACCCGAGATGGAAAATACAACTCATCAAGAAGCCATTAATAAATTCCAAGGTAGTAAACACTTATCCAAATAAATCATTTATTCTAAATTATCTCAACATCAATATTATATTAATGTGTTTCCTTCACTCAATAATGTGTTTTTTGAATAGTTAAACTTTCTATTCAATAACTTTTCATGGAATCATTCTGAATATTTTATCAAATTTTTAATGAAAAAGTACTTCATTTTAATCCTTATAAATACCGTAAATCTTAGAAATAGTACATTGTTGATAAATTATTCAAGTGAAGTAACTCTTGAATAGGAATATTAATCATTCCTCTTCTTATATGGTTGTATCATAGCCAAATAATTATCCTATAGCATAATTTTTGGTATATTATTTTTATATTTGTGACAATTATTCATAATCTGTACCATCTCCTTACAGTTGAAGTATTGTACATTGGAAATATTTTTCTTATAATTACCATCAAGATCATGGTTTCCTTTTTCTTAACACTTACAACAAACTCCCATCCCTATAACTAAATTACTAATGTGTTTCTTTCAACAATTATCACATGTGAGAAAATCCTTCATTCCCTTTTTCTTCATTAACTGATTCCCTTTTTCAGGGTGCTCATATGGTGTCTTATTGTATTTTTTTCCATCAAAGACATAACACTTAGAGAATTCATTACCAATATCATTATCACATGATACTATGCCATCATATAATAAAATGTTTTCGAGACTATTTCCCTTGTAAATATTGTTTTATGACCGTCAAATATTTTATCTTTCTTACAATTTTGATCATGCTAATCGATGAGGTTCACATTCCTTCTACTAATAACCATTTATAAATTATGGCATATAATGGATTAAATCGTATAGTTGTCATCTTTGTATAAATATAAATATGGTATAGAACATAACATAGATTGACTAGTAATGAATCCTAGAATCATAAAATTTTGTTACTTCGGGATAATAATTAATTTCAAATACAAAATAATGGTAGGTAATGAATATTTAAATTATCTTAAACATATCTCCGAAGAGTTTCATATAGTGTGCGTAGTAAGGGCCATTGTTGTTTACTAGGTTAACCCAATTTATTCCCAGAACACCTTGTCAGTGTTTTTTTTAATGACCAAGAATTTCCATATATGTTTTTTAAAATTATTTTGGATTTTTAGGAGTCTTGAAAAAGTGGTGGCACATGATTCTATGTATTGGAGAGTCCACAAAATTTTTTTTAACCTTTTTAAGGTACGTTCAGTAAATGTGCAATTTGAAATTTCTATCTTTTGAACTGTTTCTTGGATTAAAAATCCAAGGGAACTATTGAATTCACAGCATTGGGATTTTCTAAGGTGAAGATTTACATTGACAGCCAAGGACAGATGAAAAAGTTAATTTTTAGACTTTTAAAAAATAATGATAGAATAACTATAAAGCTATATTTTTATTCCTTCTTAACCATTTAGCGATGGTGGAAGGACTGTGGTGCAATTTCAGACAATAAATAGGATAATTTTGATGTCTTGAACCTCTCATTTATTTAGTTTGTAATGAATAAGCTTGTGTGTTTCATTGACTTATTAATTATAGATAATTAATGATTCATAATGTTAAACATAATGTGGGAGATTATTCTTTTATTTAAACAAACCTATGGAAAGAGTTATGTGGTTTGATGTGAGAAATATCTAACGAAACGCCAACAGAAACCTAATCCAATAGAGAAAGAGTAAGGAACGAAAGCTGATGAACACCCCTTTTAGACTCACGTTCTTCTCCAATATCCCAACCATCTTATACCATTTCTAGGTAGTGTTTTTTTAATGAATTTTATGGTTCATCAACAATTTGATGATTTTAAATTAGTTCCAAGTTATAATGCTAATATTGAGGGCGCAGGCCCAACCAAACAATGCCCAGACCCCCACTGAATTTTCATTGGTTGCGTTCTTCGTGGGTGGCCAAGAAATATTGTGGTAAGACGAAACCGGGGGCCACGTAGTGATGACAGCATCCCAGGAGGCCCGTAGGTGTATTGAGAAATGAAAATGGACATCTGAAGGTTCACCAGAGGCTAGCTGAAGCTCTACCGGCACTGCGACACCAGTGATCGGAAGAGGTAGCAGCCGACTCCCACCAGCCACGAAAGGACGGTGGTGCCTGAAGGTGTCACAGATGACAAGGGAGGACAACCTTTGCCACCTGCATTGAAATTAGTGTCACACTGCCAAAATTCACCACAGAAGAGGATCGTGGATTCGAGTCGTGACAGAGGGAAGTCCCACACCCGTGGGTCCACTATTGACCGGTCCATGTGGACCTACTGGCTGAAATGGTTCCAACTAGTGTTTTTTTTATGAAATGAATGGACTATAGCATATTTGGGTGGGGATTCGACCTCCATTCCAAGTCAACGGGCTGGGTTGGGCCAATAGTCCGGCGGAACGAGCCCGTGGCCCAGTGGTTCAGGTTCGTCCGCCCAAGTCGAGTTGGTCTGACCGGGTCTGACTAGACCCAGACCCATTTAGGCCAAATTTCGCTTAAAGGGGCATATCTCCTAAACCAGATGTCTGTTTGACGAACCGTTTATATTGATTGAACCATTAGGAAATGGATTTCGTTTTTAGATACTCGACTTGGATTTTAGAGAAAATCTGAGTACATCTGGGGTGAAACAGACTTGAATCCAAATGGGCCCCCACCACTAAATTGCCTATAACTTATAGACTGGGTGTTTGATTGAAATACTGTCTATTTCGTTGGAACCATTATGACATGGAGATTCATCAGGATACTTCTCCATGTAAATTCATGGTGGTTGACATATGACCAATATCTTGAGGAGATGTTTCTCAGATACTCTAGTCCACCAAGTGTGGGAATCTTGTAGCGGGAATTCAAGTATCATACGACTCTCTGTGGATTGGCATAAGAATGACCTTATGTGGATCAATTGTAGTACAACCCAACATTAACCTTCCCTAGAGAAGCCCATCATGGATCAATGGCCTACGACCCTGTATTGATCAACAACTTACGACCTTGTGTGGATCGACGACTTAGGACCCTGTGTGGACCGATGACTGACAACCATGTGTGGATCGATGACTTATAACCTTGTGTGGATCTTTAGTAGAGCAACCCAATGAGGAATATCCATAGAGTGGCCTATCATGGATTAGTGATGTACAAACCAGTATAGATCGGTTGTAGAGATACTTATTCATTGTTCAGTAGTGGAACATCTCAATAGAATAATATGTTTTATCTTTACAACTAATCATCATAATTTATGTTATTTAAGTTGTATACCTAGTTTGAACTAATTTTACACTTGTGCTTTGTGATTGGGATCATGCTTTGTGGTTTTTAATTTGTGTAATTCTAGGAGAAATTTGGGGGTCTAAGGGTCCCTAATTGGTATTGTTATACTCACCCCTACATGGGAGTTACCCGCACCTTGAAGTGTCTTGTGTAGATGAAAGATAGCATTGAACGAGGTTAGGGATTTAGGAAGAGATGGTACCCAAAGGCGACCAATTGACATGGAGAGTCATAGTGACAAGTAGTACCCACCCTTAAGGTAAGATCCTTGGAGGATGACCTCCGAAGCTGTTTTCTATTTCTGGTGTACTATCTCTTTCAGTTAGTCCTGTATACGGGCCCCTTTACTTTCAATTCACAATTTTTACTTTATGATTTTTATTATGTTTTTTAGTTTTGTTACGTACCTTGTCTTTGTGTGTACAGGATTAAAGTCAATGCCTTACAGTTTTAGGGATACACCTTTCTGGCACTATTCGCCAACCCCTGGCCTATGGAAGGTGGGCTTGGATTAGTCACGGCACTGGCCAAAGGGGGTGGGACATGAAAATGTGGTATCAAAGGTGGTCAGTTATACATAATAACTAATACTCTGATCATGTCAATAGGGTAATAGTGTTAGGTGTTTTGAGTATGGTTTTCAGTTTTAGGAATCTAGTGTTGGTGCGGAAGCTGACATATCCATACACCAGGACCATGTGTTCAGATTTTCAACTCGATACACAAAAACACTGATTGTGTGAGTCTTTGAAATGTTTTTCTTTTTATCTATTTTGATTCATTTCATCTCAAATAAACTTATTGATTGTGGTTCATATATTCCTTTATAGAATAAAATAGTGTAGACACCCATCCAGGATTCAAGAGATACATCACGATGATGGACCACCGAGCGATGAGGCTTCGGCGTAGGTCCCTCTTATAGAGATGGTACCATTGGGTGGTGCACTAGAAGCACCACTACTCATTGGGAAATAGTTTTCCCTATCCCCACCAATGGACGGTGCACACAAACTTATTGTGTTTCACGAGTTCCAGAGATAGAGGCCTCCAAGGTTTTGGCTCAAGACAGATCCACAGGCAGTTGAGGGCTAGCTGGAGGATGTGGCACATGTTTTACATTTGGTCGAAACACAAGCATATCAGATGGTGATCCTAGCTGCTAGCCTCATTCCTAGAATGATAGGTAGATGGTGGATCCTGACCCTCAAGATTTATGATGAGGTGACCCTTACTAGTTTGGACTTTGAGAGCCTCTTCAGGGTGAATATCAGTCTTGCAACTCTTTTCTCTGTGCATATTCAGGAGCTCCTTCCCTTACAGCAGGGAAGCATAATAGTAGCCTTATACTTGAAAAGATTCGTTGAAATCTCCCACTATTCCACTAACATGGTACCAGACCCTTTTTTCAGGGCCTGAACTTTTGACTAGGGTCTCTAATAGGAGATCATATTGTTGATGATATCACTAAATATCCCAATTTAGGATGGAGTGCATGAGAGAGAACTAATTGTGGAGAGCTTCCTAGTTTATCTGGCACCGACAGTGAGGGACCCCACTAGATGACATGGGGCTGAGTCATCTACAACTTTTAGTAGGCGAATGACACATGGGTCCAAGAGGGCCAGACCCTCTGGTGGATGACCCTAGGATGTTGGTTAGGAGGTGCAGAGCTCACATGACTTAGGAGGTCAGTATAGGAGCATATTGTGCTACTTGTGTTTCAGGAAGGGTTACGTGGCTTGCAACTTCCCAAACCGCTATGCCGATTATCAGTAGATGGTTGAGGGACAGCAAAGGAAGAGGCATAGGATCGAGCGAGGAGGTCCATAGGGAAACCGATGTGGAAAGGGAGTAGGTTGTGTAACAGGGAGTGGGAGAAAGTTTGAGGTTTTAATACCACCACCACCAGGTTGTCCACCCCGACCATAGGGAGCAGGTGGACAAGGATGAGCTCAGCTTTAGGCAGATGAGGCTTATGATCATTATGCTCTGGAGATTATTTGAGGTACAAAATGTGTCTATTCCACCATACATTCAATAGTTATAGGCACAGTTTCCATTCAATATTTTATTTTAATGACACTCATTTGGATATCATAGATTCTGGTAGAGCCATTGGCTCGATACTTATTATTAGAGACTCTTACAAAAGATGATTTAATGATTAAGAACTGTTACGGCAGTGTTTGATTGTTGTAGGAGGCGAGATCTTCGAATGAGATCTCTAATTAGCAGTGTCGAGGCCTTGTTATGTCATCTAGGGTATGGAATGGTTATCCACTATCCATGATCAAGTCGACTATTTTAGGAGGGAAGAGCGGTGTAATCATTAGGATGGGACCAGGTTTTATTTCACTGGTGAGAAGGAATCCTTTGTTGCTTCATTTAGATTTTTTCGAAGGAAGGTGCAACCGATCACTCATCAGTTGTCTAGCCTTACCCTTAGAGAAGTTAATGATAGTAGTCCAAATTATCTTGTAGTGGTAGACCCGTATGCTGATGTCTTTCTTGATTATGTTTCAGGACTACCTCTTCATAGAGAGATAGTCTTCTACATTGACCTTTACCCCATTATTGCACCAATATCTACACAAGCATATCACTGGGCTCCAACAGGTCTTCGTGAGTTGTGGGAGAAGGTAGAGGACTTGCAGGGTAAGGGGTTCATAAGGCCCGGGGTGTCTCCATGGGAAGCCCCGATATTATTCTCTAAGAATGCAGGTGGGAGTTTTAGGATTTGTGTGGACTATCAGTGCCTGAACCGGGTGAGCTTTATGAACAAGTAGCCACTCTTGATGATTGATGATATCTTCGACCAGATGAAGGGAGATCAGTGGTTTTTAAAGATAGACTTAATATCAGGCTGTTATTAGATCAAGGAATGGGATGATCACATACTGAAGATGGCCATCAAATGCCGGAATGGACACTACAAGTTCATGGTGATTCCATTTGGAGTGACCAATGCTCTGACATTGTTCATGGGGATCATGAACAGAATCATCAAGCCATGCCTCGATCACTTCATGGTAGTTTTCATTACCAACATCTTGATATAATCACCATCAGAGGATGAACATGCTACACATCTACAGATAGTTATAGATACACTATGTTGCACCAACTCTATGGAATTCTCTTTAAGTGCTAGTTCTTGATATGATAGGTCCACATTCTTGGACACATTATCTCGATGGCTGGAGTTGTTTTGGATCCAGTGAAGATAAAGGGGATGATTGCTTGGGATCCACCTAGGAGAATCATCTGGGTGCAGTGTTTCATGGGGTTGGCTGGGTACTATCATAAATTTGTACATAAATTTTCCAGAGTTGCAACACCCTTTTCATCTTTGACATAGAAGGGACAACCATTCTTGTGGATAGAGAGATACTAACAGAGTTTCTAGAAGCTAAAGTGGAGACTGATGAGTGCCCCCATCTTGAGGCTACCACAAGAGGGTGTTGGGTATACAGTCTACTACAACCCATCAGAGACCGGTATGGTATGTGTCTTAATGTAGGAGAATGTGTTGATCACCTAAGGCTCACAACAGCTGAGGAAACACTAGTAGAACTATGCGAACCATGACCATGAGTTACAAATAATTGTCTTTGTAGTGAAGATGTGGTGACACAACTTGATGGGAGAACATTTTACTGTCTACTCGGATCACAAGAGTCTCAGGTATATCTTCTCACAGAATGACCAGAACCTGAGACAACGATTATGGTTGAAGTTACTATAGGAATATGAATTGAAGATAATATAAACTGTTGGGAAGGGGAACATGGTGAAATTTTCACAGGTCTGGTTTATAGTTTTGGAGTGAGGATACAGAGAAGCTAGTGGCATTATAGATATCCATTGTGGACAGTGATGGAAAAGCATACCTTTTTTCCTTTAAAGACACTCCCACACTCCTTCAGTGAGTACATGTGGCACAGCTTGTGGATGTTGACTGTGAGACCTGACATGCTTAGATTTCCTCAGGACGGGCTCCTGAAATTTTTTTTGAAGCTGAGGAGAACATCATCATTTTTAGAGGACGCACCATGGTACCAGTGGTGCTATGAGGGGAGGTGATGAGGGATTTCTACACATCCCCTATAGAGGTACATCCTTGTGTGGTGAGGATTTACCAGGAACTATTGTCTCAGTATTGGTGTCCAGGTATGAAGAAAATAGTGGTAGAGTTCATTTCCCGATGCCCCACTTGTCAGCAAATGAAGGCCAAGCACCAGGTTCTAGCAGGATTGACTCACCTACTTGAGGTTCTATAGTGGAAGTGGTATGGAATCTCCTTGGACATTGTGATAAGGCTGCCACATACATCCAGGGTCCACAATTCAATATGGGTGATTGTTGACTGACTCACCAAGTCTGCCCACTTTCTACCCATATGAGAGCAGGCATCAAAAGAGGGTCTGGGATGCCTCTACGTACATGATATAGTTCGACATAAAAGGGTAATATCGATGATCATCTCATGTTGTGATTCTCTTTTTACATCCCTGTTATGGAAGGTATTAAATGAGGCATTCAGGATTCAACTAAACATGAGCACTACCTTTCATCCTCAAACAAATTGTCAGACAGAGCAGACCATATAGACACATGAGGACATGCTTCGTGATTTTGTCCTCGATTTTGAATTCTATTGGGAGGACCACCATCCATTAGTGGAGTTCACATACAGTAATAGTTATCACTCCACCATTGGAATGGTGTCATTTTAGGCCTTGTACAATGACCATGCATGTCAACTCTATGCTGGATAGAGCCATGGTATATAGCACTTATGGGTCCTGAGATAGTACGGGCTACCACTGAGAAGGTGAATATCATATAAGTGCGGATGAAGACTGTATTGAGCCGACAAAAGTATTATACCTATTGGCGGTGGAGACCCTTGGAGTTCAAGGAGGGTGACCTTGTCTTACTATGGGTCTCACCCCAACGAGGATTGTGGAGATTTGGATGGTTGGAAGCTATCTCTAATGATCATCGGACCTTTCCAGATCCACACTAGAGTAAGAGAGGTGGTGTAGAACCTAGCTCTTCCCCTAAAAATGCACTGAGTGCATAGTGTTGTCCATGTGTTGCAGTTGAGGAGTTACGTGCATGATTCATTGCACATTATCAATTGGGGTGATCTGGAAATTGACGATGTGGTGAAATTTGAGGAGTTCGTGGTGGAGATAGAGGATTGATATGAGAGGGTCCTTCAGGGGTGGTCTATTTCTATGTTGCAAGTTTGGTGGTAGCACAAGAACATCCAAGAGAGAACATGGGAGTGAGAGGTTCATATAAGATCTAAGTACCCCCTATTGTTTCCCTCGTTTTGTTGTGAATTTCAGCGACTTAAATCCCTAAGGTGGTGAGGATGTAAGGACCCGTATTTTCTATATACTTTTTGAAAATTATTTATTATTTTTCTAAGTCTATTAAAATTGACAGTGTGTGATTCTGAGGTGTGGAGATCCTAGAAGAGAATTTTGAACTTTTTTTAATGTACATTCAATGAATGTGTGAGTGGCGATTTCTATCTTTTGAATGAGTTCTTGGACTATAAATAGGATGACATTGTTGAATTCGCAATGCCATGATTCACTTAAGTGAAGTTTAACTTTGACCGACAAGGGTCGGATGAAAAAGTTAATTTTTGGACTTCTCAAAAATAATAATAAAATAACTCCAATGTTTTTTATTCATTCCTTGTAACTGTTGAGTGATGGTGGTGAGACCATGGTGCAATATCAGAAATTAAATAAGAGACTTTTAATATCTTGAACCTCTCGTTTATTTTGTTTTGTAAAGACAACTCTTGTGTGTTTAATTGATTCGTTAATTATGGTTAATTAATGAATCATAATATTAAACACCATGTTATATATTATTCTCTTATTTAAACAAACCAATGGCATGGGTTTTGTGGATCGACGTAAGGATACTCTAAAAAAACATTGACAAAAACATACTCCAATATAGAACAAGGAATGAACAAACATCGACGAACATGCACATCGGTTGTGGGTTCTTATCCCACATTTGCAGAGTATTCTACTGTTTCTATTTAGGGGTTTCTGTTTAAGAATTTTATGACTCATCTACCCAATTATGATGTTAAATTCATTCCTTTTTATAGCACTAACATGGACAGCTCAAGACGATCCAAACATGTCCCGGACCCTTCACCGAACATTATTTGGTTGCGTTCATCATGGGAGACTGATAAATATGGTGGAATGATTAAACTAGGATCTACACAGAGATGACAACATCCTTGGAGGCCTGTAGTCATTGTCAGAAAATAAAACGGACCTTCTGAGCTTCATCGGAGGCCCATGGAAGCTCTGCCTGTACGACATCGCCATTGACTAAAAGGGGCAGTGGCCATCTTCTGTCGGCTGTGAATGGACAGCAGCACCCGAAGGTACAACGACATATAGGGGTGACCAACCTTTTCCAGCCAAGTTAACAGTGACGGCATTCCGCAGTAGTGCACCGTAAGGGAGGACTATCGCTCTGAGCCACAGCGGAGGGTGGACCTACGCTCACAGGTCAACTTTTGACTGGTCCACGTGGACTGGCCCACTGGAACAGTTCCAACTGGCACCTCTGTTTGAAGAACCAAATAGTCTATGGTCTATTCAGAAGGGGAGCCGAACCCCACACCCAGCCAATGAGCGGGTTGGTCCAGCTTCCCGGTGGCCCATGCCCAACCGAGTGGGTCATGTTGAGCGCACGACCTACTGGTCCATGCCCAGACAGTTCAGACCACACACCACGGGTCGGGTTGGGTGACCCAGACTAGCTCGGGTTGGGTCAAACTGGACAGGGTCGGGTCTCTTTGACCGGTTCAGATCGGACTCGAACCCATTTTTTCCTAGTTTCTCATAAAGGGGAATATCTCCTAAAACAGAAATCTATTTGGCGATCCATCAGTAGTGATTCAACCCTTTGGGTGAGGTTGTCCTTTTGAGATAATATACTTTGGTTTTGGAAAAAGTTAGAGTATATCTTGGTTGGATCAAACTCAACTCCAACTGGGGGCTCGACACTAAATTACAAATAAGTTACAGACTGAGCGTAAAATTGAAACACCATCTATTTAATTGGAACTCTTATGACATTGTGATTCATCGTGTTAATTTTTCATGGGACTTCATGGTGGTTGAAGTACGATTGATATCTTGAGGAGAGGTTTCTTAGAAAATGATGTGCACTATGTGTGGGAATATAAATCTATCTATCACGTATCATACGACCATATGTAGATTGATATTAGAACAACCCTATGTGGATCAGTAGTAGCGCAACCGGACGTATACCATCTCTATAGCAGCCCATTGTGGATCAATGACTTACAACCCTCTGTGGATTGACGACTTACAACCCTATGTGGATCGAAGACTTACAACCCTATGTGGATCGACAACTTATGACCCTGTGTGGATCAGTAGTTGGACGACCCGATGAGGACCGACTTTAGAGCGGCCCATTGTGGAATAGTGACTTAAAACCTTGTTTGGATCGATGTCTTATAACCCTGTGTGGATCAGTGAATTATGACACTATGTGGATCAGTGACCGAGACACTTTTTCATGGTTTAATATTGGAACTTCTCTATTGAATAACATGTATTATCTTTATGACTAATCATCATTATTCTTGTTCTTTATGTTGTATACCTGGTTTGAGATTATTATTTACTTGTTATTTTTTATTGGGATCATTCTTTGTGGTTTTTCTATTATGGAATTATAGGGGACCTTCAGGGGTATCAAAGTCTATATTGGGTATTGTTATTATCACCCCTGGATGGGCTTCGCCTGCACCTTGTTGTGTCTTGTCCAGACGATGAATACTTTGGCTCAGGATAGAGAGTTAGGACTAGACGGTACACCGAGGTGACCAGTTGATGTGGAGATACACAGTGACGAGCAATACCTACCCTTCCATTAGGATCCTTAGTGGATGACCCCGGGAGTTGTTTTATATTCCTGTTATACTATATCTTTCAGTTGGTCTTGTATATTGTCACATTTAATTTAATTTCACAATTCTTACATCACCAATATTACTACATGGTTTACTTTTGTTTTTTACCTAATCTGTGTTTGTACAGGTGTAAAGGAAATTCCTTTCCATTTTAGGGATACAGATTTCCAGCGCTATTCTCTAACTATCCTATGGAAGCTGGGCTTGGGGTAGTCCTAAATTGTGCCCTAGGGGACGAGACGTGACATTTTTTCTCTTAGTTACTTATGTTCCATAACCATATCCACTATTATTATCTAGAAATGGTTGTATTACTAGGAATACCCACATATTTTATACATTACAAAAAAATATAGGATTTTTCTGTATCTTCAATTTCTATATTAGGTTTCTAATCCCTAATATATGTTTCCTTAATCTAGTTTCCAAGGTTATGGCCAAACATCCTCAGATACCAAATATAATACCTCGACCCCAGAAATCCAATGCTTGTGCATTATCTTATTACATTTACATGATTACAAGGAATCAAAACACAAAGGAATAATCAGTTTGAAAGTCTTGGAAAGATAGATTGAATACATGATAGCCATAATACAATGGGAAATAGAAATTACAAATATGATAGATAAATAAATTAAATAAACTGCATCCTTGAAATCTTATTGAATGATTTAATCATCATTACCAGGATAAATGAAACATAAAAGGGTGAGCTAATATCCTCAGTAAGGGTAAATAAAACAGATTAAATGATGAATCAATGAAAATAAATTAACATGATGAGGTAAATAACTGATAACAGATTCCATTAATGTAACTAGATAAGGTCAAATCAATATGGAAAGCTAAGAAACTAAAACACATGTCATTTATTCGATGCAGTTGAATGATAGGTATCCATAGATATATCGACGTGATATCTCATAGATGAATAATAAATAAAAATAAATGAGGGAAATGATTTCTTGTTGGAAGTTATGTATGAGGCACATGAAAACTGATACCATCAAGACCATTCACATGGTAGTTAAAAACTATGGATAGAAACAAGATTAATTGTTCCATCTTATTTGTATCATGAGAACTTGTCAATGCATCACAGAGCTATGTAAATTCAGAGGTCCACCAGTCAATTCTAGCCAAAAAATTTCCTAATATATAATAATAATAATAAATAATATACATTATCAAAAATCATTATTGGATAAAGAATGTGGAATTATCAATATTTCCCCAAAATAATCAAATAACTATAAAATTAGGAACTATTTGTAAAATGGTATAGGGTTTAGGAAATATTAATTTCCATTATATGAGAATATGTATTTTCATGTAAATTTACCACTAAAAAGGATTAAAATGTTGTTATTTTTTTTCAAGAGATGGTTAAAAATCAAAAAAGGATGTTAGATTTCCAATATTATCATTAAGAACAGCCTTGAGGAGATTAATCATTAAACATTCTTAAGTGTCTCATACCACATTAAAACATTTGAATCATAATATCCAAAAAAATGTATGACATTAAATGAAACATAGACTATCGTGAGAGTAATTTTATTCATGATATAACATGGAAAAGGATGTATATTTAGTGAATAAAATTCAATAGGTGTATAATAACAAATAAGTCTTCGTGATTTGTAAATTGAGATGAAATTCCCGTACAATTGTTTTAAAATATGAGTTTGAAAAACAAAAATTAGTAATCATAAAATAAAACATTCAAATAACATGATAATAATAGAATTCATGATATTACATGTCAATATGGAAGTATGATCATCATATATATGAAATTAGGTTGACAATAACAAATTATGTCATAGTGTGTTAAAAAATCATTTTTTTTTGAGTTGGAAGACCATGAGTAAAATTGGTTTCATCCCTTGTACTACATAGTAAGGGATTAGAATTACATATCTATATTTTTCAAAAATAATTTTCACCTCTATTCTATTCTCTAGGTTAACATGGAACTAGATCTCAAAACACTGAAGATGCTTCGAAGAAAATTCCAAGTTGGATCCCAAAAGTGTATGAACCCAGATCTTTGTTTCAGGTATGTCCTTCCTTTTTCTGGAGATTTTGAGAAAAAAACTGTTTCAGGAAATTTTTGAAGTACACGCCGTGTACTTTCTGAGTACACACTGTGTACTCCTTTCCCAATCGATGCCATGTACTAGTCGTGTCCGGGCCACACACATGGAGTGTAGGGGTGATGTGGAGGCCGATTTTTGGTGGAGTAAGGAAAGACATACTACACGCCATGTACTCTAAAAGTACACGCCATGTACTTTCTTTTTTTCACTAAACGGACTGGGGTCACGCTCGATCCCCATAAACGTCTCCTTCTAGGTCCGGTTCGACCAAGAGATGTCGTACGACTGTGAAACTTATCTGGATTCCCGAGCCTCCATCTGTTGGACGATTCGACCATCTTCGATTGAGTTGGAACCACAACAGTGATGTCTTCATTCTTCTTGAGTTTCATTCCTTGATTATTCATCTTTCTCAAGTTATAATTTTTTGAGCAATCTGAATGTTTTCTCAGATCTACGACGTTAAAGGGAGAATAGGTCATCATGGTTCAAGTATATCGATCTCCTAGGATCGAGGTAGGTGGTTTGTGCCATACCGTTCTTTGTATTTTTGTTTTATGTCAAAATTCCACCAATACCCGTGAACGGGGTATTGCGTGTTTACCTTTTTACCCTTGTTATTTTCTTGCCTTGCTTGTATGCCTGTTTAGACGTAAATTAATCATGTTAGAGGATATTTTTGTTGTGCTGGGATGTTTTTCCCATGCTTCTCTCTGTTTATGACCTTTGGGTCATGTTAGCCTTTGGCCATTATGACTGTTTCCATTCCTTGTGTCTATAGGATGGAGTGTTTCGCATTACATGCTTGTTGCCTTGTAGAATGTTAGCCAAGTAGCTCTATATGTGTACTTTGTTTATCCAAGTTTCTCTATATGTGTACATTGGCCTTATATCTTTATTATGCACTGACTGGCATGGGGCTGAGAGAACCTGGTGCTATAGACTATAAGGGATAGACCGAGTGAACTTCCCAGAGAGTCTTTGACATTATAGACTATAGGAGGGTAGACTGAGTGAGCTTCCCTAGTGAGTCTTAGATATTATAGGCCATAGGGGATAAACCGAGCGAGCTTCCCAGAGTGCCTTCAGATTTTATAGACTACAGGAGGGTTGACCGAGTGAGCTTCCTCAGAGAGTGTTACATTGTTTTAATATTTTTAAAAACCTACCCAGGCTAGAGGATGAATGGAAAAAGTGAGCTTCCTCAGAGAGTCTGTGGTATACCTAAGGCTATATGAGGAATTGACTGAGATAGCTTCCTTAGAGAGTCTCTAGACCTTGGGGCTAAGAGGGTTAGACCATGTGATCTTCCCCAGAGAGTCCCCGACTACCCTATATTATAAGTGGAATTGACCGAGTGAGCTTCCCCAGAGAGTCTCATAAAATATAATGACCAAACCAGAGGGGTTAGGCTGAGTGCACTACCCAGAGGGTTTTGGTACTTGTTAGATAGGACTAGAGGGGATGGCTGTGAGTACTTCCCAGAGGGTTTTCCTACTTGTTCACTATTTTCTTCACTACTGTTGTTGGTTGTGGATTGATTACTGTTGTGTATCATCATGCTTTACTAGTTACTTTTTACTGCCTAATGCTTTGTTGTTGCTGTTTACTGGTTATTGTACTTTTACCTGCCATATACTCCCTGACTGTTAGGCACAGATCTTCAAGTGGTTTCCTACCCATATTTTATCTCACACCCTGTTTGGGCCATGCTTTTGGGCCCAAGAAGACTATGTTTTCGCAGGTATAGACAAGGGAAAGCACCCTTCGACTTCTGGAACATGATTGCTTGGAGCAGGAGAGCATGGGAACAAGCTTTGGATTATGATGCTGAGGAGCTGTTTACTTTTCTTCTGTACTTGTTTTGGTGCCGCGGTGTTTTCAGCATTGTGACTTGTTTGGCTATTTTCCTAGATTTGTATATTGCATCATTCCATATATATACATATGTGCTCCATTTTGTTGATTTAGTCTTCCACTGTGTATTATTGTTTGTTATTCACTACATCCTCTATTAAATGTTGTTTTTCTTATGCTCTGTACTCTTCCAATTAAGGAATAGTTTCCCCACAATCACACCCAAGGCCCTCACTGCTAGTTGACATCCTTTGGCGTTTGGGGAAATGTGCTTGAGGCCATGTGACCAACCGGGTACAGGGCACCTCTGGGTGGCTTCCGGAACTGGAACGTTACAATGTGGTATTAGAGGAGTTATTTTCTGTTTCTTTACTGTTTGGGGACATTAGTTAGGGATATGACAGATTCAGTACATGGTAATAAGTTGTTTTTGGGAGTAGCTAACCCATGTACAGGGAAAATTCATACTACCTCGTTTATTTTAGTTTTCTTGGTTTGAGATTTTATGGTTGATATGATTTCACCTAGAGTGATTCACATGACTTGTGTTGCTATTATTGGTTTGATATTATGGTTCTATTTTTGTCACAACCCATTGAGATGACGGTATCCCATCTCATACATCATATAGGCACTTGTTAGAAATCACATTCCATGTGTTCCTTCCATGCCATCTAGGGCGCATTAGCAATTTCATGTTGTTATGATAGACATTGTGTAGATTATGCATACTGTTGTGATAGATGTTTGATAGAATCTCTGCAGTTTGATAGAGAAGCTGTTTGTTTTATACATTACTTAAAATGAATGCCATGTTTTGGTTCTTGAGGTGTTATGGGCCCTCTTGAATAGGAAATTGGTGGATTATTGACCTATTTTTTCCTTATATATGACTGTAGGTGATGCCAAGATTTTATTCATTTTGAGTATGGGCCCTCGTGGGTCCGAATTTGGTACTTCTTTGACTTGTTTTCAGTATTTCCGGCCTTCTTTGCAGTTTCTGAGCTACTGCCTAGAAAAACCCAAAATACACAGCGTGTACTTTCTGGATACATGTCGTGTAGTTTTCAGGCTCTGTCGCTGACCGTGTGAGCAGAAACAGGGTTTTGTGAAAAATGACTTAAGGAACACGCCGTGTACGGTAGGTTCACATCATGTAGTTTAGAGTCGTGTACCTGGCCGTGTAACTAAAAACACGGGCCGGGGAAGCTCGAGTAGAACACGCAGTGTGGGTAAAGAACATGCTATGTAGTTTTTTCCAATGTATGCGGCCGTGTAATGAACAACATGGGTTGGTGTTATCTTCTCCTATACACGTCGTGTTTTTTTGAAACACGCCGTGTAAGTGCAGCCGTGTAGACGACCCTGTAACTAACAACACGGGCCACCGAGACCGTGTATAGTACACGCCGTGTCCCTAGGGAACATGCCGTGTAGTATGGGGTTAGTTGGATTATGTGGGTTAGCTGTGTAAGGAGACTCAGTCATGGGTTTATAGTTCAAGTACACACCGTGTGTAGGAACAACTCGCCGTGTAGTTTGGGGTGTTACACGACCAATAGTGGCAGGAGTACACGCCCATGTTAATGGATAAAAAAGAAATGTTCTGTAGTTTTTATACACGCCTTTTAGTCATGATTTGTAAAACATGATATTTTCTTTCCCCTTTTCCCATTTTGAACTCCTGTGTTTTTAGTATTTGTTAATCCAGATCTAAGGTGTGCTTTTGATATTTCAGAGCTCTTCCTCTAAGACATCCTCCGGTCGTGCGTCAGTTGCCGGACGGTGACCAGTCACCGGATATGGCCGATTAGGAACCTATTGCTAGTCCTCCTGCTGTGCCAGCCTTGGAACCAGCAATTATACCCATCGTAGGCACCGATACACAGTTCAGGGGGAATTTCTTGAGGATGATGCAGACTTTACAGGGAGTTCCACCTCCTTCCACGTCGATGGTTGAGTTGAAGAGGGTTTTCAGCAGCACCATACTCCTACTTTCTCAAGGGATGGAGGACCCCAGGCTTCAGAGTCGTGGTTTGAGGCCACCCTATCTATCTTTGAGAATCTAGATATATCCTCAGAAAAGAGGGTAATGATGGTTACCTATATTCACTAAGACACCTCCAAGAGGTGGTAGGAGGTGATCTCACAGTTAGGGCGTCAACAGGGTATGTCTTGAGACGGGTTTCAACACACCTTTTATGACTACGTATATCCGGAGACCCTGAGGGCTAATCGAGCCCGGGAGTTTATGAGTCTACAGCAGGGTACTCTTTTTGTTATGGAGTACACGTCTTGCTTCACAGAGATGCAGTGTTTCACACCGACCCCAACAGGTGATGAGTTGTTTATTTCTTGGAAGTTTGTTGATGGTCTCAGGAAGTAGATCTGTTCCCAGGTGAATATCTTACAGTTGACTTATTTATCCTCCATCGTCAACCTGGCGTTGATTACTAAGCACAATCTGAGGGCTTCCGGTGTAGTGAGCCAGGGTGGTTTAACAACTAGAGCCGGGGTTCCTCCTACGGGAAGTAGGAAGCATCCCAGATAGTCTTGTAGAGGAGATCGAGGTTTACGGGATGCGTCTTCTGGAAAACAGGCTGTATGCTACTAGTGTTGCAGGAGTGGGCATACTAGGCCTCAGTGACAGAGAGATCTGATGGAGTGTCGATCTTGTGGCAAGATGGGCCATCTTCAATGCTTTTGTCACATCTTCTCACCTTCTGCTGGTGGTAGGGGTTCCTCTATGACCCCGCATTCTGGAGATGCTTCGCCAGTTTCCAACCAATCTGGGAACAGGAATTTTTCCGGCTGTTTGGGCCGAGGTGGAGGTTGCGGTCGTGGTGGTCAGTCACCAGGTCATCAGCGACACTAGAGTGGAGGAGCTCAAAGCGGTCAGCAAGGGGTGTAGGGCTGCTGTGCAGGCCATTCTTTCCCAGTGGAGCAGACCTATCAAGAGCAGGATCCCATTCCTTCTACAGTTCAAGGTACGATCTTAGTAGCCTCAGTTTTATCTTCAGCTCATTTCGATACTGGTGCTTCCCATAGCTTTATATCTATTGCGGTCATGGAGATCCTTGGTCTCTGTATCATTTCTTCTGCCGACTCGTTGACACTAGAGACACCTTTAGGGACATGTACATCTAGTGTACGTTAGTGAAGAGAGTTCCCTCTTGATGTTGTGGGGGTCATTTCTTATGGGACCTCTATGTACTAGAGATGACGAGATATGAATTCATTCTCAGTATGGACTGGTTGGTTCCCGTCTAGGCAGTTGTCGATTTCTATCACTGTAGGGTGAGTTTCATATCACCAAAGGGCATATCATTCTTTCATAGAGGTGAGTGGGATGTCCAGGCGGGTAGTGATGGACCAGAGCATCACGGTCTATGGGATGTTATAGCCCAGAGTTCCAGTCTTTATCTGGATGACCAGGGGACTTCACAATTAGACTTCCCCCAATGGTAGATTGTTATATGGATGCCTTTTAGAGGACTTTTCAGGTATGCCTCCAGAGCGTGAGGTAGACATCTCGATTGAGATCATTCTAGGAGCGACACCAGTGTCCATTCCTCCTTATAGGATGGATACACCTGAGATGCAGGAGCTCAAAAAGAAGTTGGAGGAGTTGCAAGAAAAGGGTTTCATCCGACCCTATACTTCTCCCTGGGGTTCACCTGTCCTGTTTGCGAAGAAGGAATACGGTACCCTTCGGCATTGTGAGGATTATTGGAAGCTGAACCAGTTGACGGTCAAGAACCGATATCCCTTGCTGAGGACAAATGACCTATTTTATCAGCTTGGAGTAGCACGAGTGTTTATGAAGATAAATTAGAGGTTAGATTATCATCAGTTGCGCATTAGACACTCAGATATACCTCTTACAACATTCAGGAGTAGCTATGGTCTATACGAGTATACAGTCATGCCGTTCGGTCTCACGAGCATGCCTACAGTTTTCATGGCACTGATGAACCGAGTGTTCTCTCCGTACTTGGACTCCTTCTTCATGGTTTTCATGGACGATATCTTGGTGTACTCTCACATTCAACACAACCATTCCACACATCTTGATATCATTCTGAGTACAATAATAGAGAATCCGTTATATGCTAAACTCTTGAAGTGCCACTTTTCGAGGGATCAGATTAACTTCTTGGTTCACATCCTCTCAGAGGCTGGAGTATCTTTAGACCGAGAGAATGTGAGAGCTGTAGTTTATTGGGAGCAGATGAAGAACGTTTTTGAGGTATAGAGTTTCCTTGGGCTGGTTGGATACTACAGACACTTCATTCAGGACTTCTCATTCCTATCATCACCTTTGACAGGTCTGACCAAGAAGGGGGTGAAGTTTTTATTGTCAGATTCTTGTGAGTCAGCCTTTCAAAACCTGAAGGGGAGGTTGACTTCAGCACTAATACTAGTCTTTCTAGTGTCGGGAAAGAGATAAACTGTTTATTGTGATGCTTCAGGTATCGGGATGGGACATGTGCTTATATGGGGAGACGGGGTCATTGTGTATGGGTCTCTATAGTTTATACCACACGAGAGAAATTACCCTGCGCACGATCTGGAGTTGGAAGCTGTTGTTCATGCCTTACGCTATTGGAGACACTACCTTCTAGGAGAGCAGTTTTTGGTTTTCACCGACCACAAGAGTCCCAAGTATATCTTCGCTCAGCGTGACCTGAATCTGAGACAGAATAGGTGAGTTGATTATCTTCAGTCCTTTGAATTCGGGCTCGCCTATACGTCGGGAATGGGAAATGTAGTGGCAGATGTGTTGAGAAGAAGAACTCAGATTCAGGCAGTTCAGGAGGCCAGTAGTGAGTGGAAACTTATGGGTCTATTCTCTGAGATGAATCTGGAGGTGCGCGATAGGTAGGGACATACTTTCCTTTCATCTGTGGCTGTTACCTATACACTTCTTGATTGGGTACGGATGAGGAAGCTATCACACCCAGAAGGCTTTGTCCTGTTGAAGAGTGTTTCATGGGAGGACTCTCTTCCTGGATGGACAGTGGGTGAGGATGAGATCTTGCATTTCTAGGGACGTGTATGGGTGCCAACAGACATATGCGAGGAGATGATGCGGGATTTTCGTTGCTCAATTTGGGCAGTTCATCCAGGCGTCACCAAGATGTATCATGATCTACACCGCCCGTACTGGAGGCCAGGTATGAAGAGAGATGTTTCTAATTTTGTCATAATATGTTCTACTTGTCAGCAAGTGAAAGCATAGCATTAGCGACCAACATGGATTTTACAGCAGTTACCTATCCCTGAGTGGAAGTGGAATGATGTCGCGATGGACTTCGTGACCGGGTTGCCGAAGTCTCCTAAGGGGAACGATGCTGTTTGGTTTATCGTCGATAGGCTTACGTAGGTTGCTCACTTCTTCCGATCAAGGAGACCTTTAATATTGATGATTTGAGATGGTTCTACATCTGAGAGATTGTACGTCTACATGGAGTTCCACAGTCCATTATTTCAGACAGGGATGTGCGCTTTACCTCTCGGTTCTGGAAGGGACGTCAGAAGGCATTGGGTACACGAGTATTTTTTAGTATAACATAGAATCCCTAGACAGATGGCCAGTCCAAGTGCTTGATCCAGGTGCCTGAGGATGTGCTCTGAGCTTGCATTCTAGACATCAGAGGTTCTTTGGGGAATCATATTACTCTTTTGGAATTTTCCTACAAAAGCAGTTTTCAGGCGACCATTCAGACGGAACCTTACGAGGCCTTATACGGTAGGCCATACTGATCACCCTTATGCTGGCTGAAGGTAGGAGAGACAGCTCTGGTGGGACCTCGTCTTGTTCAGGATACCTGAGAGTAGATGGAGCTAATTTAGAAGAAGATGGCTACAGCACAGTCTTGACAGAAGTCTTATTCTGATTAGTGGAGAGAACCTCTAGAGTTCAAGGTTAGAGATTAGGTTTTCCTACGTGTCGCATTGAGGTTGGGACACAAGAGGATTCAGAGGTAGGGTAAACATTCACCGCAGTATGTCGGGCCGTTTGAGGTTTTGGAATGTGTTGGGCCGGTTTACTATCGGTTGCAGTTAGCTCAGAGGTATCGGGCCATGCACGACTTCTTCCACGTCTCTCAGCTCTGGCGTTACTTTTCAGACCCATTGCATGTCTTTCAGCCCGAGGAGGTTGAGCTCGAAGCGGATGCGTCGTTTGAGGAGCATCCTATCCGGATTGTCGATCGTAGTACGTAGGTTATCTGTGGGTGGTTTATTCCTTTAGTACAAGTGCTTTGGCAGCATGGGCAATTACAGGACAAGACCTTGGAGAGGGAGGCCGATGTACGCTCCCAGTGGTCGGAGCTGTTCAGGGTTTGTTTTTATACGCCTCTCTAGGGAAATTCTGGGATGAATTTCTTTAAGGGGTGAATTTTGTAAGAACCTGAATCTTTGTTTCACGTATTTCCTTCCCTTTTCTGGTGGTTTTGAGAAAAATAATGTTTCTGGAAGTTTTTTTAGTATAAGCCATGTACTTTTTGAGTACACACCATGTACTCTATTCCCGCTTGAAGTCGTCTACTGGCCATGTCTGGGCCACACACACGGTGTGTAGGGGTGACGTGGAGGCTGATTTTGGTGGAGTACGGAAAGAACTACAACATGCCATGTACTCTAAAAGTACACGTCATGTACATTATTTTTTTCAATAAATGGACCAGTTTCATGACCGACCACCATAAACGTCTTCTTCTAGGTCCGGTTCGACTGAGAGACGTCGTTCGACCACGAAACTTCTCCGGATTCTGGATCCACTATCTGTTGGCTGATTCTACTATCGTCGATTGCGTTGGAACCGGAGTGGTGAGTTCTTCCTTATTCTTGAGTTTCATTCCTTGATTATTCCTCTTTCTCAAGGTATCATGGTTTGATAATTTTGGACGTTTTCTCAAATCTACGACGTTCAAGGGAGATTCAATAGTCATGGTTCACGTATATCGATCTCCTAGGATCGAGGTAGGTGGTTTGTGCCTTACTGTTAAAAGTATTTTAGTTTTATGTGCAAATTCCCCCAATACCCGTGAACTGGTTATTGCGTGTTTACATTTTTTCCCTTGTTGTTTTCCTTCCTTTCTTGTATACTTGTGTAGAGGTAAATTAATCATGTTAGAGGATATTTTTTTTGTGATTGGATGTTTTTCCCATGCTTTTATCTGTTTATGACCTTTGGGTCTTGTTAGACTTTGGACGTTATGACTATTTCCATGCCTTGTGTCTATAGGATGGAGTTTTTTTCATTACATGCATGCTGCCTTGTAGATTTTTAACCAAGTAGCTCTATAGGTGTAATATGGTTATCCAAGTAGCTCTGTAGGTGTACTTTGGCCTTATAGAATTATTATGCACTGACTGGCACGAGGAGGAGTGAACCTAGTGCTATAGACTATAAGAGATAGACCGAGTGAACTTCCTAGATAGTCTTTGAAATTTTAGACTACAAGAGGGTAGACTGAGTGACATTCCTCAGTGAGTCTTAGATATTATATCCCATAGAGGATAGACCGAGAGAGCTTCCCAGAGTACCTTCAGATTTTATAGACTACAGGAGGGTTCACCGAGTGAGCTTCCTCACAGAGTCTTACTTTGTTTGAATATTTTTAAGTACCTTCCCAGGCTAGAGGAGGAATTGACCGAGTGAGCTTCCTTAGAGAGTCTGTGGTATACCTTCGGCTATAGGAGGAATTGACCGAGTGAGCTTCCTCAGAGTGTATATGGTATACTTGAGGCTATAAGAAGAATTGATCGAGATAGCTTCCTCAGAGAGTCTCTAGACCTTGGGGTTAAGAGGGTTAGAAAAAGTGATCTTCCTCAGAGAGTCCATGACTACCCTAGACTATAAGGGGAATTGACCGAGTGAGCTTCCCCAGAGAGTCTCAGAAATTCGTATGACCAAACCAGAGGGTTAGGATGAGTGCACTGACTAGAGGGTTGTGGAACTTGTTGGATAGGACCAGAGGGGATGGCTACGAGTACCTCCTTGAGGGTTTTCCTACTTGTTCACTATTTTCTTCACTGTTGTTATTGGTTGTGGATTGATTACTGTTGTGTATCATCCTACAATACGTCTTACTATTTACTGCTGAATGCTTTGCTGTTTCTGTTTACTACTTATTGTACTTTTACCAACCATATAATCACTGACTATTAGGCACAGATCTTCGGGTGGTTGCCTACTGGGATTTTATCTCACACCCTTTTGGTGCCATGCTTTTGGGCCCAAGAAGACTATTTTGTTGCAGTTATAGACAAGGGAAAGTGCCCTTCGACTTCTAGAACTTGATTTCTTGGAGCAGGAGAGCATGGGACCACACTTTGTCTTGTGATGCTAAGGATTTGTTTACTTTTCTTTTGTACTTGTTTTGGTACCGTGGTGTTTTCAGCATTGTGACTTGTTTGGATTTTTTCCAAGATTTGTATCTTGAATCATTCCATATATATATACATATGCACTCCATTTTTTTGATTTAGTCTTCTGGTGTTTATTATTGATGGTTATTCTCTGCTTCCTCTATTGCATGTTGTTTTTCTCCAACCGTGTACTCTGCCAATGAGGGCACAGTTTCCACACTCTCACACCCAAGGCCCTCACTTCTAGTTGGAAGCCTCTGGCATTCGGTGAAATGCGCTTGAGGCTATGTGACCAACTGGGCACGGGGCACCTCTGGGTGGCTTCCGGAACAGGGATGTTACAAAAAGGGATGTACATTACATTAACAATAAGGTCTATTCTAATGGGCCATGTTCCTTAATAACTATGAATGGATATTGTATCAAACCAATTAACAATTCTATGTTTTTCAAGTAGTACTCTACATGAAAATATTTTTAAAATCTATTCAACCTTAAACTGTATCAATGCTTCTAATATATATACAACTTGAAACTTCAAAAACCATTGTAAATGCTATAAGAACATAAATCGTAGAAATCATGGTCAATGGTACATGAACATAAACTATAGTAACCCTAGACAAAGTTGCATAAAATTAATCTACATCAAACAAGTTCAAATGTACATGGACATAAACTATAGAGACCACGTTTAAAGCTATGTGATGCTAAATGATAGAATCCATTGTCAAAGCTATGTTGCCTTCAATAGAAAAAATCATGGGAAAATATACAAGAACATAAATTGTAGCAACCGTAGTCAATTTTATTTAACCTTACACTATAATAACCATGATAAAAGTTACATTATCTTAAAATACAGAAACACTTGTTAGATATATTTTTACATAAGCTTATTAATACTTATCTAGATAGATCATTATGAATATAAACTATTTTCAGTAACTCTTGTCAGAGTTTCATGAAAATAAATGAAAAATACCAAGGTCCCCAACACACGACATTAGACTGTAGTCTTACCCTGTGTAATAAACAAAGGATGCCTCACAAACCAAATTTGAGGTAAATAAATACTAACATCCTCAACAAATTATGATAAACTATAACCTTAACTGGTAAAAACCATGATGCCTCACATTACCAATGTGAGAGGAACTAAAAACCAACATCCTCTGAACATGATGTTAAACTGTATCCTTACCCTAGGAAATAAATATAGAATTCTACCAAAAAACTATGGGATTCATCAATATCATATCTAGATAGGACTCCCCACTTCTAGTATGATTAATCTTCCACACCATGTTTCATAACAACATGTGGCTTGATTCCCTATTTAATTAGATATGTAGTGACTCATAGACCCCCTATCTTGGGGATTATAGTCCAATTCATCATTAACCCTTCAAACATGGGGGGTGCTATGTTTTTTGTTTTTTTCCCTTTGGAACCAATTATTTCCTATGAATTATAGTCTTAATATATGTTAAATTCGTCTTAGGATATTTTTAAGGAAAATTTATCTTCATTTCACTCTTTTGACATCCTTTTTTTATTCATTTTATGAAAATATCTTTAAAACAATTTCTCGTATACTAGAAACATGAAATTATACTATTTTCCTTCCCATTTATCCTAGATTCATGACCCAAAACTATGTATCTTGCATCCAATTTTATGAAACACAAACTAAATAATGTATTTCGCAACCACATTAGTGTAGATAACTCCCACATTTATTTTTGGAATTCCACCATATCACATCCCAAAATTCAGTTTGCATAATTATCATTACCATGGTAAACATAGTTACCCATAAACCACATCCCGTTGGGCGCATACACAAATTCACTATAGCCCCTCCCCCATTACCTGAAACATTTATTACAAATGCCCTTATAGGCCTCCTCTTCAAGTATAAGTCATGATAAAATTCCTCAAATCATAAGAGAATCATGATTCCCTCATGACCCAACATGTGGAAGAAAAGAACACGCTTCACAATGCATAATACCCACACACATCCTCAGTACATGATTTTAAACTATTGTTTCACCCAATGTGATGAACATAGGAATATCTATATGGCCAATATGGGATGATTTGATATCCTCGCTAGGGAGGAAACCACCCCACCATCATCAGTCTTTTACATTACTATATTCTATAATTACATGTACATTTATTCCCATTCCAATGATATAGATATTTATTCATATATATGAAGTCTAGGTTCTAGCCCCACCATCAACTCATCGCCTTGTTGTTCCTTAATAACCGTCATGACCTCTACATTACGATGTGTTTTTTTGATGTTTGTGTGAAGAATGGTCCCCTTGACTATATTTTGTCATTTTTATCAATACTTTTCACAGAATAACCACTTTCAGACACAATAAATATTTTGATTTGAGTAACATTACCGTAAACTATTAAAAACCATTGTCCAAGTAGTATGACTCAAGACAAAAAAAATCCCAATGAACTTAGCACATGACGTTATAATATAGTTTTTCTCAGATAAAAATGGGATACCTAACATGCCAAATTTGATGTTGAACATTAACAACATCATCACATGTCATTAAACAATATACGTATCACATAACAAATAAAAATTTTCCATAAGAATATTATGGTATGATTTGATTTACTCACAATAAAAGTCATTGCCCCACCACCATCAGTCTTCTACCACCCCACATTTCAGAACTACATGTGGGTTGATTCTCATTCCCATGGGATACATAGTGATGCCCAAATCTCTTATCCAAGGTGCAGCCCCACTTTCAAATCATATTAAGGTATTTCCCCACTCAGTATCATGACCACTTTAGAGGTGTAGTATGATTTGGATTTTTGATTGGAAAATGGTCTCTTTGGCCATTTTTTCGTATCAAGTTATCACTATTTCATGACACACAAGACCATTTTTTACACCCACACCATTTTATTTTGAGATTTTAGAACATAAACTAGTAGTATCCATAGTACGAACTATGTGAATCTAAACTACATGTCCAAATGTGCTCTGTAAAATACATTAAAATATTTACATACATTGAATAAAATTGGAATCCCTGACATGAAAAATGTGACATGGACCAAAAAAACTATTCTTAGAACATTATGGTAAACTATATCATTTCCCCATAAAAATAATTATTCCCCTTATGACCTGGGTGGGATGATTTTTTGTCATCTCTAGAGAGTATTCCAAACCTCTTGGGTTATTCTTCTACCATGCAGTGGTTCATAACTATATGTAGAATGACTCTCATTTAAATGGGAACCCCATTGATGCTAGAATATCTTATCTAGGGTTCATCCCTACAATTGACTCATTGTTTTGGTATTTCCACAACATTATCGGCATTATCGTAACTAACCCACACTTTCATCCAATGTGATAGAGAATGTAATGGGATGATTCCTAGTGCATTCAACAGTACCTCTGAGATGTTCCCCAGTTCCATTTTTGTATTTCAAACTTTCATCAATTTGATTAATAATCATAATATAAATCTAAGTAGACTGCCTAATATAATTGGTGCATATCCAAATTTTCTATCCCACTGTCGTAGTCTGAAAAATTAAAGTATCATTAGTAACGTATGATGGATCCCTTTTTCGAACATGGTGAAAAATCGATTCCCCATATGTTCGCCCTATCCTTGACCTTTGTAGGTGTGGTTCCTTTTTTCCAACATAGTCAAAATTTATTCTCCTCCCATCAATCTATCTCATTTTACCAAAAAATTGATGGATGTCAAGATCATCTTCCATAAGTTTGTAACCTCTTCCCATTATTGTGTAGATCCCTTATAATTAATGGGGTATTTACACCACTCCTTGTTTCTCGCATCATGGGTGGATAATATGAGAATATAAAATGGGGATAAGTTTCCCTATTATTTGTTGAGATAAAAGGGTGAACCACTTTAATTATGAACTCTATAACCTTAAACTAGGATCTCATTTCCCAGAATAAAAACATTAATTGTTTTTCAATTAACCTTGGGAATGTTTCAGGTGGTGTTGGGACACCTTGTCTCTAAATTCAAATTAGGTTTTTCACTTTAGCATTCCATCCATGTTATTTCAAGAAATTTCACACAATTTTGATCCAAACCATATTATCATAATAATGAAGTATACATCTAACACTCCCTACCATAAACCATGGGATATTTTTCCCACAAATATTCCATATGATATGGCTTTATAGGACCACTATTCAAATTAAGTTACCTATCCCCTATTACTAACAAATTATAAGAGATAGAACCCCTTTTTCAAAGCATATGGACCATAAACTAAGTCATACATTCCCTCAACATATTTTTCATGGTGTAGATCATCTCAGGCACACCATTCTCATTATTTTTGAACACTCCAATTTCGATAGATTATTTATGGAACATTCCACCATTTAACCCCAAAATTATAAGCAAAAAATATTTTCAAGACCATGGTCCAGACTCTATGTTCATAAATTAAATGTTTAGGTCCATGAATCATGGATTTAAATAATTTTTATGTTGTATTAATGATGTTTTGTGTGGCATCAAGACCCCTTGGATGTTAGTTCCCATCTGTCAAATTTCATCTATTAAATATAGAATCCTTTTAGACACATCCCCTTTTGATCCTAGAATTATGACCGTAAACTATATTCTTCCCCATGGTCTATGAATTATGACCATAATCTATTCCCAACTTTTCTGACTAGTGTGACCATAAACATCCCATAGCAAGAGGAACAAATGTATTTTATGTTAAAAATCCATAAGAGAAAGTTAATAAAAACCCAAAATACATCCCTTTCAGTCACATTCATTTCCCAGGAAAAAGTAAGGGAATATGAAAAATTAAAAATCCCATTGGGACCCACCATGGGCCTTGAAAAAAACATGGTTATGCTCGTTGGACACCATTGGTTTAGGTAAAATTATGTTCCAAATTCAATCTCCCTTTTCCCCAAAAACTTCTCTATGATATTCTTCCCATCTTGATTCGTATTTATGAACAATAGTACCCTAATAAAATAGGAATTATGATTTTAGGTTCCTACATCCTTTATGAGAGACATTAATCTACACGCCCTTCATCCTCAACATAAGATGTTAAACATCATGCTAATTATTCATAGAGTATAGTGTTAAATGATGTGTCCATCATCTCTATTTCTTGATGAGAAAATTAATATCCTATTAATCCCTCTCATGAGCATCCCCTTTCAATGCCAGTGTTGATCACCTACCACAACATTCATGCTCCTCAGCCATTAATCAAAATATAATACAATGCTCTTCTTGCTAGATGTTTCAAACCACTGTTAAGACCAATTAACCTACCAAAATATCTAAAATCCCTGGTGGTGTAATTTCAAGTGTGTTGAAATCCATTACGACATTAAATTTTTCCACCCTCTCAATTTCTGTCTCCCAACATTTGGATCCCTATAACCATCCACATATGATCACCCCCTAACTACAATGGTTGGTCGAAAAATTGATCATCAGCCATCATACGAATACACTATAAATAACATTATAAAATATTTTGAGGTAGGTACCATGTTTGTAACATGGACCCTGGTAGATCCTCATATTTTCCATCCCTAAAACGGTGGATATGTATTCTAGGATTTAATGATGGTTTGAAATTATCCTATACATTCATGCCCCACCTATTGTGTTCCAAATCCTAGGCATATGAACTCACTCTGTTTGTAACTCCCCATTTTTTGTATAATTCAATGTCTCTGGTGTTACCCCAATTGCGTACAAGCATAAATTGATAATGCTGGATTTATAGAGAATCTCACTCTCCGACCAAAATATCATAGATCATGAAAGTCATGGTTGTCAAAAAATGAGTCCAGAACTCGAATGCTCATCATTTTTTTGTACACTAAAATATAGGTGTTATATATTATTTTCACCATGATTCCCTCATCGATATAGAATCACACAAGCTTTTGGATTCCATTATTGGTGGATTTTGATAATGTGATTTAGGTACGAAAAGAATAATATATGGGACACATTAAAGCATATAGGAAATATAAAATAAGTCATTCCAAAGATATAGAGGGTCAACCATTTGTTGGATAATGTCCTTTATTTCAGGATATGGTATCTTTTACAAGGTAGCCACCCAAGATACATTGAATTGGAGGTCATCCAACTTTTTGTGAGTATCCTCCAGTATTAATTATTTCTACAACAGACCAGATGCTTCCTACATTGTGACAGGGTGAACTTCTTCAGTACTAATTAACCCCGAATCCTGCTCTATGTGGAACTCATCCAACCAAGATGAATCCATTACTTCCATTGCCTTAGAAATCACCAAATGTTCCCTCATCTAGATGATTATCTCTTCTTTAGTGGTGAAGACTACCAAATAAACTTGTGCCTTCTCCTAATCTTGTGTGACTGACCCCCAAGATACCTAAATCACATGGGTTCCTAAATCCTTATTCGTGTGCTATGAAACATAAAAATCCTTCTAATAAGAATGATCCATCTCTATGAGAAAGTATCAATCTTTTGCATGGATGCAACTAGATTCCCCCCAACCAGTCTAAAATCTAATTAGCCAAAGGAGGAGAGATCCCACCTGGTTTGGACAATTGATCAATGGAGTGAGAGTTATGAAATTCTTTACACCCATCCAATCCCCGTATTAGATTAATTAGTTCTCATCGACTTCATCTGATCCTGAATCCTTTAATTCCTTGGAACAAGCTTGTACTGATGGAACACCATTGACATGTTAGTGGTATTACCACTTATAGGGACGAGAAATAGTGATAGGGGGAGAACATCCTCTCTAGACCGCTCACCCATGATAGAAGCCTCGGATAACTATTATAGAACATAAAAGGTAAGATCATCCACTATAACAATATCATCCACATCCATTGGTGGAATGATCTAAAGGCCTTCATTAAGGTATCAACACTAAAAGCCACTGATGATGACACTTCTATTATTGTAACACTCATCGATGTACCCCCAACTATCTATGATATCAATAAAATTTCCACTACCCCATTTAGGATTACACTCCTGCAACGACATCCTGGGAAACATATATGGTATGTTCAGATACCATGACCTCCATGAACACCTTCATCAAAGGGAAAACATCATACACCATTATAACCTATGGCTTGAGAATTTCCTCTATTATATGGGATCTAAACATGGTTTCAACTAACTCATAATGTGTATAATTATTCAACCATGACATATTAAAGGAAAAAAATAATGAAAAGGTGAAAGGGGGATATGGAAAACAATAGGGGTACAATCTGGACTATAACATAAAAATATTCATTGAAAAGTAAAAAAGTGTAAGGAATATTTCTTATAGGTTGGGTACTAGTTAAGGAACAACAAATCAGAATATTTACTTGATCAACCATATGATCTCCACCCATATGATATTCAATACATGACTCACTTCCAAAATAATACATTATCCCCTCTTTCGGAATAATTCACAAAGCTATCTAACCTACTAAAAAGTATGTGGGATAAGGCATACCGCACAAATCCTTTTGCTAGTTACATAAGGAGTGCATAGAACCCCAAGAGTGGACCATGTATTCCATCTTTGGAATGTATTTCACAACCTTTTCACAAGGTACAAGGAATCACACAATTGTATGACCAACCTAGTAAGGAATATCCACTCAAAGTGGAGACACTTATATATCCCATGAAGAGTGGTGATTTGTCTTGGAATTCCACAACATGCCCAGGAATCAGTGAAAATAGTGTCACTTGGAACATTTGGATGGTGTTGTATCTTCCACAGACCTTTGACATGAGCCCTCAAAACTACTTCATATGATCCTCCTTAGTCCTAAATCCACATTTCCAATAGTTTTTAAATAGACTATATAACCCTTTTTATGGATTCTTCCTATATAGGACCAAAAATTTTGGGCTCTAGAGTTGCTGATCGACCCATTGAAATGACCATGTCATCTCAATGTGACCATCAATCCACCCACCTTCGACCCCAATATTCTATGAAACCTCCATCCTATTCGAATTGAGTTGTTCAATGGATCAAAATATCCCTGGGTATTACACTTCCAATTCATCACATAATCTAGGGTGAGTCCATAAGCAGCAGTGGGTTGTGGAATTTAATTTTAGTTTCCTACAGCTTCACCTGAATACATGATCCATGTCACTCTAAGGCCTAAGGGATAGAAGTCACTGAATTCCTCAGTGTATAACTTAGTGGTGAGCCACAATAATCATCAGGACTTCCTCATCAATGGATGTGGTTTATATGGATTATTAGTAACTGTCACATCATATTTATCCACCAAAACCACACCTTCAAAGGCCAAAAGGTATGACTGCTTCTCAATATCCTCAATGAGATCATCAATCACCATCCCTATGATAATGGGAAATGGGTATAAAATGAAGTGGACCACCATCCTAATCTATTTCAACACCTCAACCATGCCTAGGTTTTGAGGCCTACTCCATGTAATGTTGAGGATCACTGACCATAATTTTGTATCAGAAGGGGAAATGGAGTTCATTTACTCATATCCCTCAATCTGTGTAGAAACCCCACTCCCTAGGAAATGGAAGGGACCACATACAGGGATGGATTTTTCCCCTATATGATGTGAGAAAACACATTATATAGATTTTCAAGCATCAACATCACTATATTGAAATGTATCAACATCATCAGCACTACCTCTATGATGATGTATATCACATACACCCCACGTGGCCATCCCTAATGGGGGGATTCCATCTACAGATCAATATAATGATAAATCTATCAATCCTGACAATATGAACATATATAGTTACAATATATTGTCACAACCTCCATTATATATCCTCTTATATCCTATATTATATGTGATCCTTCCCTCACTAGAATAGCTTATGGAATTGGAATAGGCTCCCTGGTAGTCTGTCTTCTAGTTCATTTTTGAAATAAATATATCAATACAATAGGGTATTATCCTTTATCCTAGCTGGTGGTCACTCTCCACCTACACTGATCAAAGTAAAACCCTTGACATTCTTGGATATTTTACCTATTCCTCCAAAAAAATTATACGTGGGGAGGAATTCATCTTATATGTCCCATTGAATCGGGGTCTCATCAAGTTTTTAGAGATCAAACGTACCACCACTGACCTCCCCATGGTGTATATTAATTATGCTTATACAAGGTGACCACATGCTCATCAAATCAAACATAATGTTTTCGTAATGGTATACTAGAGGTATGATGAACATGTCCCCTCGTAAATACTAACCCACTTCAGCTCTACCTCAAACTTAGGTAATTACAAACATGCCTTGTTGGACTAGACCAATTAATCTATGAAATTTAAACCCTATCTTATGTCTTAGCCTTCTTCCCACCCCTTGACAGGGTCTCTCAATCCTATATTGAGAATCATATCATATTGATGAGGGGATACATCCACCTCCAATTCCTACTCGTTTACATTTTTTACACGATTCGATATGGTGTTCATAGAAAGAGAGGTTTTTTCCTGCCTGATGTGACATTTAATAGCCATATTCCACTACTAATACCAAGGTGTTCTACAAAACTAGTATGTGAGCTCCTCCCAATTATAACTTAGGATGGACACATTGACTTTCATCCTGAAACCATATATTGGTATCCTCTTTCATAATAGGTATTCTTATTGATCCTCCCTTAAGAATGCAATGCGTGTGTCATATTCAAAGTCACATCAAATGTTCTACCCAATAACGAGGTATCTATTTATCTCCCTTTATTGAGTTATAGTTCCATCTTTGCCTCAAGTGGTCATTTAATTAATAAATTAAGAGTTTTTAGATTCTTGTTAATGGAATATGGTTTGTGGAAATGATTTTACCAAGGTTTCCTTGCAATTGTTGAGTTCAAAAAGTTGAAAAATCATGGGATTTTTTTGGAAGTGCAGCTAGTAAAATAGGATAGTTTCTTGAGTATTTAGAGTTGAAATCCTAAATAACTCATTAAGGTCTTTAGTTTAAAAAAAATGGAGTAATGACCAATATTTCATGAAAATCAAATGGTTCTCTATAGGACCCGCACTTCTATTTATAGTCATAGTATCAGACCATGTTTTTTGAGTAAGTATTTTTAATACCCAATTGATTGTGGTTCTCAATTAGAATATAACCCACTTATCCTACCTCAGATCTAATTTTTAGTGGGAGGGGTTGATGAAATATGTCATTCATAGTAGGGGTTGGGTATGGAAAATCTAGAAAAAAGAAAATATGTGCCAATAAAACTTAACAAACTACTTAAGGGTTAGGTTTCTGATTCTCAAAAGCTTAATGAAGGGCCCCAGTTTGTGGATGTCCCTAGTTGAAAATTGATTTGATAGTAACCACCTAATATCATAATTTTGGTTTGTGGAAATCTAGATCATGGAAGTCCCTTTCCATATAGAGCTGATGTGATAACCTTCAAGTAACATATTTTTTTTTGTGAAACCCCATCTATTCAAAATTCTCGTAATCTTTTAAAAAATCATCCATATTTAATGAAACCAATCAATTTTCTTACAATGCGACTATAGACACCCCCTATTCTTATTTTTTAAATGGAAAAACCCTTTCAGCTACAATGAAAATATCTGAATTCTCAAAATATTGAAATATTTTGAGTTAAAGAGGAGATATATTTACAAAGGTAGC
Source organism: Viscum album (assembly GCA_963277665.1). Classification (NCBI taxonomy): domain Eukaryota; kingdom Viridiplantae; phylum Streptophyta; class Magnoliopsida; order Santalales; family Viscaceae; genus Viscum; species Viscum album. Next base: position 1,949,277,849 of record OY728130.1, read on the forward strand.
TATTTTTCATGAAAATTCAACCCATTATTTTTGGAGAACCTCAACCTATGGAAGAGATGGATTTTGTGAAGTTACCTGACCTTTATATAAGAATAAATAAATTTTTTGATCTTGGTGTTTCATGAGATATGTATCCTTCATGAAACCAATGACATTAGAATGAAGACTTTACTCTGAGGCATGGTTGTCATGCATTTTGGATCATTATCTTCCATGAGACCCTTTTTTTCATGAAGCCCCCCATATTCATGAATACCATAATTTCAAATAATATCAATTGTTCATAAAACCCTCATTTGGGACTCTCCATGGTGTGTCCTTTTAACTATTACCCTTTTATTAATTTCTAGTTCCTAGGGCACCTATACTCTTCCAAAACATGTTTTACCACTCCCAAAATCTCTGTGCCACCACTACCAAAAATGATTTATCGTTCTACTAAGAATAGGTACCCAATTTTTTTATATCATATTCATAGGGAACCAATAATCAGTCTCCTGATTTCAAATCCTCCATGTTAATGTTTAAGGCACACCCCAACCAGGGTGTATGAACAATGAACATGTAATCCTAAAAGGTGGAATCAATGAGGGTAACAACATACCTGTCTCTACATTCATTCCTTTTTCTAAATATTATTCTCACCATTACATGGCCACCCTATAGGTGTAATCCCCACTAATATTTGAGTTGTAGGAAGTAAAACTTCCATGATCTGTGTCTTAGTCTTACAACATTAAGTTTCATGACTACATCCCCATTACATGATGTTGAACTATAACATTACCCCATGGGATGAACATAGGATGAACCATGTATGATCATCATGGGATAAAACATCCACTTACAACCAGGGATGATCCTCCTTCTTCTATAACCATCCATGCATAATCCACATAACATCTTCCCTCACTAGGGGATAAAAATCCTCTTTTTTATAGCACATATGTATTTTATCCAAACCATCCCTCATTGATGCTCTCTACATGACAAAAGATTCCATTCCACATAGTTTTATGATTCATGGACTAGTCTTGTCACGTGAACATAAACTATGGAATCAAAATACCTGGGCTTTTATCCCTAGTTCAAACTAGGTATGTGGGATTACACTATGAGTTTTATTCCCAAATAATTCACCAAACCTCAAGCATTAAATCATCCCCCTTGAGAACACTCTCCACCAAACCAATAAGTGTGGAGTCTTCCACTATGGGGATGTACTCCACTAAAATATCAATTGTGAAATATTCCCCCTTTAATACACACTCCACCAAACCCATGAGTGTGAAATCATTCCTGTTGGAACACACTCCACTTGATATAGCACCTGAAATCTTCCACCTTGTGGACACAATCCACTAATCTTTTGAGTTTGAAATCTCTCCTAGGTAAACACTCCAAAAAACATCTGAGTAAGAAATATTCCCCCTTGGTGACACACTCCACTAAACCTTCTAGTATGAAATATTCCACCTTGGTTATACACTCCACTAACCCTTGAAGTTTTAAATACCCCACCCCTAAGGACACACTCTACCAAACCACCAAATGTGAAATCTCTCTCCCCCAACAATAGGAAATACTCCATGAAATACCCATGTGTGAAATATTCAAAATGGGGACACACTCTACCAACTTATAAGTGTGAAATATTCACCCCTAGGGACTCACTCTACCATACCATCGAGTGTGAAATATTCCCACAAGGGGAAAGTCTCCACTAAACCTTCTTGTGTGAAATCATCCACCATGGGGAAACATTCCACCCAACCATTGAGTGAGAAATCTTATGCCCTAGGGACACACCCTATAAAACTATCATGTGTTAAATCTTACCTCCAAGGGACATGCTGCACAACCCCCCCCCCCCTCCCCCCCCCCCCTCGAGTGTGAAATCTACCCCTAGGGACACACTCTATCAAATCCCAAATGGGAAATCTATTAAAATGGGGACATACACCACAACATAGTATATCCCTACATGATTTTATACCTATGTACAACCTATCTTGAAAATAAGTTGAACATTGACCCAACCTAACCAAGTAATACATTAAAACTTCACACAACCTGTCCCTATAAGATGTTAATCACACAACCAATCATTACCTGCAAGATATTAGACCTATGACCATATCTATAAGAATTTAAATGTGGGATATGATCCAGAATCTATAACCCATAAATTTATCATGTGATACCTGATATAAAAGGAATTATATTAATTATTACCTTAGCATAAACTACCTCTTTGATGACATATGATGTCATAGGATCCAGGTCTAAGATTCCTCACACATGAGATTCCCTCCAAAAGGGAAATAATTTATTATTTTTCAAAATATTGAACATTTAAAAATTCAAAAAAAATCCCACATTTTTGTCTAAGTTTAATGAATGTTTCTACATTTTTGAGAGAGAAACAACATAATTAACTACTATATACCTTGATATGGAACCCATAATTACTTTCACGAACATGAAATTAATATTTGAGGGAGACTCAGAAAAGGAGAAAAGATTCAAAGAGGAATCCATAGAGGAAGGAACCAATGTCCCATCATCCAATTCTGAACAAATATCCAACATTGCTGACAAATGTGATGCAATCTTCTTGCCATTGGAATGGTATATTGAGTGGTTGGAATGAGAGCGATTTGTGATACCGACTGAAAGCGTTTGGAATCCAATATATGTTTTTTCTATGGAATTACTCATTTTGATTAAAATTAAATTTTATATAAAGTAACAATAAAAGTGTTAATATGTTAATGAGTATGAAAAAAGTTATGTAACATATATAAAAAATTTTTATTGATGACTTTTCAAAAAGAGAATCTGAAAGTTAAAGGTGGAGGGAGAATACCCTTTTGTAGTTTTTATGGTATCACTTAACCAAATAAATTTGAGTTAAAAATAAAAATTATATATAATTCTCCATAAAAGGTAAAATATAAAATTATTTTTAAAATTACGGAATATAATTCAAGAAAATATCTTGAAAATGTATTAAACAAAGAGGGATAATCATAATAGAAAAAAGTAGAGAGATTCCAAATACCTTGGGAAGAGTTATGTCTCGTCACATTTACAAAACTTATATAATAATATTATTTATAAAAAATATGACCCAAAAAGTGAAATATTTTTTTTCACTCATGGAAAAACAAAATCATTGCATTTTTTAGACCTCATTTTTAAGGGTGAAATATTATGATGTCATGTTTACTTTTAATTCACCTTATTTCATTTGGATTTAGTTATTTTGATTCAATTAAAATAATATATTATTCAAATTAAATTTAAATGATTGAAAATTAATATAATTAAATATTAACATATTATTAGTAAATTGTTGTCACCCTCCATAACTACATTGATGAGTAATTAATTGAAGTCGTCCATATAGGTAGTTAACTGAAAATTAATAGGGTATTGTTAAAAGAGAGAAATATATAATATACATATATTCTAAATATAATATTTACAAAACATAATGTTATTATTATATTGATAATTTAACTATTTAATATATTATTGAGTGTGTTTTATCAGAATGAAAATTAATGATCGAAGAATAGAGGTGAAAAATATATTAAAAAATTAATAATCCTTATGTCCTTTTGGATGGGGTTACATGGCTACATCCCTTAATTCTATGAGGCAATAGAGGTGTTTCAAAGAATAATATCTCCATGGTTGTAAAGAGTTATAGTAGGAGGAAATTGGTATGATCTTTTGCTTTTATAAGTGTATTTGAAATATTTTACCAAGGAAATAGATAGGTATATTAATACTTTAGGATATAGGTATTTTTATACTAAAATGTTTAATAAAATTCAATTTCCAAATTAATACTTGTAATAGTGTTATTATTAACTTTATAAATCATATATGAATAAAATTAAATGACATTATGACTATGAAACCATGAAATCACATGAAGTATTAATTTATATTAATGTAAAGATAAAATTTTATATTTTTTTATGAAATGAATTAGAAGTTTAAACATTTAAAATTAATTTTATTTTTGGAATTAAAATTACATTTTTTTAGTTGTTTATTTATATCATTTTCATGACTCAAAAATTATAATTGATTAGATAATTATTTTCATGATTTGTGTAATTAAAAAGTTACCATATACATAATAACTATATCTATATTATTCATATAAAAAATATTTTTTCTCATAAAATAAAAAAACTAACCATCATAATTATTCTAGAAAATGATTCCAAAAATGAAATTCATTTAGGGAAATTATTTTTCAATATTCATTAATTTTAATTGTTGACCTCAAAATTAGCATTTACACAGAAATATATAAAATATTAATTATCAATAATATAGTTATGTCATTTTTTATTTTCTAATTTTAATATAATTTTTGGTAATTATAATTATAAATTTATCTATGATAAATATTATTTACAATTAAATATACTAGTCTATTTTTCAATTTACAATCATAGATTTTGATTATTATAATCTATAGTGATTGTTTTATTTGGTTTTGGATGCATGGAATTGGTACATACCTACTTTCCAAATGTCAACAATTATCTGGGTTTTCAGGCCCACTGACTCTTTGGGACTCACATTGTTAGAGAGGATGAGAGTTGAGGCTCATGAAACCCATTGGGTGGGGGGGAATGTTTCTTACTCTGGGAATGTCTTATAGATTTAAGATATTTTCATGTATCTCTTCCTAATATCGATAATGGATTGGTTACCCTGAAAAATCATTTGTAAGTTTGTTCTCTCATTAAAAAAATAAAGGGAGCCCCATTAATGAATTGAGGGGATTGAGGTCTCATTGGTTAATCTATCTATATGTATATTAAGTTCTTCATTTATCCCCTTAACAGTGAATAGCCACTTTTTGTGTTGAAGTTGTGTTACCAAATACCTCATAATTTACTACCACATGAGGTGGCGGTTAATATTATGAAGGGATTGATCCTTTATGAGGAATCTAACATATCATGGTTTTTATAGGAATCAAAGCACATGTAGTTTGTTAATATCATGCGGTTTAGTGTCATGCAGATTAAACATATGTGCAGGTACTAAGAAACCAAATGTTTGAGCTTGGTTCTTAGGGACACGTCCTACGAATATTTGTTATGGTAGGAAATAGTGTCATCATAGTTCAATTACACACTTGGGACTGGCCCCAAGTCATATGAACTTATAAGAGGGTTGTTCATGCCACAACACTCATCGAGTATTATATATTTATATTTCACTTGTGAGTGGAGATTCATGATGTTCAATGAGATGTTCATTCCATGTCCCTAATCCCTAGTGATCTATGATGAATGTGAGAAAAAAGGGGGAATAAATGATCAATATCATGGCCTATATCTGTGTGGACGTGAACAATGGGGAAGTCCTTGGGATTTTTGGTGTATAGGTCAATCCTAGTGATGGTGTCCTATGTATCCTGATTATAGCGTGAATCAGTGTTATCATAGTTCATTTATTCCTTAACCTACTAATAGGATCATGTGGCTGATCACAATCTAATACATTATGACCATCCTAGAGGATTCATGAATGATTGGGGCTCATACGAAGATGGATTATCTATTGGTCAGGGAAATTCTAAAGGATGTAGGTATATGGGGTTTGCACAATGAGGTTTCCCTTATAAGTTTGGGGTATATAATACAGAAAACATGATCAAGGTAACTCCCTATACTCACATGAGCTATGGTCACTGTGAGAAAAAAGTGTTATCATGCAATCAAAATCAATGTTCAGGATACATGGTTGAATACGAGGATTTCCCTGGATGATCAATATGAAGGTCAAACCATGGAGAGGTGTCCTATGTATCATGAGTATAGATGGAATCAGATTCACCACAGTTTCCTTAGCCAGGTTTTACACATTTAGGATGACCTCGTATTCGAGGCATAAAAACCAAGGATGAATAGAGTCATCAAATCCTTGGATTCCCTATTGACCATGCTTACTTGTCTAGAACAAGTTGAGTTGCTCGAGGGGCATCGTATGACCTAGTTTGATTGTCATGGAATCCATCTTATGAACTATCTAGACACATTATATTTGGTGTCACAAGTCGCATCTGGATTTCCAGAACGGTGTCATGAAAGCTTGGTTGTCATTCCCAGATGCAACATTGAGACTTGTCTAATATGAGAGAATCATGTTTTATGAGTCATTACGTGACTATGAAGGGAATCACAAGTCTCTGGGGATATACTTAAAAGGTTTCATGAGACCAAAGTGGTGCACCTAGGGAGATAGTGTGACTTTCTCTTACCTGTTTAGAGGACATTGTGTGTCTCCAAATAACATGATAAATAAATGTCACAAGATCTGTGTGATTCTTCCTAGCACTATCATGTGTACATGTATGACTCACACTATGTTCTTGAGTGCCAACAAGAATGAATTTTGTTTAATTATTCCATCATTGATCTTGGTTCTAATACTTTTATTATGAATGAATTATATTTTTTCAATATCAGTTTATTTTCAGTATTCACGTGATTTAGTGGGCCGACAAGATGTTCTTCACATACCTTTCCTATGACCCTTTATGTGTTCCCTGAATGATCACATGAAGTAACATATTAATGGCACATTATTTACCGAGATGTTCTTTTGTATATTAACTGATAGATGGATGGACAGTCCCATGATTGGTTTCTCTGATAAATTTGATTCAATTCTCGATACTTTTGAGGTCAAGAGTTTCCACCCAATGGTAGCACCTTTTCATTTTCATGCAAGGGTGGGGAATTTATAAGCGTCTCCAACCATGTTTTTCAGAACATTTAATGACATATCTTGACTGGATATAGAATGGAGTCTACAATGTGTGATGGAACCATGTATTTTTGTAAGACTCTGTCATTGGATATTTGATGCGTGTTTCCCAATTTTTAGCAGGAGAAAGCCTCTTACATCAACGCTTCCTTTATTTGATTATTTATGATTAATTAGGATGTGTTTGATGATGGAAAATTTTCTTAGGGATTTTCATCTGGTCCTATGGATGTTCCCAAGGGACTTAGTGAGACCCATGGTGTCTATTGAATGACATTCATGAGAAGCTTGATGACTTGTATGGGAATTTCCAAGAGACAAGGATGATTTGTCTGGGGGTCCCATAGGACCTTGGTGTATACTTATTTAATGCATCTCATGATTTTAATAACCGTATACATCTTTTGGTGTCTTATGATTCACCAAGGGCAGTTAACATGTCCTTCAGTGACCATGAACACCTCTCTCCTCCTCCACGCTATCCCCATTATTTTATTTTACAAAGGATTTACTGTTATGTAAATTTTCCTGAGTAATTTCAAGGACCTTTTCTCTATTTTATGATGATGCCTCAAGTGACCAATATGGGTTATATTGGGTGAATGATAATATTTGTAGAAAAATAATTCTATTTTCATTAGGGAACCAAAGGATAAATTCATAATCAATTGGACATACCCAGGGATTTCCATGTGATGAGACTGAGAAAATAAATGGACTTCATGAGATGAGGAGAACATGTGTCTAGTAACTCATGTTTCCTTGAGGATCACTTGGGGAACATCACATGTCCTTCTATGATCGAGATCAGCTCTCACCTCCTCCCTAATCTCCATTTTTTTATATTACAATTTATGAGGGGTCTTGTGAGTTTTCCTAGATATCATTAAAGAAATTTATTTTTTCGAATGATGATAGGGTTCATGATCTTTATAAGCACCATGGGTTTCCCCCTTTGGAGAGAATTACTCCTTATTTATTAATGAATTTTCAATGGTTTTTTGGGAACCTTCCAATGAAAAATAAAGTGTCCTTGGGAAGATCATTAGGTTGTCATCACACATCCATCAATTATCTAGAGAGATTTTGTAAGATAAAGAAGGTATATTGAAGGGGACTTCAAGGGATTCACTGTTGGTTATGTGTTGTGAATGGAGTATTCACATGGACTTGAAATGGTCATGCAATCACGAGTACCTAGAAGGACTCTGTGATATGTACTGGCATGATCACTATCGCGAGACCATATCATGAACCCTGGTCACGTGCCTCATTCGTGAGTTTGGGTTGTATGTCTCTATTTTCTGTGCTATCACATAGGATTGGATCTTGTTCATTCATTTTTCTATTCTAATAGAACATAATACATCAGTAACTTCTCAAACATTGGACATGGTGGATGTGGATTCCTTGAGGACTCTGTGATATGTACTGGCATGATCATTCCATCACTTATGACTCAAATGACCATGTTCAGGTCACACAGTCACATGTCTCTAAAGGGGTAATGTAGTTTACAAGATTCCATATGGGGGTTATTCACCCCTCAAGTCATATAGAGATCTGTTGATTTGTGAAATCATTATATGGTTCGAAAATCACTTGTGGAGTCATGAGATGTGCCTAATGCCACTGTTCTTCATAATTCATTGTCAATATTAATTTTATTCATATAACATCTTCCACTTACCTATTTTTAGATGGACTATGATACTCATCAGGGTTCCTTAGGATTGTCTAATCAATGGTCCATGATCACCAAAAAATGTAATGTTGATACCCCCTACCGTGTGTATACTGATAATGAGATCCAGAAGAGGTTTTCTTCCCTCAACATCCAAAATTATACTTTATCTCATCGACTTCCTCTCTAGAAGTTCGGTTTATTGGATGATGTAGTCATTCCCCATTTATATTTTAATCTTCCATCTTTATGGGTGTATGTTTCTCTTGACTACATTAATATGAGAAATGGTCAGGATGTTCGACTGGTTAATGCTCGCTCCCAGAGTTTGTCTTATCTATTGGACAACTCTCATGTGGGTCCTAAGAGATGCGATTATCCAAAAAACCTATTTCTCAAATCTATTTGAGGATATTTTCTTCTTCATTGAATGGTCAAGGTAGGAGATAGTGTTCGAAATGGGATAACCATCCAATATTAAATTTCGTTAATGAGGGGGTGTGTCCATTCTATGTGAGATAAAGATTCATGGAGTTTTCTAATTATTTATATGGGGATCACCTTTACAAGGATCTATGGATCCCCCAATTCATCATCTATCCCCATACTGTCCTTTGTGATATGGTCATCCATTGGTTCCTTGGTACCAACACATTTCACTATCCCGTTGTGAAGCGAGCATCATCTTATAGAACATCTATCAATTGGGATGGATTCTTCCCCTTGGAGAAATGTAGATTAATTACTCTATACTATGGATGTCTAGGATGATCCTCAGTAGGTCATAGATTTGGAAAGGGATATTCTAATTTTTGTAGGGTATAAATTGAAGAAAAAGAAGATAATGCATTATCTTACTTTCATTGGGTATTGGATTAATATTTTCCTCTATTGGAGTAGAGTTAGGAGATCTAAATTCTAAAATGGGTGGTACTTTTTGTCCATGTACACATTTTTAGGAATACGTGTTAGCACCTTGGTGATGGAAGCACGACCTAGAGTAGGTTGACACCTTAACTTGGAAGTACCATCCCCTGCATGCCTTTATTAAATTATGGGTCATATTCAACAAGTTAGTACCCCTTATAGGATCGGTGGTCCTCTTTAGTTCTTATCGGGATGGCTAGAGTAGAATTTCAATTTTTATGAATATTATAACGTTTCCAAGATCTCACACACCATATCCCATCCTAGATTAATGTACATATTTGGGTTCATGGGTATGTCTCTAAGCCCAATTGAGGTTAAGGTCTTTTTATTATATCCTAACTACTTCACCCTTATCACCTTTCATGCACATGTGGGTCTGACCAATGATATTGGATGCTTCTCACCTGAAAATAGATATTATATGCTATCCCTTCGGGATGGAGTTCTCGTAGTCGGGGTGGATGAGATGATCATCTGTGACCCATATATTCCATATCTATTCTCTCAATAGTTTCGCTACAATTATAGGGTCTCTCATATTACTTTGTTCGGAGTTCATGGGGAGGTACATCCTAGAGATTTTCCCCAATTTTGGAGGATGCTTCCACAAGAAGACATTGATGCTGAGATTATGCTTCATCACACTAATTCTTATTATTCTTTACTTACATAGGATTATGCCTAGGATTGGGTAATAGATTATCCTAATGGTGTATTGGGAAAGCTGCGTCTTTATGTGGATAGGCCATTTGCATCACCAATTCCATTGTTGGAGGAAACAATGAAGTCGATCAATGATCTGGATGAGACATTGAGAAAGTGACCTTTTTTGGGTGATAATCACTCAGATGGTGAAATATATTCCATCGAGGAGGATAATCTTTCAACAAATGCTATGAATGATGAGTCTATTAATAATAGTGCACATGAGGCTTCTTCTCCTATTTAAACACTAATATGACTAGTTGGTAATCCTTGTACCATATATACCACATTGTCTACATAGGCTCAACCACATAATGGCCTAATCTAAGAATAGATTCAAACCTTGATTATTGATACACCCATAGAAATATTATATAATCAAAGGGAACAAATTCACTTGTAATTTGATGACTTAGGGTAAGACTACATAGGTCAAAACCCTATATATAAAATCAAGTAGAAAATCATATTTACCTGAAGAAACATGGATATGAGAAAAAGGGATATGTATGATATTGTGAATGAGGCCTCAATTTCTATGAAACAGAGCGATACAGTTGAGGTATTGGAGTTGGGTTACTAGTATTTTTCTGAACAGTATGCTCATATGGATTCTTGGACCACACATATATGGATATATGAGGAGATTATTGCTCATCTACTATCTAATATTTTGACATCTTCATCTTCCTTGGATACCACTCAAAAGACGGTCGATGAGAATACTTCTTTGGTTGAGACTCTTTGTCATAGAGTAGAAGCATTAGAATAGGGTAGATCAATACTAAAACATTCTAAAGATACTTCTAATCAAATTCTGGCTGACCTTACTAGTGAAACCAATCAAATTTTATCATAGTGTGACTTTTAACTGAATTCTATTCTGGATGAATCATTAGAGTGACTAAAAATGTGGAGATTACTCACCCACGTTTCTTACAATACAAATGGACCGTTAAAAATCATCATTTTCTGTCTAGATTCTATATTTCCATGATTTTAATGATGTTTCTTGTTCTGATATTGTGAGTGTCACCAATTTTGTCCATAATTTTCATAATGTCAATAAAATATGAATGTTTTGATTTTGAGATTTGTTTTGGGAAGTTCTGATGAATTCCCACTATCATGGAGTCCTTTACTGATGACTCTATTCTAGTTTCCTTATAAATTTTATGTCATAGAAAGACATTTTTCTACTATTTTCCAAATATAATAGGATTTGTGAGTAATTATTAATTTTTTAAAGGCCATATTGTGTGCCTTACAACATCTTGTAGGATGGATTGCTATCCAGATTTAGTTTAGAGTCTTTTATCTTAGACATTATGTTTCTTTAGTTTAAGGTCTTTTAGACATGACCTGATATATCGTTAGTTTGGGGTCTTTTAGATCAAAAATTCTATCTCTTATGTTGATGGACGTTTTTCTCTGCCTTAATATCGCATTAGTTAAAGGTATTTTAGCTTCGTCCTATTTTTTCCTTAATATTAGTTAAATTTTTTTCGGACCAAATATTGATTTATTTTAATGTATTTTAGGTTAGATGAAATATTTTGTTAGTTTATTGTCATTATATTAGGCCTTATATCACTTTAGATTAAGGTATTTTATTTCAAGCCTTCTACGTGTTCATTAGATATGGTGGAGACATTATAGGAATGATCTAAAACACTCATTGGTGATGAGTTCTACTATGGGGTTTCTGAGGCTGACAATGATCAAAATGACCTTTTTTCTTACTATATCATTTGGTTGAAGACCTTAGGGGCGTATGCAGGAGACATAGGCAAGCAATCATAGTCATGAAAAGGGCCTCTTGAAGTTGGGTATCTATCCTAAGGGATATAGAAGATTCATGGTGGTCATATTGGTTAATGGATAAATTTTATGGAACCCATATCTACCTAGATAGATGGAATATCGGTGATTTACATCATAACCCAAAATTTCATGTCCATGAACATGAGATGGTGTTTGACATGCCATGTTTTTCCCATGACATTCTGAGATGAAAAGTGATGTTGAGGTGTTGTTAAGGCTCAAAAAGATTCATGCTCCATTTGCAAAAAGAGATGATGTCTTTACTTGGAGGGTTAAGTTCCGTATACATTCATGTCATACCAAGGAAAATATGATATCCACTCCTCTTCGAGGAACATGAAATGTTTGTGAAGACTCTAACAACTAGACGATAAATTTGGATATGGAAATAAGGCTATCCTGAAGGGTTATGTCACTATAGGGAAATGAGCTCTTAAATCATAAAGATAGATCCATATGCCCTTTGGTTTCAAATAATGAGGTGTGTTCTATCAAAGGAATGAGAATGATGTTTCATATTCTATCCTTGAGAATGGGTAATAAACACAGTAGTGTGACATTGAGGATAACCAATCTACTTGGATCGTTTGGTTTGAGGATTGTAAAACATGACTAGAGTGCTCTAATCAAGAGGATGATATGTGATAGTCATACATGAAGTGGTTCTGAAAAACTGAAGTGTTGAGTGCTTCAAAGAACATGTCAGGGCTCATGATGATCAGAATTTTCTTTTACTGAGTAATTCTTTCATTTGGAAACCATAGGTGCATAAGGAGGCTCCATGGACATGTATGTGTATTCATGCAATGGGTCCTTGAAGATATATATCCTTTACAAGGGTCATGGATGGTTTTTATGATCCAAGACACCCAAATGCATGACATCTGATCTTTGGAAAGAGTAAAATCAAATAAGGGTGCGAGTACATTTAATAGTTGTTCCTCCACCTAATAATTGTTTTCTCATGGAGAGGAGATGTAAATAACTATTACTCAAACATTTTTATAGACCAGGAAGTCAAACATGTATAGAATGTATTTTTAAATATGTGAAAAGTTAAAGCCTTTGAGATTTATATCTTATATGTTTATGGAAAAATTGTATTATAAACATTGAGAATGAGTTGTTTAGCGGGCGGAAACTCAAATTTTTCACAGGCCCTTCTTTGTGGGTTTTTGACAAGACATGTTTTGTGTCTCTTTCTTTAGCATTTTATGGTCATTAAATTTAGACCATTATTGGATAGAGTTTATGTTCATATAAATTTGACCAATGTAATAACAAATTAGTATCATGAATAAAATGGGCCTAATATGGGTGATGTTATACAATAGCCTAATTAAGATAGCCAAGGTCAAGAGCACCCTAAATTCTTCTGAGTAGAAGATGGAAATGTTTTAAATCATATAGAGGTTCTCGAGTCAATTGTAATGATATTGGATAGTCATACATAGAGTAGTTCTGACACAATGAGGTGTAGAATATTGCGGTAATGATTTCGGGGCTTCTGAGGATTGGATTTTACTTTTTCATCGTAACACATTTGGTTGATAGACATATGCGCATATGAACGAGGCACGGGAATGTATGCATAGTCATCCACATGGTCCTTGATATTTGATATCCATTCCAAGGGATATAAAAGGTTGTGGTGATCCGAGACACCCAAGTCCTAGAATGTGGCTTATGGATTGTGGTTCTTAAAATAGGGTAGAAACACACCATTATTTGGTCAGCTGGGGTAAGTCTCCTGGGGTCCATTAATAATTGGTGAAAATCGGTGATGGTGTTCCCAATTTGACATCTAGTAGTGGGGATCTGAATTCCGTAATGTATTTTTAACATCATGTTGTAATGAAATTCCCCCATGCTTTTAATTTTATGTGTTAAGGACGTTCTTCCTTGCAGTTTTAGATCATCTGGTAACGACATACTTCCAAATATTTTAACATCATGTTGTAAGGATGTACTTCCTCGATGTATAACATCATATAGTAAGGATGTGGGAATAGATTTGAATCTATGGAAATTTTGTGGAAGGGCCTAACGAAGGTGAATTGGGTGTCACTATGTGTCTCATGAGGATGATAATCAAGCCACATTTAGTTCATAATGAAGATTTTGATATATATATGGACCATACAAAAGGAGGAGGTAATTTTCATAATCTTTTGTTATGATTAGGCTCAGAGCAAGAAATTCATACATCACTACATATCCTACAAGGTAAGGAATCAAGACACACATATTTATTGAATGGGAAATACTCTATGTAGGTCTAACCCATACATAGAGGTGGGAATTATTTTCATTGACCGTTGCATCTAGGAACATGATTGGATATACATGTGTCACTATATATCCTATGTTGACATGAATCAAGCTATGTGTAGTTATTTATATTCCAAATATTTTAACGTAATGCAGTGAGGATGAAGGTGGAATGACATTAATAAATTTAAATGTTATGGTTGGGACCTAGAATTGATGTTAGGGAGTCAAATCATATCTCATAAAATGTGAGAATCAATCCATTGATAGTTTCAAATATTCCACGCATTTCAGCATCACTCAGTGAGAAAGGAGTCATACTGGTGTGAATTGATGGGAACATTGTAGTTGGTCCCAAGAGTGAATGTTTGGGAATCACTACGTATATCATCATAATGAGAATCAAACCATACGTAGTTCTTGGAAAATCATACTGTTTAAGATCATGCAATAAGGACCATGACTATTCTTTTTAACATCATTCGATGTTGAATCATAATAGAACTATTGTGTACCTTTATTTATTTTTTGAAAGAGTATTTCCCTGTCACAATTCATAATCTCAAGTAATATATGCTCATTGTAATAAACAAGGAAGGACACGAGTTTCCCTAAAATGTAGAGATTAAAGTTTGTATGATTAGGTAATTGAACATCATGTTGTAGTTCGACCAAGATATATGATCATGGAATTCCTATGTATCTTATTATAAATGGGTATCAGTCCATATCTAGTTCTAGAAGAACCATAATGTTTAATGTCACATGGAAATGACTTATCTGATTTGACATGAATGGAGATGTATATAATGGATTCGTATTGTTTCACACCATGAAACAAGGAAATTGGGTATCTTGTTATTATTGGAAAATAATCCACTTAAATTTCCATGAATAGATGTTTTGGAATCAACACATATCCTCTGATTAAAGGATTTAATACAAACATAGTTCTCAGAAACCCCTGCAGTTTAACAACTTGTGGAAAGTTTGAAATCTATATAGTTTAATGTAATGTGGTTAGAATGAATAAAGAGGCTTACTATAATATGGATTCCTAGGCTAATAGCTTATGAAAATTATTTTTTGAGAAACCACACATTGTGGGGAGGTGTAACATGCTCCCCATCCATGGTGTCTATTGAATAAACCCCATTATGATAAAACACATATATTACCTAATGTCCTTCCAACATGGGATCCAATTTTAGGGGCTTCTATCACAGTATCATTGGGGTTCTTAGGGGCAAAACCAATTCTCCTTGACGGAATTAATAGAGGAAACTTTTTATTAATGGCCCAACCTATCCCAGTATAATGAATTTATGTATTGTACAATGTGAAAATCCTCTTCTCATCTATCCATACCAACACATCCAAAACCTTTAGTGATATTTAATTATCCGAGAGTTATTTATAAATTGAAATTTATAGTGGGGGGAATCTATAATTATTTATGTAACTCTTCCTCAATATTCTAAACTAGTGAGTATGATGGTGATTTTATAGTTGTACGTGTGGTGGCACGGTAGGCCTATAAAGCATGAAGGAGTTTTCTCATCCAATAATTTTTATCCAAGTTCATAATCCTATATAGTACATTCAATATAGTCTTATTTAAGGACTCTATCAATCTTTTTTACATTGCATGATATAAATATTAGTGTTTGGACATGATGTTCTACTCCTGGTACAAATTATTCAACTCTAGAGTGCTGATGTTGGTGTCGTTGTCCATAAATATTATGTGAGGGACTCTGAACCTAGTATTGATATTAGATTTAAATAATTTTATTATATTCTTCATCATGAAATTCTTAAAGGGTATGGAATCAACCCATTTGGATAATACTTCAGTCGATGTAAGGATGCACTCGAACTCCTTAGCTACGGAAAGAGGATTTGGCCCAATGATATCTATCCCAAAAAAATCAAATGGTCAGGAATATTTAGATATATGTAGATATTATGGAGGTTCGTAGATGAAGTTCACATAGATTTTTCATGCATGAAATTTGATGTTGAATTCCATAAAATCATTTATCATGGTTTTCCTGTAATATCCTAAGCTGATATTATAATGGGAGAGCCTTATCCTGGATTTATGGACAATGAAATATCCCACATGGACGTCTTCCATGATAGTAGAAATATATCCTTATGCTATGCATATTATGATGATCCAATTAAATCCACACTTTTATATGGTTTTCTTCTCATTTGGGCTATCCTATAAGTTAAAGTTTACTGTATGGTGCCAAATATATTTCTATCCAGATCTATCCATTCAGAGAGTCCCATTTTGATGATAGATGATTATGGGATCCATCCATCCAGGGGTGACTATTGTTGTATCATGATTTTGGGAAATGTTGACCTAGTTGATATCTTCTATATCACGGATGATGATTTCTAAGACCATTCTCTGATGTGTAATGCAAAAGATTTTTTCTTCCTAATCATAATCAACCAAGTTGGTGGCTGCATTTTTCAATGCCTTATGGTGAGCATTTGATGACCAGGGAATACAATGCAACATGGGGTCAAAAGGGAAACCATCTATTATTCTCCATACATAGCCATTGAGAGGGTCTAGTTCTTCCTTCTTGATGGAATATTCAACATTAACATACTTTATCATAAACTATCTATCCCCTTTGATGTTTATGTAGTCTATTTGTAGTTGTCAGGACAATTCCAAGCTATAAATGAGGGAATAATATTTTGACACTTTTCTATATAGCCTTAAGATAGAAATAATGATTAGAGAATAACCAATTTTTAAGGAGAGACAAATACAATACCCAGGACAACCCGGTTGAGATTCAAGTTTTCTCTCTTTATTCTGATAGGACCTTTTGAGGCAGCATCAAAATACATTTCCCATATCTTGGATGTGTCATGGGTATAGAATACCTCTTCATATGGAGTCTTTGTTTCTTATTGTTTATTTTTTGGGATAATATGTGTTGTGAGGAAATAAGTTAGGTCTTGTACTTCAGCTAACTTATGTGACACAAAATGAAATTTGTATATCTTAAGAATGACCACCCATTGGGAAAAGCTCTTAGTCCATATTTCAATATCAAGGATGTACTTGGGATGATTGATATGAGACATGAATTTAGTTTCTTGGGTTGATATTTAATGCCTTATCTTTTTCACAACAAATATGAGCACAGGGTAGTTTTTTTTGGACACGATAGTATCGGGTCTCAGAAATTCATATATTTGGTTGGTGTAAGAGAGACTATTTTCACTCCCTGCATCAGTATTTTTTTGTGGGTAGGGCTCCCAATGATCATTCCATGGAATCCACATATAAAATGAGTTCCCTCCCTTCTATTAGAGGAATTCAAACTGATGGGAGTAGTATGTACTTCTTGTGACTACCTAAAAATTTTTGGAACCCATTATCCCATTGATTGGAGGTTCCATTCTTCATTAGCCTGGTGAAGGAGAGAGATTTTTTGGACTAGGTCTACAATGAACCGATGAATGTAATCTAGGTTCCCTTATAGACCCATGAATTCTCAGATATTTATGGGGGTGAAATTGCTAAGATAGCACTGGTCTTGTCTGTTTCAACCTAAATGTCATGGTGGTGTACGAAAAAACCATATAATTTCCCTAACGTGACCCAAAAGTGAATTTTAGTGGATTCATCTTTAGATTATGTTGTCATATATTTTTATAGAATTTTTTTATAGGTATGTGATGTGATCACATCACCATTGATATTTAATGACCAATAATAAAAATAAGATTCACCTTTTTTTCCGATGAATGGTTTAAAT
This sequence comes from Viscum album, assembly GCA_963277665.1. Classification (NCBI taxonomy): domain Eukaryota; kingdom Viridiplantae; phylum Streptophyta; class Magnoliopsida; order Santalales; family Viscaceae; genus Viscum; species Viscum album. The sequence continues at coordinate 1,949,295,870 of OY728130.1, forward strand.
ATACGGTGAATGAATCATTCATAGGTGGCACCATCATTCTTCAAGTAAAAGGGAATGTCATGAAAGAAAAATTTCTCTTGAGGTGCTCTGAGTAAATTGGATTCTTCATCCCTGGGGGCCATATTTATCTGAATGTTCCTCAATTACACATCCAAGAAATAAAGTGCTTAGAAACCATCAGTTTCATTGATCAATAGTTATATGTTCAGTAATGGGAAATAAACATGTGGGAAATCATGATTATAGTCTCTAAAATCAATATAGACCCTAATATTACCATTCATTATCTTGAAATGGAGGATGTTGGAAATCCATCTTCGGTAATGGTCTTATCAAATAGTGTTGTCTTCAATCAACTTGATAAATTCCTCTATATTGGTGGCATAATAGCGGTACGTCCTCCTAGTTTCATGGTTGGAGCCTCGATTCTCATCTGGTAGCCCAAGATGGTGCATATCCACAAATGGTTTCTATTTGATCATTTTGGGTAGTTCTATCTAAACATATATCAGTGTTTTCTTCATAAAATTATGTACATCTATTTCTATTCTAGGGGAATAGAGGCACTAATTAGTGTAGGTCGTGAGTCTCTCTCTGTTACCAGATTTATCGTCTTATGTTACTCAATGGTGGTGGAGACAACTTCCTCGATTGTAGGAGGTGCGTTCTAGATGTCATCATCAACTTCTTCTATCTCAGAATACATTGATAAATTTTCCTAAGAAGATAGAAATCTAGGGGGTCCGTTGTCATTATTTGTTAGAGATAGTCCATGAGAAGAGACACAATCATCCTCTATTTATTATGTCATTGTATATATATATTGGAGCTGCTTTTTTCGATGGCATCATTGGGGATAGTGGGATTGGACCTCTTGGGTAATATTTCTGACCTCGACTAGGTTTATGGGTAGCACATTGTCTTCATCAATAAAACTCTAGGGATTCACAGGGGCTGTTCCCAAACCATTGGAAATGACAACTTGTATATCATCATTTTCCATTGTTTGTTTTTTTCTTTTTTTATTGAAATATAATTCCGCATATGTTTCTTCAAAAGTATCTAAGGGATCATTATCACCATGTATTTTGCTGACTTTTTGAATTAATGGGATACATCAGACATTGGTGTCCTATTGAAGGCATCACTAGGTGGCTATAGAGCCATGTCCTTACAAGCATGATCATATATGCTATGTCATGCCTGATTACCATAAAATATGCATATGATGTAAGATCCATGAAATAGGATTCGAGGATGATTTACTCAAAGGGTCTTTTCTCACTCTTATCATACCCTGGATGGTTACCTTGGTTGGAGAAAAATCCGCTTCACCATATACCAAATTTCCTAGGGTTCTGACTCGGATAAGATTGATCCTAGAACCATTATTAATGATATCCCTTTGGACAATGAAAATATTGATTCTACATGAGAAAAATGGGGGTATGATGTGTTATTTATCGGATTCATCTTGGTATAGATCCATGAATGAGATGTAGATGTGACATTCTGATGATATGGTCTCAAAATGATAGAAATTTGCTGCAACAACTTCTATCATGAAGTCATGTGGGATTTAGAGGGATTAAATAAGATCTTCCCTGGATACTTTTGAATGATGGTCCACATTGAGGAATGAGAGATTGGTAGGGGATATCACCATCTATTTCATAATGTCATATATTTTTTCCATAGGAAGGTGCATCCCAATATGGTTTTACTTGTGAACATGTGAATGAGCCGATTCATTTTAGATGGATGGACCATGTTCTTGTGCAGAGGTTGAGGGAATATTTGTTTCCACTGGCGCAGGTTGTGCAGACCTTCCTCGTTTCCTTGGTTGATCGGATTGGACCCCCTTTAAGCGTTCATGAGAGACAATCAGCTGCGGACGACTGTTGGAGGGACCTAAGGCACCCCCTCACATTATTTTAGATTTTATTAGAACATTCCCATGAGTCTCTTCTGAATATATTTCATCTATGTGGATATGTCTAGAATATTGATTCTAACCACATCCACATTGTTAGATGTATCCTCAAATTTGACGCATATGTCCTCTCATTCCTCTGTTATGTGTGGGTAACTCATTCTCAATGTAAGAATCATCATCATGGATGATTTTTGAAAACAATATCGGGTTAATAGAACCAATGATGAGCTCATCTTCTGATGAATATTTGTTGGAAAATAATCACTCAAGGTATCATAGTAGCTTTTTAGGGGATTGTGTTTGTTGAAAAAGTGGGCCTTCATGTTTTGTTTCTTAACAAAGTAGAACACGATGTTCAATTTGTGGAAAAAGGGGTTTATATAGTGATTTTTTGAGTTCAAGAGATGTTATCTACAATCCATGATTGAAAGAAGAACCTAAAAAATGGAATGGATGATCTGGAGGTGATACAAAAAGAGCAGATACAAGGTGGAACCATCTAAGATAATTGTAAATTTCCATGCCATATGTTTTTCATGATCATAAAATCAAAATATAGGAATGGAAAGAGGGGAGCCCATGTTTTGGTTTCGATGCGCAAGGTGACTAGGGAGACTGAGACTATGGTGGCTGGACTTGCGCGCCGAGTGGAGACATGAACACCAGTGCTCAGGTTACCCAAATTTCCATCAATTAGAGGGATACCCCTCCTCATTTTTCATGGAGATCAACAATTATAGAAAATTATAGCTCGAGTCACACATGTGGTTTTGGCGCACAAGTGGGTGTGTGAGCATGCAAGAATATGCTTATTCAAAAGTTATGCGCTAGTTGATAGTTGTGCACCAATATTGGTTCGGGTGTAAAAGGGTGCGGGTTTCCCATGTTTAGAGTTGGAAAAGGGATTTTCACGCAATTGGTTGGGTGACACATACATTCCGGGATTGAAGAATCATGGCTGGAATTAGAGAAGCATGCCTAGCATAGAGAAGTGTGTCAGTCACTATAGGACTGCACAAAAATTGTAAGATTTCCAAGTACCTCTGGTGCAAAGTGTGATTCATCTATGGGTGAAAGTTATAGGTTAATAGAGCATCAACATATAGGGAAATATGCATTCATTTGTGATGATTAAGAGAACTACAGTTCTATAAACAATGAGTGGATCTTTTGAAGAATCAGTGAGATCACTTCAGTTGAGAGAGCAATGAATTCACAAATTGTGAGTTGTTGTAGACAAGAATAGGAAGCAAATACTCTTCAGACTTGTAAATAGAAGTGTTCTTATAGTGGATTTGGTACATTGGCACATTATATCTCTATTCTCCTTGGATATAGCTTAGTGATAGTGAACCAAGTAAAATTGATATGTCATGTTCATGTTTTAAGATTCATTCATACTCTGAAATGACAAAGAGAGAGAGAAGATGGTTCCTTCTAATAGAATATCAAGATCAAAAAGGGGAAGTTGTTTTAATTTGTCATACCTTGATTCACCCCCCCTCTCAAGGTATCTATCCTAGTAGACCAAAAATGATTCCATTGGTGGGGTGGTTCTTGTGTTTTAGATACTACACGTAAAAAGTTTGATAGAGTTAATGATCTCTTTGGATGAGAATATGATTGTTACTCTTTTGTTTCTCCTTACATATGGTGGTCACACTCACCTTTGGGAGGTATTTTCTTGTTTCCTCCTTGGGCGATGGCGATATCATAGGTCTATGAAAATGTGCTTTTAGAGTGGCATTTTCTTGATCAACTGCCTTCTGGGACATCCAATTGTCAAATTTTCATATACATGTAGATGTGACCTTCTTCCAATGACCCTATTTTATATTTGAATCATGGTAATGAAATACACCTACTTTGGATAGTTATATAGAACCACATGTTTAGAATCATTCATGCCTTATAGGACATATTTAATGATGAAGATGTTATGAATATTATTACCTAGTATTCTATGGAAAGGGGAGTAATCGGGATGGTCAGTGTGGTGGAATTTATCAGACCTCATTGGTTGTGGGTGTGTGAGAAAGTAATTATCCATAGACTCCAAGTAATAAATGGGGACATTTAAATTTTCGATGTATTATACTCTATTTGTGCATTCCTCAAATCTAGGGAGTCTCAGATTTATCTATGCATATAGCTGCATGTGATTCTTTGGTTGTCGCTGCTCGATAAGAGGTGTTGAGATATTCTGGGCCTGCCTAAGTATTTGGATATCCACAACTACTAGCTTGAGAGTGATAGCTACATATTATACTCTAGATGTCCTTTTTACCTATATTGTAATCATGAGATGTGTTTTGGATCGGGTATGCTAGAGGACTTCTTCTAAACATTGGTCCATTTCAAAATAATTGTGGAATCCACCAATATATTTTGTTGTAATTATAGAAATCTACAACTCAACCCTAATATTTTCATCACATATTTCCAATCATTTATCTTATGAGGGAGGGATACTGAGTGAGTAGGTAAAACCCTTCCACCTAGTTATGTGGTCAGACACCCTCGCATTCTCACATTCTTTATTATTATTAGGTAGATGATCATCATGTTCCTTAGGGTAGAAATGAATTGAAAAATGAATTGAAAAAGAAGGTATTCCCATCCTGAAATGGATCATGGTGGTAGACTACTATTCTAAAAAAGGTTATCCCCATAAGAGTCTGTACAAAATAGATGATATTTTCTGCCTCCTGTTAATCTCAAGGGTTTTTCATTAGCCCACATTAGCATATGAAGTGTGTGAGATGTTTTTTGGGTCATCTGCACTGACAAAAGAATTGATGGAAGGATTTATTAAATTGGGTGGAGGGAATGTTTCATCCACCCAATTGAGATATGGATTCATTTCAGGATATATATAGATTCATGTTTCCATTACCTTGATTCTATTCAAGTATCCAGGGACTCGATGATGTTAAGATGCTTTGGGTGTGTCATTTCCTGGGATGTATGTCATCCATAGGGATCTAGTGGGGGTCAATAAGGTGGCCCCAATTTATTATCCTGGTGATTTTCAATTCATCCCATTATTTAATGATTGTCCTATTGAGGGAGAGGTTGTTTCCATAATGGAGGTAAGTCCCAATAATTTTTAACATCCTCATTTATGTGGAATGGTTTTCAAGATCCAGATCAAACATGATGCTCAGATTCTGGTCTTACATTTGTATTGGCCATTGGATTGAGAACAACATTCTCTTCCTAAAGATGATACCCTGTGGAAATATTGCCTCTGAGTAGCTCCTTGTTGAGTTGTCAAAGGGTTTTTATTTCACTCTCATATTGTGAAAGTTCTTCCTATGGGGAAGGAACCCCATTACATATGGGTGGTGACCGGGATTTGGTTGTAACCATACCCTTGGTAATATTTTGTTATGTATATGGTAACTAGGTATTCAAAGAATACATGTTTTGGATCCATATTTTCTTCCTAGTGAGTGTATCCACATTTAGGGCATCAATGTCACCCTCCTCCCGATGTGTGTTTTACATGTCCCATCCCTCAACACTTGCATCTTGATCAATATATTCCATGTTGATACTTGTGATGTTCGCATAGTCATATTAAGAAATGGTGGTCATTCTATTACTTTCTACGCAACCAACTAATTTTGTGGAACTTCTATTTGGGTCATCCTAAAAACCATTAGCCGTGTTGAGATGTTTTGTCTTTTAACCTTAGCATGGTCTAATCACCATTGATGTACGATCCTCCCACCATGTCCAATGAATGGTGACACTGAGGGAGTTTTTGGTGAAAACTTCTCAATGGGCCCCAACCAACCGAGGTTTTTCATACAGTGGGATGAGCTTGATGGATTCCCACTATTGATTTCTTCCTCAAAACCATGAAAAATATGAATTCATTTCTATTGATGATTATGGAAATACCCCAATCCCAATGGGGTGGGGATCATATGGAACATCCATTGGCATTGACTTGTCCTTTTTTGAGAATCCAATTACTCTGTTAGAGGACTTGATGATTCCAAAGATGGACATAAAGATATATATTACCTCGTCCTAGCTAGTAGGGGTTGTTCGTGGATGACTATTTATGTATTAAAGGACCTATGAGGAGATACTAAACCTGGTGATGATGATATAGATATAAATTCCACATCCAAGAGGGCTAAGATTCACCTATAGCTACCGAGGGTATTTCTTGAAGCCGCTCAAGAATTGAAGATATGAGGGGTGAAGGCAGTGGTAGTTATTTTCATGGCCCAGGGGGTCGAGTCCTCTCTTGGAAGACTATTATGCCAACCACTCTTGTGGTCTATGTGATGTGGCAGGACATTTATCACATGGGATATGGGTGTGACGATAGCCCGTGGTGAGAAACATTTATTACGAGAAGTTGTTCGGGTGATTGAAACTTTGGTCTTAGTGTTTGGAATGACCTGATATTGTCCTGTGGATCCAAGTTCGAAATATTTTTGGCTATCCTATTGCCCCATCTATGGTGTCTGTGTAGCGCTGATGTGGTGTAATTCTAGTACATTGACCATATATCCTGGGCATCACCAAGTCCAATGATTTCTCTAGAGACAATAACATTATAGATTGCTACATCAAATGGGTTCGGTTGTTTGAGGGGAGAGAAAGAGTGGAATGCTTCACACAATACCCATCCTTGAATACATATTCATGGTGTGGATTCATAGATTATCTTTTAAATAGTTTTTATGTAATTTTAAAAAGCATGTTGCAAATTTTCACTATGCTTTTCACGTTTTTTATTATGGACCATAGAGATAGTTTCCATGTCTAACTGATAAAAGAGTATATTGTTCTTCTAATGGAGAAACTCATATACTGGATACATAAGATATGGATCCTTCAGTTGCTGATGAGTATCCATCATACTTTGGTGTAGGTAAGTAATTAAATCCTTTTTTATCTCATTTGGGATGTCATACAAATAAATAAAAAGGTGACAGAATAGGATGTTGAGATTGTTTCCAACCAACTCCCTCCATTTATCAATGTTGACATACCCCTCATCAAACTTACATGCATCCATCATGTCATAACATAGATATTGGCTCTGATAGTCAACTACTGATGGGAGTGGACTATCGTTTGATGTTGATAGGGAACCATATAATGTTCTCCCCTGATGATTCGGGATCCTCTCTATACAATGGTGTCAGATTTTGGTTCACCTATCAATATAGAAGTGTCTGGACAGAGTCATGATTTCATTTCCCATAGGAGATATCGTCATGGGTAGGTTGAACATGGTGGATTTCAAGAGTAAGGACACTCTATAAACCCCCACAGTACCACGAGGAGGACCATCATGGTAATGATTGTCTTCTGATTCCTCTTTGATAGAAGAGTGTAAGGACCCGTGCATTGTGGAGAATGTGTATCGAATGAACTCATTGACACTTTCATTGAGAAGAGTATGAGTGTGTTCTATTTTCTACAACATGGTCAGCATACCATGGCCTACCACTTGGGATTGTATATGGGTATGATCCTACTATATAATTTTTTCTGAAACATGTATATAAACATTGGGATATGCAGGAGTTTGAGCCGGCTTGTTTAGAAGATATAGAAATATGTTAATGAGTTGTATCATTATTTATAGGAATTTGGGAATGTCTCAAGGTATGTTCCATTATAAATTTTTGATCCTCATTCATGATAGGAATATGAGTCTGAGCTTACCCCTTTCAAATATACTATTGAACATTCTTAGCAGAGATATTATCCTGACCCATGGAGGGCATCTCTCTCACTCGGTGGTATCCTGAATGATCATGAATATGATCGTAGTCTGAATATGAATTCACCATCGAAATAGGTAAATAGACATCTATAATGGGAGATGGAATATAAGCCTCTCCCATATTGCCTGGGAATCATGCAGACGTAACCATTCAGTGGTTGAAGTTGGAATATGAGTCGTGCTTTCATGATCTATCATCATATGCTATGAATATTTGATGAAAATAATGTTAGCATGTCCAGAGTCCTATTCCATTAACATATAGTTATTTTCAACTAGAATGAGGATGTGTTCCCGATACTAGGAATTTAGAGTATTCCTCTATACTATTTCTTTATGAATATGAGAATATACTGAGGCATATTCAACTCTCATGTGGTGATCCCGGACTAGAATAGGGATACAAGAACAATCTTGGGACATTGGAATATGGAACTATAATTCATCGAAAATCATGTTCCCCTATCCCAAAGTATTTTCTTCTACCAGCTGGTGAACCTCATTTGAAACAAGGAAATTATTGTAGTCTGTTGCCTCACCCTCCATCAAATTATACTAATAAACCTCCTAGGTGGGAGAAATAATGTGTGTGTGATTTAGAACATACACTTGTTCATGATGATTAGTTTTTTGAGATATCCTGGTTGTAAGGATAGAATCATGTTACTAGCCTTTAATCTGCAATATTTTTAGAATATGTTGGTGGAGTTAATTATTTTTCGTGAAAATATATTGGCATTTTAAAAAAGTGTTTTTAGGAATTTGAGACAACACATTTCATGTCTCCCTAATGAGATGGAAGATGTTTTCAACTGAAGTGGGGATATTTTCCCACATATCTAGTCCTTGTGAATATGGCATATATCGATGGCCTTCATTAATGGAGGTAGGAGTATGAGCATCCCTATACCATTTGTGTGGATATTCACATAGACTTGTCCCGTACAAGTAGGGATAGGATTCTGCTTGCTTATTCCTCACAGAATATGATGGATTTCCACATTGGAATGAGTGAACAATTGATTCATCTCGTAGATATCCAATTCCTTAATCATTTTATGAGTTTTCGTTATTGATTTTTCATGGGAATCCAAGGTGGTTCTATGTAAGATGGTAACCTCAGTAATAGAGTGATGGGTACCAACAGGATGGTGTTGGTGAGACAGTCAAGAGGTACCTTCTTTTGTTGATCCTTATCTGGATGGGTATTATATCTGGACTCATGGTTCACCTTCATCATATATGCAATATGGTGGTTGTCACAATTGGAGGATAAGATCCTAAATCTGCTGGTCATGGTGATGAGATCCACTAGTTTTGCGACATCCCTTCTTGGAAGATATGGACATTTTGGTCATTGGGTTTAGATATCATCAAGATAATCTTCCATGGTATGATTTTACAATGTTGTTGTTAGTATTGAACCATAATACTCACCACCTTTCATTAGAGTTGTCGAGCTGGTGATGTTATCTTGCGACCCATAGAGGTTGCAGTTACTGATGACATCCCCAATAGAAACATGTATCATGAAGAAATTGTTTCCAACTGGGATGTTGTAAATATCTATAGTCACACAGAAAATAAGGAACAAGGTTACATATTAGTGAAATATCATAGACATAATGTACAAAATTAGATATGCATGTTTAACACAATTTTCCTGATATTCCATGATTCGTCCTTTCTACTCGTTTTGACTTGTCAAAACAAGGATGTGTTTATTTCTTGAGAGCCCTGGTTATAAAGGACTATTAATAAGATTATGTCCATATTATTTATATTTTGTATAGGGTTTGAAAAAAAAGTTTCCAAATACATTATAGCCTAATAAATCTTTTATTATAGAGATTCCTATTAGTTTTATGTTTTTTTCATATATGGGGAAATGAATTAGGATGATATAAAATGGACGATAATGTTTTCCTTGGTGAGATTCACATTAGGATCACCATTTTTGATTCATCATGTTTTTGAGGCGTGGAATGGGTTTTAATCCTTGGGATAAAGTTACCACTTTTCCTAGAAACACCCAACGGTTCCCCATATATTGATGGGTATATACCTTCTTTCCAAAGGTTGATGGTCGTATAAGATTTATATCCTAAGAATTCTTTGAGACTCGCATTGGTCTACAGGACTGGAGGAAAATCTAATCCTACCCATTTGGTGGAAATGTTTCCTACTCCAAGACTCTTTTAAAGATCTAATATTTGTTCTTGAATCTCTTCCTAATCCTAATATGAGACCTATTTCCATGAAAAATGTTTCATTGGTTAATCTTTTTGTTAGAAAAATAATGGGTGTATCATTTATTAATTGACGAGGTAGTGGTCTCATTGGTGAATCCATCTGTATGTATTGAAGGATCTTCTACCATCCCATAAATGACGAATAGCTAGTACATGTGAGGAAGATGTATGACCTAATTCTTCAGAATGTTATACCACATGAGGAAGTGGTTAATATTCTGAATAGGTGATTGACCCATTTTGGAGATTCTTACATATCTTGGATATTAAAAGAATCAAAACCCATGTAGTTCGTTAATCCTGTGCAGTTGTACCTCTTGTGGAGAAGAAAAATGTGTGGGTACAGAGACAGAAAATGTTTGAGCTCAGGTCCCAGGGAGGAATACATTTTATCAAGGTTATTAAAGGAATCAATTTAATTATATTTCAGTTATTTCATTTGGACTATCCCTAAGGTATATACTATTATATGAGGGGTTTTCATATGATACCACTCATCAGGGGTTAAATATTGGGGTTTTCTCATGTATTATAGATTCATGATGTTCAATGAGATGTTCATTGCAACCCCCATAGACTATGTGATCTATTCTCAATGTGATAAACAATGTGAAAATGTTCAATCTCATGGAATATATATATGGGATGTGTACGATGTTGTAGTTCATGGGATATTTGGTATACGAATTGTTCCTTGGGAATGTATCCTATGTATCCTGGTTATAGAAGGAATAAAGGATCTCATAGTTAATTTACCCATGAAACTATGGGTTGTATACGGTGTATTACCACACTCGGATATATTTTGGCCAACCTCAAGGTTTCAAAAATACTAGGGTATCATACAAAGAGGAATGCACTATTGATCGCAGACATACTATATAGTGAAGGTAGATAGCGATTACACACTAAGGCTTCCCTTGTAATCCTGGGGGTTATAGCATAGATGACATGATCTGTGAAACTCCCTAAGCTCACGTGATATATGCTCGTTGTGAGAAACAGGGGTTATCAAGTAATCAATGTTATTTCCTTGGATAAATTATTGGATACTGGGATCACCCAAGATGATCAATACAGAGCATGAACATTGGAGAGGTGTCCTATGTATCATTAGTAAGGCAGGAATCAGAGTCTTCTTATTTCCCTAAGTCATGGAACTGACATTGAGGGTACCATTTTATTTGAGGATTACATTCCGAGGATTGATAGAGGCATCAAATCTAAGGATTCCCAATTGATTGGGCACACATGTCTAGAGGGTGTCTCATGACCCAATTGACATGTCCAGGGGACATCACATGAACTGGTTGACTTGTCCTAGAAGCCATCATATGACCTTCCTAGACACATACAGGGGGTGTCGATAGTATTATCTATCTTGTCTGGTGGTGTCACGATATCTTATTTGTCTTACCCAGATGCAATTGCGAGACTTGACTGAAATTAACAAACACATTCATATTACTCTAGCGATGTATTTTAAGGACATAAAAAGCTTCGAGTGATAGACCCAATGGGTTTCATGAGACCAAGGTTTTTCACATAGGGGGTGTTAATTTCATTGAAATGTCCATAGGACTTCATGTATCCCCAAATAGCCTGGTATTTGAATGTCATGAGATCTGGGAGACACACCCTATCACTGTCACGTGTCCTTGTATAAGTTACACAAACATCATGAGGGCTAGTGATCATGTATTTAATTTAATTCTTCCACCATTGATCTTTTTTCTAACCCTTATATAGTGAATACCTTATATTTTTTTAGTATAAGTTAATTTTCGGTATTTCCATGATCTAGTTGTCCATTGGGTTGTTATGTGAATGCCTTAACAATAACCATTATTTTGATCTCTAAATGATCCTCCAATGTAAAATATGTATGCTGCATGATTTACTAAGATGTTCAACATTATATTACTTGAGGGAAGGCCAGGTGGTCATTTTATTGGCTTCTCTAAGAAGTCCTCTTCAATCAATGGATCTTTTTTCTACTAATTTTAAATATCATAGTTTCTATTTTTCATTTTCATGTATGGGTGAGGAATTTATAGGAATCACCACCCCATTTATTTGGATTTATTTGTGGAATACCTTGTGTGGATCTATGATGGATTTGGAGAAGTGGGTTCAAACCACATGGTTTCACAATTCCCTATATGGGTTGTTCTGAGTACATCACCTGATTTTCAGTAGTTGAAAGTCTCTTCTATCAATGTTTCCTTTATCAAATAATTTTCTATTAATGAAGATTTTTATGATCATGTAGGTTTGCCAATGGAATTCTCACCAACTCTTATGGACATGCCGAAGGGACTTCACCATATCAAAGGTGTCTGTCTAATGGAATTCATGATATGCTTAATGACTTGTCAAGTGCTTTTCGCAAGATAAGGATGATTTTTCCAGGGGTCTCGTGGGAACACATTGTATAATTCCTTAGCAAGTCAGAAACATTTTATGAAAATGAGTGACTTCCACCTACTCCCTATTTTATCTCTATTGTTTTATGTGAATTTTTTTGGATTTGTGCTAGATCTCATAAGTAATGTCATTGAAATTTACTCTATTTCTTTTTGATCCATCACATGAGCGATATTGGTCATATGGGGCCATGAGCATTTCATGAAAAAATATATCAATTTTTTCATAGATTTGTCAAGGGGAAAGCATGGTTTTTATTCGAAATTGATAAGATCATACATGTAGAATTGATGACAATCCAAATAGATTTTGAGAGATGATGCAGATATGTTAGCAAGGACTTCCGGGGTCATGCGGTTCACTAGGGGTGCACCACCTGCCCTCTAGAAATAGTGAGAACCTCTCGAATCCTACTCCCTTTTATCCGATTTGTTTTATTTAACAATGTTTTAATATTTATGAAAATTTCTATGATTAATTTCAAGTACATTTACTTTATATTTTATGATGCCTCATGTGACCCATATGGGTCATATAAGTGTGCGCGAGCATGTTTCTAAGAAAATATCACTATTTTTTCTTAGTATACTAATCTAGAAGAACATATTTGACAAGAAATAACTAATAAATTCTATTCTATGAGGATAAAAAATCAAAGAGACATCAATAAATGAGAAAAACACATATCCAAGGATTCATGGTGCCTTGAAGATCATTGGGGTGTGTCACTTGTCCTTCCGATACCACAAGAACCTCTCTTCTCCTCTCAATTATCCCCCTTGTTTTTTCTTAAAATCTATTGGGGGTCCCATGAGTTTTATTGGATATAATTAAGAAAATTTATCCATTATAATGATGGTATAGAACATGAACTTTAAAACATATTAAGGTTTATCCCATTGGATATTATTATTCATTATTTATAGAGGAACTTTGGATGGTTAGTCTAGAACATTATAGTGAAAAACTAATTATTTTGGGGGTTCTCATTCGATTTCCATCACATGACCATCGGTTATCTAGGGAGATTTTGTAACAAAAGGATGGTTAGATGATGGGTAATCTGTTTGAATTGTTATAGGTTATGCACTATCTGTGGAGTCTTCCGGTGACATTGAAATTGGAACATGATTACGAGTCCCTTAGAGGTTCATGTGAACCATAAGTCTCAGTTCCTTTTCATTGGTGGGAAATGCAATACCCATATTTAGGTATTTATTCCTTTATTAATTTTTAATGATTATTTGGTAGGTATCCACAATCATGTGACTATTACTATGATATTATTTTATAATTACAAAAGTCATATTGGTTTTAGACTTCCAATAAAGAACACATATTTATATTCAAGTGTTATATTTGTTAGAGATTGAAATGATCCATATTTTTCTATTCCAATTATAAATTTTTGGGGTTTATTTTCACATTGTACAGATTTTCCATTTTATTGGGTATATTTTTCATCTAAATTTAATTTTCTATAATAATGAAATAATTCATTTTCAGTTTTTAAAATGTGTATCACGTGTTTTATACTATAAAATATCACTAAAAATGAGAAACATTATTTTTAAGATGGTATATTACACATATAAAAAATTTAGTTGATAAAATTTTCTCCCAATAGAAATTTCATCATCATAATTCCAACCCATGTCATCAGTTGATCATAGAAAAGGGAGTATGTATTTCATTTAATTATTTTGTTCCTGTGTTTCCTCCTCATACATATAGTTTCAAAAAAGTATTTTGAAATGGAAAGTTTCATTATTCCATAAATATTTTTCTCTAGGATCTAACATATTCATTGCTTGTTCCTCATAATATAGTTTGGGATTTATTATACCAATTATAGATTTATTATATGTGAGGAGTCATGTATATAATTTCTCAAGAAAAAAACATGGAAAAAATCATTATCTTGGGCCATGTTTTTTGTAAGTGATAGTCTATATGCCATATATCCGATGTTATCAAGCATAAAAAATGGTACAATGAACCTAGGATTGGGAATTACCTTGGTTAAAAAACCAACTATTCTCCTCTAGGATGATATTCATAGTAACTAAATTTCTACAACTTCAAATTCTATGTCTCTTCAATGATTTTTTCATATCTCTTCTCCAGAATCATATAAACATTAATGTGGGTTTTAATATCATAAACCTCATTGTCCTAATCTTTCACATTTTAAAGAAAAATAATATTTTATTAACCAATTTCACAAAAATTGTTAGGGGATATATATATATCTTCCAATATAGATATTTTTATGGTGAAATATAAATAATTTAGTGGAAACAACAATGTGTGAGAACTCATGCAATATAAGATATTGATGCTTGTTTCATTTTATGTTTATTATGAAAACTCTTAGCATATCTTCATGATTTCAAATATTCTATTTATATTTACCTTTAGTCTAGTGATGATAGGTCATATAAAGTTTCTAATAATTATTTAAAATATATATAATACTCCCACAAAACATATTCATAAACCTTATACCTTGATCGTCCATGATCAAATATAGTTCTCTATGCATCCTTAGTAATTCGCTGATATATATCCGGGAATTTTGATTGAGTTATGGATTATCCCTTATAATGATGAAGTTAGTAGTCTTGGTGAGTCAATATAAAAAAATCCACATGTAATTGCTTCCATTATATGTCTTTAGAAGAACCATGGGAATATCTATGGTGAAATTATTACATTTCCACAATTTTATGGGTAATACGTGCCTGATTCATTTTGGATTCTTATTATCTTGATTTACATGATGATATACAAAGTATATTGATACATAATCTAAAATAGTTCCCCTTATGTTGTCCCATGAGTAGGGATATTGATGATATGGTTATATCATTATAATTCAATTATCGATGGGGAATAATTATATCTGAACATTATCTAATAACTCTTTCATTACATCTAGTGATGACAACACATTGAATCTCATTTTGAACAAAATGCTTTTGTTTTTTTGTTTAATTCATTATACTACCCATAATTTATTTTAAATATACAAATCATACCATTTTTCCTCCTAGATTTTATCTGGAAAAAAGGGTTAGGAAAATATTCCAGAAAGGTAGTATTTATTCCTTGTAATTATGATTTTCAAATTCAACATTTTTATATAAAAAAATATTGTTTCTTTTTTAACCATAATCATCTATAGGGTATTTTTTATATATTCAAAAGGAACAATATACTGGATGGATTTGAATTGGAAAACCATTGTCCGTTATTAACTCCACTCATCTTAATTGATGCATGATCATATCATTGTTTCTGAATTTATATTTAAAAATATGTTGACTAGAATATATTTCAAACTTATCCATCTAAATATGATTCATAAAAATCATTAATCCAAATATCACATGTTCAGACTACAAATTTGTGTCATGGAATTTTTATATTGTATTTTAAATTTCTAAGAGGAATATGTTTTTGATTTTTCATTTTTCATGAGCATGCAACCAAATACTTTATTTAAAGAATCCTTATATATGAAAAACCCTTCTCTACATGAGGGGAGTTTGAATAGTGTTGAATTTGTATCTTCTTATTTATCTGTGTAAACATTTCCTCACATTATTCCAATAATACATACATTACCACTTTATATGTTAACTTTGTTTTTAGGTAATAAAATAAAGAGAATTTTTCCACTAACCTTATATATTCGAATAAAATTATATATATTATTAAAACTATTGCATCAAGTTTATTTCTAAACTTCCCAAATCATAGAAGGATTAAAGGAATTTGTTCACTTGTGATATCATTCCCTATGAATGTGATCCTATACATCAAAAATCAACCCTTGTATACATTTCATATAAGTTATTTGTATTTAATGCCACCATCAAAATCATTATATGCACTTGATGTTAATAATTTATCATGGGGTGAATATTAATTTTATCAATAAAGGAATTCAAAAATTCATCAATACTGTTTATAAAGACTCTCTTCATATGTTCTATGAATATTTCATGGGCATGTTTAAATCTAAACAATGTTTCGATGAATGCATCATGTTTATATCTCATAAATAAGTCATCCTTTTATATATATTCTACTTTCACCGTCAGCTAGTGATATATTAAACGAAGTTTAAATTTTGAGAAGCATTGAGGTCCTAAAAGATGATCATATAATTCATGAATCCTTATAAAATCGATTCTTTTTATTTTGATAATCTTGTTTATATCACTATAGTTGATGGAAATCTCCATTAATATACCATTCTTCTTGATAATGAGTGTTTGTTCACCCCATGGTGACGCACTAGGGTGTATGAAAACTTGGACAAGAGATATTTTAGTTTCATCATTAAATATTATAGTTATATTAAGGAAATCCTCTATAGAAACTTCTATATAGGTGTAAATAGAAGTTCTCTTGAGAACACTACCTAAAATCAAGGATAAGGATGGGTAATTTCTCATGAAATACATCATTATACTCTATAACAATCTTTATTACCCCAATGTAGTTTCTTTACATATACTAAACCATTTGAGAAGGATATTCCTCTTTATTAGGTATTATAATCAATATAATTTAGTGTAATATATTATTATTTATTTTCCCTATTCATACTAGGAAAGAAGAAAATAGTCATCAAACTCATAAGGGTGGTGTGTAAAAAAATTAAATATGAAGAAAAATACTCAAAATAAATGACAAAATAAATAGAGGATGTGTAATTAAAAAAATATAAATATGAAAACACAATGATTAAATAATTATGAATATATTAAATAAATTGGTGAAATTCATGTATGTATTTTGAAGAAAAAATCATTGAGAAGTATTATGAAAATTAAAAAAAATTCTGGATAAATTTATTTTAAATAATACCTTGAAATTTAAAACTAGGATTTTAAAATTAATGTTTTTTACTAAAAACTAATTTCAAGAACCATGGATTTGATATAAATTAATTTAGTAGTATTTCAACAACTAAGATCAGTATGAAAAAGATAAATTAATTTCTGTTTATCCCAACTATTTTTTTGACTGATCCTAATGAAGAAGAACCCTGTAATGAAAATATTCTTGATTTTGGTAAATGGGTAAAAATAATGAATCTTATTTCCCATTTTAAATTTTTACTAAAACATTTTTCATAAAAATCATATAGAGTAACGAATTAAATAAAATTATTGGTCAATACAATGAAGAATAATGGATGGATATTTCTTCTAAGTGGAGAAGATTATGTTTTCTAGCTTAAACATATCTTCATGTTTTCCATGTCTCCTCATATAGTACTCTACTAATGTATTTATTGTTTAACGATGGTTTCACCTTGAATGTGTTGGTCCTCCCCCTTTTGTATTCATTCAAAAACTAAAAACAAATCCACAGCTCACTAAGTAAATCACATATAAAATCCCCAAAACCAAATGTTTTATGTTACTTTGGATTATATTATTCATGTCCCTCTATTATGATACCTTGAAAATGATGACATACCCACACAGATTCATAAATCATTAGTAAATCATCCTTTAAATGAATTGAAAAGGTCTCGAGCCCTGCCTTTATCATGAGCACATGCAATCTTTGCTATATTTTAAATTCATTCCATAATTCGGGATTTGTGTGATTTAATTCATCACAACACATTTGGGTATCCAAATGAATAATGGATAACCCTGATGTGACCTGTAATGAGCATGGAATGACCCTTATGTTGGTATTTTCAATTTGTATGTATCCATAGGTGAGTACTTCTAATATGATATAACTTAATACTAATAATTGAATGAACCATACACAAGACATAAACCATGATTATGTATTTATATACTTCTGAAAATAGTAGATTACCATTAAGGTGTAGTGAAACCATGATTTATATAACCTTATGTGATTTTCAAAATCATGAGATACACTTATGTGAGAAAGACCATAACCTTGCATTAGTTACTAGGTTAAGGCATGTTTTTAAATAAATGCTGAAATTTGTTTATTAACTTACATGAGTGGTGAGTTACCATGACATAGTTTTTATCCCTGTATGTACCTATATAATGTTAATTGAATGACATTATGAAATTTATGTAGCTCATCCACATAACTATAACCCAGTGAGGGGTTTGTGGAGTTTCTATTATAATGATCAAATTTCTCTGATGTGAGAGGCTAACTAAATCTATATACCATCTTAATTGAAAATAAGAAAATACATTGTGAAAATTTATGAATCTTAATAGAAAATTTTTAATGAGAATTTATAGATTAAAAACCTAGATTATTTTAATTACTAAATATCATACACATTAACATGAATTAAAAAATATTAATCCCATGAAATAAAAAAATGAACAATCTTTTATGATCCTAAATATATGAAAATTAATTCAATGATAATTAATTATTTTATCTAAAAAATTCCATATATATAGAATATATTCAAGTTTAAATAGTTTTATCCATGTAATGATGTGTATTTGAAATACTTCCAACAAAATAATATTTTACCATAGAAACATTATGATTTTAATAAAATTATTATGGTAGAATATTTTAATGATATCCACCTCAAATTCTACCACACATAGAATATTCCTGGTCCTCCTGATATCAATTATTTTATCTTAATAGAATTAAATTCATCTTAATAATGAAATTTTATTATATCCAACAAGAAAGTCATTTTCATAAATTAAATTCCCTTATGGACTCTAAAAATTATGTAGGAATATTATTTTATTCAAAATAAAAACTATAGTAATGTTTTTTCAAGGATTAAAAACTGACGGATTTTAAAAATTATGAAATGAATTAGATAATCTTTATTATGTATGTAAATAATTCTTACAATGATTGATTTTTCACCATTGTGAAAAATAATCACAACATTATCACACGGAATTAGTAGACTTGAGCAGTATATTTTGAGTGAAATAATTTAAAAGAATTATAATTAACTCATCCAATAGTTTTAGATTAAAGGATAAAAATATCAATTTTTATTAAGAGTTCATGTAATTGGAAATTTAAATGAAAATAATTAATATTAAATTTTAATAATTTTTTTAAAATAAATTAATTATTTAAATATTAATTAAAAAAATTCCATAAAGGAATGAATTTTCTATATGAAAATATAAACTATGATCCATGATTGAATTCCTTGGTAATGAAAACTGATTATTTACTCTATGTTGAAAAAACCACTCAAATTAAATTAAAATATACAACCATTAACAATAATGATATAATATTAAAGAATAAAATTTGAAAAATTTTATGGAAAAACTCAATATACTAAATGAACTAAAACATAGAATATTTAATAACTAACAATCCCCTAAAAATAAAACTAAAAAATTCTTATGAATGTTTAACATAAAGTTGGGAAGGATAATTTTAAAATATTTTTGTTTGAGAAAGGTATCAAGAAGATAAATTAATGTTCATGGATGAAAAATAAATTTAAAATTGATTGTTTCCACATTTCCTCAATAAATCTATAATTAATATTTAAGGATGTTATTTCTTATTTTTCTTATAGACTGAATTTAGTGTTTCTAAAATTATTTAGCAAAATATCATGTTATTCAAAGATTTCCTCATGAGAAATTTTTTAACAAATATATCAAATTTAATAAATGAAATATAAACCAATAATTTATATCAAACCCTCATTCACCACTTTAACCAACTGTAATGAAAAATTGCATTTTTTTAATGTCACTAAAATTAGAAGAATATGGTAAAAAATATAAACACAACTCCCCTAATTAATGAATTTTTTTTATTTTTTAGCATATCCAATGAACCATTCTAAAATATGTTTCCAAAATTTACTCTATTATGTATGATATAATCTTCTAAAAGTAGAAATATATAAACATTATATTCCAATATTCTTATATCCTAATAGAAAAATACATGAGTTTGATTTTGAATGATTTTTTATTTTGGTTTTATTAATCATGTAGTTTTCTTTGGTATTTAAAAATAATACAAATGTTTCCTTAAAGAATTTCACACCGTATTAATCTTCTATAAAACCTAGGTGGAAAATATAATTAACAAAAAAATTTGAGTAACTCTATTTCAATAAAAAAACATAAAAAATATGATTATTAGTTGACTCCCATGAAGCACTTAATTCAAATTCCTATGTTAAAAGTAGAGTATGATAAAAATTAATGCACAAATAATGAACCCAATACCATTGGATTATTATTAAATTAAGTATTTTATATTTTTCAATTAACTATGACAGTTATATTATCCTGTCTAATCAACATCAAATACCCATTGACTAGCACTCAAATGATAGTTAATTGTCCAAAACTATTGTATTTCATCATCCAAATAAAATCAATAAGCTCACAATATAAGATAAACACTCATTATTTGATTATAAAGCCCATTTTATTTATTATTGATTCATTAAAATCTATTTATTCTTTTACATCATATAGTTTTCTTATTATTCCCTTATACTCTATTCTATCTCATTAATCTCTCATAATGTTCTCTAATAAGTATCTTTAAAATCAATATTTAACGCTCTAACAACAACAAAATTCATTGGATGTATCTCAAATGGTAAATTAAAATTATCTAGAGAGATAATAGTTTAATCATACATTCCTATTGGGGTTTTAATGGTTGTTTTATAAGCCCAGATGACCTCATCAATATTCATAGTTTAGTTGTTCCTTGATTCACCAAATTTTTTTTCAAGGATAAATTTTAATTTCCCGTAAGAGTTTTATACTTCTCAACCTGAAATTGGATGATAGATTGTTCCATTTTTATTCCCACATCCATACTTTTCAATTTAGGTTTGGATTTTAAAATTCATGAAATGTAAGCATTGTCTTTGATGATGGATTTGGTAACCCAAAATATGGAATCACTATAATATTTTTTTACATCCAAAAATAATTATCTTGGTTACTGTAATATTTCATATCTTTTACCCATTTGGAAAAACATAAATATCCATTAAGAAGAATTATTCCCATGGATAATATGAGAAAATATACCATAATATAAATCGAGGAAAAATAAAAACTCTGAAAATTAAGAATCCTCTTTTTTGTGGCCCACGATATTTTATCACATTTCCTAGAATTCGGAATTTCTTATATCCCACCACCAAAATACTAGAATCATTAAAATTTTTATGATAATATATTCCATAATTAGGTAAATTTTGGTATTTTCTCTCACCTTCACTGTTTCTTCCTTTTGGAGAAGAGTGATAACCCTCAATAATGGAAAATATCTCTTCCTCATGGACACACCTCCTTTTAATTATATTATCACACCTTCTAAACCAATGGGTGTTATTTTAAATATAGGTTTTATGTTATAATTTATTTTTTTATTTTATGTTGGGTGATATCCTTAATAATCACACCAATAGAAAGAAATTAAATGAATATTCATACCATGAAATCTTCATTACTGAAAATGTAGTTTTTTATTAGGGTATATGTAAATAATATCTTTTGGTTAATCAATTTGTGTGTTAGGATTAAAAACTAGATGGTAAAACAATATATATTCATCTCATTACATATCTCTAATTTCCAATTAGAATTTTTGTAAGAGAAGGATACAAAACAATAGTCATATTTTTTCATTGTTTCTTTGACAGCATGTATTTTTGGGTTGTGTGGTCAGTAAAGACTATGAATTATAGATCCAAATAGTACCAATCTAAATTATTTATAAAAGAAACTATATTGAATATTTATTTTTAAGATGGGTTTATTTTGTTTATCTTTTTGTAGTGACCTAATAGGGTAATGCATCAGATGTAACCATTTCCCTTTTCCCATTACCAAAACATACACCAAACAACCATGTTATTATAATCACACATTAATTCAAAAGGATGATTCATGTACAACGAATTGATGATAATATATATGTTCAGTTTTTCCTAGAAAATATTTAATATATCCAAAATTATATCATAAAACAACTGATACATCCGTCATAAGTAAAGAGAAAATGGGTCTTGTGATCTTTGAAATATATTTACGAAATATCTGGTAAAAACGAAATTGTCATATATAACAATTAACCCCTTTAACAATGTCAAAAGGGGTAAATATTTTTAATTGTCTATAACATTTAATTTTTTACCTTTATTCTCAATTATGGACCAAGTTGGTGTCTTTAAATACTAAAAAAATGATTCTATATATTCAAAATAGTTATAAAAATACATTTTAATAATTGCAAATTCATCAATGAATAATTAAATAATAATCCCAATAACATCATTGAATGTATCCATAAAATATTTTTGAATGGTATTTGGGGAGCCATAGAACCAAATGAGAATTCACCAGTAATAAATTGTTCTAAAGGGGTATGTGAATTTAGTATCCTCATATCCTTATAATATTAAAATATTATTTTAATAAAAAACATACTATTAAATCAATATAATAATTCATTACTAGTTATCCTATCATGTATTTAATAAATAATGGCATTGGAAAATGTTAATTTTCTAGTAGGTAAAATAAGATTCAGAAAATCAATAAATACCCTCAACATAGAAACCTTTAAAATGTGAAATTATCTATCATTTACATTATTGGTAATAGTGAAAACACATTTTTTTTGAAACCATGTAGATATGTCTATCCAAAGGTTCATTAGAATATGGATTGATAATCCTAGAACAAACTGGTTTTTTCACTTATTCTCTAAAAAATTCTTTCATTTTTTGGTTTGATTCATCTCTCTATGTCAACCATTTGGTTATGATCAGGAACCATTCAGATGTGTTTTATGAATAATGAAGTGTTAATGTGATTATTATTAGTTTTGGACCATCATATGGTGTTATTATACATTTTTAACATATTTAGGATATATTTTTTGGATTCATTCCTAATTCAAATGATATGATTACTGATAGTGAAGTTTTAATACAAGGAAAAGAGTATTTTATGTGTGAAGAAAGTTTTTTATGCTCAAAGATTTGGTTCATATTAGTTTCATGATAGACTCTTAATATTAGGCGGAAAAAGATCCTAAATGTGTTTCACAAATAATAAATGATATATTAAGGAGTATAATGCACTATTTAACTTATTTTAATGCTTGCAAATTATTTTATTTGAGGATTTGATTAAAGATATTTACCTCAGAATATTTTTCTTTTTTTTATAAAATTAAACTCCATACCTATCACATGGAAAATTATAATTATTAAACTTATTACTATAAATATTTCAATAGTTTTGTGATTTTATTAAACCCTGCAATCATTTGTAAAAAAATTTATTCATTATCATCAAATGGTTCTTAAAATTCCAAAAATTATACTTTTTAAGGGTTCCTTTCAGGCGTGGTTTCATTAGAATGTTTTGAAATATTAAATTATTCAATTTGATCACCTAATATAAATATTATATTTATTATAGATACATTAAATATAGTTCCTCTAGAAACTAATAATGGGATTCCATATATGATACGTGCATATATATGACATTATATATCCAAGATATAGAAATAATTAGAAAAAATATCACTCTATCCCAAAAATAAAGTCACCCAAACCTACAATGGGGAGTGGGATAGAGCGGTTATCAAACTACAAGATCACTGTTACCGGACTTAGGTCTCCCCATCAAAACAAAAAAAATAATTGAGTATGTAATCAAATTAATCATAGAAACAAGTTCTAAATTCAATCGATCTATCCACTATTTACTAATGATCATGGAATCCATACACTACATAGATACTTAGCATTAGGAGGTATTATTTTCTGAATAATATGATCGTATTCATTTTTCAGGAAGCTGGTGGAAAACTAATCCATGGTATTTTTACTTAAGACATTTTTTTAACATTATCAATTAGGATCAAATTTTCTCCAAACATTGAGAAAATGATATATTAATGTGAATCTTCTACAAAATCTTATTTAATTGGGGTAGTTTTGGTTTTATTTGGTATTCTATAATTATATAACACAAAGGGGTGTGTGGTGATGCATTATTCAAAATAATATCAAACAAATTATATTCCTAGAAAATATTTCCTCTTTTTTATTTTTTATTTTCATGTTTTTTTTCATCTTTTTTTTAGGTTGTAGTAATGGCCAAAAAAATTATTTATGATGTCCAGATTTATAAATTCATTTTTTACCAATTTTTTTTAATTTAATCAATGTATCATTTTGGATGGACTTGGGATTATTTCTATTATCATAATTTGTTTTTAAAAATCAATCAATGATGAAATACATGAAATTATCAGAGGTTTAAATAAAAAAATTCAAGGAAATATTTATTTATCTCCTGTGTTCATTACCCTATCTAGTTTCTTCCTTTGTATCCCAATAATATTTATTGGATCATCAGTTTTATATTTATCTAATTCATTTTTGTATATTAGTGAAAACAATTCAGTTTTCTTTGAATAAAAATATATTATCAGTTACAAGAACATTCTACTTCAATACTATATGCAATTCGTGTTCACAACTATTTGTTTGTTTTGATATTAGGGCCTCATCTATAGTAGATATCAATGTGTTATTTTTCTAATCATCTCTTACTCTTTGCATAAAAGATTAGGGTGATTTCTATATCATGTGTTATAGTAATTGGAAAATGGGTAAAATATAACCTTACTAGTTATACCATACCAAGATAAATTATGTATTTTTATTAATTTTTCTCAAATGCCCATGTTTGGGATGTATTTTCTAGTGTCCAAAAAAACATGAAAAACTGATTTAATAACTCTATAAAAGAATGGAGTGGACAATAAAATATAATTTTTCTACATTTTATTTTGATTTTTAGTTTTATAGAGTTTAATGTTTTCCCTTTATTTCAGTATGTTTATAATTCATTTATAATATAAAAATAGACTTTTGCTCAACCCTAAACTCTCCCCTTCCTTTTGAATTTTTTTTTTGGGAATTTAAGTAAATAATTCTATAAATATTTCTCAAAAATTTATCTATATTTTCTATGTAATTACCTTCAAAATATTTGTCATCCAAATGATACAATGAAGATGAACTCCCATTGTAAATTAATACCATAAAGAGGTGTGTTGAAATATGATGGTGGGGATACTACCAAAGTTTATCCTTAAATTTATCATATTTTGAAAAGAAGGTGTCTCAATTATATTAGTAAAAGGTGTTATTTTTCCCTAAATTATTCTTGAAATATATTTTCATAAAATTTGATGAAAAATATTCAAAGACTTGTTCCAATATTTAAAAAAATATTTCAATATAATTCAAGTAAAAATATCAATTCATTTCTATGGTTTTAGATAGGTAAAACCCCTATAAACTATTCATTTTTAATATTCCCTTGAAGATAAAACTATTGCATCTTGTTATAGATGTCCCAAATGATGGTTAGAGAGTCTAGATTAAGAAATACCTTAAAAGTGAATATTAAGAACATATATAATTGACTTAATTAATAATTTTTATCTCCCTCAGATATTTAAATCTATGATGAGTTTTTTGGTTCATAAAAAATTTGAAACCACATCATTTAGGGCCCTTCAAATATTAATCGAATGAGGTACGGTTAATTGTTTTTAAAATTTTCAACCCTCACTCTCTCTCACATAGATTTTCCATTTTTTCCCTTTTCCCATCCCTATAGAATATATTTTATTTTATTTTTTATTTTTTAATTGATATAGATATTTATGTTTCAATATTATGATCACGAATGAAAATATTTTTATGAATTTTCTAAAACAACATGTCAAAACAATAAAACAATATATTTTTAAAAGATAGATTTGATTGAATTTTTTCCAATTTTTTAAACATTATTTTCCCCAAAATGACTTCACTAATAATAGATCTAATTTGTTTAAGAAATGTCATTGTCACTACAATGTTATTATTTTATTTCCAAATTAAAACATTTAAAAAAGATAATTGGAGTCAAACCCACAAGGTAAGTTTGTGAATGAAAATAACAAATAGGAAAACACATTTTGAAAAATGATAAATGGTTAGGATAGTTTGATAATATGAATATAATTTTTAAAAAATTAATAAAGTTATTTTGGAATTTTTTAATTAATGGATGGAATTCAAGAAGTAAATCATAGCTAAAAAAATTTAGAATGATATGGTAAATTTGAATTTATTATCGCTTAATTGATTTTCTTTAATTATAAGAAATTAACATCTAAGTTTCCAACATTCATAAATATTACCATCACCCAATATCTAGAATTTTAGTGCTCATATTAATGAATTATTGTGTCTAAATACTATTAATTGTTTTCGACCAAGTTTAAAAAAAATGATTATCAATAAGAAAATTTTAATTGATCATTTTGACCTGTAACTAGTAAAATAAAATATTCGAGAAAGAAGTAAATTGAAGAAATACAATTAATCTAATTTCTCCTTATCAATTTAATATATGAATATGTCTATAAATATAATATATAATAATTAATTCATAATTAAATGAGGAAAAGTGAATGAAGATGAATAAATTGAGAAAACATTTTGGTCGAGGATCACTAATTCCCAATCTCAAACTACTCTTTAAGTCTTGCAAGTCACCTAATATATTCATATACCAATTTCATAATCATTGAATTATAAATTCTCACAAAATTCATAGGCCCTCACCTTTTTTAATGTATTTATTTTAGTGAATCACAATTTCATCAACTCACAAAAAGTATACACCTTTATTTAACTAGTCCACACATGTCGTTGATTTCTATTGATCATATTCTTTATGTGACTATAGCGACACTCCCCAAAAATATTTCGTAGGAAAATTTTTGCTATTTATTCTTCAGTTAAGATTCCTTGATAGTATTTGATGAATCCATCACCCTATTATTTACCTCGATCTCATAATCTCTTCCTTAAATTTTGAATTCATTTGAGAATGTGAGATTTATATGATTTAATTCCACATAGAATCCTTAAATATACGGACGAATCATGAATGACCCTAACACGAGATGGTTCTAAAATTCAATGACACATGCATACATATTTTCACATTGAATTTACCATTATATAATTAATGTTACCTTGACACATTTTTATTGTCAAACTTAGAGAACTCATACATAGATAGTCAACCATGAAGTTTCCTTTACATAACCCCTCTAAACTACTAGAGCACCTTTACATATTAGCTAAACTATGGTATATATAAAATTATGATAGTCAAAAACATGTGGGATACCCTAATGTGAGTAGTCTCTTACCCTTACATGGGTTTTTAGGTGTTTCACGACCTTGAGGTAAAACTAAAATGAGGCGATACACTTATTTAGATGTTATCCCCAAAGTTACAATTATGTAGTGATTTTAACTATGGTATAAGCATTATGTAGATCTTACACATTACAATTATATAGTTCTTGGTCTTCATTTTTACCTATACAAAGGTCTGCTGTCCATGATATTAGATGGAAATTGGATTTACATAACTGCATTTTTCAAAATTACAGAATATCTTTTTAAAATTTATCAATAAACAATTAGTAATTAAAATAGTGATATTATAGATTAAAAACATGCAATATTGGATGTATTTAATCCCAAAAACATTTAAATTTCTTCTACAATGTTATATTATTGAATAAAAAACCAAAACCAACAAAAATTTTGATCTACAAGTATTTAGAAATTAAAGAAATGATCATTAATCAATTTATCACCGAAATTAAAAATTTCCATTAAAATATTAAATATATTAAAATTGAAACAATATAATGTGGTGAATTAGAAATATTAATAGTTTTATAAAATTTTACCTTGAATGATTTAATATTATAATTAATATATTGTGGAAACCATTTATTGAAAATATGACACATCAGGTATCGCTGCCCGCTCCACTAATGGATTAGCTAAAGAGGATTCAAAATAATCCTTTCACCAACATATGACCAAATAATAGTTTGAAATATGTAGAGACATTTCCTCTTCTAATAAGATGATTTGAGTTATGTATAATGAGATCCAACTGGTACCCATTATGGCATGAAATTATTCCAAAATAAATATTACATGATTCATTGGATGAATTTTCATTTTATGTACACTGTAGAAGAGTCCAATAGGTGGGTTATAAAGATTATGACACTAGATATTTTCATAGAATTATCTACTACTGAGTATCAGGTAGGATATTCAATATTAATGTAAAATATAAAAGATATAAATGAATATAAGGAGCTCTGATTTAATAAGACATTCACTATAAATTATTTAATGTAAATATTACCATATAACATTTCATTTTATTTATCCACGTTCCCACCATTCTATAATAAGATAATTTTAAAACAAAACGTACATCAATAATACATTAATAAATAAATTATTCAAATGTGTAGCTCAATCCTAATGTCACTATATATAGGATCCTCATGCTTATCCACAATTATCATATATTAATCTAGTTTATAAATTAAGAAAAACATTCATTGATATCAACTAAAGTGACACCCCATATTCACAAATGTTTATTACATAATTTTTTATGAAAACAAATTTAATAAGAATAAAATATAGAATTAAAAGGATTAGTTTCTTGGGAAATTTTATTTTTAAAGCATAATATTAAATGAAACATGTAATGAACTGTCCCTGGAACACTATTATGTGTTTTGGATGGATATATATTGGGACCTCATACAAGTCTTCCTATATTCTATAGTCTTCCAACTATAAGCGAGTATCTATGGTGTTACCTTGTGATGAATATATGATCATATCATAGTAAAAAATAAAATCATATATCAAAATAATAAATTCATAATACAAATAACAATCTATAAAATCACACATAAAAAATTAAAAACAACAATCAATAATAAATTAATATATAATCATAAAGAATGATGACCATTCTAATATACATCAACTAATATCCCACTAATCTAATCACATATAGAGAATTAAGAAAAGAAAAAATCATCAATAATCTATATTACCAACCACGAGCCTTGCCTCTTCTCTGTTTCTAGTATATCCATGATTTACAACATAATCTTGAATCTTGGTTAATTTGTCCTACCTAAACCTTTTATTAGTTACGATCTACTCACGTACCCAAATATCTTGGATTCACTTGAAATTTGTCAGTACAAATCAGTAGGTAACAAAAAATAATATCCTAAACATAACAATTAATGTATCTTATGCACATGTGATTTGTTCTATATATGTAAAAAATGAAAGTGGAAATAAATTACCACTATATGATAGATGAGTTCTAACATGACAATCAACATTTATTACACCAACTTCATCCTATTCTTGAGTGTATATGAGAAAAATAATCCACCTAGAGGACATATTATCAACCTTGGAACAAAATAAAACCACCCATGGAAATTATACCCACCGTTGGGACATTAGAATCCCCCTATGACAATATACCCATGCTTATAATAATTATATAACTACAGTTGTGTCTCACCTTGAACTATCATCCAAACTAGGTGGAATACCATTAATGAACATGAAAACAAATATCTAAGGGGATCTTAGTTAACTCTAAAGCCATGGGAAAGATCATACACCCAAGTGGTCTCATCCCCTACACAGAACAATGAATCATGCAACCATTACATAGGGATAATGTCCCCTAGTTCCTGAATCCTAATTATCATTTCCTACAAAAATACATATAGAGTACATATACCTAGAGGAACATCCTCCTTGGAATCTCACACAACATTAACAGAAGATATTCCACCTGATAATCTCTACTATATCACATATTATAGAAGAACTATACCCTCCTCATAACATCACACCAAACCTCCCAAATTTTCCACTCATCCAAACCTATAATATATATCCTCATTTGGCCTCTCAATGCACAACTCATCACTCCAATTACAACCATGTTAGTTTATCTTCCTCGATTTGGGTTCTATAGAGTCACTTAAGATCAACATACCTCCCTCCCTACACTACCCATATTTAGGGTCCAAATAATTCCAGGGTAGTCACCAGGGGTCCCCAATGCTATCAAATAGTTCATACACCCTACATGGGTTCCTAATTCTCAAATCCCATCACTCATTCCAAAGATATCCCACAGAGGTAGTGGATTCCCACAAAAAAACCATGATAAACATATAACGTCAATATACTCCTCGGATAAACCCCACATATACCATGATGGGAGAAGGAATAACAACCATCTTATTTATAATTTCATTTTAGGCTAGTCCTTATGAACTATACACTTCCCCAATTCCACCTCAAGAATACCTACCCTAGTACTCAAATATCAAGGGGAATGTATAACTCACCCTGATCTCATGCCAATTATCCTAATATATAATGCACCTCATAATTCCATCATATCCTACTATTTCAAATCATCTCAGTCCTATAATATCATTTATAACCATTTGTAAAAGGCTTCTAACCTCATTATATCACATTTAATTTACTTTATTTAATTCAATACTTCAATTTATCATCAATTTAATGTCACACATTTTTAATTATGGATACAACCATTAGTGACTAGGGAACTGATCCATTAATTAGGGGTTCTTTATAACTCTCAGCACATACATCCATCTACGTGCATTTATATATTATGTAAAAAATCTATTTAATACAAAGGATCAACCACCCTTATTGGTGATACAAATTATCACAAGTATGTAATTATAAAATGTCTTTACTAAAGGGGATGGATCCGAGGACCACCTACATCATACATGAAGCAATATTGTTTTTATAATAGGTAAAAACTCTCACTCGAGTTCATCTATGTCCTACTCATGATCATTCATCACCAAGAGGCCGTATCTGAATAAATATTTCCCATTGAAATTAATTATAAAATTTTCCAGTTGATTATTCTATTAAGTTTAAACATTTATATGGTTAATTAACTTACTATGTGACATTTTCTAATTACAACAATTAGTAATAATTTATTCTCCATTCTCAAAAAGAACTCAAAACTATTCCACATTGAATCTACAACACACAACATTAATTATATATCAAATTTTAAATTTATTTTTGAAAAGAAACTAAAAAAATTCATTACGTAGTGAACTATCATTAAAATTCAAAGAAATGTTGTCCATACATAATCTTAGGACATTCTCTATCCATTATGAGAAAATTACCCATTGTCCTTTCCCAATTCCGATTAGTCTTGATGGAATTCACACTAAAATTATATTTGAATCACTCAATAATTAGTAGGGATTTAATGAAAAAATAAATGGTATGATGGATTGGAAGAATATATATCCCCATTGTAGAAACTCTACCCAAATAAACCCATCATCAAAGGGGTTCATAGAAGAAATATATAGGGGGAGTTGGAAAATAGACCTCCCCCATGCAGCTGATCATTTAATAACAAGATGGGGATGAACACAAAATTATAGGTGTTCTCCCATTAAAGAAATACAGTATATGACTAATCATGATGCGACAGGAACCATGTCACATAAATTTCATGGAATGAACCATGGTTATACATTACTCTCCTCAAGTATAGGTCCTCCAATAACATAAAAATTTTCATGATGTGACTAGTGGAATCTATTAAATATACTACTCCTAGGATCCCCCCCTCTTACATGTCCTTTATATAGGCCTCTACGCTTTTACACGGGAGGTCCTCCACGACACCCCTCCACCGATATCCCTTTCACTCTCTCTATTTGGTTTTATGGTGACTTTTCCCCCCCATATTCCATCCAAAACTACATTCCATCAAGGGTTCTCCAACCGAATCCATGCTCATCAATGTTTGGTGGAAACTCTACCCTCCCTTTCTCCATCCATGGTCAGTTCCATTTTGTGGTGACTCCGCCCTCCCATTCTACGCCTGCTCCTACATTCCATTTGGGTTCTCGCATCACCTACATTTCGATCCACTATCTTCCTTCCTCCACTGTTCTACAATATTTTTATTCATCATCATCCTCCTATATTAGAAAAATTGTTCTTTGAAACCAGCAACATTGCCAGCTCCATTGCATCTGGATACCATTTTATGTTCCTCCTCAAACAAAGCACCAATGCCTCCTCCTCCCCAAGGTTTTAGGATGTCAGCGTGTCAATCTACAATCACTCGGCTGATCTTACTCACTTACAAGGATAGGTGCCTCCTTATCCTCCTACAATAAGCCATCCAACCGTCCTCACCTCTATATCCCTTGGTTTTCGTTTCCTCAAGAAATCCAGCTTCCCATTTGTGGTAACCGTAATGCAATAGAAATATACAAAAATAGCATAAAACATTTTAGGTGCAATTAGATTTTATCCCTACATATAATATAGGTTGTCTACTGGAAGTTCATTTCAGGTGTTCTTTCATCACATCCACGTAGTGGTCACCCAATTATTCATCCAAGGATGTCTTCTGGACATGATAGTGCTTCACATTGCATCAACAATACTATTATTTATAAGTAATTACACAACATTACAACGAATTTATTCTCATTTCATTTCAGAGCTACCTGCACCAAGTTTAATTGATTTCTGAACACTTTGACTACTACACATGTTGCTTTCTATAATATTGTACAGCAGTTTCTTTATATCTTTTACACTTTTTTAATCTGAGTTGCTACTCTATTTTGACAGCAACAATTATTGATTTCATATATATTCAGCTTTTTTTGTTGAAACACATTCTAGTACTTTCTTTAATAATTTTGATGTACTTTCTTGATTTCTTTTACATTCTCTGCATTATATTCTCGATTAATTTTACACATTTCGAATTTTTTCATTATTTTATGTTTATTTATTCTTTTTCGGAAATTAAATGTATCACCTATTTTAAAATTCTTCCATTTCTTCCAACTAGTAGCTTGTCTTTTGACATACTACTATAATTACAGTGCATTTTCTAAGAAAACATCAATAAATTACCCTCTTTAAAGTTTCTAAAAAATCTCTGAATAGCAGGATCTACAACTTCCTTTTACATATCATAATATTGCCTAACTGGGGTATGCCAATCTTCTAAATTTCAGTACATATTTTTAACTGTATTGTTTTTCCAAAGTTCATTTAAGTTTTTGTAACTATCATTCTATTTTTTTATTCTTAGATAATTATTTTTTCTTCAAAAATTAATTGTATCAGCTATTTTATACTACATCCAGTTCTTCCGAACATTAGCTTATCTACTCATATACCACTCTATTTGTAGTGTAGTTACTAAGAAAACACCATTAAATTACCCTCATTGATGTTTCTACAACCTCTATGAATAGTAGGATCTGCAGCTTCCTTTGATAAATCATAATAAGGTCTAACTGGGGAATGGTTATCTTTTACAGTTCAGTACATATTTTTTTACAATATTGTTTTTCCACTGTTCATTTATTTTACATTACTACAAGTCTACTTCTTTCCAATTAAACATTTTGATTATTTCATGTTTGCCTATTTAACATGGATTACAATAATAGTACATTAAACTGTGCATATTTTTCATTGATTTTACACCGTTAAAATTATATTTAAATAAAATAATTACACACATGTCTACCCCATCAAGCTCTATAGATGCAATGTTGCATCAGATGGAAGTGATTCATAAAAAAGAAAACTATTGTGAGTTCTCAGTTACATTCATTTCACAATGTCCTTACTAACATAGTTTATGTAGTAATATTCATTTTTACTTACAATTAAATAGTGCAAGTATGTACTAGAAATTATTCAATGAATTCAACCAATATATCTCATACTGTATTAGGAGAACCCATTTTAACTACTGGCATCACACATGGAGTCACATGAATGCCATCGTCATATCCATCTGCCAATGGTTATTTTTTATTATATTTAGAAACATATAATAGTACACTATAAAATATTATCCGTACTACCAAATATTAATAGTCTCTAACTTCTACTTTGATAGTAGTGCCTATTACTTTGGTTCCTCCACCAAAAACAAACATGTATTTTCCATTAAACTTAGAATATTATATGTTATAACAGATGGATCTTCTGACTAGTCGACATAACGTTTGTAAGTTCTATGTTTTGTGCATTATAGGATTTTATAATTAATATAATTGTTCCAATATATGAATTGATAAGGACTACCATAATAAAAACATTGACACCAAAAGGAACTACATTAATGACAACTACTAAAATACCAGGAACTCCTCCAACTGAACCTTTATCAACTTGTATCATCACACATGCCATAAAACGAATGACACTTTCATTTTTATGTGTCAATGGTTAGTTTTTTAAAAAAAATTAAACATTACCGTACCAAATGATTTTCATTCCATCTCAAATTATTGGTCCTCAACATATTCTATGATGACAGTGCCTGAAATATCTGCTCAACCATATAAAAATATTTCTTCCCCATATACCTCAAAAGATACAAGGTTCATACATAGACATATTTTGAAGGAGTGACCTAAATATTGTAAATATTTTGTTATATCTATTTCAAATTAGCCCACTAATTATGAAAAACAACACAACAATTTTCTCTTAGTTATTATGTTCTCTTGAAAATGTCTTACTTCATTTCATTGTCTTTATATTAATTGTAATTACATCTTCAAACTTAACGGTGTGGAAATATACTACATATTATTCAGTTTCATCTCCCAATATGTTTTCTACTGCGTTCACTAGACCATTATCAACTAATAGCCTCACACATGGACTCAGACGAATGACATTATTTCTTATATCTATTAATGGTTATATCTGATTATCTTTAACAAAAATAAACCACCGCATCTGCAACTGCCTTCTAGAGTAACAAAACTGATAGATTAGTAACTTCTTATTTAATGATAATCCCTGAAAGGGATAATCATCAATTGATGACAAACATGTTTGAGCCATCAACCTCCATCTCTAGATATGAAAGGTTATAGTGGAGGAAATTTATCAAGGAATGATCTCATGTTTGTAAGTTCTTCTTTTCATTCATAATAAATTATGTAACATATTATTAATGTTTCATTATTTTATTCCCTAACCACTAGCATGGTAATAATGTATAAATATTTTGAAAATTCTTCCATTACATCGTTTGATTAATCTTCTACTAAAATAAATGAACCACTAACAAGTTATGACATCACACATCAAATCACATGCATGACTTTATCATTTATAATCATCAACATCAATAACAAAAACTCCTGAGTATTCAAATCCTCTGCCAACTACTGACTTCATTTAACAACATACTCTACCGAAGAAATGTTACTATGAAAAATCATTATAAAGGACCGACATTCAGTTTGTAATTTCTGTACATTCATCAATATATATTATTGACCTTATTTTAATTCTATAAGTAACTCTAAATATTAAAGCGGCCACACAATCTATGCCAAAACCTACGAGATATTCGACATTGATGTGTCCCATACTGTTATCTTCTATAGTAACTTCACCTCTATCAATAATTGGCTATATATATGGAGTCACACATGTATTATTATACTCATTACGTATAGATGATTAATAGTTTTTAAATTTTACACTGTCTTTATTATTTCTTCATGGTGAATTTATGAATAAAATTATTTACTAATATTATACTTCTTATTTGAAAAATGTGCCTGAACCATCTGCTCATCGTTCAACAATGTTTTCAAGAACAACAAAGATAAAACAAATACCACAAGATATGAAACTATCTCCACTACAATTTTTTATGCATACTATCAATTGTTTTTGATGACCACAATGTCAGTAGAATAATTTTTCCACACACCATCTAAAACTTTGGTCAATACTTTTCATAGCATTTCCAAATGATGAAAATGTCATGTTAGATATATCACTTGTATCCTCCACGTAGTAAGCACATCACATATCTATAAAAATTCATATTCCTCTTAGTTCAGTTTTCTTTTGTAACTTTTCACAAAAATAATAGATTATTTGTTAAACGGTTCTTTTCAGGATGACTACAATAGTGGTATATTTATTTACATGATTCACTTGAATGAGAACTCAATTTATGGTTATTTATTCCTTCCTATGTTAACCTAACATTTTCTATTGCAGATTACTCACCACAACAACTTCGAGTGAAGAGCACGAGTTAGAATGATTAGTAAACTTGCATTACTTCTTGTATAATCAACCATCAAATCAGCAGATTTTCTTTCTTCTCTTTGATTAATATATTCTAGATTCTATTAATTTTCAAATCAGGTTATTCCGATATTGTAGAACCTTCTAACATCTATCAATTTTGCCTCTCTTTGATGTGGTTTGATGAGAGAAATAAGAACTAAAACATCAGACAAAACCCATGAATCTCAATATTCTACTCGATGGGAAAAATATCGTTGGACTTTCTAACATCATTTCATGAATACCTAAGGATGCTGGTATTCAATAAAACTACCACTGAGGCCTGAGTATTGCAATACCACATGCTTATTTACAACTCAATGTTTTCATTTACCTCCATCGGTTTTAATGTATAAAGATCATTCAACAACAGTCGAGCTCCATGTATATTCATATTAAATGGAAAAAACTACCATCGCATTTGGTAGCTGATGTCCACCATATTGAAAACCACCTAGGTTTTCACAACTATACGTGTATGATACTACACATGAATGTCAGAAAAGGGTTCACAGAATTAGGTATCGCCTAATTTATTAAGTATGTAATATATTTTCTAGATGATCATTATATAATATTAACTACAACTGTGATTTTAGCTACTTTTATTATTATAATCAACATTCCATTGGTGACTATGATATTGTAGATAACCTAAAACAAATCCTACATGAGCACAATGCTTTGGATCGAGAATTCATAAGTGAAAGGGATGTTCTTAATCATAATCATGTTCCAACATTAAATCTATGTCAACTTAAAATAAGAAATACTAATGAATCCACATAGAACCTACCAAAGACTTCGGAAATAGAAATGATAATGGTCAATGATATTGATGATCTCAACCAAGAAGAGGATATAATCATTTAAAGGGAAAGCCTTGATTTACAAAGAATATATGAGCTTCACCCATTATATCTTCCACTTGAGTACCCTTTGATTTTTATAGGAGGTCAATATAGGTATGTTCACAATGTGCTTCATTGATATACTCCTTTAACAAAAAGTACTACACTCAAGAAGGTTAAAATGAGAGAGCACTTCCCCTTTCACTTGCAATTCTGTGAAAATGATACCTCAGCCGTACTAAATTCTAGAAGGTTATTACAAAAATTTATTGTTGATGATTATACAATTATTGAGTCTCAAAGACTCTCTTTCACTCAATTCAATCAAAAAAAATTGCTGGTCGAATTATACAATGGGTTTCAATATTATTTTCTATGAGGTGATCATGAAGGGTAATCTTTTGGGAAGAATATCCTTTTACCTTCTACATTTATCTATGGTACCAAGTATATGATTCATGATTTCAAAGATGCCATGTCTATTAGTAATTGGGAAGGGTATCAAGATGTTTTTCTAATATTCACATCTAACCCAAAGTGGCCTGAAATTATTTGATTTGTTAGAAATCACAATCTTTGTTCTGCTGACTACCCTCAAATATTATCATGAATTTTCAAAATTAAGGTCGATCGTCTAATGAAATATTTATGTGATGGTTGTTTATATAGAATTTTATTGGATAGTAACAATCTATTTATTTTAAATTCATCATATTTTTAATCATATTTTATATTAATTTGTCTTTTATTTATTTTCTCTTACAATTTTCCCCTTGTAGTTGTTCGAACTATTGATTTTCAAAAACGTGGCTTACCTCATGTCAACATCGTATTATTTCTCGATCATGAAAAAAAACTAAACACTCCAGAAGATGTTAACAAAATATATTATGCTAAAATTGCAAATCAATATGCATCTCCAAAACTACATGAAGCTGTTTGAAATTTCATGATCCACAACCCTTGTGGGGATGCCAAACCTTCTTCACCTTGCATAGGAAATTGAAAATGTAGAAAATATTTTCAGAAAAAAAATTGATAGAAATTCACCTGTTAATGTCAATGGTTATGTTCTCCATCACAAAAGGGATGAAATACAAGAAGTTCTTAAAAATAGTGCCCCTTTGGATAATGGGTTTTTGGAACAATATAGTTCTTTTCTTCTTTTAAACTATCAAGATCATCTAAATAATGAGGATTACAATCAATCATCTTCTATCAAATACCTCTTCAAATATATTAGAAAATGAAATGATCATGTTATAGTTGCACTATTTGAGGGAAACAACATTCACTTCCCAGACAACAATGTAAATGAGATAAAGATGAACCATGACTGTCAATACATAACTCCTTATAAGGCTTCCTAGAGGATATTTTATAATGATATCAATTATAGATTTTCACCAGTTGAGAGTTTATGTTTCCATTTACCAGGACAAAATTTTATGACTTATAGTGAAAATGATTATGTTTAATATGTCATGACTATCAACAATATTTCTGAAATTATGTTCACCTCTTGGTTTCAAGAAAATAAAACCTTCCTAGAAGGTACATGTATCATGTATGCAGAATTCCCAACTAGATTTTCATACCACTCAAATGAGAAAAAATGGAATCCACCAAAACAAGGATTCAGTATTGGTAGACATTACAATGTCCCTCCAAAAACCGAAGAGTTCTATTACTTTCGGTTGCTTCTTAAATAAAATATAGGAGTGACTTCATATGATGATCTAAAAAAAATGAATGGTATTACTCATGGAACATTTAGAGAGGCCTGTTATGCTTTGGTACTAGTTGCTGATGACACATAATTTATTGAACCTATAAAAGAAGTTTCGAGTTGGGTAATAGGACATTGTTTACGTAAGCTTTTTGCAATCATGTTATTTTCAAATAACATGTATCACCTAGAAATTGTATAGAATCAAA
Source organism: Viscum album (assembly GCA_963277665.1). Lineage (NCBI taxonomy): Eukaryota > Viridiplantae > Streptophyta > Magnoliopsida > Santalales > Viscaceae > Viscum > Viscum album. The sequence goes on from OY728130.1 coordinate 1,949,335,183, forward strand.
CCTGTGAAATATTTTCTGATGATATTTTATATGCCCAAAGACGGAGGCTACAAATTCCATGATTTTCTGTATGTTGGTCATTACATTTTTTAGAAACTACTATATATTATTTATATTATCTGATGATTCAATATTCTTTTAACAAAATTATTCTAGAATTTTATTTAACAAAAAATGAATCTATTGTTAACAAATGTTATTTTCCCTTTTTTGGAGTTGTTTTGTATAATCCAATCATCTCATTTTACTACTATACAATGGTATTGTCATCTAGTTATTAACATTCTTCATTACTAATGTTTTAAATATTCCTTAGTCGATTCAAACTAATTAGTTTATTCCACATTGAAGTTTTTATTTAGACTTCATGCAATACCTTGGTCAATAATTTATAGACTAACTTTTATAGAACATAATTACAAATTAGTAACTTTATTCTCTCTGATCAATTAATTCTTTATCATAGATGCTGTCTTTTAATTACTATTCATTACTATTAGGACATAATATAGATTCTTTTACAATAATCTAAATTTTTTTTCATCATTTAACAAGATTTGACACTCAAAGAACATCAGATAAATATTTATGCTCTCCTCGAAATTGACCAGATTTTACAGAGCAATGGTAGTTCTCTTCAGTTCTATTCTTCTATACTAGTTACAGAGTCTTTAATTCATAGTCATTCTAATCATTTTGTTGTAGAATAACTAAATTACAATAGAGATATTCTTCAAAATGAACATAGAACATTACATAGTATGCTTACCGATGAACAACAACATGTGATGGATGCCATTTTTTCTTCATTTTCTTCTGATTCCAGGAGTTTTAACTTCTTACAAGGATAGGGATTGTAAAACATTAATCTAGAAAATAATAACATCATTACTGAGGTTAGAGGACTCTATTGTTCCTTCTATTACTTTAAGTGGAATAACATCATCATTACTTCTAGGGGACAAACTGGGCATTCTAAATTTCATATTCCAATATCTATTGCTGAGCAGTCCGTTTTCTATATTCAGTAGGGAAGTGATCTTGCATAACATATACACTTGACAAAACTTATTATTTGGGATGGGGAGTCTATTGTTTATAAGTACTTATTTGGAACTCTATATCGTACTCTAAGATCTATATTGTCAGTAAAAAATGCTTATTCTCCTAATTTACCTTTTAGTGGTCTAAAAGTCGTATAGGGGGGTGATTTTAGGAAAATACTACTTGTAATACCTGATGGTTACCGAAACAACATTTTCTTTTCAATTATTAAGTCACCATATTTGAGGCAACACTATTAGGTATTATCTCGAAAAAGGAACATGATATTTCATTCAACATCTTCCATTGATGATTCAAATGTGGTCCATGACTTTGGAAAATAAACCATAGATATTGGAAAATGTAGAGTTGGATAACCCAATGATGGTGAAGAAATTATTCAATTTCCTTCTAAATATATTCTTTCCAACTATGAAAATACAATCGATGCAATTGTCAACCATAAATATCCTCTTTCCAGTGATAGAAATTGTGATGTCTACTATTTGAAAGAGCATGAAATTTTACCTCCAACTCATGATGTTGTTCAAAATGTAAATGATTACATATTGTCTCTCATAGACTCTGACCAGTGGAATTTGCTAAGGCGATGTGCTAAATTTTGGACTATACCAAATGTTAAATAGATACTAAAAAGTCACAACACTATCCAGACCTTCATTTCACAAATTAATAACCTAATTGTTTTAATCTTATATTATGTATTCCATTTTATCCTTGATTATTTATGTCGTTTTTTTCTTCATTATGTAGGTAATTTTCTTCAAATATTTTCAATATATTATAAAATATCACGTTTGATAAATGGTATTCTATTATTTATAATAAAAATTAATTTATAGTGTTGTGCGAATGCACGGGCAGAGTAATAGTGTTGTTAAAATATAGCACCCAAATGACACATCTTTTCTCTTACATCCACCAAATAACCCACTAATCCTCTTAAACCTCAATACATATAACATAAAAATCTCTTAGATATGTAAAAACACTCTAACCCCTGATCTAAATCTATATTTCTAGAAATAACCCCACACTAGAATCATGATTCTTACATCCCCTAAATTATATAAACAAGAAAAGTTATGAGTTTTGGAAACCAACAAATCAAATCACTTCTCATTTCCGATAATCTCTAATGATCTCTAACCCATCACTAAAAACATATCCAAGTTGTAAATTCATAATTGAATCATCATTTTATAAAATAGAATTACAACTAATCTTCTATTGTGCAAATCCACAATTGGGTATACTATTCATTTATGATAGACCCACCACACATCATACTCACTTCATCACAATTTTAATGTTTACACAAGATTATAAATAATGAGAAAAAAATTTCTCATTAAATAAATTTTGTATAAGAGTGAGTTTTTTCACACAATAATACCTTTATCATAAATGGACAATTACAATGTATGGTGCTCTCCATCATTAGAATAACCTACCAAAAAATATTTTTAGTGGTCCAATGACCCACTTAATGTGGTTTTGATCTCTCCACATCAAATTAAAAAAACAAATACTATCATATTCAATCTAACATATCTAAAAAATAATTCATTACAACTTCAAAAATACTATTACATCATCTGATCATGATTCATTAACTACTGAATGCATCCCATGCTTATCCAATGTGCATAATGATATCTAAAACTAACTTTTGATGTTATTATATTTTTGGATACTTAAGTCACCAGATCTTTTAATTAGGATCCCACAATAAACATCAACTCATAGTCAACCCTATGCATCCTCAAACCACACACAATATATCTCATGACTAATGAAAATGTACATACTTTATTAAAATAAATCCAAACCTCAAGTCTTGAATTCACCACAGAAGTAGTTAAATTATACTCACTTTCACATCTCATGCACATCAAAATCCAAAAATGGGCTGGGTCCTGACAGCTTCTGGGGCACATTTTACAAAGGATCTTTTGAAGTGGTTAATAGAGACATCATTTCAACTATATTTGATTTATTTCATGGGATAATTCTCCCATGGGTGTCCATTTATACAACTCTTGTGCTTATTATGAAGATTAAGGATCCCTCCTATATCTGTCATTATAGACTCATGAGTATGTAAAATTTTATTTACAATATTCATGCTAGCATCATCAATTTGAGGATGTCTAATCGCCTTCCCCATTAGATCTCAATGGAGAATCTTTGCATCATGAGGGTCCACTTAATCCATGGTGTCATAACTATATCATAGAAAATACTATGTGGCATCAACTTAAAATACCATTGATCCAATATGGAAATCAATATAGACATGAATAAGTTGTATGATATAATTGAATGGGGTTTCATCAATAGAGTTATAGCGAGTATGGACCAACCTTCTTAAGCATCTAACCTCATATTATGATGCTTTAGCTTCTCAGGGATGAATGTTTCTTTTATGGGGAGAAATTATGGCTTCATTATAGAAAATCGCAGTCTATGGAATGAAAACCCTCTCTCCCTAAGTATTTTCATTCCAATGCTGGACACTCTTAGCCACCTTATAAAAAATGAATGTACAATGAATATTTCCACCATTATCATAGAAAATAAAACCTTCCCTCAATATCCCATTTTATTTTTGAAGATGATACTATTATCTTCACTAATGATGTCAAGAGATAGGTACGTCGTCTAAATAGGATTCTTGAGGAGTATTTCTACTAGGTCGGCCATGTTATCAATAAGTCCAAGACCATTCATTTTATTTATAACAAATGTTATTCAAGTAGGAATATTTATCTATGTAGAAGGTTAGATATGCGATGTGGTACATTCCTGATGGAATACCTTGACACTTTTATATCCCCAGGAAGAATGAAAATCTGAGACTTTGACTAGGTGGTGAGATATGTAATGGGTCGGTTACATAACAAGAAAAATCACATCCTCTTATTTTGTGATTAGACAGTCATATTTAATAGTGTTCTGTCTACCATCCAGGTGCATGATCGGGCCTCCACCTCAGTAGCGAAGTGTATTCTAAAAACTACTGAAAATGTCTTGGCTAGTTTCATCCACTATGTGCTACCAGAAGGTAAGAGGAAATGGGTCTCATGGGATAGGATGGCTAGAACAATTTATGAGGGTGTGATACATGTTAAGATCCTAGGATCCACGAATCATGAACATCATGAAAAAACTAATGTGGGAAATTATAGAAGAATTAATGATTTGGGGGAGGATAATGTCCCAATAATAAGGTGGAATTATTGAATCTAGGAGTGCACAAGTCTATCATTTCTGGTCTAAAATCTTTCCACTATTCTTAATCCTCCACCAGCACTCACGCCGAATTGTGGGAGAAGGTAACATCATCTTCTGGCATCACTGTTGGGTAGAGTATATGATTGGAATCTTGGGGTGTCTGGTCCCAACTATTTCCATTAAAGATACTTGAAATTATCCATAGATTATAAGTAATGTTCTGAAAAAGGACCATCATAAAAATTATGAGTTTATTTCAAAAATTGAGGAGCCAAAAAATGCATCTCCTCCCATTCCACCTTGGGGAATCTCACTACAAGGGAATTTTGTAGGGTATTTAATTAACATGATTGTCAAGATACATGGAATGGGATAGTTTGGTGCAATAAGATTCCAAATAAATAAAAATTTATTACATGTATAATAAATAATCATTTGGTACCTCCAGATGATAACATTAAAAAAGTGGGATTTAATCTAGATTATTGGTGTCATTGTTATAAAAATAAATAGGAAGAAAGCATGAACCACATCATTATTGAAGAATAATGGGCCCATGATGTGTGGATGTTCTTCACGTATTTTACATATCTTAACTCTCATGTCATTCATGATGACACATTCTCAGATCATTGGTTCCAAGGGACAACTGATACAGGCTAGGAAATAATGGAACACTATATCATTCTTAATACTAGTTGTTGGTACCTATGGAAAGCTTGTAATAATGCTAGATAAGAGAGGTCTTCTCATATAGGTAGGTCCATAATTGCATGATGAATAAGTCACCTAAACGAATTGGTCACTCTCTTTGAAACAATTTGGTAGATCTTCCATTGTGTTCACTTCAATTCGTTTCTTCATTGGTTTAACCCCCTATGTCCATGCTATAGGAGCAGTGGGTTCATTGGCTTCCTCCAACAAATGGTTTCAAACTCAATATAGATGGATCATTCATCTTAGGTGACATGCGAGGTAGTGGGGTTGTTCGTGATTCAGGGGAGGTTTTGTCCTCAGTTTCACGACCATTTATGGTAGAAAAAAATCACTGAATGTGGAGGATAATATATATTTCATTGGTCGCAACCATTGCACCGAGGGGAATGTCAAATTTTCTCAAGTGTAAATAGAATCCATGATCATCTTTGACTCGTAGAATAGTAAAGGCTCTATACCTTGGTATATTTTCTACATTATCAAAAATGCAGATCTCTCCTCAGGGACAACATACTTTTATCCCACATATGGAGAGAGGGGAACAAGGTCACATACCATGTTTCATCTTTATCCATTAATGGGTCCAATGTCCCCCGCCCCCCAACAACACATTGTTTAAACCGTAGGGAGTGAATTTGATATGAGGGAATTTCCTTGACCTCCCATACTTTAGTCCCCACTAGTCTTAATTTGTATTTTATCATTTATTACTTATACTTTAATTTCATGAATAAATATAGAACTATGTTGATGATGAGGATCACACCCACCAATACACTATGGTTCACTACCCACTATATGGATTTCCTAATACTACCCCTCGATTTCATTCTCAATAGGTTCCATATACATTCCTTTTAAAAAATATATTCCAAGTAATACAATGGCGTGAATGGTATGATTTTATACCAATAGATCTCTGATTTCACCTCTCACTATAGGGGGAATCCATAATTCTCATCAATCCTTTTAGGCATCTAACCATAAAATCATTCCATTAATTTAAATTTTCTTTGACAGGCACGTGGGTGCTCATAAATCCAACTCATTTAATCTGAAATCAATATGTGCATTCTATTGAACCACATGATCTCTAAATATAAATCTCGATTACATGGGTATAAACTAATAAATACATCCAAAATAAACTTATCTACGAGTTTTTCAAGAATAAAAGAACTTATAATACCATTAGTGATTGATTCATACCACCACATGACTCTTCCTTTATTATTATTATCAATAGAAATTATTTTCAAAATAAATATTACCTAAATAATAATATCTAGACAAATAATTAGATTGAATTTATCATGGGGTCTATTTAATCAATCCAATGTTTCCATTCCTAAATCTCTAAACATTCACCTCATCATTTAAATATTCTCTAATCAAATGCATCATTGATTATTCTCTTAAAACTGAAATCATATCACACATTCCATGGTCCATATAATGATATCTTTCTACCTAATATATAATTAAATAAATAGACCAATATAAAAATTTAAAACCCATCTGAGATCAAAACATCAAATATTTTTTTTCAATATCTCACGGGAAACCATTATCATAAATCCAATGGATAAGAATCATACCAATTACTCCCTCCAAGACTGAAACCTTAAAACCATGGCACCTCAACTTCCTTTAAAAAAAATACAAAGTCATATCCCTACATATTCCATAATCCAAATTTCACCCATAAATAATTATTCCTACAAACAGAAAACATCTTCTTAGGTATCTATCCTCTACATAAATCATAAAATCATGGTAACAACTCTCTCATTTTACCCATGTATATCAAAACTCATCTCTCTATAAAAATTATGACTCACTCAAAATCAATAATACCACTCTAATAACTAATATATTGAGTCACCGAATATGGTAATGAGCTCTCCCACCTCACCCATACACCATGTCTCACCTAGTTCATGCATCATGGGGAACCTCCCAGACCTAATCCAAAATTTTATAAGCAACTCATATTCAAAAAATCAAACACTAGGGTTTTCTTTTATTACATACATAAAATACATCACATGTTGAATCGATAACCCCCCATAGGAACACTTAATAATATGATAGGAATATACAAGACTACCCTTCTTTGGGATCTGGCACCATTAACCATCAAATAATTGAATAATGCTATGATATTCCACATCATGTCTACCACATATACATGGATCGGTTAAGTAGAATTTGACAAGGAAGATATGAAGGAAAAATTAATATATGTTTCTATTGAGACATTAAGTAAACACAATTATTTTATTTCTACAACCACTATAAACAAATAAAATTCATATACAAACTAAAAATAAGTTACAATACAATCCTTATGCATAGAGACTATATTGATATTATCAAAGAACATCCTCTTATAAGATCCATATGAACTATCATCAGAAATAATTTTTTTAAAAATATTAGTTAAATTCCATCGAATTGTTATAAGGGAAAAATATAACTGTTGGAAAAACATTAAACAATTAAACCATCATAATCATGACATAAATTACCCATAGGAAGGTGTGAATCATGTGTGTTCAACGTGCAAAAATTTATACATATAAAAAACCTCTAACAAATAACCAAAGTGGGAAATCCATAATATATAATAAATCTTGGAAAACTCATGTCCATTACAAATTTTTATGTTATAAATTTTTTAAAATAATAACCAAGAATAGAAATCCCAACCTCTATTAAATTGGGTGTTTCATTAGAAATTGTTCCCAAGAGGACCAGTATAAGGTTTATCCAAATAATCAAAAAGTCCCTTATCAATATATACATTATCCAAATGGGTATGATACATGAAAATTATGACATGATACCATTTTATAACACCCATAACTGATATCATTTGTTGTTTTTTTGGCTAGATAACTTATGAGACTTTAAGAAAAATTCCCCATTGGAAAAAGGTTGATGACTAATAGGTATGGTCTATGGTGTTTCTATGGGGATACTATATTCTCAAATCCATGTGTTAAACGGTAGAATAAAAAACAAAAAATTATCTATAATAATAATTTCCATCCATCAAATCATTATTATGAAAAAAAACATATCGGTAGATCATAAATATATGTTAGAAAAAATAGACACTCATCCATACCAACATAAAATAAATGATCACACACTAGGATGATCTCAAAAAAAATAACCAAAATAAAAAAAAATACATTAGGCCTTACAAAACATCCAAATACATGTATAATTTTGGCCCATAGTTCATCTAATTTATTTGATGCAAATGTAAAATGATCTGAATAAATAAAAAAGAGAGGAAGTGTAATTAAATAACCATCATTGATTTAAGGGTTATAATGTGGAATTCATAGTCGATTATTCATATTTCAAATGGAATTAGTAATATATGAAAAAAAGTCTCAACCCTTGGGGAATATACCCATCCCTAGAAGATAATGAAAAAACTTGGGAAAATGTACCCATCCCCGAAATATAATATTCCCACCAGGGGAAATATACTCATCCGCAAATCAATAATCTATTGTAATCCACAACTAATCCAAAACAATTATCCAACCTAAGGGGTGTCCGTATTGGAACGTGAAATGATCAACAAAACATGACCAAGACTAACCCTTAACCTATAAGAAATATTAAGCACCCTAAAGAAATATTCCCCTACCTAAAACTAGGTTTAATGACATAATTTCCTAGGTATCAAATCCCACACCGTATTCCTGAATTGTCATTAAAATTTAATATAAACATACATATTAAACACATAAACCTACATGAAAAAGTATCCTCAGATATATTTATAGAAAGATCCCATAATATCACATCCTAGAAGATATATCATTTATATCCTATCCACCCCCCTTGATCTCACACCATACCTCATGGGTTTTTCACTCTTCCAAACATAGAATTCATTTCCTGGGACATCCTCTCAATGTATATCTCATTAATTCCATTGAATCTATAATAGTATATCATTGGTGATGTTGTTTCTGAGTTAAAAATAGAGATTAAAAATCCCCAATCTTAATACTACCCCTCTCCAGGGTCGACACAATAATAGTGTACATGCCAAGGATCCCCCAGGTATACAAATAGTCTTAACACACTATATGGGTTTCTCAGTCTCAACTGTAAACTATCATAACATTATTTACAGTCAAAGTACATATTATCCCTTGGCATCAACATGGTCTTCATATGGCCACAATGGTATCTTAAGATAAGCCTCACTTAAACCACTGAGCAGAGATGGTCTAATCCTTATCTATTTATACATGGTTATATTAGGTTAGTATTAAAGAAATTTACTTATCTAAAATTACACTATGGTAATACCATCCCACTTACTTGAATTTCAAGGGGAAAGGAACACTTAACCCTATCTCATACCAAATACATCGATGGATCTAAGGATTTGTTATGGACTAATGAAATTAAATCAGGCCACATGAATTTTATTTTTAATAAAAAATTGTATTTAAAAAAGGTGGATCTTCCTTGATGGTGAGACTAAATATAACATTTATAAATTATAAAAAAATAATTTTATTAATGAAATTACTATTATAATTATATAATTGTGTCATATTTAGTAATTAGAAACAATATAGAGAAAATGAACCATCAGAAAATGTAGAAAAATATTATATTAATTTGAAAAGATAATTTTATATTAAATTGATCCATATGAACTGAAAATATTACAATTAGATGGATATTATGAAATAAGATATATATAAAATGAGAATTTGGATCTTTTTTCTCCACTTGAATACCCACACTCACAAAAAATATTTTGGAAATGAAACAAAATATTAGAAATAAAATATTCAGCATTATAAAATATACAAAATTCATAGAAAGAAGAAATTAATAAAGGATAAATCAAATATTAGGTATTTATAGAAAGTGGAAAATCTGTATAATGGTTACAAATCAAATCATTCAAATAGTAATCTAATGGTTGGAATATTAATCTAGCCATTGAAATTAGTAACATTATTGTTAGAATGTTTTTTGAACATATAAAAGTGTAAAATAATATTTAGTTATATTATAAAATTAAAATATCACATATTAATATCATGATATGAGGAAATAAATGTTTTAAAATTATTAAATAAGTTTTTCTGTTTTTTAAAAACATATATATTTAATTTGAATATTTTAATAAATAAATAGATTTATAATAAATTTAACATCACCCATTAAAGCAACAACATTAAACATTAAAGAAATTATATATTTTATATTAGAAGATTTAATGATAATTTTGATCATAATGGCATCACCCATTTACTATATATAGTCTTAATATTCATAAATATTGGTATTATTGAGCTAGTATAGTAAACTAGTCATTACAAGATTTAAAAACACTCCTATCAACCCATTGTAAATACCACTGTCACCACCTCTTATCCACACACTTTATAAGGCTTGGTGATTCCCCAAACTCTCACAAAAATTCCCCAAATATTACTACCCACATTTTATGATGCCCATGCCTCTCTAAATACCATCTCATGTATCCTTAAGTTGTATCCTAAGAGGATAAAACCAAAAAAGAGAATTAAATTCTAAACTAAAACTATTTCATTTTTAATCTTCTTATACGACCCCTAATTGTATTACATTCACGTATAAATAGAAACAATGGTATCCTAACCACTTGGGTATGTTTTTTTATCATTTAATATCCATATTCTACCCTCCCTTCTATTTTTTATAAAATGATTTTTTTTCGTGATATGATTCATTTGTCACCTATATGAACGACACACATCCTTCTTATCCACCACCTTCTAGGATAGATAGATAAATATTATTATGATTATGTAGGATGATGGTTAATATAATATAAAATATATCATGATTTTGAATGTATTAATAACCATACAATTATGTTAAAAAAATATAGTTAGTGCTTTTTGATAAAACTATAAAATAGAACTAACCATATAACGATGAAGTTTATACAAAATGAATAAACATTATGTATGAACACATATGAATATTTGGGAAAAATTTAAATTATTATGGAATTAAATATCATATCATTTGGATTTTGGATTTATATCCCAATTTGAAAAGAATTTAGATAATTGTGCATATATGGTCCAACCATGGAATTGTTATGTAAATGACCAATGAATAAATAAATTAAACTTTATATCTAATTAAAACAGTTATAAATGAGTGTAATATAATTATACTAAATAAATTTTATATAATAAATTTTATAAATAAATTTATTAATGAATGTAATTTTGTTATTTAGTATGTTAATTTATTTTTCATAATGAATATAGTGAAACTGATTTTTCTTACATAACTATTAAATGGTTTTTAAGATTAAAAAATTAATTGTGTTACATTCCATGATATAAATGTTTAGTGTCTTTGGAAAATTAGGATAATACAAAAAAATGAAATAAAAAACATAAAATATTAGTTAAATACTTAATATTTAACTATTTAAAATCTCATTCTATCCTTAGTACATGTAGCCACCTAAGGATATACATCAAAGAAAGGGGTGAGCAACAAATCCTGTATTGTGGGGGATAAAAGAAATGAATTAATAGTAGTTGGTTGAGAAAAATAAAAAAATAATATCATTATAATTATATCATCATCAAAATATATAGGGAAGAATTAGAAAAATTCATGAAAGTTGGTGATGCATAAAAATGTAACGTCGTATCGGGGTCGTCAAAAACCACACATAAGGGTGAAATAAGCTAGTATTATGCTGAGGGATAACATATCTGCATAAATCATAACATAATCATTGTGAACAAATCTATAATCACATTATTTCATAATACAAATAATTTAATGATATAAATCACATTACCCAATGAATTTGAGGGCTTTATATTTTTAGTTCCACCGTCACATTACAAATGATAAAAATCATGCATTCCATATATAATGAATAAAAAAATAATAATGAAATAACATATGGAAAGAAATGGGTTTGATAAGTAGTTCATAAATAATATACACATGAATAAACATATGGTTTCCAAAATAAAATATAACAATATTCATTGGTATAAGCAACCATTTTTTTATCAATAAGAAATATCTCAAGTTGAATGAGATAATTTTTTTTAAAGAAAACCCTTTTTGAAAAATCATTTTATTTTGATTAAAAATCGTTGTGAAAAATGTATATCCACTAAATAATATGTATTGATATTTAAATTATATTTAAGGAACATTATTGGAATATACATAATGGACATGATGTGAAAGAGGGTTAAATGAAAGAAAGTGTGCTGAGTTTAAGAATCTCTTTACCATCAATAGATATTTATTTTATTTCTTTTACCAGTCCAGAAAAATAAATACATATATTTTAAAAGAATTAAAAAATAGTAAATTGTGTTAATTTATGTCATTTTTTATCAATTATAATCATTGGATGGTATTTCATATTTTTTTTGTTTTTCAGGATGAACCCTTTTGAAATCATGATTTATTTTGAAATTTGTCTTTTTCACTTTGATTTCTATATTTTCATCATGATAATTTATACAAAAGTAGAATAAATATAAAAATAATAATATTAATACACATATATAGTCATATGTAATAAATTATTTATTTAGCGAGACATATTTTTGGTGACAAGTACATAAGTTGGAAATATAGCAGTTGACAATAAACCAACCATTGTCAGAAATGTTATCCAAATTTTGAGAAAGTGTTTTAAATATATTTATAAATTCATCAAAAATATAATTTTTATAGTTGGTAAGTATCATTAATAAAATGTTAGAAAACAAACTATCTAAAATTATAAGTATTCTGTGAAATGGATAGATATATAGGGTAAGATAAGTGGAAAAAATAAAGAAGTGTTGATAAAAACGTACCTTATTATTTGTGTTTCATCCCTTGTAAAACACTATAATACCTTGGTGATTGGAGTTGGATAACTCCAGAATACCACTATAGATTATAAGAGTCTTTATATAGATAATTTTAGTAGTTATTCAACTTTGGAATGGGAAAAAAGAGTGGTTTTCCAGGGGAGGTAATTGTGTTATTGATACACAAATTGGTAAATGTGTTATTGATATTTGAATAGATGGGTATTTTTTAATTTAATTATAAAACAATTTTTTACGGATTTAATCTCCTTTCTAATTCAAATTAATTAGTTTATGAAAAGGAAAGTGGAAAAAATAAAAATTGCTATTTTAATTGATCATTTTTTTCTTAAACTCTAGATAATGATTTTTACATTTGGAAATTAATTTTATTTTATATTATAGACTCATTTATAAATTAAATATATATTTTTTGAACCTAAAGTTATATAAATGATTATGAAATGATTATATCATTAATTATGTAATTTATGATACATCAATTACGCATGAAAACTATATTTTTACTCTTTACCTAAAAATTTAAGTATTTTAGAAAATTACCAAAAAATGAATCTTCTATAATTTAAAAATTGTTTTTTATTTTATAAAATCAAATTTTTATAATAGGTAATTTAAATTTTTAATTTAAAATTAATGCATTTTACAAAATACATTAAAATACATTTTATTAAAAATATGATTTTATTTTCTTTGATTTTTTAATCAGGATATTTAATTTTTTGAATTATAATATTATTATTTATATAGATTAATCATGATAAATATTATTTATATCAAGATATATTATTTTGATCTAAAATTACAACTCCAATGGTCATGTTACTATTCCCAAAGGTCAGGTCACTATTCCCAATGACCAGGTTTCTTTTCCAATGGGAACATTATTCTTCTTACGGCTATGTTACATCCAATAAATACCCCAACATTCCTTTATTAATTATTGAACTAAAATACAAATAAGGATGTATAATTATATTTTTTATAATTTTTATTAGTTGACTAATATTTTGTTTAATTTTTATAGTTTTGATCAAGGGTATGATTACACTACCATATTTAGGATATCCATATTCTCACATTGCGTCATTTAAATTTTCTATTTTCCCATTAGAATATTTGACGTTTAGATTTTATTATTTTATTAATTTAATTATTTGTATGTAGTTGTTGATTAACATAGTGATAAGTACCCCATAAAAGTACAAGATAATATGGGTTCAAAACCCATAGGTAACATGTGATGTAGCAGTACTGTTTCACACTAATACAGTTGTAAAAATATTGATTAGTGATACTATAGAAGTGGTGGGAATTGTAGAAGGCACTATAGTGGGGGAAGGACTATAGCAGCCCAACTACTGTAGCAACACTATTCACTAGGGGCCTTTGTGTCAGAAATATGGACCGTCATGGCCATGTAATGGGATTTAATTTCAATAAGGCCTATGGACATATAATGGGACATTCTCCCACAGGGCCTATAGGACATTTATTGAAGAAATACATTTATAAATAAATATAAATATATATTAAAACATGATTTTAGAAAAAAAATAATGTGTTTTTTGTTTCTCTCTGTGTTCGTATGAAAAATTTTGTATAATATATAATACAAATAAATTTTAAGAAAAAATAATAATTTATAATATTTTGGCCTTTACATTATTACCCTATTTATATATTTCCACCCAAAAATTTAAACTCAAATTCTCAGTTGAAAATAGGTGAATGAACATCTGTTTCATTATTTTTTATCGTTCTCAAATTCCCAATTCATACTTATGGTTTCTCTACAACACTTTGATAGGGTTATTTATCTTGTTTCATATAACAATGTCTCTATTATACATGATCTTAAATAAATCATCTTCATACAAGAGTTCATTCTCTAGTTATACCACATCTAGATTCATTACATGTGAGGGACTGGGCATGTACTTCCTCAGAAGAGATACATGGAACACATCATGAACATAATATCAATTGGGTTGTAGTGAATGTCAATAGGACAACGGTCCTATGAAATAAAGGATATCAAAGTGGCTAATGTATCTAGGGATAAACATACCCTCCTTTTCAAACAACATGAATATATTGTATGGTGACATTCAATGGAAAATAATATCTCTAATATCAATGTCCAAGTCCCTTCATCAGTTTTCACCATATCGTTTCTTCTGATAATGGGCACCTTTTATATATTATTAGATGGATTGAACCTTATCTATTGAATCCTATACAAGATAATTTTTAGGTATATTTCATTCTCTAACATCATCTCAAAAAGTTATTTTTATATATTGTGTCCCATGTAGATCTTCATATGGAACGATTTGAATACTTGAATAAAAAATATTTTTATGAGACTTTTACTAATGGTAGATGTTGATCCCACCCTCCACTAAATTCCAATGAGAATATCTCATCATATCCTCTATGGTCTAATATTCCTTTCATATTTTCAATCAATTTTGGGTGATAGGTTGAACTAAAATTCAATACATTATTCAAAACAAGTTGAAGACATCGGCAAAATTTCTATGTGACCTTTGAATCATGATCTCAGATGATCAAAAGTGGAACCCCTTGTAGCCTAACAACATCCATGAATCTTATCATGAAATTTATATCAATTTATAAATATTCATGAACAGAGATAATTTGGTAAGTCGTGGTGAGTCGATCCACCACAACCTATATCGCATTGTTTCCTTTGGATGTCTTTAGAAGATCATTAACAAAGTCCATAGTGAAATTTTTCCCATTTCCACATATGTATAGTCCATGGTTCCTTCATCCCTTTTTACTTATATCACTTGGATATAATTTGTTTATATCAAATCATGTCGAGGTGTACTCAGTTATATCATTCTTTAGGTTTCCCCCACCCATAAGTGTTATTAATGATCATGATATATCATGGTACTTCACTGATGGATAGAGAAATATTTTTATATAAATTATCCAAACACACCTTATTTGTCTCGGGTGATGCAGGAATAGAAATTCTAGTTCCTAATCAAATGAAACCATCCCTATAGAATTGAGCCTTATATATCTTCCCTTCCTTTACTGATTTAAATTTCACTTGAATATCCACATCATCCATTTGTTCCACCTTGATATTCAATTTTATATATGTTTGAGAAATAATTTGGGAAGGTAGTGTTTTTTTCCTACCATTATGATTTGTAGATAAATGTATTTAATATCTATAATGATAGGGGTTTTCTCAATCTGCATCATGAACAATGTATAAGTATCTTTTATTCTAGGAGAATGAGATACCTTTTTCACATTCCACGATGGTATTGAATAGAGCATTCAAAGTCCCTGAATAGCTCTAACCATATTATTTGATTCTTATTGAGCTCAATCTATGTGAATATATATATGTTAGACCCTATCGATTGGTATATATATCACACTAATCATAATATAGATAGTTCCTCTAAAACATCATTGTTAAGATCACAAATTCTAACTAAAGATCTTGTGTTGGTTATTTTTTCCCTTGAATATGTAACTATCATAAGGCATATGTTATCAATTTATTGTTCTTCATGAATACACAACCAAATACTTTCTATTAAGAAACAATTCATATCAAAAAACATTCTCCACTTATGGGTTGTGTGACTATAGGCATAGGGATTATCCTCTTATTAATCTCTTTAAATATTCATCAACATTATTTTGTGTAGCTAATCATTACCCATTTTCATTTAACATAGTTAGAAGAAAATAAAATGGTGATATTTTTCTAAAAAAAATAGGTAGCATTTTGAAAACCCATGATAATTATGGGTTTACTTGACACATGTGGTTTTTTGAACTCATCAATTTGTTTTCTCTTTGAAGGGTCCATATAAATTTCCTCACTTCCGATCACATTCCCTGGGAATGTGACATTCTGGATCAAGAATTCACACTTTCTAAAAATAGAATAAATTTTTATCTCCCTAAATGTAACAAACACAATCTTTATACGCCCTTCATGTATCTCTATTAATAAGTAGTAAATGGGATTATAATTCATAAACACTACCACACATTTTTAAAGGTAGTCTATAATTAATCTATTCATCAAATCAATGATGATTTTAGGGGAAATAGTAAATTTGAAGGGAATCACTATGAACTTAAAGTTTCCCTACTATGTAAATAATTTTTTTTCTAAATATTCAACTTATTCACCAGTAGTTTACTATATCCCAAATTAAAATTCATATTTGAGATGTAATGAGCTCCTTATAATTGATCAAATAATTCATCAACATATGGTAGTGTATTTATATTAAATATGTTGATATTTTTAACTTCTTGTAATTGACACACAACATCATTGATCTATCCTTATTCAAAAAAAATTGCACCAACACATCCCAAAGAGTTTCACTAGGGCGTATGAACACTTTGTCCAAATTTATTTGTAGTTACTTCATTAAATCCTCCAGTTCAATCGAGGCCATATTATAGGGTCATTTAGAGATATAAGTGTGTCTCAGTATAAGCTATTATGAGACATCAACCTCAAGATCTGGGGGGAGTTCATGTAAATATTTGGGAAATACATCAGTGTATTCCTCACTATGGGATTTTCAATGCAGTTGTAATATTCTTATGAATCAATCATTTAGTAATAGTGTTATTTATCCTAGGGTATCAATACCCACACCTTTGATGGATTTTCTAAAAGATATTAATGATATTCCTTATGTTTTTATAGGAACATGGAATGTGATGGAACATAAAAATTGTTTTTGTTTTCCTGAAAATTTAAGTGTAATCGATATAATGAGATCCAATCAAAGCCTTTTATGGAATAGAATTCCACCAATTGATTTGTTATAAGATTTTTTTTGGATAAATCAACCCATATACACTAATAGTAGAGTATTATTTTACTTGGTTTGCAATGATCTCACAAATAGGTTTTATTTATTTATATATATATATACTTAAAGGTATTAGATCTTTTAATCAAAAGTTGAAGAAAAATTTCAGGATTTAATGGATTGTAATGAACCATATTAAAATATGATTATTTTATTCTGGAGTTAATAAAAAGAATACAATGTATGTTGAAATTTTAACACTCTACTTTATCATTAGTGATGGAATAATTTATCCCCTTCTCCTTTGGCTTTGGTGGATACTAACATTGATTACCTACAAGTAATCATGGTTTAGTACACTATATGGAATAAATATATTTTACCCTATTATTGAAGCACTGAACCATTAGTCGATCATTAAGGGGATCATTCATTTACTCCATCACGTTGGTCAATGTCTACATGTCTCTTTAATATTCATGATCTTGGTGGCCTTCTATCACTTAATTTCAGTGTTTCCCCTTCCCAATGAGGCATTTTTTGTAATATTTCTTACCAATTTTTGACTTTTGGGTGGTTGAAGAATATTTAATTCTATTCCATTTAACCTAGAAGCATGAATCTAAATTTTATATATTCTTATATCTATATAAATGGGACCACTCAGAAAACCCCATATCTATATTGAGGTCACATCAAACTACTTATTTGTAACCCAAAAAGTATCAGATAGATAGATCTCTTAGAAGGTGTGGTTTCTCTTCGTTAAATAATCTCTCTATATGTATATTATTATTGATAACAATATGTGAGGTTTATCTTTAAATAATTGTGATGTTTTACTTATAAGTATTGAAAAATTCACTGAACTCTTTCTTCTCTTTAAAGAATTATCAGTCAATAGTTTTTCGAAGATCGTGAGGGAAATACTTGCAACGAAAAATATTATAATATTTAGCCCACTCAATATCTTATATTTAATTCATTATATTGGTTTTATAAATCAATTAAAATAATTGGTTGACTTCCCCATCTAGATGATAGAAGTTTTATGTCACCATCTCCTTCTCAAAATAATAGATAATAGAAATGATCTTTTATATTTTGTTATCCAACTATTCCATGATAAACAGATCGTACGTTTCACTAAACATCAATGGTAATTTATTCATAAATGACTCAATGTAAATTTTTTAACTACTGAGTAAATTAATACATTTCATGTTGTTTAATTAATTGTTTGTTTCCTGATATAACTGGATAAGTATCACCACAATGTTCTGAAATCCACCTCCCATAACATTGGGTATGTCTTTTGGAAAGTAATTCAATTTCATATTACATGGGTTGTTATCCATGTTTTTATTGGTTATCAAAATTTTATATAATTTAAATTATTTGAACGAAATGGAAGTCCAAAAAGAAGGAATAATTAATAATTCATTTTCACAACTAACTATAAAGACAAATCTTATGGGGTACCTATGCATAAACATTTTCTAAAATGATTCTACAAGGATATTTTACCTATACATTTTCTTTTAAAATTAATTTTCAATAATTTCTTCCAAAATTAATTCCCAAATAAACTAATAAATTTATTTTTTAGAAAATTTAGTTACCTAACTTTTATTCCCTGGCTATTACAACATTTTTAAGATAAAAACAAAAACAATTTTACAATTTAGGATCCAATAGTTACATATATTTGAAAAAACGGATAATAAATTAATGTTATATAAAAAATATAAATTTATTTTAATACATAATCTTTATCTTTATAAAAGAACATGATATTAATAGTAAATCTAGTCATCTGAAAAAATTAATCAAATAATGGGGTGATCTATAAGTCTAGTAAGGGATGGAAAGTGGGGCATGAATCAATAAAACATTGGTGATAGTAATCCATATCATCATATCATAAGAATCATATCATCATAAACCTAATGTTGAAAATATTTTATAAGGGGATACAATTTAGAGATGAATAAAAATGATATACCATGTTATAGTGGTAAAATACCATACAAAGGTGTGAAAAAATATAACATCATGTTCATTCAAAAAATATGTGCATAAATCATAATATTGTAACTATGAAAAAAATAAAGAATCATATTCATCCATAATACACCTAGTTTTATGACATAAGTCACATTGACCGGGAAATTGGGGTGGACATATAAATCCCATCCCACATGTCGCATCATAAATGCTAAAAAGCATGCATGCCACATAGAATGCATGGGAATTAGGGTTATGAAATAACCCATGGAAAGGAATGAAGTTCATATGAATTTATTAATTCATTCATACATCAATATACTTTTTAAATACAAAATTTAAAATTCAGAACAAACCCTAGAATATAAAGATCAATTTTCTTTTGATAAAAAACATCACCTGTGTAGTCGAAGGTTGTTATCTGAATGAAAAGTATTTTTGGGAAATATCTATATTTGGATTAAATATCATGGTGGAAACTCATATATAGAATAATTAAAAGGTACTAATAGAAAATTTATATTTAAATAACACTATAAAAATATCTATATCATAAATAAAGTGATTGATGGATAACATAAAGAAAGGGAATTGGGATTGAGAATCCCCTTACCTTAAATCCCTGTATATTTCACCACTTTTACGCTTACTAAATAACAAAAATAGATTTATTATAATATTTAAATAGAATATAATTATTTAATTTTATGTACAAAATTATCAATAGTAATAATTAGAATATATTTATTAATATAAATTGTTGAATTTGATTTGTTTTGATATGATTTTTCCTTAAAATTTACTTATTTCACGCAATTTATTTATTCTGTTAACGAAAATTTATACATAAGTAGAATATATTTTCATAATCTTAATATAAATATATTTATACATTTATATATACTAAATAATTTATTTTAACCATCTATAAGGTTCATGAATATTAATAATGTTTAAAATTTCTTCACTAGAGGTTAATGTACCATTATCAAGAAAGTTGTCCAAAAGAGGAGAAAGAATGATATAAAATTTAAATACATAAAAAAATAATTTTATATTCAGATATAATCATTTATAAAATTTTAACACACATATTAATTAATCGTAGAAGAATATTTATATTAAGATTATATTGAATTTGATGAAGATAAGAGGATAACATAATGAAGAATTGATGAAAATATTCCCTTTTCATCATGTAGCTTCACTAGCATGACACTAAAATCCCTTGACGATTAGTGTTTAATTACTCTAGAATACCCCATTAGAATCTAATATTATCAATAGCATGAATTTTGGAATTTTATTATTTTTAATGGTTGGTATTATAGTTCATACAAGTAATGGGATATGAGTTATTTATTCAAGAGAAGAGGATTATTTTTAGAATAAAATATTAAAAAATTACAGAGAAAAGTAATCCTGGTAAAAGTAAAATATTATCAATATAAATCACATATCAATGTAATATAATGGTTTTAAGACTTTTAAACCCTTTATAAATATAATTCATTAGTTTTTTAAAAAGGAAAGCTAAAATTCTTTTGTTATTTTAATGGAACATTTTTTAATATAGAATTGTGAAAATCATTTTTTTTGTAGAAAATTAATTTTTTTAATTTTAATGAATAATTTATGAAAATAAATATATTTCAATGGAAAATAATGTTCTTTAAATTATTAGATCATTTCTACATACTTAATGATGTCATTGAAGATACACATGTTAAGAGAAAAAACTATATTTTAACTTTTCACCTAAAAATTGATGTTTTCCAAAAAAATCCTAAATATTCACCCATGGAAAATTTAGAAATTATGATTTCAATAAAGATATTAATGTTATAAAAATAAATTTGATATATAGCTAATTATAATTTAAAATATAAATTTAATATTTGTACTAAATACATTAAAATATTGTTTATTAAAAAAGTTATTATAATATATTTGAGAATTTTAATCATGATATTTATTTATTGGAATTATTATATTTGTATTCACTTAAATTATTAATGATAAATATTATATATATCACAATTTATTTTTTTGGTAAAATTAATATCCCAATAGCTATGTTAGTATTGTCAATGGTTAAGTTATAATTCTCAAATGTCGTTGTACTATATTAATTGTCACATTATTGTTACAATAACAACATTTACTCCTATAATTTCATATACATTCATTTATTCATTATTCAACTTAACTTTTATAAAGGTTTTATATTTCAATTTTCTGTAATGTTGATGTCACGACCCACCCTCGGGGTCCGTGCCGTGACTACCCCAAGCCCGCCTTCCATAGGCCAGGGGCTGGCGACTAGCACCAAGGCGTAAATCCCGGTAAAAAGGGAAGGCATTGCCTTTGTAAAGTAAACAAGTGGAAAGTAAACACTAAACAAAAGCAGAGTACAACTGAAAGTGCGGAAAAGAAAAAGGGCCAGAATACAAACCCAAACTGAAAGTAAAGTACAACTCGAAAGGGAAAACAGCAACTGAAAAGTAAAAGCCGCTACTCCGAGCTGTCCACAGGAAATCCCACCTGAAGGGTGGGTACAGATAGCTCCTCTGCTCCACGGGTCCCGCCGTCCGTTCCGAGCACGTCCCGCCCAGTGGTCCACCTCCGGGTACCGTCCCGCTCTGCAAGCCTCAGCTAAGGTCAACGCTGTCCGTCGTCTGCAACCAACACAACGTAGTGCGGGCAAAGCCCGTGAAGGGGTGAGTATAAGCTACTCAGTAGGGACCCCGAGACCCCTGAAGGTCCCTCAAATCCACAAAGGATAATCCATGAAGAAAAGTAACAATCATGAAGTAATAACCGACACTGCTTAGGTATATGCCCATACATATACCTAAGTCATCAATTCAAATACGCTCTATCCTCCGAGCCCAAGTACAACTCAGTCCACACAGGAAAGTAAACGTATTCCACACAGGAAAGGAAAACGTAATCCACAATGGATTGCAATAGGATTCAGCTCACACAGGTATACTTCTTCAAGGACGATAAAGATGATCACTGATCCATCTAAGTCGTCGGACCCACGAAGGATCGATAGGTAACTAACCCCCGCAAAGACCACACAGGATCGGGCCCACACAGGACCTGTAGGCGCTGGCTCACACAGAACCGCTGAGCGCAAGGACCCACACAGGATCAGACCCACACAGGATCGGACCCACACAGGACCTGTAGCACTGATCTACGTAGGATCGCTGAGTGCTGAAGTCGTCGTTGTCGAATCCACACAGGATCTCTGCACTGTCGTCGTCGCAGTCACAGTAGCATTCGTAGCAGTAACAGTCGCAGCCAGCACTAGGGTTCCCGCACACAGCAAGCTCGTTCGGAGGGTCCGCTCCACGAGCCGAGAGGCTGATACATCAACTGTCACAAAGACCAGAGTTGATGTATCCAAAAGTTCCGTATCGACAACAGGAACTCAACGCAACAGACGGCGCGTAGATCAGACGCCCGGTCTGAGAGTTATTGGCATTTTCATCTCCGGGGCCCGGTTGGTTTTTAAGGCAAAACCAACCCGACCGTACTCCACCTGCATCCAAACCTCGGGAAGAGTATGCCAAAAGATCCGTCTCACTAAGAGGAACACAACGCGACTGACGGCGCGTCAATCGGACGTTCGTAGCTCAAGATATGAGCGTTTCCGCTCCGAAGGCCCGGTTGGTTTCGTGAACGAACCAACCCGGACGAACTCAAAGTAAACCGAAACCTTGAGTGCAATATACCGAAACGACCGTCTCGATCCAAGGATCGCGTTTCCACAGACGGTTCGTCATTCGGAGGTCCGAGGCTCAAGATATGTCCAAAAGACCGGAACTGGTTCGAAACGGGGGGGTCCGGGTCCGGGCCGACCCGGCCCGACCCCCCCCCCTGGGCGGCCCGGCGTCGCGGGGGCGCGGCGGCGCGGCGGCGCGGCGGCGCGGCGGCGCGGCGGCGCGGCGGCGCGGCGGCTTGTCGCCGCGGGGTGGCTGCACGCGGGGGCTAAGCCCCCGCTGATTTTGAAAAGAGGCGCGGCCTTTGTGCCGCGCCCAATTTTTTTAAAACGCCCCCCCCCCCCCCCCCCACGTGGGGGGCCTGATTGTGCGGAACCGGGGGGCCGGCTGCCCCCTCCCTTCAAAGAACCGCCCCCCTCATAAAGAGGGGGGTTTTTATGTGTTGGCCAGGGGATTAATTCCCCCGGTTTTAATGCCTTCCGGCCGGCCAGCTGGCCGACTGGTTTTATCCAACGGGACCGGAAATTCCCGTCCCCCCTTCGGCTTCCGACGCCGGCGGCCCGGCCGCCGGTCTTGCCTTCCCGCCGCGGCCCGGAACCGGCCGCGGTCTCCTCGTCCCGCCGCGGCCCGGAACCGGCCGCGGTGTTCGTCGTCCGGCGCGGTGCGACGGCACCGCGCCCCTTCGCCGTGCCTTGATTCCTTTCAACGCGGCGCGACGGCGTCGCGTTCTTGATGATTCTTCCTCGGCGTGGCGCGACGGCGCCGCGTAAAATAATTGCACGATTATCCGCGTGGTGCGACGGCACCACGCCACTTTGCTTCCACCCGCAAGAATAAACAACAAGAACGATGGAGGGGGTCCGGCCGTGTTCATGCGGTCCGACCCCCTCACGTTAAGCAATAACGCATCTTTAAATAATCCAAAGCCACATGTTAGACTTGCTAAAATTCATGATCAAAAATAGAATAACTAAAAAATAATGAACAACCCCTACCTCGGGTATAAGGTTCGAAGATTGTCAACGTTCCGCGGAAGTCGACGTTGTGGAGGTCGGGCGTCGCGGTAGCCGTTCGTCAAATTTGATGACGAAGGGGGTGCGTCTGAAGAGACACGTCGTTGGCGAATACTTGTACGCCGACAAAGGTTGTCCGAGGAAGAAGTGGTGTCCCCTTTCGTTGACACGGTAAACGAAGAAGGATGGTGCAGCGTTCTTCGTCGGAGCTTGAGCGTTCTTCGAGTTCTTCGTCAGAGTTGAAGAAGAAGAAGGAAAAGCTCTCCACCTCTCAAGAAGACAAACAAATAACCCAAAATAAAATAAGACAACATCTTATTTTATTAACACATAACACACTAGAATTTCAAATGTTTGAAATTCAAAAAGGATTAACTCCCATAATTAAATAAGCAACTCAAGTAATTTATTGAGGCGTTAAGGGAGTTGAGAGAATATGAAAGGTTTAGGGGTTCGTGTGGGCCCCACCACACTTAATCCTCCCAAGGGAGGTTAAGTGGGTGTGGGTCCCACTTCCAACCCCCTTTGGTAGGTTTTATCAAGTTATAATAAAATTTGTTCTACACAAATTTTATTCAACTCAAACTAAAAACCCCAAAACTAACTTTCAACCCGCAACAAACGCAACTTCCGAAAAGGTCTCTTTAAGCGAATATCGGTGCTGCGAGTTCATCGGTGCCCTCAAATTTCAATTCCGAGCACCGGATCAAAAGTTAGGAATTCCCGCTCGTTCGTTCACTGAACGTACCCGAGCCAAACTTCAGAAATTAATTCCGGGCACTCCGGGCCTCGGAATCAGGTGCCGTTTGAAACCGCGCTCTTGTAAAATTCTAAAGAAAATTAAGAAAAAATTTCCCTTGAATTTTACGGGTCTTTACAGTTGACTAGTTTAATAATATTTTGATTCTTTTCTATAATGTTATCTTTTGGGGTATGTTTATAAAAAATTGGGGTGATCCTTTTTTTCAATTATAGATTTTATATTTTTTATTTTGTGCCCCCTAATGATATTTTGTATTTAATGTGATTAGTCATTGAATAATATAATTATTTTCATTTATGAAATAATATTTCATTGTTTCTATGTATATTTTATGTGTAAAATGAGGTATAATTTAATATACAGATTAATTTTAAGAAAAAATATAATTGATAAATTCTACGTTGTTATTATAAATCTTGATATAGGATAAGGGATCTCTGAAAACCACCCTGTTATATTAGTTTTTATCTTTCTCTCTCGAACTCACTTTTCCTCTATATTTGATGTTGTATAATCCTTGTAATTTATATATATATATATATCTATATTACAATGTTTATAATATTATTCTACCTTCAATTGATGGGTTGATACACGCCTAATGTTAATTTTTGAAATTCATTCTTTAATATCAATCCTAAATAATGGATTCTTTTCTTGGAAATAATAACTAGATGTTACAAACATTTAATATCTTTATTATTATTCAATATTTCATTAAATATTGGACTATTTAATGTATAACCAATGTGGTTTACCTCTGATTTTGAAAGAAAACCCATGTTCATTCATTCTTAAAATTTCTTCAACTAATTCCAGAATACGTTGTTTTGGAAGTTAATTTCTATACTAAATTTAGTTCCCATTCTCATGAAATATTTTAAAATTAAAAATATATTCTGTCTAGTTATTATTTAATCAAATTTGAACATAAAAAATATTGAGTTCCTTATTTTATTTTTAATATTTGTTATATATTTTTTAATTGTGATATGAGACAATATTTTGTAACCCATTTATTTCCTTGAGTAATTATTGTGTTTATTATATATTTTTAATATCCGTTTGTGGAACACATAAGCATGTATATGTTATAATGGGTGTTACCATTGAGCGCTCTAATTTATTTGGTAATTTTTACATTTAATAATATAATATTAATGGGATTAGGGAGTAAACCTAGTCCTTGATGGGACTTAGTCAACATTGGGATGTTTTCTTTGTTGTTATCCTTGACTTATTCTTACCGTATATTTTATAGTGCTTCCACATTCCAATGTTTTCTTGATATTTTGATTCCATGTTCTTTATATTATGTTCCCATATGATTATTCATGAACCTTGACTTTTATGATATCCAATTATTCCCTTTAACTTATATGTTATGCATCATTGTCATGTATATACTATTTTTGGGATTTTTAGCTCACCCATTCTGTTTTGTTCCTAATATTATCTTATGAAGTTTTTGGATATCAATGGGGTTTATGTTACACCCTGGGTTTTTTTGTATATTTTTTCAAATAAATTAAAATTCTTTGATGACTTGCATTGCACGTTACAATAAGTAAACTATTATTTATACACAACACCAAGTTAATATTTCACTACATGTAACACTAATCATTGATTTTTTTACACAAAAAACAATGATGCTCTATGATTACAGATAATACCGAGTCTTGTTTATAGCTTGTGTTATATGCAAGACCATGTTTTGTTGAGCTAAAATATAATATTATTATTTTTATTAAAATATTATTATATTTTCAATCTAGCCATTTGAATGGAAGTTAGTAATAATATTTACTAAATTGTGAATGAATTATTTACACATGTATATAAAATGATTATTTTTTTAATAATTAGTTATCAATAATAGGATGAACAATTTGAAAATAGAGAAATTATCTTTCTATGAAACCAATTTTTCTATGTACAAACACAATCTATCTCAATAAAATAAACAACTACATTTTTATTAATTATTTCAATAAATTATATATATTATATATTCTTAATTTTTTTCACACTAATCCAATAGATTTTATAGGCATAATATAATAATAAATCCAATTTTTAAATAAAATGATGTATTTTTCTAAAAGAAAATTTTACTATTTTTTAATGATGAACCTATATTAAATATTATTTTTGACACTTCAATAATTTTTTGTTTTTAAAAAGTAAATTAAATTTTTAAATAAGGATAACTAAATTTACATTTGGTTAATTTTTTATATTTTTCAGAGAAATTTCATTTTTTGATGAATAGGGAAAACACAAATTTTTAAATGAAAACTACATTTTCATCGATTTTAGATATATAGTTAAATCATATTTAATTTTTTTAAAGTATAATTAGTTATATTAAAGACCAATATATCCAAATATATTCATTTTAATAAATATCACATTGAAAATGGATATAAAATCATTTTAAAATTTTGAACATTTCAGGTTAAAAACAAGTAGTTTCATCCCATCTGCGGAATTAATTTTAAATTAATTTCAACCATTTATGTGATTAGAATTTGAAAAAATGGACTCTATTTTGGGAAAATAATAATTCATAATTTCAATTAATTTAATAATAACTTTTGACCAAAATTATTAGTGAAATAAAATAAAATTGATTACAGTGATTAAGAGAAATACTAGCTTAACCATAGACTAGACCACAAATATAAGGGAAAATGACTTAGAAACATGTAAAATATGCATTGATTGAAAATGTAAGATCATTTATCCTCTTGAATAAAATATAGAACATTATTTTAGGCACATTATGTAAGGGATACCACTCAATAGTTTTTACCTTTTTGTATCTACTCGAATTCCACTCCTCCTCCACAATAAAATGTAAATCCCCCCTCACATAATCACACATATATAGAATTTTGTATCATCCAAAATTGGACCCAGATTGCATCCAAACATACCTTGTGTATTCTTATATTCCTATATTTTTTAATAGAGTAATGAAATGAAGTACTTTGTTGCAATCCCAAAAGATTTACCTCAAGAAGAGGCAACATTATTCAACGAGAACTTTTATTTTATTTATTTATACACCCCTTAAATTATTCTTATATCAAGATTATATAATATCCTATGTATCCTATATATACTTATACGTTTTTTATATTAATTTTACACCTACTAATTACAAATAATTTGATTAAATGGGTCACCTAATCATCGTTTGTGTGTAAGGCATACTACCACCTCATGAACCGATGTCATTCTATATTATATTACCACCATTAAAGGATTGTAATAATTAAGTAATTATAATTTTTATATTATAAGTATTATATTTTTAATTTATTTATTATTTTTTAATTATTATATATCATTATCCTTCATGCTTTGAAATTTTTAGGAATAATATAATTTTATTTGTAGACACGTCAGTTATCACTTCCTTAAAGCGATATGATTCATTCATGCTTTTCCTATATTATATAAAGGAATTTTTTAATGTAAATATATGATATATATGTATAAAAAGAATAATATATATTTTGGAATGATAGTATATAGATATATATATATATTTCATTTACGTGATTTCTAAAAATATGATAAGAAAATTGAAATAATGTTCATGTGTATGCATGGCCTACCATCTCAATTAACAATGTATTTCATTTCCTATTTAAATATTTTAAGGATAATTATAAATACACTCACACACACATATATATATGATAATTATATATTTTTTTACATTCTAGATATAATTGAATCATGATCAAAAACAGATGTCAATATTAACAAGTCAAAACATATATGAAAAACAACACGATTATTACCAGAATTGATACTTTAACATGAAATCATTAATAAACAGGTAATATTAAGTCAAAAAAAATCATATATGCTATTATATATATAAATTTGGTTCTATGAAATATTTATAATAAACTTATATTTCTTATACACGAGGTTTGAATAAGTGTATAGAGGTTCAATAATTAATGGAAGGGGATTTCATTTATCATTTTCATTCCTGTGAGTGTTACACTATATTCACCACTCATTTATTTTATGTGCTGTATATACTTACCTATGACATGTTATATCATGAATTTTATTTATTTCATGATACTAATAGTTTCAATTTTTTTTATTCTTCCACAGATCACATGATTTAATAGTTACTCAAGTAGTAAGGGTATTTCTAGTGTCACATTTATTTATGCAAGACTTATCCCAGTTTCTCCACTAATTACATTTATGTGTTATATATAAAACACAATAAAACATTGTGTATTTTGTTTATTTTATTTAAAGATATTAAATGATTTTATTATTTCCCAGATCTCATGACTCAAAAGTTACTCAGGTAATAAGGGGACTTCTAGTCTCACTTATATTTCCACAAGACTTCTTCCATATTCACCACTCATTTCATTTATGTGGTGTATATAATGAACTTGAAATTTTATATGATGAATTTTATTTTTTAAAAGATATTAAAAGTTTAAATTGATGATATTATTTCTCAGATATCATTATTTTAATGATACTCATGTAAAAATGGACCTCCATCTCAAAACAAATTTCCAAGAGACGTAAGCCTTGTTGAACACCTATTTTTTATTTGTGGTGTTTATAATAACAATTGGCTTATTTTATTAATATTATTAGAGATTTTTTTTCGATTTATATATCAATTATGTGATATCTTTTTCATGGTGTTTACAGTTCAAATGTTACCAAATTGGTAAAGGAATTCTATCTCCATTTTACTTCTTTATGTTTTTTGTTATGATATTCACCTATATTATTTCATGAATTATATAATGAAAGACCTTGACAATTAATATGATGATAATTTCTATTATAATGATATGTTATTTTCAATTTCATTTTATTTCATTAGGGATCTTATTATTATTGGTTACCTAAGTTGTAATGAATATTTGTTACAATCTCATCATTATAGGGATTATTTATGACTTCATATTTGTTGATCCAATCATATGATCCATATATCATAATTGTAAGTAATTAAAGTTTCCTACAATTTAGCAATATATCTTTATGTAATGGTACTTTTTTCTACTCTTTGGAACTTCATATAATTAAAAAAATGTTTTTTTGATAAAAATCCGACTTTATTTGTCTCTTTATTTAAAAATATGTTATATTCCAAAATAATTTTTTCTAAAAATGTTTTCAAAATTTTTAAATTACATATTATGAACATTTTCATGTAATTGTATTTTTATTAGTTTTAATGTCTTAAAATATGTTTAAAATTTTTTATATATCTTATTAATTAGATTTCATGGTTATTTTCAAAGAAAAAGGGTTTCAAAGTGTTTTTTTATTTAAAAAAATAATCAAAATAGAAAAGAGATTGTCGAGAAGACAATGTTTCAGTAGAATTTTAAATTATTACATTATATTTCATTAGAGAGGTTATCAAATACATTTTTTTTAATTATGATACTATTTTTAAAATTTTATTTTCAGTGTAAGGTTATTTTCTTTATGAAATGTTCAATGTGATCTCTCAAAATCCTTCTAATTATGAGATGATGTCTTTTGATAGGGGTGAGGATTCAATAGTGATATGATCTAAGGACACCCTTATTATTATTCATTTGATAGGTTTATGTTTGGTTTGAAAATATTTTTATTCAACAATTCTCTCTTCTGTGGTTTATACCATGATTAAATTCTTATACAACCAGATTCATTTCAGGGGATATGTTATAATGAAATTATTATGAATTCTAGTTTTTTTAATTTGTTATAAAGTAGTGAATTATTTATGATTCCCATTTCATTTCATGGATTATGATATGATTAATGTTTTATCAAATAATTTATCATGAATTTATGATTTTATTATGTGATGGGTGGGACATATATCTCCCTCGAATTCATTGGATAATGGTAAATTCTTTATGAGATCAAAGGGTACATGAGTGGGAATCCAAGGCCCAGAACAATAGGGTAAGAATGAGTGAACCCCGAGCCATAAACAAGAGTGTACACAGTATGGGAATCCTAATACCATAATAAGAGGGTTCACAAGAGGGAATCTCAAGCCCATAACAATAGGGTACACAAGAGTGCATCACACACCCTAAATAAATTTTAAAAAAACAGGGAATTTCATTCCCAAAACAAGATGGTACATCGAAGGTCGTCACAATCTTGAAGTAGGTACATGTGATTTTATCAATATCCAATCATATTATAAAAGTATTTGTTGGTAGCATTATGGTATTATTTTCTATACTTATGTGAATAGAACAATTCAATGTCTTATTCTTATGGTATGATTTATTCATGACGTTTGAAAATTCCAATTTTTCAATGAGTCATGTATATGATCTTAGATATGTCAGATATGATATTCAAATGTGATTTCCAAGTTCTCTTACCCATTTTATTATTTAATTCATAAATATCTCATTTATTTTCAAACACTAATCATCTAAGATCACCCTTTCTTACATTTCCCTTCTCTAGGTTAAGAAGAATGGTTATTCATAAGAGGTATATAGAGGTATATCATCACATGATATTTTTACGATATTTCACCAAGTTGTAAGATTGCGTTCAATGATTCAAAAGACATTGAACTACTATGGTCCACAAGCATTTAATTTATTAATGTGAATAATATTCATAAAAAATTATGTAATTTATAGAAATTTCAAGACTGGGTTACTATTTTTGGTATCAAAGTAATTTTTTGTTCAACACTTGGATACTATGATGAGAAAAATTGACTGAGAACCAAATAAATATTTATAATTATATGTCAAGGGATGTATTTTAGGATATATATATATGGATGTTATAAAGTATAAGAAAATGTCCTTGGATTTTGGTAAAGAATAGAGGGAGTAATTTCCAGGAAATAAATTCCAATATAGATACTATAAGTTGATGTGGCTATTAAAAATATTTATATAAATTTGAAAAACATGAAAACCCTCGTATTTAGTTAGACATGATCGGGAAACAGTGCCTAACAATGACCCTTCCTTCACACATAGTTTGACACACAAAAGAGATATGCTTCATGATTTCAAAAATGTCTTTATAAACCATAATGATGGATTTAAATTGAATATGTCTTTAAATAAATTAGAAAATAAAAAATGTTTCAATGATTTAAAAGAAGGTATTAGGATTTAGATATCATATAAGTGATTTTTCATGATTATATTTCATTCCACAATGATAATTGTTGTTCATACTGTGGTGTTTGGAATTAGTCAAAATATGAAACAAGATATAATTGGGTTATGGAACAATTTTCTAATGAGAATACAAAAGGGATTATGATTGGTGTAAAGTTTATCTTTTATTCTGAGTATTTGGTATTTATAAAACATAATTATCAATGGGTACCTTAACTAACACTCAGAATCACCACATAAGAGAAGTAATTATTTCTCTGAGATATTGGCTAAAGGTAGACATGGAGGAATAGATATTGTATTTCATATATGTAAAAAATGTTTGAAGAATCACTCAAGTACATGTTTCATAGGAATGAGATGATGTATTTTTTGTGGTAATGAAATCCAGAGTAAATAATTTCATAGGAAAGATAAACAGTTTAGTTAACTGAATATATTGTAATAATATCATCTCTATGGTATTATTAATGGATGAATTCATGTGTGGAAGGTATGAGAATTTTTTTAAATCAATTTATTAGGGAGAAAAAATAAATTTAATGAAGATGATGACCTTGAAAAGTGGTTTAATGGGAAATTGATATTGTGATCAAAAGAATGAGACCCTAAATGTGTTCCGAATGTTGAAAAAAATTATATTTATTTTGGATAAAGAGATTATTGATTTTGATAATGTAAATTTTATAACATTGATGACCTTAGAACTGTTAAATATTTCGCTAAAATTTTCATTATACAATCACAGATTGAGGTTACAACAACCTTAGATATAAGTAATATATCTAATAATATTTGGAATAAAAATGAATTAATGTTTTTAATTTGTATTTATGGAAATTCATGTTATTTACATGTTTCAAACGAATATATGGTAAGGTATTCACTTGTTTGGTAAGTGAAAATAAATAGACCCATTTTGATATATTAGAGATCAATGTAAAGTTGACTTTCAAAATTTTAGTTACCTTATTTCTAATGTTTTATATTTTTATATTACAGAAGGGTAATAAGGTTAACCATTTTTGAAATGGTTTAAGATTATCTTCATATTATATATTAGAGATTAAATAATTATCTCTCCATATAAGGATTTACGCATATTTTATTACATGTTATAACCATTTTCGTGTGATGTTAACTAAAGGAATATGGAATGAATTATCATTTTAATGATCTGTTGGTGCTTTAGGAATGGAAATTCACATTCATTTCATATATTAAAAGATAATGTGGAAATATAGCAAGTAATAACCTATGGGTGCGATTGTGAATATAAAAAAAGAATGAAATAATTTAAGTATATTTAATTTTTTTTAGACAATAAAAGGATTCCCCAATACTAGGAAAATGATATTAAGAAATATTAATCCAAATACCATCATTTCACTTCAACAAATAGTCGTGTATATCATCAGATATTTTTGGTGTTAAGGTACTTAAAATTCCATTGATCCATGAAATACTTTTGATCAGTGATCTTTATCACTCTAAATAATTATTTATGATTATATTCTATTTCCAATTTTTACTTCCCACCAATGTCCTCCTATGTGAAAACATAGTTAGGAGTTAATTTAGGAAACCATCATGGTTACAACATTATATTTTTAAATTATTATTTAGTATTATTTTTTATGATCTAGGTATCTAGTAAAATAACTTTCATGTAATAATCATTTTATAATACTAGTTAATTTTATTGAAAATTTTAATTTTATGGGGGTATAGTGTAACACATCAAGTTTTTTCAATTTTTAATGAAATATAATTCTTGGATGGATTTAATTTTATTCCAACCCATGATAAGATATATTTATTTATAACACCATGTTAATATTTCACTACATTAAACATAGGTCCATGATTACATTTTCTCCGACACATAGATTAGCTTGTGGTACAGACAATATAGTGTCTCTATGATAACATGCGTTCTGTGGAAGACTGTATTTTGAGGAACTATAATATACTATTAATATTTTCATTAAAATATTATTATAGTTACCTCATATCCAATGCAATGAAATATCCAAATAATATTAAAAAATGGTGAAAATATTATTTACACAGGAACATAAAATTAATCCCTTATTTATCAATTGTTTTGAACTTAAAGTTAAAACTATTTTAAAATAAACAAATTAATTTTCAAATAAAACTATTTATCAAAGTAAAAACACATTCTATCTCAAAAAATTAAACAAAAAAATTATTTTTTACAAAAAATTATATATATTATATATTAAATAAAAAAATTTATACTCATCTAATTTTATGAATAAAAATATGTATTTTCATAAATGGTTATTGTTTCACCTTTTAATGTCAATGAAACATTAAATATAAATCCATAAAATTTTATGATATTTATTTTAAAAAA
Organism: Viscum album; assembly: GCA_963277665.1. Lineage (NCBI taxonomy): Eukaryota > Viridiplantae > Streptophyta > Magnoliopsida > Santalales > Viscaceae > Viscum > Viscum album. The sequence goes on from OY728130.1 coordinate 1,949,370,031, forward strand.
TATAGTTTATTTCATAAATAATATTTTCAAAAAATATTCGTGTTATTGTTTTATATATTTCAGAGAAGTTTCATTGTTGAGGAATGGCGAAAAGCATATAATTTCAATTGAAAAGTGATTTTTTCATCTAATATTTCTATATAGTTAAATTATATTATAAACTAGTTTTAAAGTATAATTTTTATTATTATACATCAATTAATTAAATTTCGGTCATTGGAAGCAATTTGACATTGAATGTTGATAAAAAAACAATTCAATCAAATGAATTTGTTTTCTTTGAAAACATGTTAATTCATCTGTTCAGTGGGACTAATTATAAATTAATATCTTCAAATTATGTGATTATAATATAGAAAAATTGATTCCAAATTTGGAATCATAACAAATGTTTATTTTAGTAGAGTTAAATTAATTTTTTACATAAATGATTAATGAACGATTTAAAATTAACAACTACAATTAAGAGAATAACTGTCTTGAAAAGAGACTAAACCTTAAACATAATGAAAAAAATGGACTATAAAAATAAATAAAACCAATTTAATTGAAATATTTTTTCTATTTACCATACTATATTTAACATTTACCATTATTTGTGGCACATGATATTAGAGAGACCTCTCAATAAGGTTTACATATATTATTTACAATGCTGCCACTACATTATAAAAGGGAACTCACCTTCTTACATATGCACACCTATAAAGGATTTATATCATCCAAAATCATTAAAAATAGTCTCCCAACATCTCTACTCAAATCCTATAATCGTCATATTATGAATAAAAAAACAATTATGTCTTTTTATATAACCCAAAAAGAGTTACCAGAGGAAGAGGTAGTTTTCTTCAATGAGCTCTTTTGTTTAATTTCATTCTTTAACTAATAAAATTAATATTATATAAAAAATAAATAATAGCTTATATATCGTCAATATATGGATATGATTTTATCATGATTGTATGTTATAAAACTCAAACACTTTCATCAAATGGGATATGAAATCATCATTTGTGTGTAAGGGGGAATACCGCCACATGAATCGATGTAATTCATTCTTCCATTAACACCTCTCACTATTGGAAATAATGATGGAAATATTGTTTTTATATGATATAAATTAGATTAATGAGTTATTTATTCTTATGTATTAATTATATAAAATTTAAATTCATGATTTATATTTTGTAGGAATATGTAAACTTTGTTTTTGGATGTGTGGATTACTGCCTCCTTAGAGGGGTGTGATTTGTCAATGCTAAACATAGATTTTATTAAGGGTGGGTATAATAAAAATAAATTAAATTCTAGTAATAATAATTCTACAAATAATTAAAAAATATTAAAAACCATATATTTAATTTATTTTCTTTCTTTAAATATGACAGGATGATGGAAACATCATTCATGTGTACATACGACCTCCCTCACCATAAACAGTGAATTTCATTTCATATATCTTAATTTTATAGATTATGATAAATTATTATATATATATATATATGAATATTATATGAGGTTTTCATTGTTGAAATAATTAAATCATTATCTCTGTAAGATGATCAAGAATAAAAAGTCAAATCAAATATAAAAAACAATGGAATTACTAACCAAAACGTAAATTAAACATGAAATTTTTTATAAATGGGTAATATAAATTCATAAATAAATGATTTTATTTATATATGAGGAATTTTATGTGATATTTTTACTATAAACTTATATTAATTATACATGAGGTTTTAACCAGTATACTTAGACTAAAGATCTATGGTAAGGGGATTTCTACTCTCACATTTCTTTCTGTAAGACTTGTTTCATATTCACCAGTCATTTCTTTTGTGTGGTGTATATTCTACCATATGAAATGTTATATCATGAATTTGATTTATTTGAGTATATTGAAATTTTATTTTTATGTTATTATTTAATAAATCTCATTATTGTAAAATAACTAAAGGTGTAAGTTGAGTTAAGGGTTTACATTTATGTTTGAAAGACTTATTACATATTAACCAATAATTTATTGTGGGTGTTGAATATACATCCCAATGATATTTTATTTCATTATTTTAATTTATTTAATAATATTTAAATTTAAAATTGATTTTATTTTTTCATGGATCTCATGATTCCATAATTACTTTAGTAGTAAGGGGATTTTTATTTTCAGTTTCATTTCTATGAGGCTTATACCATATTCACGGCTATTTTCTTTTATATAGTGTATATACTAACATATGAAATTTTATATAAGTAAATTTATTTATTTCATGATATTAAATTTTTTAATTTATGTTATTCCTCCACAAATCCCTAGATTCAATTGTTAATTAAGTAGTTAGAGATTTACGTCTCTCTTCTATTTTTCATCAGACCCATGCCATGTTCACCATTGTTGCCTTATATATGTTGTATATAATAACCATGGATAAATTTTATGATTAATATACTAATAAATATTTTAATATACATATCCATTTTAGGATATATCTTTCATGGAGTTTAAACCTCAAAAGATAATAAAACAGTAATTGATTTTTTTCTCAATTTTACTTTTTTTGACACATATGTTATGATATGCAGCTATATTATTTCAAGAATAAAATATAGGTAACCTTTGATATGTAATGTAATTAATTTATAAATACTCATGGTATTTTATGTTATGATTCTTCTTATTCTTTCATGGATCTTATGAATCTAGGTTAATAAATTGGAAATTATTTTGTTGTTACAATATCATTATTATCATGAAACTTTATGACTCTTTTTCTAATGGTCAAATATTTTAAACAACATATCTTGAATTATAATAAATTTTATTCAACTATAGAAATTAATTATATTTTCTTGTGATGGTGAAATTTTCCCATGCTTTGGTACATAATATAAATAAGAATATATTTTTATGAAAACCCGACATTATTTATCTCTTCGGTCGGAAATATGGTTTTATTAAAAAACCTTTTTTTTCTAAAAAAAATTAAAAAATGTTTATAAATTATATACAAAGATAGTTTTAAAAGAATTGAATTTTTGAAATGATTTATGTATAAAAAATTGTTTAAAATGAGGTTTAAAGCCTCTTTATAAGCTTTCATCGTTATTTTCCATGAAAACGTTTTTCATAGTGTTTTTGTATTTAAAAAGTTTTTTTCAAAGAGGAAAACTTATATTCATCAATAAATGTTTTAAAATAATTTAATAATATTAATTTATAATTCATCAATGTTGTCTTTATAGAAAATTATTTTGAAAAATATTTATGTTTTAAAAAGTGAATTTGAACAAAAGATTAATTTCCCTAAGAAATGTTCCAAGTGATCTCTCAATATCTATATCAATATGAGAAGACATCCGATGATATAGATTATTAATAATTAAGGAAATTATCCCATGAAACCATTTTTAATGTTTATGTGAATGGATAATTTTTATGATGATAATTTTTTTATTATAACATTTCATTCAGTGGATTATACCATGATAAAATTTGTATACAAACAACTTATTTTCATAGGTTATCTTATGATTGAATGATTATGAAAACATTATATTATCTATAGGTTTTGATATGATGAAATATATTTTATACCCATTTCATTTAATGGTTTATGATATGATTAATGTTTTATCATTTTTGGTACACGTATTTATGATTTTTTTATGTGATGTGTGGGATCTATACTTACACCAATGTATTGTGTAATGGTAAATGTTCTAAAATCTCAAGTGGTACTTGAGAGAAATTATCAAGAATGTAACATGAGGATGAATGGGAGGGAATTCCAATCCCACAACAAAAGTGTAAACAGAATGTTAATCTAATCCTTTAATAAGAGGGATCATGGGAGGGCATCCCAATCTAAGTATAAGATGGTGCATGGGAGGTAATCTAAAGCCCAAAACGAGAGGGAGCAATGGAGGTAATCTCAATCTTGATGTAGGTACATAGGTGTTTATCCCTATCCTAACATGTTATTAAGGGCTTTGTAGGTAGAATTGAAGAAATATTTTCCATATTTCTCTGAATTACACAATTCCTTGTTGTATTCATATGTTATTATTTCATTCATGTCTAATGAAATATAAATATTTATCCCATGAGTCATGTATATTTTCTTTGACATGTAGGGTATGATCTTCAAATGCAATTTTTATGTTCACATACCCTTATTCTCATGTTATTCTTACACAGCTCCTTCATTTACCATTAATAAGAATGTTTGATCCCGCTTTCTTATATTTCCTTTCCCCAGGTTATGAAGAAGGATTTTATGTAGGAAAAAGAAATGGGAAGATCCTTATGGGAGATTTTTGAGATCTTTCACTAAGTCATAACATTGTGTTCCATGTTTTCAAATAAACTAAACTATTATAGTCATCAAGAATATACTTATGTAATTGGATGATTATTAATCTAAAATGATATAATATCCATGTATTATAATCCTTGACATCTTTATTTTAGGAGAAAATTATTTAAATCATAATAAATTCATTTTATTTGAGTTTTATATTTATCTTTTATATACACAGTTTTCAATAGACACTAGGCCTCTTAGTATTTGTATTGTGTTTATTTTATATTTTTGTTAAATTTTATACCATAATATCTATAAAAGTAATGGTTCAATATAGATAATACAAATGAAAGTATATTTATTTATATTTATTGTGGAATATTTACCTTAGTCATAACCCTAGTGATATGTCAATGTATAAGAAAACGTCAAAAACTTTTATAAAACTATAGAGTGACTTATTTCCCAACAATTAAATCTATATTAAGATTATAGAAGTAGATGTTATTTTGGGAAAGATGTACCTAGGTATAAAAATCCATAAAGGTATCATTATAAATTAACTGAACCAATACCAGTTTTATAACTCATATTACTTTTTCACAATCCCTTTTTAACCCTCTTGGGGAATATTTAATAGAAATATAGAAAACGCTTTATAAAATATTTTGAAAAAATTTAATATACTATTAGTTTATAAAAACAAATAAAAAATTACCATGAATATAAATGATTAAAACCTAGAGATTCGTATGATATGGGATACATGTTATTTATATGTTATTAATTATAAAAAAATTCCCCTATTTATATTCTTATAAATTTAAGTATTATCATCCCTAATTTTATATTATTTGGTAATAAAAGAAAATATATGGATCCATTCCAATAAATAATGTTCCATAAAATACGATGATTTCCCTAATGATATTTATAACCAATTGGGAGCAGGATCTGATATTTTTATGTATGTTTTCTCGAAACTAACTCAATTTGTGAATAATAACATTAATTATGTGTAGTCACATCTATATTTTATGAAACAACATTTTTTGGTTGAGTAATTTATGTAGAAAAGGCCACCAACCTTTTGTAGTTCTTACTATCCACTCATGTGAATGAATTAAATAAACTCTATTTCTTAGATACTCTATCTCCCCCAATTATCCAAATAAGAGAATGTCATACTCTACATTAATCATATCAAGGGGGAAACTGATTAGTGGTTTTCATTGCTATAGAAGATGAAGCTAAATGAGGAAATATATAATGACCCAATATTATAACATTATATAATCTTGAATTAAATGGTTAATTCACTTTTTTGATCTTTTCAGGTTTAGATTTTTATAAAATTAGTACATAACTATTAAATTGCATCTCAAAAATTATAAAGCAGACACATCTACTTAGTTTCCTATTTTTTCATGAAATATAAATTCATGGAAAAATTAGTCATGTCTAGTTACATGTTTTATACATCATGACTTTTCCATGATCCCGTCCTTGACCCTATTCATCTTTAATTCTTGTGAAAAAACATATCAAAACATGGGATGAGCATAAAAAGCTCAGTAAGGGTTATAAAATAATGAAAGAAAACATTTGTTAATCTAAAAATAATATTTTTAACATACCTCATGATATCATAAGATTTATGAAGAACACATAGTAATCACAAATAATAAAGATAACTTGTGGCATCCATAACATACTTATGTTATAGCTTTCACAGCTATGTAGGGAGTTACATATGGAATACCCATGACAGTATATTCCCAAAATCTCTTAGGAGAAACATTCATGTTAACCTCTGTCACATTACATAATGAATTGGAATGCTATCTCAAGCTCACCAGTACAAGTTTTATAACGAAATCACCCCTATACATAAACCATTCCCATGAACCATGACATATTCATATCACATAAAACAAACAGAGAGGAAAGATAACATTTCCACATTTCAATAACAATATGTCATTTAAATATATTAACATAAAAAATTCATTATAGAAACCATTTTTAATACAAAAATATGTAAAGGAGTATATGATATTATTTTTCTTTAAAAAACACTACGTATTGTTATGGAATCCAAAGATCAAATAATGGATGTGATAGTGGAATGGACGTTGCCACAACGTATGTTAAATGGAAAAATTATAATTTTTTTTTAAAAAAGCTTATAGAAAAAGATTCCCATTGATTGAAATGAAACTTTAAAGGTGTTTATACATCATATAAATGAAATTCATGTATAAAACGAAATATGCCTTGATGAAAGGAGATTGAGAAGAAGTCCCTTACCCTGTGTCTAACTTGAACCATTCATTATTTAATATTATGAATAATAAACTAATGCTAATATATACTTTCTTCAGTAACTTTATCAAGATTATAACACTTTTTATATCACGTATTTCCATGTTATAAACAATATGTAATCATTTAAGTTAAAAATGGTCATTTTATCGATATTTGGAACTTGAGTAAAAAATAACTTCTTATATTTACAAGTTTTACATGTGGTCAAAAGTACATTTTCTCCAGAATGATATTCATGATTTTGATATCATATATATCGTATATATCCAGTATATATTTTTATTTAAAATATTATCAAACATTTGGAGTTAAGAAATGTAATGCACCATTCATGGAAATGTTAAGTTGTACATATGCGTGAATGCTGATTTCATTTCTATGTCGTATTTTTCATGGAATAAAAACATAATCCTAAATAGGTATATTATAATTCTAGTATAATATCAACTATAATTTCATTAACTCCATTCTATGTGCATTCCACATATGGCATGAACAAGTCATATCACTTTGAGGGGCAGTAGTCCGCACTTCCTCAAATAAAATTATCATGTATACTAATTATCGAAACCATAATGGTATGCTATAAATGAAAAATACAGAAGCATAAAGACAATATAAATATAATATATATCACATATATATAGTTCCATCACAATGGCCACTATAAGCGGTTGTATGATAAGATTTAACGATCATCGTTTCGTGAGGAAGTAGTTCGCCGTCCACAGAAATAGTACATTCATTACCCATTAGAAGGACATTTCTGTAAGTTTAGTTCAAATAAATCTCATAAAACAACCTATTATATTGATGATATTAGTTTTGTTATTAAATAAATTAATTTAAATCTGGTAACTCTCTTTGGGTTGAAACAAAAGGATTTATTTAAGTGTCTTCTGCCTAAGGTAAGGCTTCTAGGTGGTAGATAGGGATCATGAGATCTTATTTTGGTATAGTTTTGACAAGACAAGGGGCTTGAGAGGTGTGAGTAATGGGTTAGAGGTGAGGTATTAATACAAGGGGGAGGAGGGGGTATTTTTGAATGTCTAAAAATATTATTTTATTAAATAAATATTTTCTCTTCCTAAACATCCAAACATATTAAAGTCAAAGATAAGATTACTCTTTTATGAAATATAATCATCCAATAAAAATTGGATAGTTTTTGGATTTTGTTTTCATCTTTATAATCTTATTTATTTAAATCATTCATTGATTAGGTAAACACTACATCCTTATTCTGTCATAAATAATTTTATTTATTTGATGTTTAAAAATTATAAATCAAATACCATGTTATAGGAAATCCTTATAGATTTATAATGAATATTTATAGTCAAATAAATCAATTATATAACCCCACATTAATGTTTTTTGGAAAAAAATACATATTAAGTGTATTTTTATTTTTACTTTAAATAAAAAGTTACTAATATCATTATCATACCAAAGTGGCATTCAAAGGCCAAACATCCCACCCAAGGATTTTCTTCATCGTCCATTACTCATACAATAAGGATAGGACAAGGGTTATGTTAATTTTATTTTATTATAATATTTTTTGTATATTTAATTACCCTATTTACCTTTAACCGCGGTAAATAAAAGTCAAAAGTCACTATTCACTATTCACCAAAAAATTTTCATAATATTGAACCACATTTTACTCACTAATAACAAATATGTATGTAGGATTTTTTAAATTCAATTCAAAAAATTGGAAAAATTTTATTTAAATAAAAAGTCAGCTTTTTACCTACTACTAAGTGTTTTCACTATTCATCAAAAATTGATGTTTTTCATAAAAATACAAAAACATCAGCGTGTGGTATATTTTATATTCTGAATTTAAAAATGATGGATATTTTAGAAAATTAAAAACATAGCAGTTGGATTAATTAATTAAAAATTAATTCATGTTGTCAGAACAGAAAGCATGTTTTTAAGAAATAATAACAATAAAAAGATTGGCACTTGCTTAGGTCCAATTTCAAAGTGCAATTAATTCCAATGACCAACATTGGATTAAATGGTCAAAATATAATCTAATTACACTTTAAAACTAATTAAAAATATAATCTATCCATATAAATAAATTTCATTAAAATTCAGTTTTGAATTAAAATACAACATTTTCATTATTCATTAAAAAAATGAATTTTATCAGAAAAAATTCCAAAAATTTACTCACAATAAATTTTGATATCCATATTCTAAAAAAGTATATATTGTTTTTCAAATAGATCATATAAAATTATCCAAAAATATATTTAAAGAGGGTTTTCCATTAAAAGGCTATAAATAATCCTATTATTGAATAGTTGAGTATTTATGCTTAAAATTAGATTCATTCACATTTTAAGCCTCTAACTTTTATTGGATAAATGTAAATTTTTTTAACAAACATATATAATCATATTTTAGTTAGTTCTATTTATTCCTTCCAATACAACGGCTAATCGTTAACTACAATTTAAAATAATATTATATTATTATTTTTCAGTATGACTCAGCATTGTGTGTAATATTAGACCTCAATGAAACCCAATGTTTCATATCGAGTATTCCATTAAACATATCATCCTCTTTAAAATAATATTAATATTTAATTCAAAAAATTTAGTAAATATGAAAATGTATTATTCTTCATTTACATGGGATGTTACCTCCTTCCACCCTTTTGGAAATTGCATCCTCAAAATTTTTATTCACTTATCAAATAAGTGGGGGTATTTATCCCTCATAGAATTTTCAGATTCCCACGTTGCCTCTTCAACCATATGGTTTTTCCACAAAACATTTACCTAATAATTTACCTTATTTAGCAACACTTCCTATCTTCGGTCAAAAATCTAGACTTGTTGTTCCTCATAAGAGATATTCTCTTCCAATTGAATATTCTCTAGGCTGAAAACATGAGATAGATCTGGCATATACTTTCTCAACATTAAAACAGGAAAAACATTGTGTCCTTGGGATAAATATATAGGAAAAGACACTATGTAGGCAACTGATCCAATTTTCCCCAAGATTTCATAAGGTCCAACGAACCTATGACTCAACTTTCCCTTCTTACAAAAACTCATCACACTTTTCCATATAAAAACATTGAGAATGAAAAGATCACCGACCTAAAATGAAATATCCTTCCTCCGGTTATTTTTATAACTATTCTGCATACTCTAAGATGTTCTCATGTTATTATGAATCAATTGAACCATTTTATCCATCTCTTCTACCAATTCTAGTCCTATTAGCTTCCTTTCACCTACTTCATCACGAAAAGGTGGAGTTTGACACTGATTCCCATATAAAGCCTCAAATGGAGCCATCTGTATACTGGAATGAAGACAATTATTATATGAAAATTCATCCAAAGAAATATGTTAATCCCAACGTCCCCGGAAATTCAGTGAACAAGCATATAGCATATTATATAATGTATGAATTGTTCGTCCTGACTGCCCACTTGATTGAGGATGAAATGTTGTACTAAAATTTAATTTAGTACCCAACAACTTCTAATGGCCTTTCAAAAAGTTATAAGAAAACCTAGTATCACGATCAGATACAATAGAGAGGGGAACTCCAAGCAACCTGACTATCTCTTTAACATACAACTGAGCAAGTTGATCTAGAGTAAAATAATTTTTAATAGGAAAAAAATGATAATATTTATTCAATAGATCAACAATAACTTAGATCGCATTATTTCCTCAAGATGCCTTCAGTAATCCCATAACGAAGTCCATGGATATATTTTTCCATTTCCACTCTGGAACAGGTAATGACTGAAGCACCCCTTTCGGTAACTTCCAATCTGATTTAACATGTTGATATATCAAACACTTCATAGTAAAGTCAACAATATCTATTTTCAGTCCATCCCACTAGTAATAATCCAGAAAATAATTATACATCTTTGTACTGCCAGGATGAAATGAAAATGGAGAACTATGAGCGTCACATAATATCTCTTTCTTCAACATTGAATAAAAAAGCACACATAATCTCTTCCCAGAACTCAAATCACAGTTATTATCAATGATAAAATTAGGAAACTTACCCATCTGAACCAACTATACCTTTCTCTGCAACTCACATTCTTCCTTTTACGCTTGCTTAATTTTGTCTGATAGAGATGATTTCACTGACACCTAAAAAAAATAGAGGAATTTCCAACACCAAAAACTTATATTCCAAATTTCATCAAATCAAAAACCAAAGGATTTAATTCCAAATATATCATGGTTAATGACTCATTACTTTTAGTTCACAAAGCTTGATCCACTTTATTTTCTATTTCCAGATGGTAATGGATCGTGCAATCAAAATCCTTGATTAAGTCCATCTATCTCGCATGAATCATGTTTAATTAATTATAATTGAATATATACTTTAAAACTTTGTGTTTGGAATATATTTTACATTTTAATCAATAAAAATTATGCCTAAAATTTTTACTGAAAAACCAACTACAGTTAATTCCAAATCATGTGTAAGTTAATTTAACTGATGTGTTTTAAACTAACGTAAAGCATAATCAATTAACTAATAATTCTACATAATGACACAACCAATTCCATTCATTGAAGAATCACTATAGATAAAAAACTCAACATTTTTGGAATGTAATTACCAAACAGAATCATTCACCAATCATCATTTCAATTCTTGAAAACAATCATCACATTATTTTTTCCAACTGAAATTAACACCTTTTTGAGTTAACACAGTAAGTTGGATAAATAAATGGGAAAAAATTTCATCAAAACTCTAGTAATAACCTACCAAAACAAGAAAACTATGTATTTAAGTTATATTGTGTGTCTTGACCATTTTTCAACAACATTTGTTTTAGTAGGATCAATAATTATACTATTTTTTGAAACAATGTGACCAAGGAAATAAATTTTTTGTAAACAAAACTGACACTTTATAATTATCCAATACAATTTTTTTATATTAAGGCTTTCAATACAAACCTTAAATGACAGTCATGTTCTTATATACTTTTGTAATAATCCAAAATATCATCAGTGAACACAATCACAAACTTATCGAAGAACTCACAAAAAATCCCATTCATAAGATGCATGAATACAACAGGGTCATTGGTTAATCCAAAAGGCATAACTACAAATTTATAATGGAATTATCTAGTACGAAATGCGGTCTTTTGAATTTCTGCTTCCTTTACTTTCAACTGATGGTACCATGATCTCAAATCAATAAACCAAAAATACTGAGCTCCCCCAAGCAGATCAAAAAATAATCGATATGAGGTAAAGGATACTTATTCTTAATAGTGATGTTATTCAATGCTCTATAATCAATGAAAGGTCTCATTGTAGCATATTTCATTTTAAAAAATAAGACAGGGGCACCCCACGGTGATGTGCTAGGTAAAATGAACCCTCTATATAATTACTCCTATAATTGTTTCTTTAACTCTAGAAGTTCAATTTGAGCCATAAGATAAGGTGGTTTTGAAACTGGCTTATAATAACTAATTAAGTCAATAATAAATCCAACTTCTCGATCAGGAATTGTACCGGGCATCTCATCAAGAAAAAAATCAAGATACTCATTTACCAGTAGAACATAATTAAACTAGACAATTCCTTTGTTTTTTACAATATGTGAAAGGTACAATTCATTTCCATATTTTACTAGTTTCCCAGCTTTATGATATGTTATCAAAATTAAGCTTTCATTCTTTTACACAATCTAAAAATCTTTCTGAAAAGAAACCTCTTTATCTGTGCAGTGAATTTTAGCATGATAAACATAAATCCAATCCATACCCAAAATAACATCAAAATCTACTGGAGGAAAATCAATAATGTTTGTATGTAGATTCAATCTACACCCAAGGACAGAAAGGATCTAATAATGTCATATGGTATTAACATTTCCCCCGGTGTTTTAACCATAATTTCAGGATTCATATATTGAGATGTAATTCCCAATTTACAAGAAAACATCTCATAAATGAACTTAAGTGTATACCCTGAATCAAAAAAACACATTAGAATAATATGAACAAACAAACAGTGTACGTGATACTACTTCATCTGATGGCCCAACATCTTCTGAAGTAGTTGCAAAGTATTTCAACACAACATTCTACATGTAGTCTGGCTACTTTCCCTCACATTAGTTATTCTTTGGACACTAACTTTCATAATGACCCATATTATTTCACTTAAAAATTTTTAATGACCCTAAATCATATTTTTTATTACCATTAACCAGATCTTTTTTAGTGTAATTACAAGCCTTATGTTCCATTTTACAACATCGGTAGCACTTACTAGAATTCAAAAGACATTCCCCAACATGATTTTTTCCACAGGTTTCACAAACTGTAAACGTAAGTTTATTACAATTATATTTTTTTGAAGAGTTCTTCCCTTTCATCTACCACCTCGACCTCTTATTCTATTGTTTGTCCAAGAACACCTCATCATTGGAAAACTCTTTTTTCCACCTTCTCCGCATATCGAACAAGTTTTTCATAACTGTTGAACACACAAGAAGCTAAAGCCCTTCAATAAATTAGATTTAATCCTGAGTAAAATGGTTTATTTTACTATCAAGATATCATATGAAATTTGGAGCATACCTTTCCAGTTGAGTGAATTTGGCTTCCTAAGCAGCCACGGAGTCATCCTCCTACCTCAATTCCAGGAATGGCATTCTTATCTGAAGATGAACCATCTTAGGAAAATATTTTTCAAGAAACATACATTTGAATTCATCCCAATTAAGATCATAAATATCCTTGTTATCCCTGATATTTTTCACCATCGACCACCACTGATCGGATTCACCTTCAAAATAGTAATCATAAAGACTAACATTTTGTTGTTCAGAACAACTCAGGGCATCAAAAATCTTCTCCAGTTCATTAATCCACCATTAATCTAGCATAGGGTCAGATGATCCTCTGAATGATGGGGGATGTTGCCTCATGAAATGATTCCTTAATGACAAGATTCTCTGTGGTTGATTTGGATGATCTCATGCATAGATACCACCGCCATTTATAGCATGTGTTAATTATTCCATCACTATAACAAACTATTCAGTTCCAATTTCGACCATATTAGGTTGCAGATTTGGAAGGTTGTCTTCCTCCTGATGTCATCCCATCACAGCTGCCCTGTTTCCTCTACAGAAATCCATTATAAACAAAGAAATGCCTTAAGAAAAGCAACATGGTAATCTGTAAATGCTATATCATTTCAATATTAACGTAAATTAATTAATAGATATTAATTTAACAGTATCTATACTTCAATAGTTATCTAAATAGACCATTGATACCAACTGGAAGGACCCAACCTTAAAACATTACATAATATTGAATTAAATGGATAATTCACATTGAGGATTTTTTCCGGTTTATAATTTTAGAGAATTAGTCCATAACTATTACATTAAATCTTCAAAATTACCAAGTAGACATTTCTACTCTATTTCAATTTTTCTCATAAAATAAAAACCCTTGAAAACAAGGTATGTCTAGTTCCATCTTTTAGATAGAATAACATTTCCATAATCTCATCCTTGACCCTATTAGTTTTTATGTCATGTGAAAAACATTTCAAAACATGGGATGAGCAAAAAAAGCTCAATAAGGGTTATAGAATAAAGAAAAAAAACATTAGTTCATCAAAACATAATCCTTTTAACTTACCTCATCAAATCATAAGATTTATTAATAACACATTCCAATAAAAAATCATAAATGTATATTTTAGCATCCATAACATACTTACATTGTATCTTTCACAGCTACATAAGCAGTCACATTTGGAATACCCATCACTATACATTCCCTAATTATTTTAGGATAAAAATTCACGTTTATCTCTGTCACATTACCCATTGAATTGGAGAGGTATCTCGGTCTCACTGACCCATGGTTTATCATGGAACCACCCATATAGGTATATAATTCCAAGGAACTATAAAATATTCGTAGCATATAAAAAAAACAAAAATAAAAGATAACATTTCCACATTTCAATCACAATATATCGTTAAAATATATTGACATAAAAAATCCATTATAAAAACCACATTCAATAAAAAAATATGTAAAAGAGTATAAGGTAGTTATTTTTCATTACAAAAATAGCATGGGTTGTTAAAGATGCCAAATATCAAATAATGGTCATGGCAGCGGAAAGGTCATTGTCACTACATACATTAAAAAGTAACATTAATTTTTTTGTCATTTAGTAAAATGCCTCATATAAAAATATTCCCTTTGAATGAAATAAAATATAAAATGAATTTTATACTGTATAAAATAAAGTCATGTATATAAAAAAAGATTCCTCAACGAATGGGGATTGAGATGAAGTCCCTTACCTCATGTCTGCCCTGAACCGTTCATTATTTAGTCTCCTGAATAATATAATAAGTTAAATTCTACTTGATTAAGAATATTTTTTTGTTTATTATTCTTTTTATATCAATTGTTTTTATGATATAAATATTATGTAATCATTTATTTTAATAATGGTCATCTTGTCGATATTTGGTACATGATTTGAAAATGAACTTCTTATATTTTCAAGTTGTCCCTGTGGTCAAAATTTCATTATATCCAAAATGATATTCATGGTTTTGATATCATATATATCTTATACATCATTTATATATATGTATTTATAATAGTACATAACATTTTGTGGTAAGAAATAAAATGCACTGTTCATGGAGACGGTAAGCCGTACGTATGCATGAACACTACTTTCATTTATATTTCGTATTTTTAATGGAATGAAAAATAATGAAAAATATGTATATTATAATTATAGTATAATATAATATATAATGTCATTAAATACATCATTTATACATTCCACGTATGTCATGAACAAGTCATGTCACTATGAGGGGGCGGTAGTTCGCACTTCCTCAAATGAATTTATCACATTTACCCATTATGGAATCCATAATGGTATTCAATAAATGAAGAATAAAGAATCATGTAGACAATATAAATATTACATATATCAGATATAAATACATTTCCATCACAATGTCTATCATAAGAGGTGGTAGGAGAATATTGAACAATCATCATTTTGTGAGGCAGTAGTTCGCTGTCCACAAAAACAATATGTTCTTTACCCATTATATAGAGGTGTGAGTAAGTTTACTTTGAATAATTCTAATAAAAACAACCTTGTATATTTATGATATTGGTTTTGTTATAAAATAATGGAATAAAAAATGTTCATGGAGTTGGAGAAGTAAAATAAAAGAAAAGAACTTAAAAGAAGACATTACCTTTAAATCGGGTAACTCCCTTTGGTTTGAACCAAATAAATTTCTTGAATCACATTCTGCCTATGGTAAGGCTTCTAGTTTTAAGAGAGGGATCTTGATAGATTATTTGGGTAGAGTTTGGATGATCCAAAGTCCTTAGAGGTGTTATTAATGGGATATAGGTGATGGATTTTTATAGGGGGGGCTCTTTAGGAATGATTGAAAAGATTATTTTATTAAATAATGATTTTCGGTTTTTAAAGAACCAAAACTTATTAAAAGAAAATATATTATGACACATGATCAAAATAAAAACATATAATAAGAATAGGATTGGTCTGGGATATTGTTTTAATCATTACAATCTTTTTTATTTAAATCATTACTTTTTTAAGAACGAAGGTTCGGGAAGAGCCCTTTTATTAAAAAAATAGTGTACAAAAAAGAGATGGATGGGGTCATTCAAGCATCATTCCCACATTCCAATAGATAACAATGTAAATCAAATTTCATAATCAAACTCATAAGAATCATCATAATCAACATATTTAAAATCAGATTCTATGGGACCATGAGACCACGTAACCATAGTTGGTTTTAGATAGGAATAGTCATTCTTACATCTTACTTTTTTGGGAGGAACAGGTTTAAAACCATCATCAACCACAACATCATTTTTCCCTTTGGAAAATTCCTCACTATAGGATGGTTTTTTTGGGGAACCATCCTCGATATCCTCCCAACTTCCATGGATGCCATGAGTATCCCTTTATTTGTTAATTTCCTCTTGAATCCTTGAATGATCCCCTTCCACACTTAGATTTTTCTACCCCTATTCCAATGTAACACCAAGTATTTGGCCATACAAATCTATTTGAGCCCTCACTCTGTCCCCTGACCCATGAATATATGATTGCAATCCCTTGGTCAAATCTGATGAATCAGCTCTAGCCTGCATATCTCCTTTGTCAAAAGTGGGTTGTCTATCATGATGTGGGTCCACATTATTTTCTTGCATCCTCGCTGGCTTCCTACAAGAATCTTCATGATGCCCTTTTTAACAAAAAAAAGAGAAAACCACATTATTGTAACATTTATCCTTGGAATTACCAATAATCTAACACTCCTAACAAAAGTCAGGAAGTCATTCATATTCCACTTTCAAAAAAATTTCATCATCATGTGCTGACAAAACTAGATTATGAATCATGAAAGAACTCAAGTAAGCATCCACCAGTATCCTAGAATACTGTTTAAATTTTTAAACCTCACTGTTCCTATCCATTTTAATAGGAATTCACACAACAGATGAAATATCAAATAAAATGTTAGGATGCCATAAAATCCAATTAAGGCCAATCATTTTGATCCAGAATTGAGCTCTAGTATTTTTAATGTAAGAGGGATTGAAACGAATATCACACTCTAGAAAAAATAGCATACCTGGAATTATGTTGATTGAAAAAACCCCACTCTCTCCTCTTTAGATCCTTTGATGGAAAAAGGATGTGAAAAAATCCCCGACCAAGAGGAATGCATCTCCAATCAAAAATTCCCCATATAGAATTCAGCTTCTGAAATAAATCATAAACTTTTCAAAAATTTCCTCCAACAGGAAGAACAAGCCTAGAAATTATAGAATGTTCACATATTTTGAATCTGTTGAGAATAGCTTCTCGGTTTGCAGTCGCATGAGCAGTATCCCCTTTCTTGACCATTCTCCCTGGAACATCATCCTTAACATGTGCAAAATACCTGCTAAGTGTCGGATTGAGATTTACCAGTCTTCATATTTTCCAAATTCTTCAGCCAATGAAGAAAAACAAGTGGTTGAGTCACCTATTCGGCAACTTTACCTGCAGCAACAATGCTCGAATCCAAATTTACTTCATCTAGAGTGTGTGTTCCATTCGTTGTCACTACAGAAGCCACCCCGCTCGTGCCTACTGCACCAGGAACCATTTCCGTATTAGTGCCAATCGAACCGACCCCCACCACCATAAACTGACTGCTCACATTGACTGCATCAGACACCATACTTGTAGGTCTCCTCATGCCGACTACATCATTCGCTTTCGCGCCGAAAATAGTCATGGCTATGCCGGTTGCCTCCGTAGATTTAGACAGATAGCTATTGAAACGACGACATGAGAAGATAAAATCTTCCGCAAGAATATCTGATTCCATTAGAAACCCTAATCCACCGCAACACTGGTATAGAGAAAATTCCCACCTGCCATCCCCTAAATCATTCATTAATTAGGAAAAAACCGCATCTTTATTGTGTTATAAATAATTTTATTTATTTCAGGTATAAAAATTATATATATAATGAAATGATTTAGGAAATATTTTTATCTTTATAATTAATATTTATAGTCAAATATATTTATTATATAACCCCACATAATTTTTTTTTGCAAAACAATATATGTTTATGATATTTTTATTTTTACTTTAAATAAAAAGTAATTAATATTATTATATTACCCAAGTGGCTTTCAAATGACAACAATCTCGCCCAAGGATTGTATTGGTGGTTCATTACTCATCCAATAAGTTTAGAATAAGTTTTAAGGTAATTTTATATTATTATAATATTGTTTTTACCTTGAATTACTTTATTTACCATTAACTATGGTAAATAAAAAACAAAATTTACTATTCCTAAAAAATTATTTTTATTTTATTGAACCAAATTTTAATTACTTATAACAACCATGTATGTTATATTTCTTAAATTCAATTTACAGAAGTGGTAAAATTTCATTTAAATTAAAAAATCATATTTTTAACTACATCTATGTGTTTTCCCTATTCTTCAAAAATTGATGATTATCAGAAAAATAACAAAAATTAATCTTAATCAATATTTGATATTAAAAATTAGAAAATGATGTCTATTTTAACAAATTCAAAACATAGCAGTTGTATTAATTAATTTAAAATTAATTCCCGTTGTCAAAATTGAAATCATGTTTATAAGAAATTATAACTATCAAAAAATTGATAGTTGTTTATGTACAATTTCAAAGTGAAATTACTTCCAATGACAAAAAATGGATTAAATGGAAAAAATATACTATAATTAAGCTTTAATGTAAATTAAAAAGATAATCAACCTTTTAAAATAAATTATATTAAAAGGTAGTTTTGAATTAAAATACAATATTTTTCACTATTCATTAAAAAAATAATTTTATCATAAAAATAAATTTTTTTTACCCAAAGTAAATTTTGATGTCTCGATTCTAAAGAAGAATCTCAATTTGTTAAATTGAATATATATAAGTTACCAAAACTAGATTTAATGAGGGTTCCCCATTAATAGGTGGTAAATCGACCTTTTAATGAATATTTGAGTATTTATGCTCAAAATTAGATTGTTTCAC
Organism: Viscum album; assembly: GCA_963277665.1. Lineage (NCBI taxonomy): Eukaryota > Viridiplantae > Streptophyta > Magnoliopsida > Santalales > Viscaceae > Viscum > Viscum album. The sequence continues at coordinate 1,949,389,355 of OY728130.1, forward strand.
ATTTTAAGCCTCTAAATTTTATTGAATAAATGTAAAAAAATAAAAAAAATGTATAATAATATTGTAGTTAGTTTTATTTTTTCCTACAATTCAACAGATATGCATTAACTTCCATTAAAAATAATATTATAATATTATTTTCAGTATGACTCAGCATTGTGTGTAACATTAGACTTTAATGAAACTCGTTGTTGTGTATCAGGTATGCCATAGAACATAGAATCCCTTTTAATATAACATTAATATTTAATTCAAAGTATTAATAAATATAAAAAATGTATTCTTCTAAATTTAATTGGGATTTTAAAAACTAAATTCCATGGAATTTTAATTATTAAATAATTTTTTTTCAAAAATATTTCCCCTGAACCCTTTGACATTTAATGGGGAGGTGTTTCATCAATCTTAAGAAAAAGTATAATGATTCTAATGGTAAATTAGAAGAAATAATTTATAGGGTATGATGATATCCCTTGGGAATTTTCATCGATGCTAAAATCATGGTGGATTACTTATATATAGGGGATGAAGTTGAATTCCATAAAATTATTTGGATATTCAAGAATGTATAGCTATGGAGAGATTTGTTTCCATAAATTTTGAGATAGTCATTGGTTAATCTTGGTATTATCATTTGAATAGATATTAGAAGAACAAAATAGTTTTTTATTTCACATGATCAATGTATAAACCCCATAGGGGAAATGGATCTCAACATCCCATGTCACAAAAAGTGTGGGGAGAAGTATCCTGAAAAATGTATTGAGGGAACATGGAGATATTTCAAGTGTTTAAAAGAGGGGAATTAGTATAATCAATTCCAAATACAGATGAATAAACAATCTAATGTAATGGATGAATGTAAGGTTCATATCAACACCTAGTCTATAGTGTAGTGTTTCAACATTGAAAAAGTAAAGAATTATTCAAGCCTATTCCATATGGAATGGGTTGTCAAAGAAAATCAATGAAAATAAAATCCTTGGCCTAGAGATAAATTAAATAAATATTTTATCACTGCAAATAAGGTGGATACCAAAAATTATGTTCTGATAGCTATGTCTGATAATAATTCAATAATTGAAAATTTATTACGTGAATCATGTTCTACACATTCTTTCAAATATTGAAAGTTTAGTAGAACTATTCAAATACAACCTCAAAACCATAGGGTAGATATTTTTATGAAAATAGAGAATGATGAAATTATTCAATCCAATTTATATAAACCCTATATACATAATGAATGTGGATTGAAAATACCATAAAAATATTTTCATATTTATTTTATAAGAATTTGATGATATTTTGTGCATATAATTGCAATCTTTATATAAATACAATGTGAATTTTCAAGATAAATAGATCACTCTTCACATACCAACTCATCCTCCAATTAGTTTAAAGTTTAATAATGGATTAATTGTTTTTGATTATTCTTTTTAAACATAGATATTGTTGACTTGTTATCAAGAATAAATAGGTTAATTGATTAAATATAATTTTGTAATCATCTTGAAAACATATCTATTGTGAGGGACTATATAGATGTATTCCCCCAAATAGTTTTTTATTCCTCTTGTCTAAGAGGTTGAGTTCTCAATTAAACTTATTGCATTATCTTTTCCAATATCAAATATTTCATATAGAATGGGCACTATTGAATTGGATTCACAGATGATGTGGTTACAAGAAAATTTGGACAAGGGTTTTATATTCCCATGTGCATGACCTTGGGTAAAACTAGTAATCTTTGTCAAAAATAAGATTAGCTCAATGTTTCATTACATTAATTATTGTGAACTTAATAAAACTGTGGAATGGAAAATATTTCCCCTTCAATGGAATGATTACTTGTTCAATCAACTATGAGGAAATTTTATTTATCTAATGTGGACCATCTGTCAGGATATTACAAATTAATGGTGATGATTGGAATATTCCAATGAATACATTAATATTAGGTATAAACACTATGTATTCCTTGAGATTTCATTTGTACACATCACGACTCCATTAATCTTCTGGGACATAATGAATAGTTTCTTTTGGGATTTCCATGAAATATTTGCAGTCTTCTTTATAGATCATATTATAATATAATACAAAAGTAAGGAATATCATAAAGAGAATTTCAATATTGTGATATATACTTTTTGATAGGGGAAGATATATGAAAATTATTGTAAATGTGAATTATTGGTAGAATAAATGTCATTCTCTGGGAATTTTATCACAAGAAAAGGCATATTTATTGACCCTTCTAAGATAATGGAAATTGATGAGTGTCACATAACTACATATTTCTAAAAGGTATATAGTTTCTGTTGAATTTATGGTTACTATCGATGTTTTTTAAAATCTTAAAATTATTTTCAAACCCTCTAACCAATCTGATATAGAATGGAATCATGTTTTTCAAGACCAATACACATAAACACGTCTTCAAAGAACATAAATGGATTATTATCAATGAACCAATACTTATACTACACTCATTTGATCACCTTTAGTAGAATATATTGGTTTTCAAATATGGGATTAGTAGTTTATGGATAAAAATGTATAAAGTAACAACCTACACCCTAATGGAATTATCTGTTCATGAACAAAATTGTCTAACACATGATATTTATTTGGATATAGTAATCTGTATATTGAATATTTAGGCGATTTACCTCATTAGAGAGAACTATAAAATATATATAGGTCATAAGAGTTTCAAATATATATTCACATAGGCATAGAATAATATATTCTATAAAATATTGTAAGAGTTGATTAAGGCCTATGAATTCCCAATCCACTAACACATATGGAAGGTCAATAATGTGTAAGAAGAAATAGGTAGAAAGGAAGTAGAAACCTTATGTATGATGAGAATTAAAAAGGATTTGATCATCATGGATATTAAAAGAATGGACATGGAAGGAATAATGGAAGGAACATCAACATTCCTTTCTAAAAATATTCTCAACCATCCATTCTGGATAATATAATGGATGCTCAAATAGTTTATTTAGAAATAAAAAATTATATGGAACCAATAAAAATTTGAAATCCCGTGATTTTAAAATTATTGAATAATGAGTTGTGAATTTTGGTTCTAAACACTGTGTATCATCATATCCAGAGATAAATAATGATTGTTTAAATAATTATCATGAAAAAAACCTCCATCAAGCAATATTACATGAAGGTGTATCAATGTATATGAGAGAAATATTTTAGGAAAAATATGATGAAAAAATCAAGAAATATACATCTATGTTCCTGGTATCTTAGAAAGTGGAGTAAAAAATGATAAATTTCAATAGGGCTGATGAAACCATTATCTATGTCCTTAACCAAACAATATAACCAGACCAAAGAAAAATGGTGATGATATTGATAAGACACAGATGAAATTTCCAATCTCTATGGGATAGGGAAAGAACCATGGAATAAATAAGGATAAATATGAAATTCTATCACCACAAATAATACAAGATAATCCAATAAAATAGGTAACATAATGATCACACTATTGGTATGAAAAACACTTCACAAGAGAAAAAGATTCCAAAACACCCTAAAAGTGTCTTAATGGTCTAATGATCACCACCTCAAACATTTGGATAACAAAATCCAAAATATGCTTCCAAATAATAAAGATCCCAAAATCTAGGTATATAGTCAATATATCTGTAGTTCATTTCATTTACAATGATTTGGAATTTGAAAATCAAAAAACATTCCTAATGGAAAGGTTTGAGTGTATGTTAGAATACCTGTATGATTTCAACCGTAATTTCATGAGCATTCCATTCTAGATGAACAATTTTTGCTCAATTGAAATAATCATGGAATATAAATATTTTAAAATTTTATGCCAAAAGATTATTAAAGAAACATTTTCAATGACTGTGTGAAAATAGGAACAATAACATTTCCACAAAAGTTAGTATAATGAATCATCTTTGTCAAATATGCATGAAAAAGTCAGTTATCAAAAGTTATAAAGGATTAGAATATCCATAAAATTCAAACATTGTAAAATATTTATATCCTAAGTCATACCAAGTAAATTATAATAATTTAACAATGGTTAATAGACTCAAGGGTAAAGAAATTAAGTATTCTCAGAACACATGGTTATTTATGGCTTCCAAAGTATAGATAAAGTATTAATAATGACAAAAATTAGAAGATCTGTAAGTATTAATCTCACTATAGACATGTAGTTTATAAGAATGGAAATCATTAATCCATTATTAGTTACAGCTAATACATGACTAGTCTATGTTATTAAACCTCAATAACCTAGTTTAAAAAATGATTCATGGTAAATAAAATAATTTTAAAAGGTCTACTATTTTATTAAAAATCATTTCTTTATCATTTTATTTATCCCTAGATTAATGTTTGAAAAAAAATGTATTAAATTAAAAAACCATCACCATAGGGGTTTTATAGTTAAATCATATCATAAAATCAACAAACAATATCAAATTGTGTTCATAAAACATAATTACTTGATTCAAATACAAATTTTAAATGGCTTTTATCAATATCTATCAAATCGTCTCATTTCAAATGATAAAATCTCTCTATCCATTTAAATTAATCGAAACTTATAAATGTTAATACACACAATTAACATACATTTTTCCTATAAATAAACTATCAATAACTACCACGAAATTTCCATCACCCATCATTCCATATCAAATTAAATTTATCAAAGGAGAACATAAGATATATACATTTATTTTAATATCAATTTAAATATATAAGCATCAATGATCTCAAAAATGGGGATTTTATTTTGAATAACCTACCTATATAATAACCCCAAAATTCCCTAAAGAGGGATTCAAAAATAAGAAAATTTGAAGTATCTAAAAATTAGGGACGATCCATGCTATATGAATAGAACTACGATGCCCAATCAAATACTCTGGTATGTGGTGGAACATCATGGAATAGTTTTTTAATAGAAAAGGCTACGACGACATAGGCCATTCAGCTATTGTGTAGGATATACCTCCATGGATCAAGACAAGGTACAACACTGTGGAGAATATTTTAACATGACTCCTACAATAAAATGGTGAAGTCTATATCATGGAACCATACAAGAACTCAAACAATTGTGGAGTGTAATGGGAATAGTAGAGTGGCGTCACCTCTATAGTAGTCTATCTATGCTTTTGAATGTACCCCCAGAGAAGTGGTTGATGTGGAATTTATATTGTTTTGATGAACATTCAGAAAAAAATGCACTAAACCCACTATAAAACTAATGTGTAGTATCCCATTTAATCCAAATAATATACCATAAAATCAATAAATTTAAAAGAATAAACATTTGACCAGTTACAAAAAACTAACATAAAGAAGCCTCTGCAGTGTCATCTAAGACACCATAGAATAGTCCATTCCAATGGCCCCCATGGATAAGGAAATAGCCCAAACTCTAGTTTATGGGGTAACTTTGGTTCAATAATTTTCTATGTGGTGTTCTATAAACCCCCATAATACAACTATGGTGGATCCACTAAATCCATGATTCACGCAAATCCTTTTCTGTGTATTCTTCAGCACTAAAATGGGGTACCAACATTTCTGGAAGGAATTTTCAAAATTCATTCATTTAATCTACAATAATATTATGGAATTCTAGAATACTTCACACAAAAATGGATAAATTAAAAAAAAGGGGGAGATGAAAGAAAAAATAGAAGAACCAAAGAACACACCAAAATGTAAGTATTGGGATGTCACAACACATACTTAAATAAAAATAGATAAACAACAACATGGATTGTTTCATGAATATTCTAATGTAATCCCAAGGAACTAATTATTCATTGGTTGTGAAGGATATCCATAGTAATAATAATCACATCATTTCAATATAAAGGGAATTCTCACTGGATCAACTTGTAATAACATGAAATAGAGTAGTGGTGAAGATGCATGGCACACTACTATCAATTGTATTTGATCAGGAATCAATATTTACCAATATATTACAGGAGAGTATCGAACATAGTCTAAAAAATGACTTTTACTTAACCACAACTTACCACCTTTAAAAAAATTTCCATTAATTATAGAAAATCAATATGCATGAGGACTTATTAAGAGAATTTTCAAAAGACTTCAAAGGATGATGGGATTGATATATTCTTCTGATCATGTTATCATACAATAATAGTTTTCAATGTGTCTTCAAAATATCTCTTTGGGAATACCCTTTTGAGAATAGATTTATAACACCTACATATTGGGAATAAATTTGATAACATCTATTTTTAGGACATTAAATAGTAAAATAAATTATAGAAAAAAGGTATGTACCACTTTTGAGCACATCATGGATTCTCAAAGTGGAAAAGAGAGATATGATGACAATATTTGATGAAACTAGGAGTTTAAGGATTATGATAATGTGATCATTTGAATATCTCCATGAAATAGATTTATGATATTTGGGAAGAAGGTAAAGCTAAATTCTAAATACATCATCACCTTTTATATTCTTGATTACATCCTAGCTATAACCCACTAACTAGAACTCACACCAACCATGTCAAAAGTATATGGAATGTTCCACATATTTATCATGGAGAAGTACATAAAAATAAATCAAATGTACATAATTCATAGGTTATACTTGTGGGAAAAGTTTTTTATCATTTGGATCCAACACTAAAGATCTTGGATCATAAATAAAATATTCTATAGACAATAAAACTAACCTAGTTAAAGTACAGTTGTGGATCAATAAATATGAAGATACATGGGGACCTTATTATGTAAGGAAGTATAAGTACCATCACCTATTTTAACGATAATATGGAAAACAAAATTTCATGAAGGATATTTATTAATGGGGGAGAATATAATGACCAAAAAATTTATTTATTGAATTTTTATTCTATTGATATATTTGCATCATATTTATTAATGTATTACTAAATTGTGCACATTCACCACATGATATAAAGAAAATAATTTTATTTTTATAATTTTAACATTACATATAGATAATAAATATATTCGTAATAATTAATGATATTTCAATGAATTAAAAAACAAAATAAAAAGTCTACAAAATTTATACATGGATCTTCTAGAGCAACTAAAATATCTATACTCATCAAAAATACTATAGTAATGAATCAAAATATTAGAAAAACTATATTCTTCTTCTAAATATATGAAAACTTTATGTAAATGATAAATGAATAAGTAATGAATGAATTTAGTGGTATTTATCAAATGTAGGACTGTAAACACCCTAACCTTAGCAGCCCAGAGTTGATGGTTATATTATTATTTTTCCATAATATATAATGAATCACATCATGAAGGACTGAATATTTTAGTATCCTTTATAAAATGGATACATTTTTGATATTCACATTGAATTTTAAATATAATATACAAATAGTGTGCTCTTTGAGAATTACATTATTCCCCTTATCATATATCTATATATAAATCACAAAACCCTTCCTAGTATCATAGGGACAATAAACCACAAGTGGTAATCTTAGAGCTCAATAAGGATATTTATACACTAAAATATATCACGAATAAATAATAATAATCAATATGGGAAGTTATATAACAAAAGTAAATTCAATTTAATCAATAAACTGAGTAGAATATTGGGGAAATAAATGGTGATTAAATAAATTCATATAAATAGCCAAAATATCTTTAAAAATATCCACGGATTTTCTAACTCATTTAATAATTTTGTGGACATTAATAACTGAACTTATAATGAGGGAATTAATATTGAAGGATATATGAAACTATGGAAACCTCTCTCAAAAAAGTATAATTTTTTGGTTAGAAACTCATTTAATTTGGTGAAATGATTTGTCTCATGAGACTTATTAATGCATCAGGAGGGTATGATTAATTTGGTCCACCCATCACATATTATGTCCAATGAATTTCTTTTATTAAATAGTTTAATTATGCTAAAAATAAATATTTTTATTTAAAAACTAACACATCAAATGTTAATACTGGCCAAAAATAAATTAAACATAATTATTAACCATGTACAAAAATTAGGTGAATGAAAATAAAATTTTATATCCTTAGTAAAATTGATCATAAACCATCCATAAAAGGAAAAATTATGATATCAATATAACTTATCCTTATCATATCATATGTAAAATAATGGGTTGATGTCATTGATGAATACCAGTTCTATAATAATGTAATTAAGATCATTTTGAGGAAAATAACATTTTCACTTTTTAAATATTTTTTAAACTAAAAGTTCACAAAATATTTTGAAAAATATATTAATTAAAAAATCATTTGAAACATATAAATTAATAATCAAAACATTTATTTGGTATGATGGAAGAAAAATAATATTCATTTCATACACATTTAAATAATGATTCCTTTCATGTATTTTACAATATCCAAACCAACCTGGTTTGGAAGACAATATGAAGACTTCATTAAAAAAAATATTATAAATTAAAAATATATAAATTTTTCATTAATAAATAATTTCTATGTCTTAAAAAAATTGAAAACATTTTTATAAGACATGTATTTTTATGGAAAGGGATTTTCAACCAATATGATAAGTAACCTCATATTTTCCTAAAAAAAATTAACACAATTTAGGTCCCAAATAGTGGAAAATTGTTATAATACTTGATAATATCATGAAAAACATGAGGATATGGTAATATATTAGCTCTATGATATAAATTTAAATTAATCTTCCCAAGGGATATTTAAACAAAAACAATCCTGAATAGTGATGAGATTATCAAATAAATCCTTAACAATTTTTTACATTTCACTCATAAGACTCGTCAAAGAAATAACATAAAATAAAAAATGTAATATCATTAATTGAATTAGATACATTATATAATATATCAAATGGTAAATATATATAGCACATAACTAAATAAGTGATGAATACGTAATATGTTCCCAGATAGTAAAAGTGAGATGAAAAACCATACCACATGTTAGACATCCTTACTAAGTGTAAAATCAACATGTATAAAAAATATAGGTTTATAACAAGTTTATTAATTAACCATAATCATATATAAAATACTGTATATGATTTAATGATATTCTTTGATAACCTATTTATTAAAAATTTGTTGTTTAAATAATTGTTTTTGGATATAATTTCTATGTTTTTCATGTATGTTTTAGATTAGTAATTTTGGTCTATTTAATTTGTTCTAGGTTGAAAAATCTCAAAATATTTAAATAAATATAATATATACTCAATATATATGTATTTATAGAAATGCATTAATTTGTGATATCAAATATGGATTACACCATTCAAGGAGATTATAGGTCGTACATACACCTGAGTGATGTCACCATTTTTCTCCATAGATGTCAAAAAAACAAAATAAATATTAATTCATCATTACGAAATATTTATTATTTAATATATTGTTTTTAAATAAATCAAAAATGTATTTATTACCAATTATGTAAAAATATAATGAACAACATTTCATATCACTATATAGAGGGGGTATTCCACACATATACATGAGAGATGTTATAATTTCCCAAAATATTGGAAGGTAAGAAGATAGATGAAATATTATATTGATTTAATTATTATTAGTTCATAAATATCACATATGTTCATTAATATTAACATTATTTCCATCAATGTGAAGAGTAAGATAAAAATAATCACATCACTTCATGAGGTGGTAGTCCACAATACACTCAAGCGATTTTATAGTATCCCCTATGGAATGTAAAGTTAAAAGGTATATATTATATCATAATTCCATAATTACAATAATTTAATAAATATCATATACATATTTTAAATCCATCAATATATCCTTCCCTAAAATGTTATTATAGATAACATATTACATCAATTCATAAGGAGGATGTTCATCATACACATGATAGATGGTTTTGTTTCCCTTTTGAATGAATTAGAGATGGATATGGGTTAAGAAATTAAAATAATAACATTTATCAACATATAATATACTAGTGTTATTAAATTATAATTTTTGAATAATTGTATATGGATGTCGATGTAGAAATAGTACAAAAACACATTCCTAAGAATTTTACGCCTTCTTTAGAGAGCCTCATTAGGTGTACACCAAAATAATTCATTGTTCGATTCCTAATAAAAAATAAGTCCTATAGGTTGTTATAATAGAATTAATTATGGTATTTGAGAAGGTATTGGCTGAAACAAAATATTTTAGAAGTTTGGAGATGGTAGGGTTGGGGTTACATTTTATAAGTAGGGGACCTGACACAAATGGAAATATTGAAATTATAAAGTGATACATTGGTGTTTCTCTTAAAAATACTCCAAAATGTGGAATCATATAAATTTATATGGGATAATGATTAACTATGTTGATAAAATAGTTTTTTGAAATGTTTGATGTCATTTTTAACAATTATCATCTATTTTTTACCCCCTATCTTGATAAATCTAATTTTACCATAGTCGTTGTAATTAATCATAAATATTTTAACTTTTTATTATGGTGAAATAATTTTTTTACCTATTTAAAATAGAACAAATACTTTGATTAAAAATAAATAATGCATTTTTTTAAATTCATTTCACATAATAATTATAATTCAATTTAATATTATACCACACACATGATGAAAGAGTGGTCTTCTAAAGAGAAAATTCTCATAAGTATAGAAAATTTTAATATAAAAATTCCATAATAAGTTGATTAAAATGAACTAAATTATCCCAAGAAAATATAACATTTTATATAAATATACTTTGAAACCATTGTAAAATATTATTTAGCATTTTAGATAACTTAAATAAAGGGAAATGTTTCAATAAAAAGATATTATTATTCAATATTCATTGTAAAATAATTATTTTTAGATAATTATAAACAATTAAATTAATGATAAATTTTAAATGGAGATTTGAATAATAAAATTTATGTTCTCAAATAAATTTTAGAAAATTGGTAAATATTAATTTTAAATTTTGTTCATAAAGCGTTACTAATCCTCCATTTAGAAAACTAGAGTATTTCAGGAAACTTTACATTCCCATTCAAATAGATCATATTTTATTTCTAATAAATAGGTAATAATTGTGTTTAATTTATAAATGTGTAAACCATATAATAAAAATAATTTGGTTATTATAATTCATATCCACCGTCTTAACAGCTAGTTGGTACCTTTTAGATTTTAAAAAAAATATTTTAACTGAGTATTGTGTTTTGTTTAATCCCGGTGTTGTGTTCAACTCAAGGTATTTAAGTGATTTTATTTATGTACATATATCATAATGTCTTTGGGTTTTATATTATTTTATAATTTTATTATTTAGTTTCATACAATCTATTTAAAATTGTTTTTAACTTTTAAAATCTCAACGCGTTACATTTTACTCCCCCCTAATAAATGGAATCTTCACAATTTAATCATGATCATGGTAACCAAGGGATTTACATTAAATATTTTTTAGGTAAACCCATATCATAAAAGGGGATAATACAATTTCATCATGAATATATATAGATTATAATTATAATGTAATCCTAAATAACGTATTACTATGATCCCATGGGGCGCAGGAACTATAACAGTACTGTAGCATACTGTAGTTGCGGTGGGCACTGTAGCAACAACGAGTACTATAGCTGTAGCAAGTCACTGTAGTGGCGGCAGGGTATTGTAGCAGTGGTGGGAATTGTGTGGGACTGTAGTAGGTGCGTAATATAGCAGTACAATTCAAAGAATTGGCCTTGGGCCAAAACTTTTGGTATACGGGCCATGTAACGGTCTAATTTTCCATTGGGACTTCGAGCTATGTAATGGGTCTCCCTCTACACAGTTAACAGAGGTCTTTTATTTGAATTAAAAATTAATTAGGCTTCGACCCCAACCATTAACAAATGGATAGAGAAGAGAATAATAACACCTAGGAATTAATTGAGAGTGATGGAGAACATGGTCATGGAAAAGATAACCAGCTCAATACTTTAAATAAATTACTAGTAAAAAAGATTATTGAATCAACAACAATGGAATACATAAGAAAATTCTTTTTAATTAATCTTGATTCCCCAAAAATGAGGGATTCAGTTACCATTATGTAAAAGAATACTAGAAAATATACATACATTTTCATCCATTTTTTATTATTAAATGAATTCATTCTTAATATCTTAGTCCAATAAATTAATATCCAAAATAAATTTTTATTTTTAATGCACAAAAATAGAAATTTAATAGATCAATAGCTCAATAAAAAATGAAAATTAATTCCTCATATCTCGAGATATTTTCCAATACATAAATAATTACCTCACGTTATCCAAATATAGAAAATGATCATCCCAATCCATTGCATATATAGTTATCCTTCAGACTCATCCAAAATATGTTTGACTGAATCTAATGTCAAAAAAGTAGAAGAGGGGTCACAAAATAAACATAAAATTCATCTAAAAATATAAATTATATCTTAATTTCACATTAAAAACACGTGAATTACAAAAATGTGAATAACTTGATCACCAAAAACCTATAATGAAAATAATCTAGCTTTGAAATAAAAAATCACTAGTTGTGGAAAAATATTTCATAATTCTATACATTCAATAAATACTAACAATGATTAATAAAATCACTGAAAAATTTCAATGCCACAAATACTATCTCATTAACATAACATTATCATTATTATATAAAAGTATTCCAAATATTAATGGTTATCTTCCCTCATCCAAGTGTTTTCCAAAAAGATCAACCTTCCATGGACACACTTTTCAGGTTTATCGGTATTATTCCTCATATTCTTTTAGATCCTTTATGGAAATCTATTAAGTAAAATCCTAATACATTTTATGATATTTATAATGACAATATCTTTGATAAAATAATTATATAACATATTTCATGAATACAAATTTAATCACCTTAATAATTAAAATTTAGTTTTATCAATAGAATAAGCTTGAAATTTATCCCATAGCTTCATCTGGTGTATATTCCCTTCAAAATTGGTAAATACTCATATATAATGCTCCGTATCATTATATTTAAAGAATTAAAACTGGTAACTTCTATATTTTTTTTAATCTTATGAATGGTGGAATTTTCCCCACACTCATTGTAAAATTTTATTCCCTTCAAGAAAATACCAAGTTGTTACTTTTTATAATTTTCACATGTGGGAAAATACTCATTTCTCTTATTCCCTTGATATGTATTTTTCTATTTATGAATAATTTTCTCTCTCAATCCATAAAATACATAATAATTGAATAATTATTTATGTTCCATTAATGCATAAGATATTACATCCTTGTTTGATGGGAATGTTTAGGATTCTAATTATTTTCGAAGGATTATATTTAAATAGTCTATGAAAGGATCAATAGTACTCTTTGGATTACACACATAGTCTATATCCTTCTTTTCTAACCTTGTAAATTTGGCTTCATACATTGGTATATTTTTTTTCCTTTTTTATTAGAATCAATAATTTTATCTATATATTTTCTCATTTCTCATAAGGGTAATTGTTTCCCTGATGATTACCTTAAAATCCTTTAATTCCAGGTATAATATTTGTTATTCACCCACAATGTTTTAATAAATGAACACCATTGATATGTATCTCCTAAGAGAAGATAAAAATTCATGACTACCTTCTCAATTTCATTACTTCCCAAAGTAAGAAACACATACTCTATGGAACTTATCCATGTATTTTCTAAAAATTTATTTTTAGTACAATTATATTATGGAGGTTGTTGATGATTAAAGAGTTATATCGTTTTTACAATGTATGGTGGATCAACAAGACCATCCATACAAAAAATGTAAACTCTCTAAACCTGAGTCATCTACTCTAATTTGATTTTTATATCTATAATTCCATCTATTACACTATCTCGAGATTCATTATTTTTCCAATGGGGGAAATACCTCTATGGGTACGTGTGTTGATACAATTACCTTTACTTCCACTATGTTCCATTTCTAGAAATTGAATACACTAGATTAGATCATAATACTATGAAAAATAATGTATAATTCTAATAAAAGTGAAATATTTAACATAAATTTTAAAATATATACATGGATAATCATATAATAATAAACATTATTTCTTTGGGAATGTTTCCAAATCCTTAAAATATTTTGAGATCCTTTATAATAGTTTGTAATGAAAATTTAAATTATCGTAAGAATGTATCCAAGAGTTTCCAGAGAGATGAAAAGAATGGGCCATTTCATATATGAGGTAATGCTCAAGTCAATCCCAATACTCGTTTTTTGAGTTATTATAACTAATTACATATATGCTAGAACCACATCTATGTATACTATCTCTATAAAGATTTATTTCTCGGAAAACTAATAAATATTTACCTTACCAAAACTGTCACGACCCGCCCTCGGGGTCCGTGCCGTGACTACCCCAAGACCGCCTTCCATAGGCCAGGGGCTGGAGACTAGCACCAAGGCGTAAATCCCGGTAAAAAGGGAAGGCATTGCCTTTGTAAAGTAAACAATCACCACAGATTAAGCAAGCGGAAAGTAACACTAAGCAAAAGCAGAGTACAACTGAAAGTGCGGAAAAGTAAATGGTCCAGTATACAAACCCAAACTGAAAGTAAAGTACAACTCGAAAGGGAAAACAACAACTGAAAAGTAAAAGCCGCTACGCCGAGCTGTACTCCGGTAATCCCACCTGAAGGGTGGGTACAGATAGCTCCACTGCTCCACGGGTCCCGCCGTCCGTTCCGAGCACGTCCCGCCCAGTGGTCCACCTCCGGGTACCGTCCCGCTCTGCAAGCCTCAGCCAAGGTCAACGCTGTCCGTCGTCTGCAACCAACACAACGTAGTGCGGGCAAATCCCGTGCAGGGGTGAGTATAAGCTACTCAGTAGGGACCCCGAGACCCCTGAAGGTCTCTCAAATCCACAAAGGATAAACCACGAAGAAAGGTACAATCACGAAGTAACAACCGACACTGCTTAGGTATATGCCCATACATATACCTAAGTCATCAAATTCAAATACGCTCCAACCTCCGAGCCCAAGTACAACTCAGTCCACACAGGAAAGTAAACGTATTCCACACAGGAAAGCAAAACGTAATCCACACAGGATTGCACTACACAATCCACACAGGAAAGCAACAGGATTCAGCTCACACAGGTATACTTTTTCAAAGGACGATAAAGATGATCTCTGATCCATCTAAGACGTCGGACCCACGAAGGATCGATAGGTAACTAACCCCCGCAAAGACCCACACAGGATCGGGCCCACACAGGACCTGTAGGTGCTGGTTCACACAGGACCGCTGAGCGCAAGGACCCACACAGGATCGGACCCACACAGGATCAGGCCCACACAGGACCTGTAGCACTGATCCACGTAGGATCACTGAGTGCTGTAGTCGTCGTCGTCGAATCCACACAGGATCTCTGTACTGTCGTCGTCGCAGTCACAGTAGCAGTAGTAGCAGTAGTAGTCACAGTAACAGTCGCAGCCAGCACAAGGGTTCCCGCACACAGCAAGCTCGTTCGGAGGGTCCGCTCCACGAGCCGAGAGGCTGATACATCAACTATCAGAAAGTCCAGAGTTGATGTATCCAAAAGTTCCGTATCGTCAACAGGAACTCAACGCAACAGACGGCGCGTCGATCGGACGTCCGGTCTGAGAGTTATTGGCATTTTCGTCCCCGGGGCCCGATTGGTTTTTAAGGAAAAACCAACCCGACCGTACTCCACCTGCGTCCAAACCTCGGGCGGAGTATGACAAAAGATCTGTCTCACTAAGAGGAACACAACGCGGCTGACGGCACGTCAATCGGACATCTGTAGCTCAAGATATGAGCGTTTCCGCTCCGAGGGCCCGGTTGGTTTCGTGAACGAACCAACCTGGCCGAACTCAAAGTAATCCGAAACCTTGAGTGTGATATACCGAAACGACCGTCTCGATCCAAGGATCGCGTTGCCGCAGACGGTTCGTCGATCGGAGGTCCATGAC
The DNA here is from genome assembly GCA_963277665.1 of Viscum album. Lineage (NCBI taxonomy): Eukaryota > Viridiplantae > Streptophyta > Magnoliopsida > Santalales > Viscaceae > Viscum > Viscum album. The sequence goes on from OY728130.1 coordinate 1,949,405,407, forward strand.
TCAAGTTATGGCCAAAAGACTGAAAATGATTCGAAACGGGGGGTCCGGGTCCGGGTCGACCCGACCCGGGTCCGACCCGGCCCGGCCGGCCGGCGGCGCGGCGGCCCGGCGGTGGCGCGGCGGCCCGGCGGTGGCGCGGCGGCCCGGCGCCGCACGGAGGCAGCACGCGGGGGGGCGAAGCCCCCCGCTGATTGGGATGGCGGCGCGGCCTTGTGCCACGCCCTTTGCAAGAAAACGGCCCCCATGTGGGGGCCGGCTTGAAGAAAAACCGGGGGGCTGCTGCCCCCCCCCCTTCATGGAAACCGCCCCCCTCATAATGAGGGGGGTTTTGTGAGCTGGCCGGCCGGTTTTCTCCAACGGGACCGGAAAATCCGGTCCCCTCTTCGGCTTCCGACGCCGGCGGCGCGACCGCCGGTCTTCTCATTCCGCCGCGGCCCGGAACCGGCCGCGGTGTTCGTCGTCCGGCGCGGTGCGACGGCACCGCGCCCCTCCGCCGCACCTTGATTTTCCTCAACGCGGCGCGACGGTGTCGCATTCTTGATGATCCTTCCATGGCGTGGCGCGACGGCATCATGTAAGAAGAATTGGGCGAATATCCGCGTGGTGTGACGGCACCACGCCTCCTTGATTCATCCGCAAAATTAAACACCAAGAACGAAGGAGGGGTTCAGCCGTGTTCATCCGGTCCGTCCCCCTCACATTAAAACACAACTTAAAATCCTTCTTTAATCATACATGAACCACGAGCAAGGATAAATAATTAAACAATAATCAACAACCCCTACCTCGGGTATAGGTTCGTAGATTTGACAACGTTCCGCGGAAGACAACGTCGCGGAGATCGGGCGTCGCGGTCGTCGTTCGTCAAATCCGATGACAAAGAGTTACACCCGAAGAGATAAGTCATTGGCAAATCTACTTATGTCGACGAAGGGAGTCCGAGGAGGAAGCGGTGTTCCCTCTCGTTGACACGGAAGATGAAGAAGAGAGGAGCGGCGTTCTTCGTCGGAGCTTGAGCGTTCTTCGTCAAGTTCGAAGGTTCTTCATGTTCTTCGTCAGAGTTGAAGAAGAAGAAGAAAAACTCCCAAAAGCTCTCAAGATGGCCAAAGTGTTCTAACCCAACAAAATAAAAAAAAGCTTATTTTATTTACAAACCTAACAAAAGAATTTCAAAGGTTTGAAATTCAAAAAGATTAACTCCAAAATTAAATAACTCAAGTCATTAAAGAGGGGTTAAGGGTGTTGGGAGAAGATGAAAGGTTGGGAGTTTCGCGTGGGCCCCACCACACTTAATCCTCCCAAGGGAGGTTAAGTGGATGTGGGTCCCACTTCCAACCCCCTTTGGTAGGATTTGTCAAGTTAAAATAAAATTTGTTCTTCACAAATTTTATTTAACTTAAACTAAAAACCCAAAAACTAACTTTCAACCCGCAACAAACACAACTTCCGAAAAGGTCTTTTTAAGCGAATATCGGCACTGCGAGTTCATCGGTGCCCTCATATTTCAATTCCGAGCACCGGATCAAAAGTTAGGAATTCCCGCTCGTTCGTTCACTGAACGTACCCGAGCCAAACTTCGGAAAATGATTCCGGGCACTTCGGGCCTCGGAATCAGGTGTCGTCTGAAACCGCGCTCTTGTTAAATTCTAAATAAAATTAAGAAAAAATTTCCCTTGAATTTTACGAGTCTTTACATTACTCCCACCTCAGGGCTTTACGTCCCCGTAATGATACATCAAAAACTAGGGAAACAAATGAGGGTACTGAGCACGCATCTGAGCCTCCCGCTCCCATGTGCTCTCCTGGAGATTCCCGTGCTGCCATCTGATGTGCACAAGAGGAATCGATCGCCCACGCATGACCTGCTTCTGTCGATCCTCTATCTCCACCGGGACCTCCGTAAAAGTCGCCCCATCGTCAACGTCAAGCTCCCCATGATCAATGATGTGCGTCAGGTCGTGCATGTATCTCCTCAGCTGAGACACGTGGAAGACGTCGTGCACCCGGTGCAACTGAGGTGGTAGAGCTAGGCGATAAGCCACCTCACCAATCCTGCTGAGAATCTGGAAGGGTCCGATGAAGCATGGAGATAACTTGCCGCCTCGGCCAAATCTCTGAATACCACGTCAAGGTGAGACCCGCAAGAAGACGTGGTCACCATCCTCGAACTCCAGTGGCCTCCGCCTCCTGTCCGCATATGACTTCTGCCGGCTCTGAGCTGTCCTCATCCTCTCCTGGATGACCTGGACCTTCTCTGTCGTGGCCTGGACCATCTCCGGTCCCACTAGTGCTGACTCCCCAGGGTCTGTCCAGCACAAAGGAGATCTACAAGGTCGGCCGTACAACGCCTCATACGGTGCCATCCCGATAGTGGAGTGGTAGCTATTGTTGTACGCGAACTCCACTAAGGGTAGGTGGTCCTCCCAGCTACGACCAAAGTCGAGGACACATGCGCGGAGCATGTCCTCGAGAGTCTGAATGGTCCTCTCCATCTGACCATCCGTCTGAGGGTGAAAGGCTGTGCTCAAACGTAGCTGCGTCCCGAACGCCTTCTGTAACCCCTTCCAAAGCCGGGAAGTAAAGCGAGCATCTCGATCGGAGACGATAGATGATGGCACACCGTGGAGCCGCACAATCTCCTGAACGTAGAGACGTCCCAAGCTCTCTACTTAGCCCTGCTCTCTGATGGGTAAGAAGTGTGCCGACTTGGTGAGTCGGTCAAAAATCACCCAGATGGAGTCGTGACCTCTGGAAGTGCGTGGAAGTCCAGTCACGATGTCCATAGATATGCCATCCCACTTCCACTCCGGAACCTCCAAGGGTTGTACCAAGCCTGCTGGTACCTGATGCTCTGCCTTCACCTGCTGGCAGGTGAGGCATCGAGAAACGAACTCTGCTACTGCCTTCTTCATGCCCGGCCACCAGTGCTGTCGTCTGAGATCCGGGTACATCTTCGCCACTCTAGGATGTACCTCCAACGGAGAAGTGTGAAACTCTCTCAGCACTTCCTCTCGCAAAGCTACTGGTACCATGGTACGTCCTCTGAAAAGGATGTCGTGCTCTGCTCCAAGGGAGAATCCATCAGGTGCCCGTCCCGAGGATATCTGTGCACGCCGTGTCTCACAGTCAGCGTCCTCACGCTGTGCCTCCCTGACTCGCTGTAGTAGTGGAGGAGTGACTGTGAGAGACTGAAGGAAGGCTGCTCCATCTCTATCCACAAAGGATATCTGCAAAGAGGCTAGCTGCTCCGTCACCTCCTCAAGTAGCTGAATGCCCGTCCTCCTGCTAAGGGCATCGGCTACTACGTTCCCCTTCCCAGGAGTATAGACTATCTCAAAGTCATAGTCCTGGAGGAACTCGAGCCATCGCCGCTGTCTCAGGTTCAGGTCCTTCTGAGAGAAGATATACCTGAGACTCTGATGATCGGAAAAGACTGTAAAGCGCTCGCCCATCATGTAGTGTCGCCATGTCTTCAGAGCGAAGATCACTGCTGCTAACTCCAGGTCATGGGTAGCGTAGTTCTGCTCATGCGGCCTCAACTGACGTGATCCATAGGCGATCACTGCCCGCTCTTGAATCAGAACACATCCGAGTCCGGTCCCTGATGCATCGCAGTAAACTACGTACCCTACTCCCTCCTCAGGCAACCTCAAGATAGGTGCGCAGGTCAATCTCTTTCTCAGCTCCTGGAAGCTCTGCAGACATCTGTCTGACCATACGAAGGGTTTACCCTTCTTCGTCAAAGCTGTGAGTGATGCCGAAACTCTAGAGAAGTCTGGAACGAATCTTCGATAGTATCCAGCTAGTTCCAAGAAACTCCGAACCTCAGTCACGCTCCTGGGTGGCTCCCATGCTAACACGGCCTCAATCTTCGCGTGATCCACTGCAACTCCCACCTCAGAGATAACGTGTCCCAAGAAGTGGACCTCACGTATCCAGAACTGGCACTTCGAGAGCTTACCATAAATATGGTGCTCTCGGAGTGTGTCTAGTACAACTCGCAAGTGATAGGCGTGCTCCTCCTCTGTCGTAGAGTAAATCAGAATGTCGTCGATGAAGACCACGACAAACCGATCGAGGTATGGCTGAAACATCCTGTTCATGAGAGCCATGAACACTTCTGGAGAATTGGTTACACTGAAAGGCATAACCAAGAACTTATAGTGGCCATACCGACATCTGAAGGCCGTCTTCTGCACATCCTCGTCTCTGACTCTGAGCTGATGGTAGCCTGACCTGAGGTCTATCTTCGAGAACCACCGTGCTCCCTTGAGCTGATCGAAGAGGTCGTCAATCCTCGGTAGCGGATACTTATTCCTCACTGTCACCTGGTTCAGGCGATGATAGTCAACACAAAGTCGCAAGCTCCCGTCTGCCTTCTTTGCAACAATATCGGGGAAGCCCAGGTTGAAACACTGGGTCGGATGAACCCCTTGCCATGCAAGTCCTCCAACTGTACCCGTAGCTCTTGAAGCTCGGAGGGGGCCATCCGATATGCTGGAGTGGATATCGGGGCTGTCCCGGGGTACAAGTCAATATAAAAGTCTACCTCTCTGTGAGGAGGTAGCCCTGGAACGTCGTCAGGAAAAACGTCCGCAAACTGATCCACCACTGCAGGAAACCCAGGACTCCGTTCGTCAACTGCTCCAAGGATAAGGCTAGCTAACTGATTAGTAATGGGCTATCCTCTCCTCCGCGGAAGTCCATACTGTGCTGCTAAGGCTCCCTTCTCACCGGTGAAGGTGAACCTGCTCCCGTCGGTGCGTACACAACGCACCTTGCGCCTAAAACAGTCAATCTGTGCATGGACCGTAGATAGCCAATCCATGCCCAAGATGACGTCGTAAGGCCTCGACGCTGCTACAAGAAGATCCCAGCAGAAGCTCTCGCCTCCTAGAGTAAGCTTACACTGCCGGCACCAGTGCGTTATCGTCGAGTCTACTCCCGTAGGAGTCTCTAGCCGTAAGGATCGAGCCAACGGCTCTGTCGGAATCTCCGAGCTCCGAACAAGGGCAGTGGATATGAAAGAGTGACTCGCTCCTGTGTCTATATGAACTGCAGCAAGGGTGGAGTAGACACAGATAGTACCTCGAATCATCTCGGGTGCTCCGTGGTCGTAGGCCTCTGCTGCCTGGAGCTGTGCATGTCTCTGCCCGCCAGCTCCCTGTGGTCGGGGTGGACCTCCTGGTGGTGGTGGTGGCAGAGCCTCAAAGCGTCGCCCACCACTGGCTGCTCGTCCAGCTCCTCTGCCTCATCCGCCTCCTCCCTGCGGACCGCCATGGTTGACCCTCTGCCTCTGCCTCGGTGGTCCCTCAACCGTCTGCTGCTCCTCGGCACGGCGGGTCGGGCAATCACGAGCCATGTGGCCCTGCCCGCCCCACGAGTAGCACTGTCTGCCTCTCTTAAGACTGGCTCTGCGCTGTGTGCCCCGCACTGCTGAGCCAGTGTCCCGAGGTCGTCTGCCCGAAGGTCTGGTCTGTCTGGACCCCTGAGTCATCCGTCGACTGCCTGCTGCAGATGACTCTGCCACGTGCCTCCCTACGGTGGGTCGCTGCGCTGGTGTAGACTCAGCAAGGAAGCTCTCGATCAGAAGGGCCCGCTCCAGTACTCCTGTCTGAGTCGGTACGCTGAGGGAGATCAGCGATGCCCTGATCTCGTGTCTCAAACCCTGCTTGAAGGTCCGGGCCCGGAAGAATGGGTCCCGTACCATGTCGGTCGGGTAGCGCGAGAGATCAGAAACTCTCACCGAGTACTAAGCGACCGTCATGCTGCCCTGCCGCAGCTGAAGAAGCTCCTGGATACGCACCGCACGAAGGGTGGCTGGGACGAACTCCGAGCGGAAGAGGCTCTCAAAGTCTGTCCAAAGTAGAGATGCCTCATCGTGCACCTGGAGCATCAGGCTCCACCATCGTCCTGTTGCTGCGTGTAGTAGGCTCGCAGCGAGGATCACAATGAGGTCTGATGGTGTCCTCACTAGCCTAAACACTCGAACCACTGCCTCCAGCCAGTCCTCTGCTGCCTGGGGATCCGTCCCCCCGCGAAACCTGGGTGGTCGCTGGCGCTGAAACTCATGCAGTGCGCTGAGGCGACGTGCATCGTCAGCGGCTGCTGCTGGAAGCATCGGGGGCTCGGCGGGTAGAGCTACCGCCGGTGCCACTACTGACAAAGGGCCCTGCACCGAGGCCTCGTCGCTCAGTGGGCTGTAGTCACGCTCGACTCTCGGAACCCTAGCTGGCTGCCGTCGTGGGGCCATCCTGAAAAGGAAACAGGTGCGCCACGGTCAGAACAGTATACCTGGTGAGCTGATATAAGTAATCACAAAGAAAACTTTGAAACACACACGCAATCAATGTTTTCGTGCATTAAGTCGGAAATCAGAAGTCAGGGTCCTGGTGTACGGATACGTCGGCCGCCGCACCAACAATGGACTCCCTGGACTGATAACCACACTCAATACGCTAAACATTATTGCTTCACATAGAAAATATCAGAGTTCGCAGTAGAACCGAACTCCTCTGATACCAATTTGTCACGACCCGCCCTCGGGGTCCATGCCGTGACTACCCCAAGCCCGCCGTCCATAGGCCAGGGGCTGGCGAATAGCACCAAGGCGTAAATCTCGGTAAAAAGGGAAGGCATTGCCTTTGTAAAGTAAACAATCACCACAGAGTAAGCAAGCGGAAAGTAACACTAAGCAAAAGCAGTGTACAACTGAAAGTGCGGAAAAGTAAATGGGCCAGTATACAAACCCAAACTGAAAGTAAAGTACAACTCGAAAGGGAAAACAGAAACTGAAAAGTAAAAGCCGCTACGCCGAGCTGTCCTCCGGTAATCCCACCTGAAGGGTGGGTACAGATAGCTCCACTGCTCCACGGGTCCCAGCGTCCGTTCCGAGCACGTCCCGCCCAGTGGTCCACCTCCGGGTACCGTCCCGCTCTGCAAGCCTCAGCCAAGGTCAACGCTGTCCGTCGTCTGCAACCAACACAACGTAGTGCGGGCAAAGCCTGTGAAGGGGTGAGTATAAGCTACTCAGTAGGGACCCCGAGACCCCTGGAGGTCTCTCAAATCCACAAAGGATAAACCACGAAGAAAGGTACAATCACGAAGTAACAACTGACACTTCTTAGGTATATGCCCTTACATATACCTAAGTCATCAAATTCAAATACGCTCTAACCTCCGAGCCCAAGTACAACTCAGTCCACACAGGAAAGTAAACGTATTCCACATAGGAAAGCAAAACGTAATCCACATAGGATTGCAGTACACAATCCACACAGGAAAGCAACAGGATTCAGCTCACACAGGTATACTTATTCAAAGGACGATAAAGATGATCTCTGATCCGTCTAAGACGTCAGACCCACGAAGGATCGATAGGTAACTTACCCCGCAAAGACCCACACAGGATCGGGCCCACACAGGACCTGTAGGCGCTGGTTCACACAGGACCGCTGAGCGCAAGGACCCACACAGGATCGGACCCACATAGGATCGGGCCCACACAAGACCTGTAGCACTGATCCACGTAGGATCGCTGAGTGCTATAGTCGTCATCGTCGAATCCACACAGGATCTCTGTACTGTCGTCGTCGCAGTCACAGTAGCAGTAGTAGCAGTAGTAGTCACAGTAACAGTCGCAGCCAGCACTAGGGTTCCCGCACACAACAAGCTCGTTCGGAGGGTCCGCTCCACGAGCCGAGAGGCTGATACATCAACTGTCACAAAGTCCAGATTTGATGTATCCAAAAGTTCCGTATCGTCAACAGGAACTCAACGCAACAGACGGCGCGTCGATCGGACGTCCGGTCTGAGAGTTATTGGCATTTTCGTCCCCTGGGCCCGGTTGGTTTTTAAGGCAAACCAACCCGACTGTACTCCACCTGCGTCCAAACCTCGGGTGGAGTATGCCAACAGATCCGTCTCACTAAGAGGAACACAACGCGGCTGACGACACGTCAATCGGACGTCCGTAGCTCAAGATATGAGCGTTTCCGCTCCGAGGGCCCGGTTGGTTTCGTGAACGAACCAACCCGGCCGAACTCAAAGTAATCCGAAACCTTGAGTGCGATATACCGAAACGACCGTCTCGATCCAAGGATCGCGTTCCGCAGACGGTTCGTCGATCGGAGGTCCGTGACTCATGTTATGGCCAAAAGACTGAAAATGATTCGAAACGGGGGGTCAGGGTCCGGGTCGACCCGGCCCGGCCGGTCGGTGGCGCGGCGGCGCGGCGGCCCGGCGGTGGCGCGGCGGCCCGGCGCCGCACGGAGGCAGCTCGCGGGGGGGGGGGGGGGGGGGGGGGGCGAAGCCCCCCGCTGATTGGGATGGCGGCGCGGCCTTGTGCCGCGCCCTTTGCAAGAAAACGGCCCCCACGTGGGGGCCGGCTTGAAGAAAAACCGGGGGGCTACTACCCCCCCCCCCCTTCATGGAAACCGCCCCCTCATAATGAGGGGGGTTTTGTGAGCTGGCCGGGGGATTAATTTCCCCCGGTTTAATGCCATCCGGCCGGCCAGCTGGCCGGCCGGTTTTCTCCAACGGGACCGGAAAATCCGGTCCCCTCTTCGGCTTCTGACGCCGGCGGCGCGGCCGCCGGTCTTCTAATTCCGCCGCGGCCCGGAACCGGCCGCGGTGTTCGTCGTCCGGCGCGGTGCGACGGCACCGCGTCCCTCCGCCGCACCTTGATTTTCCTCAACGCGGCGCGACGGCGTCGCGTTCTTGATGATCCTTCCATGGCGCAGCGCGACGGCGTCGTGTAAGAAGAATTGGGTGAATATCCGCGTGGTGCGACGGCACCACGCCTCCTTGATTCATCCGCAAAATTAAACACCAAGAACGAAGGAGGGGTTCGGCCGTGTTCATGCGGTCCGGCCCCCTCACGTTAAAACACAACTTAAAATCCTTCGTTAATCATACATGAACCACGAGCAAGTATAAATAATTAAACAATAATCAACAACCCCTACCTCGGGTATAGGTTCATAGATTTGACAACGTTCTGCGGAAGACAACATCGCGGAGGTCGGGCGTCGCGGTCATCGTTCGTCAAATCCGATGAAGAAGAGTTACGCCCAAAGAGATACGTCGTTGGCGAATCTACTTATGTCGACGAAGGGAGTCCGAGGAGGAAGCGGCGTTCCCTCTCGTTGACACGGAAGACGAAGAAGAGAGGAGCGACGTTCTTCGTCAGAGCTTGAGCGTTGTTCGTCAAGTTCGAAGGTTCTTCATGTTCTTTTTCAGAGTTGAAGAAGAAGAAGAAAAACTCCCAAAAGCTCTCAAGATGGCCAAAGTGTTCTAACCCAACAAAATAAAAAAAAAAGCTTATTTTATTTACAAACCTAACAAAAGAATTTCAAAGGTTTGAAATTCAAAAAGATTAACTCCAAAATTAAATAACTCAAGTCATTAAAGAGGGGTTAAGGGAGTTGGGAGAAGATGAAAGGTTGGGAGCTTCATGGGGGCCCCACCACAATTAATCCTCCCAAGGGAGGTTAAGTGGATGTGGGTCCCACTTCCAACCCCCTTTGGTAGGATTTGTCAAGTTAAAATAAAATTTGTTCTTCACATATTTTATTTAACTTAAACTAAAAACCCAAAAACTAACTTTCAACCCGCAACAAACGCAACTTCCGAAAAGGTCTTTTTAAGCGAATATTGGCGCTGCGAGTTCATCGGTGCCCTCGGATTTCAATTCCGAGCACCGGATCAAAAGTTAGGAATTCCCGCTCGTTCGTTCACTGAACGTACCCGAGCCAAACTTCGGAAAATGATTCCGGGCACTCCGGGCCTCGGAATCAGGTGCCGTCTGAAACCGCGCTCTTGTAAAATTCTAAAGAAAATTAAGAAAAAATTTCCCTTGAATTTTACGGGTCTTTACAAAAACATTTGGATGAAATTATATAACTATCCTCAATTTTTATCATAGTTTTATAATTCCTAATCAATAATTTTCTAAATATAGATCCCAGGGTTTATTCATTACTCTCGCTGATACCAAATATAACAACCTCAACCCTTTTAGCCCTGAGTCAGGGGCTAGTTTATTAAAATAACATAAGATACAAGTAATCACATCTTGATGGATCAAATAGTTTAGTAGGATTGGTAAAATAGTTACATACCTTAAATTCACATTACCTTTTAAATATAAAATATAAATATTGTCTTTTCTGAAAACACCATTATTCCCCTAAGTATATGAGGGAATATCAATGAAAAAAACACTTCATGAATTTAGTAGAAAATAAAACAAAAGGATTCAGATGAAATTACTAGTAAAGGTATGGTTAAAATAATATCTATCAAGAATTGATAATCATATTAAATATGTAAAAGTAAATAACTAAAAATAATTTATTTTAATTAATAAACTATGAATATTGTGGCATAAATAAATAATTATGAAATAAAGTCATATAAATAATAAAATGATCTTGAAACATATAAAGGATATTATAACTAATATATTAATAACATGGAAATTAATATCTAAATCATAATAAAGAAATTAATAATTCCCAACATATGAAGCTATCAAGAGATTTCATTGGATAATTTAAATCTATGGGTAAAAAATCATCTAATTTTAAAAAATAATTTTTCCCATGAGATGATTCAATACATCGAGGGGATATCTATAATTGGGTCCCTCGTATCACTTAATATTTCCAACTCATTACACATATAAAATGGGTAAATCTTAATCAATATAAAATTTTTTACTAAAAAAATATCATAGGAAATTTTAATACAAACACCAATCAAATAAATATTTTTATAAACCATCTAGAGTAATGTGGTGAATGTTAATTAAATTGTACATCATTTTTCCAATGAATAATAAACCAGCCAAATAAATAATAAAGACGATCTAAATACAATATATCCCTAGGGGATTGCATATTACAGTAATGTTTTAGGTTTTTTGATTAATATTAATACCATTAGAATTTTAATAATGCCATTTTTAGGAAAAAGAACATTTCCACTATGAAAATATTTCTATAATAAAAAAATGCTCAAAATATTTTTTGAAAATATTTTTCATTAAAAATATTCAGTTATACTTATAAATGAATCTATAAAACAATAGGAAGTTATGATAGTAGTAAATTTTCTTCATGTCATACTAGATAAAAGAAATATTCCGTTAACATTTTCACTAAAAGCCAAATGTAAATTGTTTTGAAAATAACATGATGATTATTTTAAAAAATTATATAAATATTCATAAATGAGAAAAAATACATTTAATAAATCACTTTTAAATGGATAATAATATTTTTAAATCATTCCTTAAAAACAATGATTTTGATGTAAATAGATTTTCAACCGAATAAGGAAACAATGCCAGCTTTCAATAAAGACACATTCTCAAACCTTTAAAGTAATAAATAGTGGAAAATGGGAATATTAAATTAAAATTAAATTAATAACTATACTATAAATAAATATAATAGTTTTATGATATAAATACAAAATAATTACCCCAAGGGATACCTAAATAGTAACAACACCGAATAATGATGAGATTATAAAATAACCCCTTACCACTTTTGTAATTTTTAAACCATAAAACCCTTCAGTGAAATAAAATAAAATGAAACATTAAATACCATGAAGTTAAATACATTCCTGAGATAATATTTCAAAATTATAAATATATACACCACACGATAGAATAAGTGGTGAATATGGCTTTCATCCATCGAAATGGAATGTGAGACAATAAACACTTATCTCAGGATCAACTTCATTTGTATGTTTCTAAATCTCTTATGTAATAAACATTGATTTTTTATAAGTATATTATATAATTTTTATGATATATATCATGAGATATTTTATTTACATATATATTTTTATCATCCATTTAAAGACAATTCGTTGTTAATATCACCATATCAGGTGATAATTACTCTGTTTTTCATGTATATATTAGTTCAATAATTTTTTTCCTTTTAATTTGATCATTGTTACTTAATATAATGTATTTTAAAAATGATATAAATATTATATACATTACTTATATATTTTTTAAATTATCAATTCAAGTCAAATACAAAAAATAATTTACAATACTCATGGAGATTGTGGGCAGTACGTATGCAAAAATGTTGTTTCCATTTTTCCTCAACGGAATTTAAAAAAGAAAAAAATATTAATTCAGATTAAAATAATCATTATTATTCCATATATATTATTAATTTTAATCATAAACATCATTATCACCATCCTTTAATAAAATTACAAATATTTCATGTCTCTACATAGAGGTGGTACTCCACACATACGGTCGAGTGACATTACTCTATTCCAATAGGTTAGAAGTAAAGAATTTAAATGTGATATTATATTACCTACTGAAACTTATTGGTGATAAATATAATAATTAATAATTAATTTTATACTTACTAAATTCCATGCATGCGTAAGTAAAAACTGAATCACATCACTTCACATGGTGGTAATCTTTCATACCCGCGATCAACATTATCATACCCCCACAAAAAAGAACATAAAGAGGTATATCGGGTAATATAATAAAAAATGTATAATAAATTCATAAATATAATATAAATAATATAAATATATAATTATTTGCATCCTTGAAGGTGGTTATTGAAAATGTATTAAATCAGTTCGCAAGGCAGTAGTCAACTATACACATGATCGAAAGTTTCATTTCCTATTTAAAGAATGTGGATATGGATCTAGGTAATGGATTTAATATAAAAATTTGTAATTATAAATGAGATAATTGTAATGTTATATTACCATTATTTAATTATATTTCAAGGGGTGGTAGAATAAATGAGAAATTCACATGCTAATGAATTGGACCACATCTTTAGAATGCCTCATTAGTTTTGTACCTAATTCCCTCATAGAAGAGATTATTAATCAAAATAATTCATTTCTGATGTGTTAAGGGAAGTATTTATGGTATTTTTGATTAAAAGATCAAAACCAATGGTTTTCGGTACTGTGAATTGGGATGGAGAGGTGGTGTCCTTTTATATATGGGGGAGAGGACACCCAATTGATTTTCTAAAAGATAAAGTGATACCCACGTTTTTATCATCCCATAGCCTCCGCAATGAGTCATTACAGAACCTTGTTGGTGAAACATTTTAAATATATCAATAATATGGTTTTTTATATGTTTTATTTAATTTTTATCCCCTATCTTATTAGTTTAACACCCCTAAAAACCTATTTTTACCTTAACAATAGTAATTGTGTATTTGTATATTTAATATTCATTAAATTTAAAAAAATTAACTAATTAAATAATATATATTATTATTATTAGAAATATGGAACCCATTTTTATAAATTTAATTCATAGAAGTTGAATAATTTAATTTAAAATTAAATAACAGAAGCAATAAAAGTGGATTTTTCCAAAGAGAAAACTATCATAAATATAGAATGTTCTATCATGAAAATTCAATAGAAAATTTCATAAAAAGAAATAATTTACTTAAATATTTATATAATAAACTCATTATTCTTAAATAACAATTTAATATATAATTTATATTTGTAAATAATTAAACCGAAAATGAAATTTTCAATAAAAATCTATATTAAGAACGATTCATTAAAAAATATAGATTTTCAAATAATTATCCAAAATTAACTTAAAGATGATTATTACACACATATTAAAAAAATTATGTTTATTATGTAACAAAATCATTCTTAAATTGTTAAAAGCTAATTTCTAAATTTTGTGTCTAAAGCACAAATGATCCGCCTTTTAGAAAAAATATGTATTTCAGAAACAAGAAATTCTTTCTCTTTCGAAAGGTTCATCTTTTATTTGTAACCAATATATGAACATTGAATTTATTTTAAAAATTATAAATCTATAAAATTTTCATAATTTAGTTATTTCTATTTATACCCCCAACTTAATGGATACATTATAATTGTCATGTTTATCTAATATTATTTTAAAAGATTATCATGTTTTGTTTAAAATTGGCATTGCATGAATCACAGTATTGCAACGAGATTGAATTCAAATAAATCTCTCTATAAATATAAATGTTTTATATTGTATTATAATCTCTTTTTTGTTTCATACAAGATATCAAACATGTTGTTCCTCCTTTAATATGGCGAGGTGTTATAATGAAGCCATATAACAACAACAAATAATTAAATTGGAAATGTAATCTCACTATTAGGAATAGAAAAACATAATATTATAATAGTATAATCACCAATTTAAGTTTATAAAAATAACTAGGTATCTTATAAAATGAAAATATCACAAATTTGGTTTTCCATACTCATCAAAATCATTCAATTATTTAAAATAATACCTTTGGGGATGTTCTCCCAGCCTAACCCATTTGGTTTTAACATATCATAAATTCAATTAATATTGATCCTCTAGGAATTCTCTCACTGTCTAACCCATTTGTCCCCATGTCACACTTAACATTTACAAATGACCACCTAGGAAGCTCTCACTATCAATAACCTAGGTTCCAACATTAATTTAATTACAAAACCGTGGGTATCTCTCTTGGTCTAACACCTCTAGTCTATAACCACCTAGAAGCTGTCACAATTAATGCCTTGGGTCCAACATAACAACAATTCATACATAAATGATCCTACCTTAGGAAGATATCACAATCAAATTCCCCTTGGTCAAACATTTAGAATGGTAATCAAATGCATCTCATAGAATCATTATTTATATCCTAACAACATAAGTCATGGAATAAAAGCAAGCCTAACATAAATTCTAGACCAAACAACCTTAATCTATCAAACGAGAGAAAAACACCCATAATCAAGGTATAAATATTTATGCATATGTAATAACCATTTCTCAATCAAATAAACCATATTAGGTATTAAATAGGGCTAAATTCCAAAACACGCAATACCCTAAACATTGGTATTTTGCACATCAATCATATATAATCCAAATAAACCCAACGAAAGGAACGAACCACCTACCTCGATGTCGTAAGATCAACACTCTTGAACATTGGCCCTTGAATTGACCTAGAATGACATATATCTACAAAAAGAGTAAAAATGATCATCCTTGAATAACTAATGAGAGGAGAGTAATTAGGAACAGAGGCTCTAGGGAAAGGGAGAAATCACCAGTGGGTATCCAATACACCCAAATGCATCTCAAATGAAGGTCTGATTGAAGAATGGGAGGATCTAATAGTTTTACATCCATTCAACTCTCTCCTATATGAAATACAGGGTGAAGAAGGGTCTTTGTGATGTGATATGAAGCCGCACTCTATTATATAAAATAAAAAGAAAAATACACAACAAGTTTAATAAAGGTACAGTCCATGAATTGGCCTCTACTGGACCCCTCTTTACGGGGTCTACCAGGTCACATACATGTCCATGTACTTGACTGGTACCTCGCCAGTGCACTTCTATACATGGAAACTGGGTACACATTGTGTACTCCAAATTATAGGCATGTACTTAGAAAATTTCCATTTATTCTTTATTCCTCAAAACAACCCTAAATCAAGATCCATACCTAAAATGATGATCTGAGTTCTTACAGGTCCTGATGTAATGGTTATCAATTTACTTTGTAATGTCTCTATCTAATTATACATTGATTGATAAAGGTAAATAAATATCATTTAAGGGTAATTTGTAGCCTAAACTACATAAATAGGGTAACCATGTGTAGAGAAAATTTAAACAGTTCGTTGTATAAATGTATGATTATGCATTGTATAATGGACTGTTGAGCTATGTAATGGTTATAGAAGTTCTATATAATGATATGATGATATTTCCAAGACATATATAAGGTAAAATGGTTCCATTGTGAAAATTAATTAGAGTAAGTGTGTATTAGATTGATAGTGTCTATAATGAGACCTTTTCAAATTATGTATATCAACATTAATGGGTTCAACACATTGAAATATAAAGAATATAATGTGATAATGGAATAAATTTGATTTCAGTATCATTTTGTGGAGAATCTAAGCATGTGAAATTATTCATATGGGAATAATTTAATTAGTCCCATGAATTCTAGGTAATACATGTTATGGAGATGGAAAAAACCCATAAAAACACAAAACAATATAATACTAAAAAACATGTTTCATAGGGTTTTCAATATTCACCATGCATTACATATTCCATTCACAAACATATATTTAGGTAATATTGAGTGAAAATCTAAAATATAACATTTATAATTTAATAATAAAATAATTTTAGTAGTGTAATATTTTCATAAAATAATGAAATAATTTATGATATTTGTTCACCTATTTCAATCAACCAATTGAGGTTGATACTTCATCAGACGATAAGGAAGAATTTTTTTTACTTGTATTGTGATTAACATATGAAGACATAATCATCTACGAAATACTAGAATAACTTATTAATGGAAAACATACCTGATTACAATCAAAAAATAATCATCAACAGTACACAACAAATTTATTTGATCCAAAATTATTTGGATGAGTACTATTATATATTCTAGAAATAGGGAATTGGTTTAGTATATATTAATATCAAAGGATAAAAACAAAGAAGAATATGTATCTTGTGACTATGGTGTCTAACCAATTAATGAGGAGGCTCTTTGATGGGGTGTATAACCTGCTGGGGAGAAAATAAGATATTTGGGGTGTCAAACCAACTAAGGTAGTAGTGTTGGGTTTCTAGGTGTATAATAAAGATCAACTAGAGGATCAATTACTGTATTGTTATAACTAATTTCATCATAATATTTTGTAATTGGTATTAAGATTATAGTGTAGAATCCATGTTGGGGAGTCTAACAAACATTTTAATAAGTTAGTATTTGTATATAACCATCGAAATATTGTGTGTTGTGCTATGTCTCTCATTGTTTCTTCATATGATGTAGTTCTCTGAAATGTGATTGAGTGGATCAAAAAATTTACTAACTATAAAATGCTGAATTTGAAGGAAAATAATTCATAAAAATAAACCAGTGATTCACCCCCTATTGTGGTCAATCAAAACTGGGGTACTACAATTGGTATCTGAGGTGGAAACCTCTATAGATCATAGTTTTTTGAAACTTTAATCAGAGAAGTATCTCAAAGAAATAATAACCCTTATTTCAAGAAATTTTAAAAAAGGAAATATGAAAAAGGAAATAATAAATACCAAATTAGTGGCATTATAACGGTAATACCACCCAAGGAATATATTTCCTCAAGTAAAATATGATGAGTAGAAAGGAAAAGTGATTCCTCTTTTTCATATAACCAATATAGAGAATAAATCTATATACTTTTTTATTAGAAGAATAATATGTATAATTCATCCTAAATGTTGTGTTCTCTAGTTAAGTAAATATACTAACTTAGTTTTCTCTCTAATTCAAGAACTCTTCCACATAAAACATGCGTAATTTCAAACTATCTTTGATATCTAAAAAATATATTTTTTCCTTTTGATGAAGAGTAAACAATATCAAGTTTTCATTCAATGTAATAATCATGTAATTAAAAAGAATACTAATAAAAAAGAATTTATGTTGTTTAATATTTTATGGTAAACAATATTTCTTTAGAAAAGAATATTAACAAGATAATAAGAGGCCTATAATCTAAGTACGAATAAAATGGGAATAATTATAAGTGATAAATATGATATTATTGAATATATTTCCCAATATATTTAAGATAATGTTTTCAATGAGATGAATTTGAAGGCTAGAATCATTCCTCTAAAAACCCAACCTGATTAATGCAGAAAATTAGGTATAGATACTACTTAAAATATTAATGTAATAGTAACTATTTTTAAATGGAAAGATGTGTAAATAATATAATATGATGAGAGGATTAAAACCCAAAATAAAAGATAAAGATTCTTCTAAAATATATATGATGTTTTCTAGAAACAAAAAATAATCCGGATAAGAAATATAAAAGTAAAGATTATGTACATAAAAAATATGTTATTGTAGTTTTAAAAAAGCTAGAATAACCAAATCCTAATTATATTGGATTATTTGGGAAGATCATTTATATATGTTTCAAAAAAGATAAGCCCAAATGTCTTATTAGAACACAATGAGTTCCAATATATCAATCTAGGAGAGGCCAAATGAAGTATTACTCTTATGGTATTTTTTTATTTGGTATAAATGTGGTCATATGGATAGGTATTGGAATTGTTGGAATACATGGAAAGTTAATGAATCCAAAACATTACTCTACTCTTATGAAATATAAATATATTTATTACCATCGAGAACATTAAATACAGATAGGAAATAGGTTCAATGTTATAGAGGATTAAAATGATTCTCAATAGAGTATGTATCATGCCTGAAAATTTTGGCACTCACGACAAATATGTTGGATGAAAAGAAGAAAAATCTGAAAGAAAAGACCAATTTTTTTTCTAGGTATGATGGAGGTGGAAGAAAATATGAATTGGAATTTACCAATGAAGATGTATTTCAATATAATTTTTTTTATTTAGGAATTAGTTTTACCAATGTGGTCCCATAGAAAAAACTACATTGTAAAAGGAGGAAAGAGATAAAAATTATTTTCCTAAACAAAAGAAAGTGTATTATGAAAATTTGTTAAACCCTAAAAAGAAGTAAAAAAAGAAATTATTCCAATCAATGGAACCATTAAAAAAGACAATGACTTGTGAGAATGCTGTAGTAATGTTAAACATGCTCCACACAACTATAAGAATATTATACCTAAACAGTGGTGGATATTATAAAATTGAGTAAATTACATATAATTGAAAATTCCCAAATGAATAAAATAGAAATATATTTTTCATAAATTAGAAATAAAAAAATAATAAATAATGAGTTGTTTGGAATGAGTGGAAACTCTAGGACTCAGATTTTCTTCTATTAAATCCATTGGTTACTCAGTATTACTAGTTTTTTTATTTTTTTATCTAACATACAATGAAATAAAGAATAGTTTTTTTACTTATAGATGATATATATAGATTTTATTTCATTGATTATTATAATAATCAATAAATTGAAAATTTGATTGCATCCCTCTAGGGGATGAAAATAGTGAAAGAATGTTACCGATAATTTTTTCATACGATTGTGTATTTTTTCGATCTCCATGAATTAATGGAGTTTTAGGTAAGCCAATCACAATATCATCCATTTATATTAATTTTATTTATTAGTGGGGATTTGTGTTTTGATGAGAAGTTGATAAAAATTGGGACATATTATAATCCAACACCTAAATATTCTGATGTGATTTTTATTGTGTGAGAATGATCATATATTCATTATCCTAAGATCCCATATCATAATAGTTAACAGTTTAATAGAATTATTTCACATGAATGGTAACTTATAGACATCTTATAGAACCATGAACAAATATATCTTATTTTATACATCGGGAATGATTATATAAACTATGAGTTTAATAGATAAATTATCTTTTCTAAAAGAAAAACATGATATCTTCCCTCTTTCAGAAGTATTAAAAAAAGAATCATTAATGGGAGGATAAACTACTTCAGTAAAATTGATCATAAGGGAATTTAACACTTATAATTTTTATTTGGTTGTTAATAAGGTTGGAATAAAGTTAAACTATATATTTATTTTTTAATTATGAGGAGATATTGAAAAAACTACAATGTGGGGAATTGTTGATCCCCGATGAAATGAATTGTATTTGTTTTCAAAAAACATCAATGTATATTGTAGATTATATGAATAGAAGTGGATGTGCTTGTGAAGAATCATGGATAGTACATATTAAAAATATTTATACTAATTATATTTTAACCAGTCTTAAAGGAAAATTACATGTTCAAATTACACTGAACTAGAGTTCACATTGTTAGAAACATTTAAATAAGTGATGAGTTAAGGAAGGGAATACATGATATTATTTATTTTATCGGATAATAAATAAAGAAAGGAGTTTGAGGAGGGGTTGGTATTATATTAAATATATATAATTAACCAAATTATCTATTTATAGCGGGCCTCAATTAATTTTTTTTACAACCATGCATTCAAATTGGGCCAGTGTGATCTACCACACTGTGGGATAAATCATAACCACAAGGGAGTGATAGCCCGAGTAGCTCACATTACAACAAGAGTGTGACATATTGAAAATCTATGAAGCTAATAAAATAGAGGCACATAGGTGTGTATGGGTGAGAACATGTATTTTTAAAGGCGAGCCTATACAAGGAGTTCCATTATTTGGAATCTCATATATGTGGCGTGGTTATAGGAGTAGACCTAGGGTTTTTGCATTTAGATTATGAAGGAATGAGGATTGTTATTAATGTGAATTCAATAGAAGAAAAATTTGAGGTGGAATATCAAAAAAATCTGACAACTATTCATATTTTATAAACTAATTCAAGAAAACAAATGTCACATGATGATACTAAAACTAGGTATTTGATAAACTATAAATATTTTCATCTAGCATTATATAACCCAATTGGAAGTGTAAGGGTACATTATGATTTAAAATTATTTTAAAAAAAGAAAGTCATTGTGTAATGGTACTTAGGTTTTGGCATAATTATTATCAATTCACTAACTAAAGGTATTCAGGTAACATGATAATGGTAATAATGTTGCAATGTAATGGTAAACAGATGTGAAATGTCACAAGCTACTTTCATAGGTTTAATTTAAAACTTACACCTCTTATATAGGGGATTCAAGGAGAAATGTAAAGGTATACAATTCTACATGCATCTACAATCTTAAATACAATATAATGGTAATATTACTTATGTAACGTTATGATAAGAACTTCATATAGGTAAACCAGGATTTTTAGAAATTCTGTAATAGTAACAAATACCTTCGTAAAGGTGAGTCTATGTAAGAGTACATTAGATCAACCCTTTGAGTCTTGAGCCACTTATGAATCAAAAATATTGACATTTATGAGTTTTACCATTTAAAATATAATGAAAATAATGTGATAATAGCATTCATGTATGTTCAGTATCCTCATTAGGATAATCTGATCACTATGGCAGAGATATCATCATTTTTTCAACTCATAATAAGGAAACCCACTATCAAATATTATTATGTTGGTATCCACTGTGATATTAAAATAATTATATAGGATATATTTTTTGAGATTGTAATTATATGTATGGACAATGTTGTGGTAGTGATAATTACATATAAATTCTATGGGATTTATGAGCCTTTATTTGTTACAACCATTTGACTAGTGCTCTCATTTCCAAGATAGAAAGAGCTCATCTCTACACATTGTTTATACATACTACAGAAGGCCCCAATTTTCTTCATTCATGTAAAGGATATAGTTTCATCAATAATCTTATGTGACAATGTTTTAAGATATTGGTATTCAATGTACAATATTACACAACGATTAAACATGATTTCATGTAACATTTCAATATTTCTTAAATAGGAAGATTCACACAACTGTTTATTATTGTATGAAGAAGTAGATCTATAAACTAACTTGTGTGAATGAATAAGTAGTCTGAATTGATGTTTGATATCGTACATGTGTACCCTTACATGAATATATTAAGATAGTATAGATAACCCTTATGTAAAGGATTTGAACATGAAATAATATATGAGACCTCAATTGGTCACTTATGTGTTCTATCTTATGAACAGAAAGAAACCAAAATCTATGTGTGCCAATTTTATACGCATTGCATTATGAATATGGTGATAATTTACTATGTCCTAAGGATGTGATATTTTAAATTGAATAAGAAGATAATTAACTAAATCAAATAACATAACATAATAATATAAATAAATAAATTGTGCCTGGGATTTCAATATATACATTTTATCACATCCTAAATACATATATTTTCAATGAGGTAATCTTGAGTTAACAACTGAAATAAGACAGTGATAATTCAAGAAGAGAATAATTTGTGTAGTGAAATATTTTTATTGTAATAAGTTACAAATAATTAAATTAAATTAATCTCTAAAACACACTTGATTGAGGCTGAGACATCATTTAACATGAAGAAATAATTATTGTTTAAGTATTTTGATTGACTACGGAAGAGCTAGTCATAAACTAAATATTAAAATAACTTGAGAAAGGAAAATAGACATTATTACCAGCTTCATAGGTTTTTATAATTTACACTTAATGTATAATTGATCTAGTATTTTGTATAAAAGGATTAGTATACATTGGTGTTGGAGTGACCCTGAGTAGAAGGAACTTCTTTCATAGGATCAAAACCAAGAATAAGAACAATGATCATGTGAGTTTGGGTTATGATCAATTACTAATGAGGTTCATGGATTGGGTGTATAAGTATTCGAGTATATGATATTTACTTTGGGGGGTATAACCAACTTAGGAACAATATTTGGATTACTACGGGTATAATCAAGATCAAATGAAGGATTTACTATTAGGGTGTATAACTAATTTTTCCTAAATAATGGTAATTGATAATAAAGTTAAAATAGAAAATCCATGTTCGGTGGGGGGGGGGGGGTTATCATATCTTTAAATGAGTATGTAATTTCATCATTCCTTGAAATACCATGTGTAGTTCTATATTTTATTATTTTTCTTTATGAGGTAAAATTATAATATATAATTAAGTGTAGTAAAAATTAAAACTGGTTCAATAGGATATTTTAAAATACAAAAATTCATAGAAATTAAACCAAAAATTAACCCCCAACCATTCTCAGTTGTTAATCTATCCTGGGGTTATATTGTTATTTAATGAATATAAAGACTTAAAGAAAACATTGAAATTTATTACATGATTTATCTACCATCTATATTCAATAATATTCAAATAGTTATCAATTGAATTCATTTGATAAAATATTTCATAATCCCATCACATTAAATCAGATACAATGTTGTTGAGATGTAAGTAAATGAATTCAATAAGTGGAAATAATTTTATATAAATTTTTGGAGTGAAATCATTCTACATAAAAAGGTTATTCCTCCAGTGTATATAATATATAATCAGAGAAATCAACATGATGAATCCATATAAGGGGTGGATGAGAAGAAAGATCAAGGGGTATGTTTAATTCTTTATGAGGATTATTAAATATTATTAGGTAAGCAGATATAGGTCAGGAAGAAACTTAAATATCCCTAATTTTATATTTCAATGAGTTATTTAATTTATCATTCCATAAGTGTTAATATAATGTCTATTTATTTTTAACAGGGATTAGAGAAAATTATTGAAGATTATGATGAATGGGTGATGGTTTTTGGAAGTGAACTAGAAATTGGTATCTGTTATATTAGTATTAAGGGCATTGTAGTGATAAGTGTTTTAATAGACTGTTTAGTGAAAATCCGTTGGTAATTGGTTAGTTTTTACCAGATTCCTTCTATATTTCTATGTTGTTTTTAAGAAGAGGAGATTTTATCCATTATACTAAAATTTTTACCACTAGAACCATTCTATTTGGGATTTTGGAGTTAATTCTATTTTATACCTCAGTGACCTCCCATATCTTCATCCATGTCCATATCTCATAGGATCATAAACAAATCCACACCTAGAGTTGATTCTATGGAGTTTTGAAACACTTATTTGGAAAGATTTACGTAGGGGAAACATTATTCTATAATATTTCACCCACTTTATACATTAATATATAATCCCAAATTCTTCTAACTATCTAGGTACTTTCAGTTATCATTTCCATTTCATAATTACACTACAATGAGAAAGAAAATTCATACTTTTGGAACTCTTAATGTAAATAAACTACCTCATTCTTTTTATTTTAATTTTCTATTAGGTAATCAATATAAATTTCATTTTTATCAAATATAGTATTGCATAATAATTTTGATTGTGGTTTTCTTTTTTCATTTGACTTTGAATGTGGGTTCAACCTTTATATTGGTAGGTGCAACCTCCTCACCTCTAAAATTACTGTGGTAGGAATGAAAATAGTAACATGAGGTAGTGGAATCCTAATCCATAATGATTCCTCCCACTAATTTTTTTTTTCATAATCCATGTTTTGACATGGTTAACACATAAATTGAATAAGGGTTCCTTATTTGGTAATTATTCCATATAATATATATTTCATTCATTATGAATTTATTAATTAAATAATTTTTTATTAATTATTTGATATATTTTCATTCATTAGGGTGGTAATGAATAAGAATGTTATATAAGTGTTACCACCACATTATTTCAATATTATGGATTTGGTGTATTTATGGAAAAATATAGTTTTATTAGTGTACTACTTTAACACCCATATATTTTAATATGTGAACATAAAATTAAACAGAATATATGAAAAAAAAAGATTATAAAAAAATGTAACTCCCATAGACGTTGTAATATATTTATTTTTAAATAAGTTTAATCTCTCTGATATATTTTGATGCATTCAACATTGTGTTTCCAAATGAAATAATAAATTATTATAGTGTTATTTAAATATAACCTTTTTAACCTAGCTATTAGGTTTTTTGGTATGATTGTGACTAAAAAAATTATAAAAAATATATTGTATACAAATTTAATTAAATAATTCAATGGTATTCAATTGATTATAAATAAAATTATAACCATTTGAATAAAAAATAAATTTTTTCTGAAAACTATATTTTTCTAAAATTCTGTATAATAATTATTTTCAAATATAATTTAAAATAAATTATGATAACTATAGAAATTTTATTTGACAAAATAATATTCATTTTTGAAATATAAATTCTCAAAATTTCCTTCGGTGAATTTTAGGGATATGTTAAAAAAGATTAATTTTTAAGGGATATTGACAAATAATATATTTATATGAAAATAAATTTTTATTTAAATTGTTTATGAGGTTGAATTATATTTTAAATTGATTTCAATATAAAATTAGTTTAATTTTATTTAAATTCAACTAATGAAAGGCATTCGATTCACTTTCATATTCAATTTTAAAATAAAAACATGTTAATATTTTGGATGTTTTTCTTTGGAAAAGAATTTTATTCCACACATCGGTGGATTTAATTTTAAATAGAATTATAATACTTTTGTGGATTGAATTTAGAAAAACAGATTCTAAATTATTAATCATGGTAATATATATTTTCTATTTAAAGATAACATAATTTCTTTTCCTTAATTAATATTGAAAATAGTAAAATTAATTACTAAGGATGAAGAAAAAAATGGGGTTACTAGGGGTTAGATTATGATCTTAAGGGTTAAATATGAAATAAAACTTGTAAAAAATAATTTATTTTCCATATTTCAATGTTATAAATTCATTTATCTGATAAGGAAAAAATTTTAGGCTTGTTCAATGATAAAAACATGGCTCTCGCATTATATTTTAGAAATTCCATGTTCGTCCTCTCCACAACATATAAAAGCCCACAAACTCACCTCCCATTTACACACTTAAGAAACAATTTGGTTCAAACCATACCTTTAGAAATATCTTCCTTACATCAATACTCACATTCAAGTGGGGTTATTTTGATTATTATTTTCTTCTTAGAAATATTTTTGTACAAAACCTAAACATTCTCTCTGAATAACAGGTAAAATTATTAAACTTGTGTATTTAATTTATTTCTAGTTAAATGTCAAAAAATATCATATTAATCATTGATAAACAACCATATCCTGAGTGATTATGAGCCTGTAAGGGGATCTCAGCATTATTCTCCCCTCGTCGTCGCCTCCTTCGCCTAGGGTTGGTGTGGTGCCTCTTTCCTAATGCACGATGGGTTTTGGGGCGGTGGATCCTCGGTTGTGATGGCGTCGGGCTTCGTGGACTCGGTCTTCTCAAAATTTTGCACCACTACTTGCCTCACCTCTCCCAATTCTTTCTTCACCGGATTGGGTTTCTCAAGGCGGTGCCGTGCCGGTTCGCGGCCAAGTTCCAGCTTTAGCGGCCTGAGAGTACCCCCCCCCCCCAGCTTCCTTGTCTGTGTTGGTTGAGTCGTTGTGTTTCTCCATGTGCGACTGGGATGGCGGCGACGGGTTATGGTTGCAGTAGGTCCTTCGTTCGATGTGTTGGTGATGTTTTTCATTTTTCTGTTATCTTGAAGTCAATTTTGGTTTGGGGTGTGGCTGGATTTGTGTGTCGTCTTTGATTCGTGTTTTGGATAAAGTTTTGATTCTGTTTGGATGTATGTTCTTTGGCTATTACTTCGCTTCTGGATTTTGGTTGTTTTGGATTTGGATTTGGATTGGCTAGTGGCCGTTTGATACTGGAATTTGGGGTTTATGATCTTTTTTTCTGGTTGTTTTTCTTCTTTGTTGTTCTGCTGGTATTCGGTTGATTGGTTGTGCAGTTTGCATTGATCAATGAATGTGATGCAGTGTGGTGCTTGGATAAAGGTTTTATTAATCTGTGAAATGATGTTGTTGTGATGGATTTGATGTTATTGTGGTGTTCGAAGTGTGAGGGGATATAAGTAATAGATTTCTTCTAGATTTTAGATGCTTCTTCTAGACTTTCTACTAGGAATTTCTCCAGAAGAGGATTAGAGCATGTGCTTTCACCATGCATGACCTTTCAAATTTCGTCGTTTGAGAGGGTATGGCTCTGCCATCGGTACTGGGCACGTGCATTTGTACGAGATAGCTTGCTCAAATATCATGAATTGGTAGAGGTTTTACATATTGATGATGATGCTGGGGAGGGGTATTACTTAATAGTTTTTTCTTGGGTATTGACATTCATTTTACATTTATGGTTGTATGTTCGTGAAGTCATGTAAGGTTTTCCCTCTTTCTTCTTTTAAAGGGAATTATCCAAAATCAATAAAAATTTAAGCCTTCTGTCTATTCAGTCAATCATTGATAATATAATGATACCAGTGTACCCTATTCACTAATACATTATTTATTTAATTTAATAACTCAAAACCATCTCCACTTCTATAAAATTGTAAATTAAACAATCATTCAATTGAACGATAGATTTCAACCTCACAAACTGATGTAATTGATTCTCCCTAACCACATTTCATGGTTGGATATAATGATATATTTAACTAATTTATGAAATATTTAATATACCATTAATCTATTTGAATTATTATATTACAAATACCTTCTTACATTATATTCAGCGGGGAATACAACAATTTCGCTTCTGTCCATAGCACACTACCGCCTCAAGAAGCAATGCCATTCGTTTTTCACTTACGCGTTAAATGTAACGCATTAAGGATAAAATTAATTAATATATTATATTTTTATTAATTAAAAATAGTTATAAAAATATAATATCACATATAAACTCTTACCTTCAAATCTGTTGGAAATCAATAACATTTCTCATAAGTATATGTGGACTACTACCACCACGTAGCGATGTGAAGTATTTTTCAATTAGTTTTTACATGTATGATAATAGAGATGTATATAATTTATATAAATTATATATGTTAAATAATAATGATTCTATAAATTTTTATTAACATTTATGTTCCTTTCATTCCATTTGTTAAGAACATTGTAAATAGTGTTCTGGCATACAAATGACTAACCATCTCTATGAACGGTGTAATCCATTTTGTTTATATTATTTTTATATTATATTATAATTTATTATAAAATTAATATATATTATATTTAAAACATGGTTGTTATTTTGGATATTATTGAACCATAATCAATGTAAATGGACCAACATTTTTGAAATAAAACATACAAAAAAACCATGTAATTATCCCTAGAAACAATAATTTTAACAAAAAAATGCTAATAAATAGTTGATATAGAATGAAACAAATCATATGTTCTATAGAATATATTTTTATGGTACTAAAATCTATTTTTAATAATCATATATTTATTATTTTGGATTCTTGAACTTGCTTGAAGGAAAACATACCTGGGGTAAGGGTTTTTTCCTCTAACTTTTACTTCCTTGATACATATTCAATATTCAACACTTATTCCTTTATATGGTGTATATAATTCCCATTTCTATATTTTATATAATGAATATATTTCTCTTCGTGGTACTTAATGTTCCATTTTATGTTTTTTATTTTATAGAGCTTATAATTAAATAGTCACAAAAGTGCTAAGAGATTTAAGTTATAATTTCATTTTAATTGGCATTGTTTATACATGAATTTCCATATATGAAATTTTTAGATCATTTATTAATAAAAAATATTTATTTTATTATCATATTTTTATTCATGAATTTTCAAGTAATAGTACAATATTCCTCTCATTAGTTCAAAAAATGATTGAGAAAACGTTTTTATTAAAATCTAACTCGAATTCTATCTTCGGCCACAAATCATTTTTCTTTGAAAATATTATTTTCTAAAAATGTATTCAAAAAGTGATTGTAAAATTATCAATGTTATTTTTAATGAAATTTGTAACCATGTTTAAATTTTTACGACAATAGTTTTATAGGAAAATTTATGTTTCGTTCCAAATAATTGTTGTTTGGAATTTAGAAATAATGTGATAGGAATCTTTATTTTATCATGTATGAAATTTTTGGAATTTACATCCATCATGAACAAAAATTGTTTTATATCCTTCTTCAAAATTTCTATATTTTATTTTAAAAAAAATATTTTCATATTTTTTTGTAATCTTTTAGTTTTTAAAGGTTATTTTCAATCTGAAAGGGTTATTTTTCACAATAATTATTTAATGAATGTTTTATAATATTTAAATTCATAAATGATATGAAAACAATATTTTACATATGGTCCACTAGGGATAATTTATATTGATATAATCCATAATATTTCTCTAAAAGGGTTACCATAAATTTACCTATGGAGGAAACATTTTATTACCATTCACCATATTAATTTAGATTGTTTATTATTATGTTTATTAATTATGCTAGGTATTTACATTTCGTACAATAACTTTTAAATATGAATATTTATGTTGAATATGAATCTCCAATTTATTATAAGGAAATAATTAGACCTATTAATTGACGAGTGGAGATAAGAATTACATATCCTCTTGATAATTTAGTATTCCTCACGAGACAAATGAGTTTTCAAAATTAAAAGTGTCTTTACTTATAGATTTAAATTGTCTTCTGAAAGGTATTGATATTGTGTTTTAAATGTCCATAATTATGTATTATTTATTTATGGGATCTATTATTGATTTCCATGTGATTATTCTATTAGTTAGAATATTTATAGATAAATTTCATGTTCATGTGATTAGGAACATGTATTTATTTGATCAATTATTATTTATACCAAATTATACTCATGGTATTGTTTAAATTTAATGTGTTTCTATTATATCACTTTCTATATTGATTATTATTTTTTATTATTGATACCCTCAAATTTATTATTACCCATATTGAGAATCTGAGCTCACCCCTTTCTTATTTTTTATTTACTCATGATACCAGGAAGTGTTTTTTTGATTGATATGAAGGGATATACTAACATGAAATAAGGAATTCCCAATTATAACACATCGTGGATTTTATATTTTAAATTGTAGTGTAAATTTCAAGTATCAATAATGATTACCTAGACTAATAAACTATCCATCCATTCATCATGTGATTCTTTATATCTTCTGCCAAAGTAAAAAAATTAACTACTAAATTTATGATACTATGTTTGGGTTCATTAGAGTTATAATTAGTAAAATTTCAGTAAACACCATGAGAACTATATTTAAGAACATTTTTATTAATGAACATTAACCCATCGTATACATTATGTGTATGTATATAATGGAATTTTAAATTTTTGGTAAGGTAGATATTTTGTGGTTTTAATAGAAAAGTATCCCTTTATTGATACTACAATTGGACATGTTTTTATCATAGATATTCATTGGGGTAATAACTGCAAAAAGGTGTTTTAGTTTTGAACTGAGTTTCACGTAGTACATGAAAATGTGATTTTTTTTGCACATGTTTTGACACTCTTGGTAGATGTTCAGGGATAAATTTGCATTTTATTTACACACCATTATAGATCATTGGAAAACATATTTATTATTTGAAATATTTCCCAAGGAAACAATGTTTATGAATATGGGATTAATTTTTTATAAAATTTTTATTTTAATATTATTTTTTATCTATATGTGGGATATTACAATATGTTTCATAATTTTAGTATATAATATAGTTTATACAAATTTTTATAAATGTTTCTTTGTGGAAGGAAAGGAAATTGAATCAATTCACATACTCCATGTAAAGATTTCCCTCCTAGAAAATAAAATTAAGTAGGTACTAGAGCTACTGCTGGAACTAATCAAATTATAACCATGTTGGGGAAGTTGACACATTTTATGAGAAATAACATTTCTTATATAGAGAATACTCCTAATGTACACATGGTGAAATAATTTTAGTATGTTTTAGGCATAATACACCTCTTTAATCTGATGGGTCTATAAATAAATTTGTAGTTGGTAAATGGATATGTTCTATAGAGAAGATACTTCTTGATTTTGAAAGTAACGAAAGAGAGAATGATTTCAAGGATTTTTATCATCTCTCTATGCATGTGGATCAATTTTTGTAATTGAATAATAATAATAAGTATGAATAAAAATTAAATAAGTTGTATTGGATGGAATTTAAGGTATAATTCTTGTTAAATTATTTCCCTCATGACCTATGAGTGCACATTGAGATAAAATTCCTCAATCTTAGAATAAATTAATATAAAAACTATACACAGTATGAATCCAACTTCAAATCATTAGAATGTCTTGAAAATAAATACATATGTAATTAAAAGATAATTATCAACAATTTCATTTATGGGATTATGAAATTTAATCATACGGAAGCAGTCTCCAAAAACATAACCTCATATGTTGACATAGTATCAGGTGGTGTCAATAAAGATAAGGAATTCTCCAAGTCCTATGGATTCATAGGGAATAAATAGAATAAAATTATGGTTAAGGAAAAATAAGATAAATTGAACAAGGGAATGGAATATTTTTCCTCCATGTGATAATTGTGGAAAGAAACTGCTCAATACATTTTATAAGGATTGGTGTTTTTTATAATTATAGAGAGAAATGACACCATGCTCTTGATTTTAAGGAAAAGAATTAAAATTCCAATTTGAGATTCTTATACACTAAGGAAATCAAGAGCTGTGAAAATAAATTACTCAAGTGTCAAGGAAATATAAACCAAGGGAATTTAAGAGATCACGGACAACCATTTTGATTTTCTATGAACAAAGTGGAATAATATACTTGTATTTTTTTATTCCTGAATCATGTTGAAGAATTATTTTACCAATAATGATCTCATTATAACAATATTTAAACTTATAAGAATTATACTGTAATAATTTTTTATTGTTTTTAAAGCATATGTTGAATGGTAATATTGACATTGAAAATCAATTAAATGTAAATTTCTTATTTTTTGAAAACACATGATTGTTGGATGATAAATTTAATATGTTCTAAAATATTATATGTTAATGGTAAAGAGATATTTTTGGGATTGGTTTTATGATCTTGAAATTGGTAAGTTATTTCATGCTTTATTTTATCTATACAAGAGTTCATATTCATGGTATTATTTAGGGAATATATTCGACAACATAAAATTTTATTATTTTAGAAGATTGTATGTTTTAATTATATTTTTTTAGTGATCAGGGTATTAAAATATTTTGAATGAGACATTAAGATCTTCTAAATTTATTTTGAAATCATAAGATTATGTTGATTTAGAAAATTTATTGACCTTCATTCTAAACTTTTGTACTTTGAATTTGGTCAGACAAATTTTGGGCAAGCATTAAGGTTACTAATTTATAAAATGGATTATGTTGAGTTAAAATAGTTAAAACTAAAGGAATAGAGATAAATTAATGAAATTGGATAAAAAAAATTTAACCATTTTTGGTTTATTAAATATAGTATGAATAAATTGTTTCTCACTTAGGGATATTACAATGTGTTAAAAGTTTATTTTAGTACAATAGGAATAAAAAATTCATTTTAGTTAATCATTTCATAGGGAAAAGAGATGATGTGAAAATTGATAAAGGCACAATAAAATGATGAAACTATAATTATGAAATAAAATGATATAGAATAAGCTTATTTTGGTGTATTCTTATATTTTATAATAATTTATCAACTCTCGGAAAATTATTTGATATAATGTTTTCTTAATACCCTCATATCCGATGAACGATGATCTTTAAAACCATAAAAAATGCATAGTTTTGTGTTCCTTAACCATTTAAGGATCACCTGAATTCTACTTATCAATGATCACCATATCTACCTATAGTTATTTACACTTTTCATCCATATACATATATCTACTTCTTATTAATTTTCACATTAATTGGGAACATAGTTTTATGTTAGTTAGGATAACACTATAACATCAATTTCTCTTTAATCAAAGTTTTTTTCATAAGAATTTTTTATTAATTATGTTCCTACAAATGGTATTTATAAATGTCAACCCTATGTTTACCAATATAAACATTATTTTTTTGGATATAATTTATTTATTGGGGGTAGAATGTAACAGCCCTGAATTTAAAAGGATGAATTCCACGTCCAAAAACATTATTAATACCTACCACTAAAATTATAATGGAATGTGGCACCCCATGATATTATGATATAATTATTTTAATGAAATATATATCTTCGATTGCATTCAATGCCCACAAAATCTAGTTTAAACAGAATGTTATAATGTATTAAAATATTATTATTTAATCATGTCCATTAAACCTGGTCGTCATTTTGGTGGGTATGAACAAGATGAAATAAATTATGAAACATATATTGTTTACATTCAGTGAACCAGGCTTCTCATACTTAGATATTACATATTTTTATATTAATTCTCATTACATTAAATAAACACACACCAGAGGACCTTAATTGATTAGTGTCATTGGAACCTTGGAAGATAGTCTTATTAATTAAGGAAAGATCCCCAATGTCTCCCCAAAGATATTCCCCTTGATAACTGTTACATAAAACCTCTCTTTGTAACTTCGAGTAGAGAAACATAATATTGGGTGAGCTCATATTCTCTGTAAGAGTATAAAAGGAGATACGAAATCATTACATGATAATAAAGGTACAAGAACATGAGAATAACATTTGAAAACCATAAATAATATCAAAATCATAATCATCACTTATTAAATAAATATTCCATGTTCATAAGAAATTAATCACAAAGGCATCATAAAATAATATCTATGACAGTATACCATTAGTTTAATACAAAGAATCATAGCATGCATATAATCATAGAAAACCACGTGTTGAATCTACAAACGAAGACATTGATACCAAGTTAGTCTTGGGATAAAAACCCATGTATCTAATTTGGGATTTGTATAACCTCTCATGTACCCTTGTTCAATATTTGAATAAGACCCCATGATCCCTCATTTAGGCTTGGGATACCCTCCCTTATACCCTCATTCGGGATTATAATAACCTACTATGTACCCCCTATTGTCCTTGTGATGACCTCCCATGTAACCCTTTTTGGGCTTGGGATAACCTCATAAAACCCTTTGAGATCATATAACATTGATCATTATCCAATAAATTTTAGGAAGATATAGGTTCAACCCATCACATAATCTGTACATTTATGTGTCACGAGATCATATAACATTGATGATATTATAACCAATGAAATAAAATTAGTTTCAAAAAATTATTCCTTAGAGAATATTCTGAGGAAAAAAATAGATTCATAATAAATTGATTATTTCATCATAGTGAAACTAATGGAAAAGATATGGCTTTCCTAAAAATTTCATCATATCATTACCTGTTGGAATAATAAAGGTTTGATAAACATTTCATTATCTCTTAAAATAATAACTCGTAAAAAAAGACTCATGTTTCATATGAATTTTACCATTGTATAACCCCTTTTAAGGGAATAGGTTACACAAACAACGTATCATCCGAAACCATTCATAGAATAAATAATATTGGTATCCTTGGTTTTATATATAGTAAAACATACGATTCATCAAATTATGTCATTTGGATAGAAATTTAATTTAGAAGATAAATTATTTAGAATTATTCTTGAGGAAGAAAAGTTTCCATTGAATATAACTTTTCAAATGATAAGTTTTTTAAATCCATTCCGTTGAAAATAAACTAATAAACTTGTAAATAAAGCATTAAAAATCATTTAAAACATTTCTTGTGGAAAAATAAATTTTCAACATGAAAAAAATATATTTCATAAAATATTTTTAAAATATATTCTATTGAAGTGATCTTTCAAAAACTATAAATTAGTTTTCAAATAAAACAATTTAAATGACTACAAGGAATTTCATTCATTCATACTCAAAGATTCCTTTATTATTTTCAGTTAAATCGAAACAAGATTTATTTTTTAAAATGAATTGGTGATTAATTTTAAATTTATTTGAAAAAAGTAAAACATGGTTAAAAATTTAGTGAATAAATAATTTAACAAAAAATAAATAAAAATTGAAAATATTATTAGAAAACATAGTTCTGGAAGAAGAAAGGATTTCGATCGACAAGACTATTTTTCAGGAAAACATTTTTTTTGGAATCTTGAATACATAATTAAAGAGAATTAAAAAGAAAATATTTATTCACATGATTTTTGGCGCCACAATGTTGCACGAAAGGAAGGGACGAAAAATAGAAGGCTGGCACGCTGCCTCGCGAAGCACCGTCATGAAGCACCGACGTGAAGCACCCCGAGCATCGCCGTCCCGCGAAGCTCCGGAGGCGGTAACTCTCCGCGAACGCATTTGACATTCGCGAGTCCGCCGCGAAGCTCTGGAGGGGGTAACTCTCCGCGGATGCATTTGACGTTCGCGAGACCGCCGCGAAGCTCCAGAGGTAGTAACTCTCCACAGATGTCGTTGACATTCGCGTGCGCGCCGCGAAGCTTCTGAGGCGGTGCACGAGTTCTGCTTCGCGGAGCCCCTTGCCTATAAATACTGGACTCCCCCTAAGTCCCGGGGATGGACAATCCGACCTTTAGGCTTCTCCTCTCCCGAATCGTGAAGCACCCTTTTCCCATGGGAATCATGAGCTCCGCGAGGTACTTATACTTCGCGAGACACCTTTGCTTGGTCTCGTTTTGATCCCCTCTTCCAAGAGGGATGCCCTTAGAAAAGCTCAAGGGAATTCGTGAAGGAAGGGGATTCCCAAGGGAACCCGGGCAGCCGTGAAGCGTTTATGCTTCGCGAAACAGCCAACCCCTACTAGTGATCCCTATGCTAAGGCGGGATCTCTACACATCTCGAAGCACACTGCTTCGCAGCACCCTACTTCACGAGGCACCCCTTCTTCACGAGGTAGTGCTCCGCAAATACTGTTCCACTTCGCGAAGCACCCTCCACTCACACCTATGCCCCGTGCTAAGGCCAAGGCTCTCTGCTTCGAGAAGCACTCTTCTTTGCTTGGAAATTCCTCTTCCCATGCTACCCTCCAGGTTTGCACGGTGTGATTTCAAAGTCCCATGGACAATACCACTCGAGGCGTTGCTTCGCCTAATGCTTCTTCGCATAGGCACGCTAATGACTATTGCTTCTTTGCATATCCACGCTAACGTGGACCCCTCGATGGTTCGCTCCACACCCCCCTTGACCACGACCTTACTGGTACTTTCCCTTCCCCATGGACCCGATGGTACCAGTTATTTAAGTCCTAGGAGTGCGGAGTGAACCCACCTCATCCGAGCTGCAGGACGTTAAACTGCCAAGCATCAAATCCTCAACACATTACGTTAAACTGTGACCCGACTTTGCGCTTCGCACGCAGGGTCCCCCCACCTCGAGCATTTTTTACGCCACTCATCTCCACAGGACTGGAATCACCCATCCACAAGGGATGATATCCATTTTATTGGAGTGGCATATGTTCATAGGAGAAGGGCGATCCTAGTTCCCCAATAGATGGTTGCACCCCTGCATCTCCGTACTTCCCCACTACCAAGGTCAGTGGACGGCGTGATAGGGACGAGGCACCTCCCATCATTGGTCCCGAGTACCTCTTTCGCTTCGCTTTTCCACTCCTCGGGCCTCCAACCTGGAGTAAGTCCCAGCACCATGGGCCGCCTAATGCGTAAGCCCCTCTTCACTTCTCACGGACACATCCTTTGCGACGTGATCGTCAGGTCCTCGCAACCTCTTGTTTCTCACACCGAGCATGACTCACATGGGCTTAGAGTGAGCACCGACCCTAACCCCTACCCTCAGTGAACTACGAGGACTTTGATCCAAGTCAAGGAATGGTATGTATGAAACCTCCATGAGGTTCAAGCCACATTACTCGGTCGTTCATTCACGTCGAGTTTCACCTGCGTCCAGCATGACGATAAACTGCATGCCCTCGTCCAGCATGACGTTATATTGCACCCCCTCGTCCCGCATGACGTTAAACTGCACACCCATTCGAACTATGGGGACATTGATCTATGTCAAGGCATGGTACGTAGGAAGCCTCCCAGAGGTTCAGGCCCATCTCCCATCGGACCAAGGTCCCTCATTTACGTCGGTTTGCCGACACCCACCGCCCATCATTTTATTATCGTCAGGGTTCACAACCGTCCCACATGACGTTAAACTGTATTCCATCAATCCTTTGAATTACGAGGACTTTGATCCGTTTCAAGGAATGGTACGTAGGAAACCATCCCAAGGTTTAATCCCACCACTAGTGGACCCATGGGTCTACCTTCACGTCGGTTCACTGACGCATCGGACCAAGGTCCACCCTCATTCCGGTTCACCGGCACCATCCCGAACTATGCGGACTTTGATTCCCTGCCACAGGGATACGTAGGAAGCCCTTTCAAGGCTCAAGCCCAGCTTCACCGTTGCCCTTGTGACGGTTCCTTGCCATTCCACCCTCCACTTCATTCTTCCATCCACCATCCACCCCGATCCTCGCCCGGACCGTCATATCCTGGTGAGACCATGTCGGTGCGCTCTTCTTCACAGCCGCCCATGGGCTGGCCCTAGTATCGGCATCCATTCAAGGAAAATCCCTCAATCCAATCTGTCCTAGATAATGCTCTGATCGGGTTGATCCGTCTCCGCTAGACGTTAAACACGTGAAGCTGAGGAAAACCTCTAATATGTGTCTACAGAATATAATTCCACGCGCTCGATGTGGGATGCCTCGGGCTTCCACGCCCTCGAGAATCCATGTGACCAGGGACAATAGATAGACATGCCAGGTTCCCCAGCATCCAGACACGCTAATGATTTCTCAACGTGACTACTCCCCCAACTGAAGGTTGCTACCCTGACTGGACCCTTTGGAATGTCCCGACAGAAGTAGTGTAATTAACCGGCGTACATGGAAACATGGCACTGGGAAGAGTTTCATGAACTACGTATTAAATCTATGAGGGAGACCTGGACTAGGTGATGAGTTTTGAGGAGGAATCCATAGAAGGAAGAACCGACATCCCATCATCCCGTTTCGATCAAGGAGAAGACGGATGCGCGCGCCCCGACGAAAGCGTCAGAAATAGAAATGGTGAACCCGACGTGAAATTATTCTCCTCAATGTGGAGATTAGTAGAATTCGAGACACCGGTAGATTGAAGTGTCACCAGATCCAGATATCTGGTGCCTGGTACCACCAAGCAAATAGCAAGCCTGTCGTGAAACTCACCAGAAGTCGGGGCAGTAGAACGTGGGGCACTCCGTTCTGCAGAGTTTTGGCGTGGATCCTCCTTACAGATGTGGAGAATGAAAGGACGTTGGGGCACTGGTTGTCGATTCTTTTCCTCTCAGTGCTGATATGTTGATCCCTTCATTTCTCAGGAACCAGGTTGCTGTTACAGAGACACGATCACCACCCGCCCGCCTATGCAGGGGTAGGGGAAACTCCGCCACAGCCACCCCGCGTGGCGCCGCTACCGCCATGACGGCCGCCACATCACGGAATACGGGGCGCCCACGTCCCCTTTCCCCAGCAGAGGGCATCCATCGAAGGGTGATCAACAAACTCGTGCGCCGGTACGAGGAGGAAGGGGTCATCCCAACTAGGGATATGGCCTGCTTGGACATGGAGGCCTCTAGGCCCCGCCGTCAACGCTGCCCTAACAGGCCACGCTGGGAGCCCCTGCTCCCCACCCCAACGTTCAACCGTTTCGGGAGCCTGTCCCCATAACGCCTTGACGAATCCTCGCCTTACGCTGATGAGGCGGGCGCCGTCCGGCTCAGCCCGTCCACGGTCCCGACCCAAGGGCTCCAGGCAAGAGCTCCAGCCCGGCCGAGTCAGCACCGCCGTCTGACACCGCAGGAAGAGCAGGTAGGCTATGTCCCTGCACCACCTGCACCATCTCGTCTGAAATGACGTCAGCGCCGGGCCCGGACTGAGGACGCCCACCCAGGTGCATCAACGTCAACATCTACAGTGGCCCGAGACACCACCGATGTGCATCATGGAGCCTCTGCATATGCTGAGCAGGGGCACTCCTTCGCCCAACCAGGATCGAGACCCCAACTGCCCCACGGGTAGGCTGGGTTGACTCTCCGGGTGGCAGGCCTCAGTGGTGATTGTTGTGAACTAACCCGCGGTGATGTCAACCCGTACGAAGGCCCTCCCCATACCACTACTCCACAGAGCATGGGCCTTCCCCGCTCCGAATCACATCATGGAGGTATGCCTCATGCTACCCCCATCTCGAAGGAAAACCTGATCCACAGCAGTGACGCTCAGCACGGAAACCTTTCTCGCGCCCACTATACAGGGTATGGAGTCCATCCTCCTGCCCCCGACCGCCGATTTGATGAAATCGTCCATCCGGTCATTCTCCAACGTGGGGGCCCTCCCTACGTCCTCTCTGTAACGGGCGAAGGTCATCCTCACCCCAGCAACATGTGGAGTGAAGGCCAGCCTCGCTCCGCCCGCATAGGCCATGGAGGTCCCCCCCATGCTCTTGCCGGTTCCAACAGAGGCTCCGCCCACATGGGTGTTGTTCATGGAGGTCCTCCCCATGTACCCTTCGACATTTTCCCCGGTGCCCCTCGCACCTCAGCCATCTCGAGTGGGGGTCCTCTCTGCCACGACGCCAGCACCGCCCCGAGACTACATGATAGGGATCAACCATGTCCCGAAGAGCCACCCCGGGGTAGGAGAGCGGGTCGTCGCCGCCACAAGAAGAGTCATGTGAAGGCCTGGGTGGAGATCAAACCTACCCACTTCTTTGACTTAGAAGAGGAATGCGACTCAGTGATGGAACTTTCTCCCCGCTCCTCCGTATCAAGGTATGGGGTAGGAACCATGCGTGTTAGCCTCATTCTCCCAGAATATGAGGTCCACCAGATTCCCATCTCTCTCCGCAGGTACATCTAGGAGGAAGAGGTCTTGGGAATTCCGCAGGTCTCGACCGCGCAATCACTTCCATCATCACCAGAAGCGCCCTCTACCTCTACCAGAGATCACGAAGAGCTATTTTGGGGGCCAACAGAGGTAGAGCGACGACACGACCTGTCGTCGGTATCCGCAACTCCTGTGCCGGAAGCTATGGCAATCAGCCCGTCGTATCGTGACATCATGGCCAGGTCACCTTACTCTTCATAGGATGGCCCAGAATTCGGTGGCCAGTCAGCTCATTCGCCATATTCTCTGCCCCGAGTTTACTATCCCAGAGGTCCGCCTCGGTACCGCTATCGGTCCCTCAGACGCCCCCGGTTGACGAGTGGGGCAACACAGGGCCAGAACCTGAGTCCAAGCCCAGGAGCTTTTGGAGTATTCTTGCAGCGGATTACTTCCCGGAAAAGTTCTGGCCGACGGCGGCACTGTATTTTCACGTACCAGAGTCTCTTACCCCTGAAGAAGTTGGGTGATTTTTTCGAACCCTATGGGCGACACACTTCCGCCTTTGTTACGAATGGGTGGTGTACCCCAGAAGTCGAGAGCACTTCAAAGAAATTGGCGAGCAATGCCGCCGGATCGATTCGACCGCACTCCTTGTGGCCCAGCACCCTGAGTTGCCAGGCCGCCAGAGCGCCCTTCAACGGAGATGCGTCCAGAGTTTCAAAGTACTCCGCAGAATCGTTAGGGAAGCTACCCCCCATGTGCAAGTCCATGGTTGGGGACACTATGCCGCTCTCCTCTTCAACCCTATCCGACAGCAGCCCGATTCATTATGTGACATTGAGGACATGCCCTCAAGAGGGGTCGCAGTCCACATGGCTGACATCGTGGACATGGAAGACGAGCATGAATTCCTTGATGGCGACTTACCCCCCGAGGGTGTACCGCCACTGCTGGACCCATCAGGGAGAGCTACCCGTCAGCAGAGGAACCTGCTAGGCCTCCCCGTGCCCACCGAGTCACTGGTACTCGGTCGAAATACCGGCAAGGGTAAGGAGCACGTCGGAATTTTCAAGCACTCCGAACCATGTGCCTCTGTGTAGAAAATGGATGAATATCCCAAGAAGGCCACGTTACTCCAGTAGCTTGCTGAGCAGAAGAGGCTGGTTGACAAACTCTTGGCTGAGCGTGCTGTAGAGCGGAGACCCGACTATGGTAATCCCAGGCCGGGACAGCAGGGGAAAGAACAATTCCCCCCTGGTGAGATGCCTCCGGGCAACCCTGATCATGCTACTTCCGCAGACAGTGCAGAAGCCGGAACTTACGGCAAGAGGGCGCGATACGTCTCACCAAACCCTCCCGAGCGACGGGACAATCTGAAGAATCTAGTCCGGGTTCCCCCAGTCACCCAGCAGGTTGTTCTGCCAGTTGATCCACGAGCTGCCGAAGCCATCTACCGTGTTGAGGAACCTGGCAACGCACTTGTGGTTAGGGATCCCCGTCAAGACAGGGACCCCCACCCGAATGATCTTATAGCGACACTCACAGCCCGCCTCGAAGCGTTGGAAACATAGCAGGTGGCGGTCCCACCGGATGGCAAGACGTATCCCGCGTGGGTGGATGATATGCCCGCACCTCCGGGTTTTGGGAGCCCCACTTTCTCGCCCATCAACGGGACAGGGGACCCATCGCAACACTTGGCTCATTTTTCTTCCAGGTGTGGCCCCATGCTGGGGACCCCGGCTCCGCAAGAAGCCACCAAGCTCCGATGTTTCGTACAGACATTGGAAGGTCCGACATTCATCTGGTATAGCTAGCTTCTTATCGGATCAGTGACCGGTTGGGAGGATCTCCGCCTGCAGTTCTTATACCAGTTCAGCTCCACCACGCGGAAGACCAGCATTGCGGACCTCTTCAAGTGCAAACAAAGGCCTGATGAGTGAGTCACAGATTTCATCGCCCGGTGGAAGGGACATAAGTATTCCCTCGATATGCCAATGACTTAGGAGAAATTACTGACGATGTTTGTGGGGAACATCAAGATAGAGTTGGTACCCTCCCTTATTACCCATAACTACCCTGTAGGGTTCAGAGATTTCTCAGATAAGGCCCAGTGCCTTGAGGAAGCCCTGCAACAGGCTAGTCAGGCACGTTTGTTGCCCCCTATGATCCCTGCCAGGAGGAACACCAGGGATGAACCCGCCGCGGTGGCCCAAATAGAAGCCCCTAGGCAGCTGGAATTACTGCTAGAGGCACCATCCCTGCAACCCCGTAGAGGTCCTCCACCTCAAGCACATGCTCGTGCCCAGCAGCGACCGCCTCAGAAGCGACAGGTTCCCCCACGCAATGCACCACCGCCACCTAGGAGAGAAAATCAGGTGCCGCCTCCTCGGCAAGCCCCTCCGGCCCCTCATCAGGGCCAGGCCCCTAGGGCCCCCTATCCGGAAAGAAGACACCAGACTTATTCGTTCGACGAAAATCAGGTCCCTGGCTACTTCTGAAGTTCTCTAGAGCAAGGGATTGTGGGTCTTCCAGAGTGCAGAAGGCCGGCAGAGGCGAATCTCACCGATCACCCCAACTACTGACCTTATCATCGGTTTCTGGGGATCACCATCAAGCAATGCTATGTGTTTAAAGACTGGCTTCAAGACCATTTCAACAACAACATAGTCAAGTTGGGCCCAGCACCAGCGCAAGTGGCGGGTGTCTTTGCAGGGTCAGAGATCGGTAGCGACAGCGAAGGCGAGTGGTAGAAGGTTCCCAACTGCAGATCCTGGAAATACGACCACTGGATGTCTTGAAAAACTTTCATCCGTGCCCATGGTATCATCTGGGCGTGCCTGAAGCAACCGGAACCTCCAGAAGAAGTAGCTGGTACCTCTGCATCGTCTTCACAGTCGACCTCTTCCCAAAAGGGCAAGCAGCGGCGACGCAAGAAGAAGCAACGCGCACCGTCGTTGCTGCTGTCCTCCCGCATTCTCGGCGACATTATGCCCCCTGAAATGGGGATTCCTCACAAAATCTGCCCGGTACTAGATGACTCTTCGAGAAACAGCCAGGGGTACACTTCGGTTAACACCGTGGAGCTGGTAAAGCCCTATAT
Organism: Viscum album; assembly: GCA_963277665.1. Taxonomy (NCBI): domain Eukaryota; kingdom Viridiplantae; phylum Streptophyta; class Magnoliopsida; order Santalales; family Viscaceae; genus Viscum; species Viscum album. The sequence goes on from OY728130.1 coordinate 1,949,447,843, forward strand.
GACTCATGATGAGGGGGAGCCCCAGGCGAATCTCCCCAACGTTTCCAGCCAAGGTCAACGTCAACGGAATCGCAACCGCGCTGGTCATCGATGCACGTCAACATGCACTTTCAACCAAGCCGTGCATGCTACTGAGACCAGACAGCAGGCTCAGCGCAGAGCTCAGCATGCGCAACCCCGTCTAACGCCCTCAGCTCTACCTCCACCGCCGTTTGTGCTACTGGATCAGGGAGAGCTTCCCCGTTCGTATCACAGTCAGTCTTGCCCGGCTACAGGCCAACCTCCGTTGTCCGAACATAGTCCGGAGACTACTCTCCAGGCTTCTACTAGTAGGCAGCAAGATGTACCCAGTACTAGACGATCGTCGGTGCAACCAGCAGGACCCGTTATACCTCCAAATGCCGAACGACCTCCTGTAGGCAGAGGATCGTGTTTCGCACGAATGTATGATGTCCTGAAGCACCTGTTCGAAATTCCGGCAAGTCTTCCTATCCTTGAGGCCCTTCGCCTGTCATACGAAATGCGTGAGGCACTTGCCGAGGACCTAAGGAGCCCCCTCCAGTTTAAGGCGGAGGTAGTAGCTGCAGAAGCCTTGCATTCCGAGACGATTGAAAACGCCGAATGTCAGGCAGTTATCTCGTTCTCTGGTGAAGATGAGGACCCTCCTCTATAGGGGAACATTCGCCCGCTGTACATCACTGGTCGCTTCAATGGTGTGGAAGTCCGCCGCTGTCTCGTTGACACGGGTTCTGGAATCAATCTAATTCTGACTCGGACGTTGCGAAAGCTGGGTCTGTCTGAAGGTTATTTAACCCCCTCTGACCTCAGAATCCAGGGGTACGACAGGACCGAGAAAACCCCAGTCGGCAAGATCCTCCTGAAGACTCAGTTCGGTGGCTTAATTGCCAGCACTGAGTTCATGGTTGCCTCTCAGGACACCGCCTACAACGCGTTGATGGGTAGGACATGGCTCCATCTGCATGAAGTGGTCCCTTCGTCGTATCACCAGTGCCTCAAATACTCGCTCAATGGTCGAGTAGGCGTGCTCCAAAAAGATGCGTCCCTTTTTGCTTCTTGTGAGGCCTTTTATCTAGATGCGGGTTATTACAAAATTAAGGATATGCAAATCCTAGTAAGTGAGGATGAACTCGCCCCGGCCGCAAGTGATCCCTGGGTAAGCATGGATGACACCTACGTCCTCCCGATCCACCGATTGGAGGCCACGACCCTCGACATGGGGAAATGTTTTGTTGTTTCAGGTACACAAGGAGGGCATGTTCCCGTGTCCAAGCGACGACGGAAAATCACCTCACACTCCTACATCAACCAGGCTCAGGTGATCCCGGAACCTCCTACCCCTGTACGGTACCGGGACGTCAAGCTTATGACAACGATGGTGCACCATACATGTCTCTTCTGCTGGGCTGGAATTAACAGACTCCAGCCGACATGTCACCACTACATTGATATCATAAAACGTGGCCCCTTAGGCCGAAGGCCAGATGGGATAGGGTCGACAAGGGTGTATCACCTACCACTAGCCCACGAGATGTCCTGGATTAAATAATGTAGTTTTTTTAAAAGATCAGGTAGATGAATTATAAATTTGTTTATTTTGGAACCCTATATGAATAGTATAAATAGATTTTTTTATGAGTGAAAGATTAGTTTGTGGTAGAAATTTATTAAAGGATAAAAATCTAATTATAAAGTAAGTACATATCCTTATGATCTTAGCCAATCTCATAAATAAATTCCTCAACATTAAAAAAAAGAACTTAGAACAAAAATGTTGTCCTAGATGGTACCTTAAATCATCATTAATTTATGGCTTTGGGATTTTTGGCCTTTTAATAGCCATGTTCTTTACCACTCTCCATCAGATAATTGATGGTTATATTTCTATTACATATCCATATTTTCCAACATGAAACCCTAGTATGTGTTATTTTCGGTAATCTTCATACATTCCACTCTTTATTTTAAATAGAGGCCTCAATAATTCATTTTTCGATGTGGGATTTCAACTATGATATTTTGAAACGTCAAAAATGTGTTATTCTAATACCTTATGTTTTTTTGAATCGATGGTATTTTAAATCATCGTAGATTGATGAATTTAAGGACCACAATTTTAAAATTGTTTGTGATTGATGACCTCAACCACTACCTATAAATATTTACGTTTTTCTCCAATTATATGTCTCTAATTTCCACCAATGTTCTTCTAATCGAGATCATAATTTAGTGGTGACCCTTTCATTTCTCTTTTCCTCATATTAAGACTAAATTTTAGTAACCCAATTTCCGATGTGGGTTTTCCCACAAAGATATTTTTTATTTTCAACCTGTTTAGAAGAACAATTTCAAATTGCAAGGACACAATTTATTGAAGGAGGGGAGAATGTAACACCGTAAGAGTTCATAGTGTGTTATTTCTTAAAAATAATAAAATAACTTGCACTACACGCAACACCGAGTTCAAGCACACTATGACTTACCAAACAAGCCATTCAAAAGAGGTTATGAATAGTATTAACTAAATTTTAAACTTTATATAATTCTTATAATTTTAGAATCCATATTATGAGTTTCTTAGACATAATGTAAGAACAAATTCATTTTCAGTATTACAATTTTACCAACTTTTAACAGTGAACCCATTTTAAATACATTATTTTAAACTTTTTGACTAAATAGGGACATCAAAAAAATTTAAAATGAAACATCCCACGCTTCCACGATATGCTTTCCTTTGAATAATACAATAGCGTGTGTTGTACGCAACTTCGAGTTCTAACACACACCACAACCAATCAAAATAGCCGTTATGAATAGTAATACCTACTTTTTGAAATTATATATATTTTATATTTCAAAATGGACATCATTTTTGGATTTGGAGTATTGAATTTAGCCTAAGGTGAAATTTTGGTACTTTTTGGATAACTTTAATATTTTGATGAATAGTGAAAATTACTAAATTTTAATTAAAAACAACTTTTTTCATCAAAATAATTAATGTTGATAAATTATAAATTTGAGTGGATTTAATGTATAATTAGAATATATTTTTACCATTTTATCCAATGGTGTTCATTATAATTAATTTCACTTCGAAATTGGACCTAAACAATTGTCAATCTTTTGATATATATTGTTTCTTAAAAACACGCTATTTGTTGTGACAACATGAATTAATTATAAAATTAATTAATGCAACTTATATGTTTGTAATGTTTTAAAATCGATATCATTTTTGAATTTTTAAAATCAATTATAGCTTAGGGTGAAATTTTGGCATTGTTCTGAAAAACATCAATTTTTGATGAATAGTGAAACTACTAAGTGGTAGTTAAAAAAACTGAATTTTTTATAAAACTTAATTTTACCACTTCTATGAATGGAATTTTGAAAATCCTAGAGACACGGTTAATATCAAGAAGTAAAATGTGGTTCAATGAGATGAAAATAATTTTTGGTGAATAGTAACTTTTTACTTTTATTTACCACGGTTAAAAGTAAATAGGGTAATTAAGGGTAAAAATTATATTAATATTACCCTAACACATGTCCTAATTCTATTGGACAAGTTTATCTAGACCAAAAACAACCTTAGAAATAAAATATTATCATTTAGGTCCACTTGGATTTGATTAGGACATTTATTATTATTTAATTCAAAGAAGAGTTAAAAGAGTTAAAATCAAAGTTTATTTTATAAAACATTTTTAATATAGGGTTATACATAAGATAAATTCGATTTTAAATATTAATTAGAAATATAATAAGATTTCCTACATAATTATATTTTATTTATAATTTTTATACTTTAAATAATTTAATTTATTTATGACACAATTATGATGCAGTAATTACCATAATTTTGACAAATTAACATAATTGATATTATAAATTCCCAAATAAATATATTTTGAGACTTTTAATGAATTAAAATAATTTTCTCGGCTAATATGACATGTTAGGAGTGATTTAATTAACTTTGGTCGAAGTAATAATTCCGTTATGAGTTTCACAATAATCAATTATTGAATAGTGTCAAAATTGACATAAAAGAGTTTTTAAAACAAATATTATATTATTAATTGATATTAAATTCCTAAAACACTATGGTTCGGACAAAAGACTTATATCATGATATGTTCATAATTAATGGACCACTTGGGGGTCTCTTGGATGTATATAGTATGTTTATTAACCATATAATATAAAAATGCAAAGAGACATTGTAAAAGTGAAACTAATTAACTTAGAGTTAATACTTAAAGATAAGGTTAATATAACTACCCAAACCTGTCTAAATTCTACTGGTTGAGTGGTTTTCGACCTATCCCCACATTAACATTTAAATAATCAACTTTGGATCCATTAGAAACCGAATATGAAATTATTATAAATTAATATTTCTAGCTTTTCCAAAGATGCCCCTCACCCCTCTTATAAAAGGGAACTCCTCCTTCTCATTTCTTCACACCGTAAATGCCTTTTGGTTCGGCCAAACTCTGCCCAAATACTCTCCCAGCTTCCCTAACTACAACCTAGAGGCCTTAGTTTGATCATAAATCCAACCTATGGAGCCCTTTTGATCAAATCAAAAGGAAGAACCCGAAGAAGAGGTAATGTTTTCACCACCCCTTTTCAAGTTCCTTTCTTCTTCCACTTCTTCTTTATTTGTTATTACCATTATAAAATAATAAATCCAGTATCTTATATATACTGTGATGTTATTATAAATATGGTACAACCATATTCAGTATTCCATCCACCCTTTGAATAACATGTCACCATACGTGCGTACGTACGGCTTACCGTCTCCACGTCGTGGTGTAATTGTTATTCAATATATTATCATTTGGATGTGTATAATAATGATGTGTAACTCATGTAAATAATAAATATAACATGTTAATGATTCTTTATATATATACCATCAATTTATATATTATTTTAATATCAAAAGAATGATATTGTCGCTCGTGCGTACGTACGGACTACCGTCTCCACGAACGTGATGAGATTCATTCTCCATCGTATCCATTAAAGTATAATTATCATTTGATGATTTAAAAATGATGTTTAAGGAATTGATATCATTCTGGATATGAATATGATACAACCTATCCATAAAAACAAGGCTTATGTAACAAATCATATAAAAGAAAATGAGTAAGTTAACACCCAAAACGACGATAATTCTGAGATATTATTAACAAATCAATGTTAAAAGATCATATATGATATCATATAAATATATATGATTATTGTATAATTTAATAACAATTATTTCACCATTATACAAGAGGTTAACCTACCCCAACCAAGGAAAAGTACAAGGTAAGGGTTTATTTCTCAATCTCTTCATTATCCGAGGTTGTTTATACGTAATAATCTACTGGGATCTCTTTATCATCCACATCCATGTTCCATAAAAATGAATTTCAAAACATTTTTATTATTTACTAAGATACGGGTTAAAGTAATTTATACCATTTTTTGAACTTTTATAAGATGTTTATAAAGGAATCTTTCCGTCGTTTTCCAAACAAGATGCTTTTTAACCTTTTTGACAAAATTAAGGTAAGAATGTTTTTTTAACTTATACGGCGGGTGCGGCTATTTACCGCCATTATAAAATTTTCAAAGATTCCATTACAAGATTATAAGGATATTTTCAAAGTAAATGTTTTATTTTATAATTATGTGACTTTTAAATGATTTCAAAATGAATATTTTAAGAATTTCGGAAAGGTACCCTTTATCAAAATCAGAATTTTAAATGTTTTAAAGATTTTTCTTTCTAAATATTTTTAATTAATGTCCATGTCTTCAAAATATTTATTAAGGATTTATTTATATGGACATGAATTTTTTTAAAATTTTAATTCATTTCAAAAGTTTCAAAGTGGTATGGGACACTTTGATTCAAAAATCTCTTTTTAATTACTTCCTTTATAAATGTGTGACTTTTAAATGATTTCAAAAAAGGAGATATTTCTCTCAAATAGTTTTGATTTCATCTATGTCAACATCCTTTGATGGATTTTATGATTATATGGAGTTGATTTATTATGATAGAAAACTTCCATAATGTATTGAATGTTTTGTGATATGGTTGACTGTGGATGTGTTATTTTTATACCATTCATGGTTTATGGAGAAAGTATTGAAATTTTGTATGCTAGTTCTAATATGAATGTTTATGTTATGTTTAAACCTTTTCATATGGGAATGCATTGGACTTAGTAAGTGACAGGTGGAGCCCGCTATAGCTCCTCGATGCATAAGTAGGTCTCATGAGACAAACTAGTGTCTTGGCACAAGGCCTTGGCAAAATCTTATTTATAGTCTTGGCACGAGGCCTTGGATATGTGGTTATGATAGTCTGGCATTATGCATTCCATCATTATGAAAGTGGTTATTGATATTATATGTGATTATTCGATTAGTAGAATATCCATGTGAATAAGTAAATGGGATTATTTCATTTTACTGTTTCCATACTATGGTGAAGTTCAAGTTTAAAAGGCTTTTGTTTTAGTTATACATTGCCTTAAATGTTTATTCTCATTTATGAATGTTTCCGCTATATTTTTATCCTTACTAGGCATTTAAGCTCACCCCTTTTCTATATTTTATTTTTCCCAGGAAGTGAAGAAGTAAATTATGAATGACCTGTAGGGATATTATGTGGGGATATGAGTGTCGAATATGGAGACAATATGTTGTTGTAGTAGTTTTTCACTTTATGATGTAATGTAAGACTTATGAATATATCTAGTGTTTCCAAGGCTACTAAACCAATCAGTCTTTCGAGGTTTTTTATTTCTTGTGATCATGCCAATGTAATGTAATAATGCACCGACTCTGGGTAACTGGGGTCGGGGCGTTACATGTAAGTATCCCCGTCGGCAATGGAAAGGGGTGGAAATTAAACTCATCCTCCCTCCACACACGATTCAGTACCATCAGCACGGCTAGTTTGAATGGGAAGCTCCTGAACGCGTTCAGGATGGAGGGGCAGAAGTTTGATCCCGGCGGCGAAATGGGGTTTGGATACTTGAAAATCCCCCTGATGTGCGCTATGATCCACCCATACAGGAAGTGGAAGGGCTCACATATCCTTGGTGGCATTTTTCCCTCACTAATGTTCCACATCATTCTGAACAGTTTGGCGAGCATTGGAATCCCCAGATTGATCCGCTGCCCCATGGACAACATGGACGCCATAATAAACGAGCTGGGCCACACCCCCATGCTTGTATCCCTCACCGGTAGGATCCAACCGCAGATGAGAGCAGCGATGAACGCCGCCAGCCTAACTATCGGCTGTTGTTCAGTGCTGACATTGAAACTCCAAGTCTTCCATTGGATTTCCTCCAAGACCCACCAATACGAGTGCCCCTTTCCCCGTTGGGCCGCCCTGAGACAAGTTTGAGGCCTCAGATGGAACTCTTGATTCTCTAGGAAATTCAGGAATCATTTGAACCATCTCTTAAAATAGACATCCCTCACTGCCTCCTTTTCCTCTCCAGGTACGAGTGCCATCAGCGCTGGCGCCAGTCGTGGCATTTGCTCTGTATCCTCCCACGCGCTGATGACGGGGAGGAATTCATCATACATGGCCCCCATGATCGGAACCCTAGAAATCTGGTGGAAATCCCACAGGCTGATCCCACCTCCCTGTGATGCAGGTGAAAGGTATTGGTCCTAGACGACCATCTGCTCAGAAATTCCAGCATCAGTTCCTTCGGTTGGTAAATGTGGAATTGGGAGGTCCATGCCGCCTCGTACCACCCCACTGTCCTCAGCTCGGCCCCAAAATCCTCACATGAGGCGCCTACCCAGTAGGCCCAGGCCCAGTCATCAATGAAGTTGCCACCCTGGTGCAGGTCCCACTCATTGGACCATCCCTTCTTTGAATCCTACAAAGTCGCCTTCATCATTGTATGGTAGAGAGGAGGGGACGTCTCCTGTTGCAGTGGACTCCCGTCAATATCGTTCACAAGGTTGTAGAGACAGTCAGCGGTGACGGGTGTGAAGTTCTCCTGTGCGTGACCATCGGCCGCCCTGAACCATTGGTACTGGCATGGTGTTCTCCTGAATCAGCAAGCTGGTTCGTCCCTACTCGCCTCAGGGATGAAGACGTCATCCCTCAACCCGAAGCCGTACAATGGTAGCTTCTTGCACTGCCGATAATCCTTTTGACCCTCCGATAGAAGATCTGTCAAAGAAGCGTGGTCAGAATGGCTTCTGACATCTCCCCAAGGTCTGGACTGTTGGCCATCTCATCCCGACGGGCAGCATCTGCAAGCACCCCCAATACAGCCTCTTGACGGGCCATTTCGATTCCGGCCCTCAGAAAAGAATTTTTTCAGAAAGGATCACGAAGACGGATCGCGAATATGGATCGTGAAGCCCGATCACGAAGGTCGGTCGCAAGAACAAGCCGTGAAGTCTAGCCCAGGTCGACAAGCAGAAGTTCTCTTGGCACAGACGTGGAGTCGGAGACCCGCGGTTCGCCGCGAAGCTCGATTCGCGGAGGGCGGTCGCGGAGTATGCAGAGCTTCGCGAAGTCGAGAACACAAAAAGACAAGAATGTCACATGAAGACAAAGGAGGTCGACCCCCTATTTATAGGCGGCGACCTCGAAGCATCGCGGCGCGCCTCACCCACGCAGAGTATCACGGCGCGTCCAGATCCATGGCCCCGGTCAGCACCGTGGGCCCCCTTCGCGAATCCGCATCACGAACCGCCATCATTTTTGGCGATTTTCCCTCATAATTCGACCCTTCACCCTCCGCGGCTCCATGTATGAGGGGGGGGGGGAATTTTTTGGCGCCAAAATATTGCACAAAAGGAAGGGACGAAAAAAAGAAGGCTGGAACGCTGCCTCACGAAGCACCGTCGCGAAGCACTGACGCGAAGCACCGACGCGAAGCACCCCGAGCATCGCCGTCCCATGAAGCTCCGGAGGCGGTAACTCTCCGCGCATTCATTTGACGTTTGTGAGACCACCGCGAAACTCCGGAGGCGGTAACTCTCCGCGGACGCATTTGACGTTCGCAAGACCGCCGCGAAGCTCCGGAGGCGGTAACTCTCTGCGGATGCTGTTGACGTTCACGCGCGCGCCGCAAAGCTCCTGGGGCGGCGCACGAGTTCTGATTAGAGGCGCCCCTTGCCTATAAATACTGGACTCCCCCTGAGTCCCGGGGATGGACAATCCAACCTTTCGGCTTCTCCTCTCCCGAATCGCGAAGCACCCTTTTCCTCCGGGAATCATGAGCTCCACGAGGTACTTCTACTTCGTGAGACGCCTTTGCTTGGCCTTGTTTTGATCCCCTCTTCCGAGAGGGATGCCATTCACGAAGCTCAAGGGCATTCACAAAGGAAGGGGATTCCCAAGGGAAATCGGGCAGCCGCGGAGCGTTTATGCTTCGCGAAACACCCATCCCCTACTAGTGATCCCTATGCTATGGAAGGATCTCTACACATCGCGAAGCACACTGCATTGCAGGACCCTACTTCGCGAGGAACCCCTTCTTCACGAGGTAGTGCTCCGTGAATAATGTTCCACTTCGCGTAGCACCCTCCACTCACACCTATGCCCCGTGCTATGGCCAAGGCACTCTGCTTCGTGAAAAACACTCCTTTGCATGGAAATTACTCTTCCCGTGCGACCCTCCAGGTTTGCACGGTGTGATTTCAAAGTCCCATGGACAATACCACTCGTAGTGTTGCTTCGCCTAATGCTTCTTCGCATAGGCACGCTAATAGGATATTGCTTCTTCGCATAGCCACGCTAACGTGGACCCCTCGATGGTTCAGTCCACACCCCCCCCCCCTTGACCACTGCCTTACTGGTACCTTCCCTTCCCCAAGGACCAGAGGGTACCGATTATGTAAGTCCTAGGGGTGCGGAGTGAACCCACCTCATCCGAGCTGCAGGACATTAAACTGCCAAGCATCACGTCCTCAACACATGACGTTAAACTGTGACCCGACTTCGTGCTTCGCACGCAGGGTCCCCCTAGCTCGAACATTTTTTACGCCACTCGTCTCCACAGGAGTGGTATAACCCATCCACAAGGGATGATATCCCCCTTATTGGAGTGGCGTATGTTCATAGGAGAAGGGCGACCCTAGTTCACCAAAGGATGGTTGCACCCCTGCATCTCCGTACTTCCCCACTACCAAGGTTAGTGGAGGGCATGATAGGGATGAGGCACCTCCCATCATTGGTCCCGAGTCCCTCTTTCGCTGCGCTTTGCCACACCTCGTGCCTCCATCCTGGAGTAAGTACCAGCACCATGGGCCTCCTAATGCGTAAGCCCCTCTTCGCTTCTCACGGACGCATCCTTCGCGACGTGATCATCAGGTCCTCGCAACGTCTTGTTTCTCACACTGAGCATGACTCACGTGGGCTTAGAGTGAGCACCGACCCTGACCCCTACCCTCAGCGAACTACAAGGACTTTGATCCATGTCAAGGCATGGTACGTAGGAAGCCTCCATGAGGTTCAAGCCACATTACTCGGTCATTCATTCACATCTAGTTTCGCCCGCGTCCAGCATGACGATAAATTGCATTCCCTTGTCCAGCATGACGTTAAACTGCACAACCTCGTCCCGCATGATGTTAAACTGCACACCTATTCGAACTACGGGGACTTTGATCTACGTCAAGGAATGGTATGTAGGAAGCCTCCCTGAGGTTCAAGCCCATCACCCATCAGACCAAGGTCCCTCATTTACGTCAGTTTTCCGACACCCACCTCCCATTGTTTTATTCACGCCAGGGTTCACTACCGTCCCGCATGACGTTAAACTGTATTCCATCAATCCTTTGAAGTACGAGGACTTTGATCTGTGTCAAGGCATGGTACGTAGGAAAACTTCCCAAGGTTCAAGACCACCACTAGTGGACCCATGGGTCTACCTTCATGTCGGTTTGCTGACGCATCGGACCAAGGTCCACCCTCATGCCGGTTCACCGGCACCATCCTGAACTACACAGACTTTGATTCCCTGCCACAGGAATACGTAGGAATCCCTTTCAAGGATCAAGCCCAGATTCACCGTTTCCCTTTCTACGGTTCCTTTCCATTCCACCCTCCACTTCATTCATCCATCCACCATCCACCCCGATCCACGCCCGGAACATCATATCCCGATGAGACCATGTCGGTGTGCTCCTCTTCACAGCCGCCCATGGGCTGGCCCTGGTATAGGCATCCCTTCAAGGGAAATCCCTCAATCCAATCTATCCTAGATAATGCTTTGATTGGGTAGATCCATCTTGGCTAGATGTTAAACTCGCGGCGTACCCTGTGTTAAACACGGGAAGCTGAGGAAAACCTCATATATGTGTCTATGTCATATAATTCCCCGCGCTCAATGTGGGATGCCTCGGGCTTCCATGCCCTCAAGAAGCCCTGTGACCGGGGATAATAGATAGACAAGCCAGGTTCCCCAGCATCCAGACACGCTACTGATGCCTCAACGTGACTACTCCCCCAACTGAAGGTTGCTGCCCTGACTGGACCCTTTGGAATGTCCCGAAAGAAGCAGTGTAATTAACCGGCGTCCATGGAAACATGGCACTGGGAAGAGTTTCATGAACTACGTATTAAATCTATGAGGGAGACCCGGACTAAGTGATGAGTTCTGAGGAGGAATCCACAGATGGAAGAACTGACATCCCATCATCCCTTTTCAATCAAGGAGAAGACGTCCCTGAATAAGGAGCGAATTCCACCCGCCTTTGGAAAGCGGGAATGCGGGGCAACAAGCGCAGCGCGTCCTCCTCTGCGGGCGGATGGATGCGCGCGCCCCGACGAAAGCGTCGGAAACAATGATATAAAAAAGTTATATGAAAATCATAAATTTATTTTGAGATTAACCATTTCTTTTTATCAACCAAAACATACTCATAAACAATTCCTATAAAAGATGAGATTGCAACATATAATCATTACCACATTGGTAACATTGGAAAATATTCCCCATTAAGAAATATAATTAATTTAAAATTAATATATCAGGAAGATAAATAAATTAATTATATTAAATGTAAAAATGTTTTTATACACATCTCATAAAAGAATGTAGGTGCATAACATAATCATATTTTTTAAAGAAGACCTATTGAAACAAAAATAATTTATGCTTTGGTAGCTTTTGAAATGTAACCCCTAAGAATGACATATCCTAAAATATATATGTAAATTAAAAAACATTTATTGATATTAACCATTAATTAAATTCATGGATACAATATACAACTCTTAAAAAATTGTGCTGAATCTGGATTGTGTGTATGATAAAAGAAAAGTGAGACGAAAATATCTTTCCACTTTAGTAATATTTTGAATTATAAGACCCAATAAATTATAGAATAAAATTAAATTTTTTATATCATTAAATTGAGGATATTAATTATATAACATGTATAATTGTTAGTATATACCCCAAAAAAAATAAATGAGTGGTGAATTTTTGTTTTTCTCATATAAATAACAGAGAGAACGAAAAACCATTATTATAAGTCTTGAAATCATTCATACTTGTTCGAACCAACCGTATAATAGGAATATATTTATTAGAAATATATTATAGAATCATAAAATTATATAACATACCATATTTTATTTACTTATATTCTTTAATTAATTTTTTATTAATGATCCCTTGTAAAATTCATATTTCAGGTAATAAACGCTCTGTCATTCGTATATGTTGTGATTTTTTATTTTTGGTCCATTTACATTTATCATGGTTCCATAATCTGTAGAATAGAAATTAAGTAAAATTTATCATATTTATATAATTTATATTTTAATACTGATCTTAAATGACAGATTTGGAAAATAATGTACTTTATGATCATGAAGACGGTATGTCTTATATATGCATGAGTAACATTTCCATTTTTCAATGATCATTATAAAAAGGAGGTAAGTACTATTTCATCTCTATATAATTATAAAAATATATTAAATAACATATTATTAATATTATTATTATTATACATATCATCCATTGTTTATTTGTGATTAAATTAATGAGTCACATCACTTTTGAAGGAGGTAGTACACAAGTACACGAACAATGTAGTCATTTTTTTGCGGGTGAAATGATAAAAATGGTGATGACATATTATATTTTTATAATGATAAAAATAAAATTAATATCATAATTATGTAATTTATATCAAATTTATTTATTAATTTTATCATTATTATCTTCAATTTAAAGAGTGAGAGAAAATGAATCACATTGCTTCGCAATGAAGTAGTACGCCATACACAAGAATGATTTTGTTGTACCCCCGACAGAATGGAAACTAAAAAAATATTATATATGATATAATTAAAATAGAGGTATAATTATGCTATTTATATTGTATATATATGTTATTTCCATCATCATAACAGACTATCAGAGGCGGTAACGAAATACTGAAGGACATATCCTCGTGAGGCCGTAGTCTGTCATACACCCGAATGATGATTTCACAACCCATTTTATAGAAGTGAAGATAATTTTAGGTACTGGAAATAAAAAAACATCTAATTATATGTAATATACTAATTATATTACATAATCATGGTTTAAGAATAATTTATAGAGGTAGAAGAATAAATAAAATAAAAACATTCACTAAAGAATGGTACACTTCTTAGCGTAACATCCGTAGGATAGCAAAAAATCCATTTGATGATGTATTTATATAAAAATTACATCTTATAGGATGATTGAAGAAATTTTATAAGCAATTTTGGATGTTATTGGATGAAAAATGGGGTTTAATGTGTGATTTAGAGAGGAGTGATAATGGCCTTTTATATGTGAGGTGAGTGGCACATTTGTAACATAATAAAAGAATAATGTGTACCCACATTTGAATCAGTCCACAGGGATCCAAAAAAATTATTCATGGTACATAGATGTTATTGGTGTGAATCATTTCTTCAAAATAGTTTTTATACATCATTTTAGGTCATTTTGAACCATATACTTTTTGTTTAACCCATGGTAAAACAAATTTTCACGTAACCAAAAAAATTAGTTTTTCCTGTTTTCACAGTTCATTTATGTAAAAAAACTAGTTACCGTTATTTTATAATATAAATTATTTTTATTAAAAAAATAATACATTTTTTGTAATTCAATAAATAAAATATTCAATATTTATTTTAATATTAATTCGGTAGATGTGATGAAAAAGCAGGTTTTTATAGTGAACATGATAAATAGTTTATTAAGATTTTATATAAAATTTCAATATAAAATATAAAAATAAAAAGTGAATTGTATTTATAGATATATATTTTAAATACATTTTATTTAAAACATGTTTAAAATAAAATTATACTTTATAAATATTTTAAATTAAAATACAATTTTCAATTAAAATTCAGTACTTTTCATTGTGCATTAATAAATTAATATTTTCAGAAAACTCTCAAAAATCATGCCTAAGATAATTTTAATTTTATTATTTAATAAATTTAGTTTATATTATCAAATAAATTTTATAAAATTTTAAAAAATAAAGTTAAAATAAGTGTACAGAAAAGGTAAAAATCATCTTATTAGAAAAATATAGTTTTTTTATAAAATTGTCATTATTCTTACCTATTATCAAGAAATTGAATAATTTGAGTGTTAAATAGTTGAATGAATAATATGGCATGTTTTACTTAATCTCAGAGGTGTGCAACACAATCTAAATTCGGTGTTGAATAAAATAATATAAAATGTTATTGTTACCTGTAATGTATGACAAACACATTATTGCATGAAAATTAACAAAATTATAAGTTGAAAAATAATTTTAAAAAACATATTTCATAAAACCTATGGTTTACCCTTATAACCCCCCCCCCCCAATGAATTTCTCTCTCAAAATTCAACACATTTGAACTAAAAAATGAGGATAATTATTTCCCATTACATTATCTAGTTCCCATGTAGCTTTATCAAGATGGTGGTTTTTCTATAGATCATTTACCAGTTAATTGGTTTTCTTTCTTAAACCCGTTTCTATTCAATTGAGATTATCCATTATTTTTCCATCATAAAGAATATCCTAATCTAACGGTTTGATCTCTGAGTTAAGTACATGTAATTGATTAGGTACATACATCCTTTAGAGATACACATGGAACACATATGGAAACTAATATATGTTTTTTAGAATCTCCAATCAACATGATACTATAAAAATATGATAATGAATTTAAAAGAGACCAATATACATAGGTCTTTTCATTCTATGGCATAACAAGCACAATTTCATATTTGGTTATACTTCAATAAAATTTCACATCATTTCTTACCCAAAAAATGAAGATTAATTTTATATCCCTGAATCACTAATATATGAAAAGATCAATAATATAATTAATATACATTCATTCTATCCGTAGTTAAAATAATGCTGACACAGGTTATCTAACATATAAGTATTTATATCGTAATGTAATGTGCTAATATAAATAACCTCTTCAAACGATTAACATAATCCATTCCACAAATGCTTAAACAAATAAACCTTCCAAAATTAAATATAAATTTTAAATTAATCCCCTATATATCATAAAGTGTCTCTAGATTATCACATACAAATCATTTGAATACATCGATCTTGTATTCTCTTAAAACATGATAATAACATGAATTATCATAAAAACTTAATGAAAAATGCATGATTTATCATTACCTGAATAAAAAAATATTTTATTGAATATATTATATAAATACAATAATGTTGTAATCTTCATCAATTATAACATAGTACACTTTGTCACTAAATCGAAAATCAGTTCAAAGGAAATCAGTACTATCTAATTTACATTATCCATGTCTATCAAATATTTATCCCAGCATCATTATATAAAAATTAGAAACTTATTAAGGGTAATATTAAATATAATAACATTTTATTCAAGAATATAATCATGCCACTAAATAAATTCTATAGTTCATCATCTTCATTCAACATATTTTTTCAAATCCTTTATAAAGAAATAATATTTTTTCGTCCTTATATATTTCATAATTATTGAATTAAAATACATAAGAACTTCAATAATTTTACCTCATTGTTTAAAAATTAAGTATTCTTCGCCATATGATTCTTTAACACATCATTCATTTCACATTTTAGTTGGTAGTCACTTCATCATCAACAGAGAAACCATTATTCCTAGAACCCACCAAATTCTCTTTACTATATTTCTCCTTAATAAAACATATCACCTAATTCCTATAAATTATACACTTAAAGCATTAATCCATTTATAATACCTTTAGGATATTGATATTCAATTCCAGTGAGTTGACTATACTTTTTATTATCCATTGTATTTACTTTCATTGTTGCATTCTTTTCCACACCTAAAACACATTCTTGTCCCACATTGAAATTGAAGGTTCCAGACGCAACATAAGCACATGGGTGGATATGCCTGCTTGCCATTTTTCCATTAGCAATGATCAATCCGAAATCAATACAACGACAAATTCCAGTCTCCATAGATCGATTCACAGAAATAGACAAAAGAAGAAGAATGGTCCCGGATCCACAAAAGTGGATCGTCACAAGTTTATTATATTTAATTTAATTAATTGACAAAAATGTACCTTTTGGGTGTTCTTTCTCCATTTATATTCTTGATCATGTTTCAATGTGATTTTTCATTGCGTCGTATAAGCCAACTGTAGACATCCTCTTGGGTGATCCACACGTGCACCTCGTATCTCTGGACGTCATCAAAGGAGTCTCCGAGTGCTAGCGTGGAGACAAATTTTCTTGCGTTGTCCACCATAGATCATCCTAATCCGATGGAAGAGGATATCTCTCAGTCTTAAAATCATTCTTGGAGGAAGAGGTTCTTTCGGCCTTGAATGAATTCTCCAGAATTGTTGTGCACAACGATTCTCTTGTTGGAAAAGAGTTGGGGTTGTAGGGATATTTATAATCGGGTTTGAGGTTGTGGAGTTATGATAATAAATAAGTGTGTTACGCTTTTTATTTATTTCATTGAATCTTATTAAAAAAACCCACATGTAGAATAATTAATTCCTTGACATGTGCCCACGCTGATTATAATAAATATCATTTAATAAAATGATATTCCCTCAAAATCCCGAATGGAAAAACTACACGGCGTGTAATAATAAATACACAGTGTACATTTTTTTCATGGAAAACTATATGAAGTGTACATTCAATGTACATGGTGTGTATATCTTGTTTTAATTTATTCATTTCCTTTCCAATATGAAAACTACATGGCATGTAATCATTAATACAGGGCATGTATATCTTGTTTTTCATTTCATTCTTCCTCCAGCATTAAAATAATTTTGGCTTCCTTGAATAATTATTAAACCACTAATGGGAATTGTCTTTATTCTACATGAGGTACTTGAATACACTTAGTGTGTGACCATATAGGCCTCTTTCTCATTGGCATTAGGCGGGATTTCCTAAAGTCCAAGATTACTGTCTAGAAACGGTTCATGGCACCCAATAGAAATAAGTTGACACGACACTGACGTATCACCTCATACGAACACTTACGGTGTAATTTATTCCCTTTGTCTCAAGATCTCAACAAGCAGGTTTCATGGCAGTGTCATAAACCTATATTCTTGATCTTTCATTCATTGACATTCAGAAATAAACTCATCATGTCACCATGGACATGGAATTTGTTCGACAGTTATATTTCAATCAAAGGGCCCGAGATATCTACTTCCATAAATATGGAACGGAAAAATCCTTCCTTGTAACACCCGAGACTTTTATGTTATATAAATCATCAAAGGAATCTTTTTCTACACACAACACTTTCTTGGCTTTCTTTACACGAAATCGCAAGTTTCCTCGATAGCATGCGTCGTACGCAATACCGAGTTTCACTAAACAATGATATACTATTAAAATATTTTTAAAACTATCCGTTATGAATAGTAATAACCACTTTTTGAAATTTTATAAATTTTATTTTTCAAAATGGACTTCATTTTTGGATTCGGAATATCGAAATTATCCTAGGGTGAAATTTTGGTATTTTTCTGAAAACATTCAATTTTTGATGAATAGTGAAACCACTAAGTGGTACTTAAAAAACTGAATTTTTCATAAAACATAATTTTACGGCTTATGTGAGTGGAATTTCAAAAAACCGAGAGACACGGTTGATGTCAGTAAGTAAAATGTGGTTCAATGAGATGAAAATAATTTTTTGGTGAATAGTAACTTTTTATTTTTTTTACCACGGTTAAAAGTAAATAAGGTAATTAAGGGTAAAGATGATATTATTATTACCCTAAAACATGTCCTAATTCTATTGGATAAGTGTAATTCGACCAAAAACAAACTTAGGAATAAAATATAACCATTTAGGCCCACTTGGATTAGATTAGGACATTTATTATTAAAGAAGGGTTAAAATAGTTAAAATCAATGTTTAATAAGTAAATAATTTTTAATATCGGGTTATACATAAGATAAATTCGACTATAAATATTCATTAGAAATATACAAATATTTCCTACATAATGGTATTTTATTTGTAATTTTTAGACATTAAATAATTTAATTTATTTATGACACAAAGATGATGCAGTAATTATCTTATTAATGAAATGTTGACATAATTAATGTTATAAACACCAAAATAAATGCAATTTGAGACTTTTTATGAATTCAACTAATTTTATAGGTTAATCTGACATGTTAGTATTGATTTAATTTACTTGGTTTGAACTAATAATTCTGTTATGATTTTCACAAAAATCAATTACTAAATAGTGTCAAAATTGACATAAAATAGTTTTTAAAACAAATATTATATTAGTAATTGTTATTTTATTCCTAAAAATCTATGGTTCGGCCAAATGACTTATATAAGGTTATATATGTTAATAATAAACAACTTGGGGTTCATTTGGCTGCTTATAGTAAGTTTATTAACCTTATAGTATAAGAACACAAGAAGACACGGTAAAAGTAAACTTATTTAACTTAATGTTAAATCTAAATGATAAGGTTAAAATAAGAACCTAAACTTTTCCAAATTCTATTGGATGAGAGGATTTCGACCCATACCCACCTTAGCTTATAAATAAATCAATTTGGAGATATTTAAAACCAAAATTGACTTTATAATAAAATAATATTTTTAGTTATTCCAAAGGTGCCCCTCTCCTCCCTTATAAAAGGGCCCCTCCTCCCCATCTTCCTCACACCAATTTGATCTTTCAAGCTCGTCCAAACCCTGCCAATTCCTCCTCTCCACTTCCCTAGAGACATCTTAGAGGTCCTGGTCTTCCTCAAAGACCAATTTTATTGCCCTAAAAGAAGGTCTCAATGAATCACTTCAAAGAAGAGGTAATGTCCGTTACCGATTTTTTCATCTTTATTTCTTGTTCCAATTCTTCTTCTTTAGTTGTTTCATTATGAAGTTATAACATCAGTATCACTCATATACTAATATATTATTATAAGTATGAAACCACCCTATTTTACCATCTATCCATCCTACAGAAAAACAAATCACTGCATGTGCGTACGTACGGAATACCGTCTCCACACCATGGTGTAATCTATTTTCCACCACCACCATACTTGGATGGGTATAATGGTGTAAATAATGACTATATATGACTATTATAAAGTGATACTAATTCTGAGATTGTTTATTCTTTGGTATTTACTAGGGTGTATTTTATCATCCACATCCATGTTTCCTCAATATGTAATATTTATATCCTTATACAGTAGTTTATATCCAATTTTACCCTTTGGTGAGTTTTAGTAAAAGATATGAATGAAATCTTTTGTTGTTTTTCGTACGAGGTACTTTTTGACATTTCTAAAAAAAGTACGAAGAATGTTTTTTCAACTTATACGGCATGAATGGATTTTTAAAACATTTTTTCCAAGAAGCTTCCTTTACAAGTTTTCAAGTTTATTTTTAATCAACTTCTTTTAGTTTATAATTGTACGACATGTTAAGAAAGGAAAAGTGTTTTTGAAGCAGAAAGGATATTTTCCTCAAGAATGGAGTTCAAGTCTTTCGAAATACTGGATCGTGTTGGGAAGGTAGCTTACCGATTGGCACTTCCACCGAATCTCTCTCAAGTTCACGACAATTGAAAATCCATGAGCAAAATTACCCAACACATGATTTTGAGTTAGCTGTGGTAATCTTTGCATTAAATATTTGGAGGCATTATTTTATTCCTAAAAATCTATGTTTCGGCCAAATGACTTAGATAATGTTATATATATTAATAATAAACAACTTGGGGTTTGTTTGGATGCTTATAGTAAGTTTATTAACCTTATAGTATAAGAACACAAGAAAGGAATCTTTTGTAGTTTTTCGTATGCGGTACTTTTTGACTTTTCTGAAAACAGTACGAAGAATGTTTTTTTAACTTATACGACATGATGTATTTTTAAAACATTATTTCCATGAAGGTTCCTTTAAAAGTTTTCAAGATTATTTTTAATCAACTTCTTTTAGTTTATAATTGCACGACATGTTAAGAAAGGAAAAATGTTTTTGAAGAAGAAAGGATATTTTATTCAAGAATGGAGTTCAAGTGTTTTATCAAAATTATTTTCCCTCTAAGATAATAAAGGGTTATGTTTTTATCCCTATTATTACATTTATTTGATTATGTTGTGATGGAATTATTTTTATAAATTCCTTTATCTTATATGAATTGTTTTATGATGTCATGATGTTTAAGATTCCCATTTGTATTACATGGGTTATGCAATGATGTATGATTTATGATTTTGTGGCACACATAAAAATGGTATCATTGTGAGATGGGTGGGACCTATATCTCCCTACAATGCATTGGGTAAATATCTTATATCTCATGAAATAGAAATGGCTGGAATGGTAGGTTATACCAGTTCATTGAAACAGGGCTGAAACGTGGGTGACTCGGTTCAGAAATGGACTTTGTCCACTAAGATAGTCTTGTAAATTAGTCTTGACTAATAAAAAATTATTCTCTATGATTATGTGTGTATTCCACAAAGTTTCATGTTTTATGTTATGATTATTGGGATTACATTTCACTACTATGATTTATCCCATGTTATGAAATTATGCTCTCTTTTGCAGGTTAAGATTTCCAAATGATATTTCCTTATGAATATGAAGTGATTGATATTTCTTTTTTTTACCCTTACTGAGCATTTGAGCTCACCCCTTTCGTATGTTTTCTTTCCCCAGGTCAGGAAGAAGGTTATTAAGTAGAATATGCCAAAAAGGGAATCTAGATATGATGAAATAAATAGAGGCAAAGTTGATGCTTTATGAACCAGTTGTTTATGTTTCCCAGTTTCTAAAGACACTATACCTATACAGTCCTTTCATGTCTTTGTTATATGTTGTAATAAGTATTCTTCAATTTTGAAGTATTAACAATGTATGTAAAGTATGGGTCGTTATAGTTGGTATCAGAGGAAAGGTATAGTCAACCTTTGGAAACTAGGATGTGAAAGCCTTAGTAAGATCCCTAAGGATAATTCTAAACATAGAACACAATCTTAGTGTTTTATAAATGGCCATGAATAACCTAGGATAAGACCTTAAGTGTGAAATTTTATTCTTGATTATGTGGTTTTCCTATTATAATTTTTGTTTCTCACACTATTCTTCTTGGTTTTAGTCAATGGCTGGAACCCGAAGGAATCGTGTTAATGCGGAATGCGACGGGAAATGCAATGATTGTCCCCCTGAGCAACCAAACATTATGGGAGTTGGAATTCAAAATCTTGTAGCCATGCCCACACAACTTTCTCAAGCTATGAATCATGCAGGACTTCCAAACGAGCAAATGAAGGAGCAACCTTCTGTTGAATCCTTCATGAGGCAGCATCCACCTTCTTTCAGCGGGACTACTGTTCCATTAGTTGCTGAACAATGGATTAGTACTACTGAAAAGATATTTTAAGTTCTTCAATGTTCTGAACATGATAATGTCATCCTAGCAGTGTATCGTTTTGAAGGATATTATGATCAATGGAGGAATATTATTAAGAATACGAGGCAAAGGGATGAAATTGAGTCCATGGAATGGGACGAGTTCAAGAACTTATTTTTCAATAAGTACTTCCCTCATATTCTCCGAACAAAGATAGAGAAAGAGTTTCTTGAACTAAAGCAAAAGGATGGTGAATCTGTTGGTACATATGAAGCTAATTTTACAAGGCTTTCAAGGTACGCTTCTGGTATTATTATCCAACCTGAGAGTAAGTTCGATCGATTCTTTAATGGCTTAAAACCAAGTCTTCGAAGGGCATTAGACATAAGGGACTTCAATAGCTACGAGGAAATCATTTGATGTGCTCTCAAAGTTGAGATGGAGATTGGAGTAACCCATCAGTCATATGGGTTTGATAAGAAGAGGAAAATGGAATTCAAAGGAAAATCTAAAGAGCACACTGAAAAGAAGATGTGATTTCCTTTATGCTCAATGTGTGGAAAGAAACATGGAGGGAGTTGTCTTAAAGGGAAAAGTAAGTGTTTCAAATGTGTAAAGGAAAGTCATCAGACATTTGAATGCCGCGATGATGGGAAGAAGATGTCTAATGATGCAAACAAAGGAAGGGATACATAGAATGAACCTACTACACTTCAATGTTTCAAGTTCAAGGATATGGGGCATTATGCCAATAAATTCCCTAATCCAAGGGTTGATGATGATGGTCGACGTCAACAAACTCTTAAGGCTAAAGACAAAGGAAAGTCACATGAAATTTCTATTAGTGATGTGGAGTACGATAACGATGTGGTGAAAGGTACACTTACCATCCACTCTAAAGTAGAAAATGTTTTATTTGATTCTAGATCCACCCACTCTTTTATTTCTGAAGAATTTTCTAAGGGTATCACCGTATTACCTCAACAATTAGATGTTGAGTTAGCTGTGACAACACCTAATGGCACAACAGTCGCATCAGAAGATTATAATTCTTCTCCAATCGAAGTTTGTGGGAATGTGCTTCCTGCAAATCTTGTGATCCTTCCTATAGTGGAATTTGATGTGATTCTTGGCATGGATTGGCTTTCTTTATATGGATCTCATATCAATTTACAAAGAAGGGAAGTCACATTTCATATTCCAGATCAATCTATGATCATTTATCAATGCAAGGATGAACATAACCTTCCAGTGGAAATTCCTTCTACCTTATGAGTCTTGATTCCCCTAAATGAAGTTTATTTATCTCAAATGTTGGGTGAGAAACTCACGAATAAGAATATTCCCATTGTACGGGTGTTTGATGATGTCTTTCCGGAGGAATTACCGGGTCTTCCACCAAATCGTGAAGTTGAGTTTTCAATAGAACTCATACCGGGTGCTTTGCCTATTTCAAAGACACCTTATAGAATTGCCCCAATTGAGTTGTAGGAATTTAAGAAGCAACTCCAAGAGAATCTTGATAAGGGGTTCATAGGCCCTAGTGCATCACCTTGGGGAGAACCTGTTCTGTTTGTTAAGAAGATAGATGAATCAATGAGACTCTGCATTGATTATCAATAAATTAACAAGATCACTATCAAGAAAAAATATCCTCTCCCATGAATTGATGACTTATTTGACCAACTACGCGGAGCTCAATACTTTTCCAAGATTGATCTTCATTCAGGGTATCATCAATTGAGGGTCAAAAGGGAGGATATACCAAAGACGTATTTCTGTACAAGGTATGGACACTATGAATTTATAGTGATGCCATTTGGTCTTACTAATTCCACTGCTATCTTCATGGATCTAATGAATAGAGTCTTTAAAGACTATCTTGATCAGTTTGTGGTAGTCTTTATAGACGATATTCTTGTCTATTCAAAGAGTAAGGAAGAACATGAAGATCACGTGAGAATTATATTGAATACCCTAAGAAAGGAGAAGCTTTATGAAAAATTTACAAAGTGTGAATTTTGGCTTAAAAAAGTTGCATTTTTGGGTCACATAATCTCAAAATAGGGGATATCTGTGGATCCAGCAAAAACTGAGGTTATCGAAAGATAGTCGAGACCAAAAACAGTAACTGAGATATGATGTTTTCTTGGTTTGGCTGGATATTATCGACGTATTGTGAAATATTTTTCACGATTATCTAATCCACTAACCAAGTTGACTCGGAAAGGAGTTAAGTTTGTCTGGATGGAGGAATGTGAAGAGAATTTCTTGG
The DNA here is from genome assembly GCA_963277665.1 of Viscum album. Classification (NCBI taxonomy): domain Eukaryota; kingdom Viridiplantae; phylum Streptophyta; class Magnoliopsida; order Santalales; family Viscaceae; genus Viscum; species Viscum album. The sequence continues at coordinate 1,949,472,104 of OY728130.1, forward strand.
AGTTGGAAAGAAGGTTATCCAGTGCACCTGTGCTCACACTGCCTTGTAGTGGAGAAAGGTTTGTGATCTATAGTGATGAATCCAAGAAGGGATTGGGGTGTGTTCTTATGCAAAATGATATGTTGATACCTTATGCCTCACGATAGTTGAAAATACATGAGAAAAATTACCCAACTCATGATTTGGAGTTAGCTGCTGTAATCTTTGCATTAAAGATTTGGAGGCATTACCTTTATGGTGAAAGGTGTGATATTTATACTGATCATAAAAGTTTAAAGTATATTTTCACACAAAAGGAGATGAATATGCGTCAAAGAAGATGGTTGGAGCTGATTAAGGATTACGACTTCTCAATCCATTACCACCCTAGGAATGCAAACAAGGTGGAAGATGCATTAAGTCGACAAGACCATGCCAGGATATCCATGATGAGGATCACAAAAGATCCAATATTTATGGATTTACAAAGGATGGATCTTGGAATTATAATGGAAGGGGAAAAATATTATCTTTCTCAAATGAATGTTCAACCATCTATACATGTAAAGATTAAAGAGGCACAGAAAGATGATGTCGAGTTACAAAAGAAGGTGAGAAATGTTCCTGAATTAAACCTTGATTGTGATGGGATAATAAAGTTCAGGAATCGGGTTTGTGTTCCTCCAATCCCTGAATTAAAGAAGGTGCTGCTGGATGAGGCTCATAGTTCTTCATTCTCTATTCATCCTGGAAGCACGAAGATATATAGGGATCTGAAAGAGTACTTCTGATGGGATGGCATGAAAATAGATGTTGCTGAATATGTCTATCGATGCTTGGTTTGTCAACAAGTTAAAGATGAGAGACAGAAGTCTAAGGGGATGTTACAACCATTACACATACCCGAATGGAAATGGGAAAACATCACTATGGACTTTGTCACAGGACTTCCTAAAACATCCAAAGGCAATAATGCTATCTGGGTCATAGTTGATTGTCTTACAAAGTCTGCACACTTCATTGCTATTAGAGATGATTTCTCTCTGGATCAGCTTGCTATGATATATGTAAAGGAAGTGGTAAGATAGCATGGACTGCAAATTTCTATTATATCTGATCGGGATCCGAGATTTACCTCGATGTTCTGCTGAAGTCTTCAGCATACTCTGGATACATAGTTGAGTTTCAGCACTGCTTATCATCCTCAGATAGATGGTCAGTCTGAGGGAACAATTCAAACTCTAGAAGATATGTTGAGAGCTTGTTCTATGGATTTCAAAGGTGGTTGGGATCAACACCTACCTTTGGTGGAATTTTCTTATAATAATAGCTTTCACTCCATTATTCAGATAGCTCCTTATGAAGATCTCTATGGAAAGAAATGCTGGACTCCAACTTGCTGGGATGAAGTTGGGGAAAGAAAGCTATTAAGACCCGATCTCATTGATGAAATGACAGAAAAGGTCAGATCTATTCAGCAACACATAAGAGCAGCTCAGAGTCGACAGAAAAGTTCTGCCGATAATAGAAGAAAAGACCTAGAGTTTGAAATGGGTGATAAAGTGTTCTTACGAATATCTCCCTGGAAGAGGGTTATGAGATTTGGAAAGAAGGTGAAGTTGAGCCCCAGATATATCGGTCCTTTCGAAATACTGGATCGTGTTGGGAAGGTAGCTTACCGATTGGCGCTTCCACCGAATCTCTCTCAAGTTCACGATGTGTTCCATGTATCCCTCCTGAGAAAGTACATACCTGATCCTTCACATGTACTCAGCTCAGAAGTTGTACCGCTAGAGCAAGATCTTTCTTATGGAGGAACCACCAATTAGAAGATGCTACATGGGATCTTGAGGATATAACGAGGGAGAGGTATCCTCGTCTGTTTGTTACAAAGTGACGAATTTTGAGGGAGAAATTCATTTTAAGGGGGGTAGAATGTAACACCGGAGAGTTTTATGTTATATAAATAATCAAAGGAATCTTTTTCTACACACAACACTTTCTTGGCTTGCATTACATGAAATCGTGAGTTTCCTCGATAACTTGCGTCGTACTCAATACAGAGTTTCACTAAACAACGATATGCTATTAAAATATTATTAAAACTAGCCATTATGAATAGTAATAACCACTTTTTGAAATTTTATAAATTTTATTTTTCAAAATGGACTTCATTTTTGGATTCTGAATATCGAAATTATCCTAGGGTGAAATTTTTGTATTTTTATGAAAACTTTCAATTTTTGATGAATAGTGAAACCAATAAGTGGTACTTAAAAAACTGAATTTTTCATAAAACTTTATTTTACCGCTTATTTGAGTGGAATTTCAAAAATCTGAGAGACACGGTTGATGTCAGTAAGTAAAATGTGGTTCAATGAGATGAAAATAATTTTTTTGGTGAATAGTAACTTTTACTTTTTTTTACCACGGTTAAAAGTAAATAGGGTAATTAAGGGTAAATATGATATTATTATTACCCTAACACATGTCCTAATTCTATTTGATAAGTATAATTCGACCGAAAACAAACTTAGGAATAAAATATGACCATTTAGGCCCACTTGGATTAGATTAGGACATTTATTATTAAAGAAGGTTTAAAATAGTTAAAATCAAAGTTTAATAAGTTAATAATTTTTAATATGGGGTTATACATAAGATAAATTCGACTATAAATATTCATTAGAAATACAAAAGTATTTCCTACATAATGGTATTTTATTTGTAATTTTTAGGCATTAAATATTTTAATTTATTTATGACACAAAGATGATGAAGTAATTATCTTATTAATGAAATATTGACATAATTAATGTTATAAACACCAAAATAAATGTAATTGAAGACTTTTTATGAATTAAACTAATTTTCTAGGTTAATATGACATGTTTGTATTGATTTAATTAACATGGTTCGAACTAATAATTCTGTTAGGATTTTCACAAAAATCAATTACTAAATAGTGTCAAAATTGTCATAAAATAGTTTTTAAAACAAATGTTATATTAGTAATTGTTATTTTATTCCTAAAAATCTAATGTTAGGCCAAATGACTTATATAAGGTTATTTATATTAATAATAAACAACTTGGGGTTCTTTTGGCTGCATATAGTAAGTTTATTAACCTTATAGTATAAGAACACAAGAAGACACGATAAAAGTAAACTTATTTAACTTAATGTTAAATCTAAATGATAAGGTTAAAATAGGAACCTAAACTTGTCTAAATTCTATTGGATGAGAGGCTTTCGACCCATCCCCACCTTATCTTAGAAATATATCAATTTGGAGCTATTTAAAACCAATATTGACTTTATAATAAAATAATATGTTTAGTTATTCTAAAGGTGCCCCTCTCCTCCCTTATAAAAGGGCACCTCCTCCCCCTCTTCCTCACACCACTTTGAGCCTTCAAGCTCGTCCCACCCATGAAAATTATTTCTCTCCACTTCCCTAGAGACATCCTAGAGGTCTTGGTCTTCTTCAAAGACCAATTTTAGTGCCCTAAAAAAGGTCTCAATGAAGCACTTCAAAGAAGAGGCAATGTCCGTTACCGATTATTTCATCTTTATTACTTCTTAAAATTATTCTTCTTTAGTTGTTTCATTATGAATTAATAACATCAGTATCACTCATATACTGATATGTTATTATAAGTATGAAACAACCCAATTTCACCATCTATCTGTCCTACGGAAAAAGAAATCACCGCGCGTGTGTACGTACGGAATACCGTCTCCACGCCGTGGTGTAATCTATTTTCCACCACCACCTTACTTGGATGGGTATAATGATGAAAATAATGAATATATATGACTATTATAAAGTGATACTGATTCTGAAATAGTATACATACACTCCAATACAATTCCACGATCATAGGAACAATATCATCACTCGTGCGTACGTACGGAATACCATCTCCACGATGTGATGCGACTCGTTCTACAGGATATTCATTTCATAATGATTATATAAATGTATTGAATGAACAAATATGATATATATTAGACTAATAGAATTCTGGAAATTAGGTATCTATAACCTAAAGAGAAGAATAAGAATTTATTCAACAAAACACGCATAAGAACAAAAAGTTATGAACACCCGAATAACAAGTAGCAATGAAATATTACTACTAAGAAGCTAAGAATATGACCATATATGATATCATAAAAATATGTATGATTCTGTAATAAGTCAATAACATTATTTAAATCATTATACAGGAGGTTCGGACACTTACAAAGCAAGTCGGACCTAAGGTAAGGGGAAATATCAAAATCTCATTTTTATCCAGGATTGTTTATACATTGGTATTTACTGGGGTGTATTTTATCATCCACATCCATGTTTCCTCAATATGTAATATTTATATCCTTATAAAATATTTTATATCCAATTTTTACCCTTCGGTGAGTTTTTAGTAAAATATATGAAAGGAATCTATTGTCGTTTTTCGGACGAGGTACTTTTTGACTTTTCCGAAAAAAGTACCAAGAATATTTTTTTTTCACTTATACGACATGAATGGATTTTTAAAACATTATTTCCAAGAAGGTTCCTTTAAATTTTTTCAAGTTTATTTTTAATCAACTTCTTTTAGTTTTTAATTGTACGACATGTTAAAAAAGGAAAAATGTTTTTGAAGAAGAAAGGATATTTTCCTCAAGAATGGAGTTCAAGTGTTTTATCAAAATTATTTTACATCTAAGATAATAAAGGGTTCTGTTTTTATCACTATTATTACATTTATTTGATTATGTTGTGATGTAATTATTTTTATGAATTCCTTTATCTTATATGAATTGTTTTATGATGTCATGATGTTTAAGATTCCCATTTGTATTACATGGGTTATGCAATGATGTATGATTTCTGATTTTGTGGCACACATAAGAATGGTATCATTATGAGATGGGTGGGACCTATATCTCCATACAATGCATTGGGTGAAGATTTTATATCTCACGAGATAGACATGGCTGGAACGATAGGTTATACCGGTTCAATGAAACCGGACTGAAACGAGGGTGACTCGGTTTAGAAATGGACTTTGTCCACTAAGATAGTCTTGGCAATGAGTCTTGACTAATAAGAAATTATTCTCTATGATTATGTGGGTATGACACAAAGTTTCATGTTTTATGTTATGATTATTGGGATTACATTTCACTACTAGGATTTATCCCATGTTATGAAATTATGCTCTCTTTTGCAGGTTAATATTTCCAAAAGATAGGTCCTTATGAATATGAAGTGATTGATATTTCTTTTCTTTACCCTTACTGAGAATTTGAGCTCACCTCTTTTGTATGTTTTCTTTCCCCAGGTCAGGAAGAAGGTTATTAAAGGAATATGCCAAAAAGGGACTCTAGATATGATGAAATAAATGGAGGCAATGTAGATGCTTTATGAACCAGTTGTTTATGTTTCCCAGTATCTAAAGACACTATACCTATTCGGCCCTTTCTTGGATTTGTTATATGTTGTAATAAGAATGCTTCAATTTTGAATTATTAACAATTTATGTATAGTATGGGTCTTTATATTCCTCGACTTATCCATTAACAGCATGTCATTCATGACGCACCCAACATACCCTACTTCACGACAACTATCTTCATGATGGTTTTCATCAGCATATCTAAGTGCGTGAGTCATGACATGAGTTAATGATAATCTTCCAATCTAAGGACCATTACACACTCTCATTGTTAGTAATGTCCGATGACAAAAAAACATGTGGAATTACTAATGGCGGGTCTGTTCTCATAATCTCCCATCTTGGAGATTACCAAGTGTGAACTCCCTAAGAGAGAGAGTCTCATCTTCTTATGAGTACTCAGACATGACAGTCTGTATCTTATGTGTCATGTCATATTATTTCATCCAACTTTAGAACATTATTTAAGAATATTGTTATAGAATTTCAAGGTTCTCATCATAGAGGGGATCTTCCATGACCTTATCAATACAACAAATATTCCAGGACATTATTATATTATAGTCATGCAAAACAATGAACAATATATAATAAGTGAACATTCATTCAATCAAAGTACAAAACAGTTGTTTCTCAGGACACAAACCCTAACTAACTCCTACTTGGACTAGAGCAAACTACCTACAACTTTTTGTTCTCTAGACCTCACATGATGATAATGTTTCTGCTGAGTCAAGGGTTTAGTCAAGGGGTCCTCCACATTGTCTTCCGTGGAAATACTGCCCACTACAACTTCACCTCTCTGAGAAAAATCCCTCATGAGATGATACTTCTGAATTATGTGCTTTGTCCACATATGTGACCTTGGCTCTTTTTCAAGTTCCACCGCTGTAGTGTAATCACAATATTGTGTGATAGGATCATTACTGCTAGGTACTACATCCAACTCTTGGATGAAGCTTCACATCCATACTGCTTCTTTGGCTACCTTAGAAGCTGTGATATACTCGGACTCAGGTGTAGAATCTGCCACTACACATTTCTTTGATCTCTTACAGCTCACTGCATCTCTATTCAAACTGAATATGTATTTAGTATGCGACATCAAGTAAAATTTATTAGTCTGGAAACTAGCATCTACATGTCCCCTAATGACTAGTTCCTCATCTCCTCAATAAACCAAGAACACATCCTTAGTACACCTCAGATACTTAAGGATAGTCTTGACTTCCATTAAATGGAGGTATCCTGAATTAGTGTGATATCTGCCTACCACACTTAACGCATAAGCAACATCCAGCCTTGTACATATCATAGCATACATGACATACCCAATCACGGATGCGTAAGGGTTCCTTTCTATTTTCTTTCGTTCCTCATGTGTCTGAGGACACATTGTTTTAGAAAGATGAGTGCCATGTGACACTAGAAACAATGCCCTCTTGGATTTTTCCATATTGAATCTCTTTAGTATCTTGTCAATGTTTGTACTTTGACTCAGGCCCAACATTCTCTTGGATCTATCACGATAGATCTTGATCCCAAGAATATATGTTTCCTCACGCAAGTCTTTCATGGATAAGCATTTATATAAACACTCCTTAACTGACTATATGACAGGTAATTCATTTCCAATTTGTAACATGTCATCAATATATAATATTTGAAAAACCATTGCACTTCCACTAAACCTCTTGTAGACACAATTCTCACATTCCTTCTTCACAAATCCAAATTTCTGTTACAACTTCATCAAAACGAATGCTTCATGACCTTGATGCTTGCATTAATCCTTAAACGGATTTCTGCAACTTGCATACCTTGTTGCCATCCTTTGGAGTCACAAAACTTTCAGGTTGCGTCATGTAGACATATTCCTGGAAGTTCCTTTTACAGAATTCTGTTTTTCCATCCATTTTTCAAATTTCATAGTCATGGTATGCGGAAATGGACTATAGGATTCTGATGGATTTCAGCATCGCAACCGGTGAAAATGTTTTATCATGGTCAATTTCTTCCATCCATTTTTCAAATTTCATAGTCATGGTATGCAGAAATGGACTATAGGATTCTGATGGATTTCAGCATCGCAACCGGTGAAAATGTTTTATCATGGTCAATTTCTTGACACTGTCTAAAACCTTTGGCAACCAGCCATTCCTTATAGGTGCTAAATTTCTCCCTCGATGTATATATTCTTCTTGAATACACATATATTACCAATAGAATTTACATTAATTAGGGGATCTACCAAAATCCGGACATGTTTTAGTACATGGAATCCATTTCAAAATTCATGGCTTCTTGACACTTGGCAACATTTATTCCTTTAGCTACTTCCTTGTAGGTAAGAGGATCATCATTGTCAACCAATAATGAGTCACCATCCTCAGTGACAAGAAAACCACATTATTCTGGTTCTCTCACCTCTCGCATGCTCCTACGTAGTTCTTGTGTCTTTTGAACAGATTGTTCTTCCATGGGGATTTGTGGAATCTGTTCTTGTACCAAATCTTGTGTATCTTGAGCCTCGATTTCATCGAAGTCTATCTCGCTCCCACTATCACTTTTAGAGATGTTATCCATCTCAAGGAATATGGTGTGTCTTGAAACTGTTACCATTTTATCTGAGGGGTTGTATAGGAAATATCCCCTTGTTTCCTTTGGATATCCTATAAAGATACACATTGTGCCTTATGGTGAAAACTTGTTACCTAAGGAGTCCTTAACAAATTCATCACTACCCCACACATGTAAATTTGATAACATGGCTTTGCGTCCACTACATAACTCGTATGGAATACCATTTATCGATTTAGATGGTACTTGTTTAGTATGTGTGCTGCTCTTTGTAATGCATATCCCCAAAAGGATAATGGAAGACTCGCATGACTAATCAGGGATCTCGCCATTTCCAACAGGGTGTGGTTCCTCCTTTCACTTACACCATTCCACTAAGGATTGTAAGGAGAGGTGAGTTGAGATAGAATCCCAAAGTCCCATAAGAAAACAATAAAGTCCTGATTAAGATATTATCATCCACTTCCTGAGTGGAGTTTCTTAATCTTCTTACCAAGCTAGTTATCAACTTCATTCTTGTATTCTTTGAACCGATCAAAAGAATCTGACTTATACCTCATTAAGAAAATACATCCATATCTACAAAAATCATCAGTAAAAGTTATGAAGTACGAGAACACACCCCTTGCTTCAACTGAAAATGGTCCACACACATATGTGTGAACTAATTATAGAAGCTCTTTATCCCTTTCACCTTTCCCACTAAATGAGGATTAGGTCATTTTGCCTTTCATACATGCATGACATACACCAAGTGGTTTTAGTTTGAAATAATCTAAATACCAATCTTGATGTAATTTTTTCAAACGTTCCTCATTGGAACGACCTAGCTGGTGATGCCAAAGTTGGGTGTGGTATGAGTTATGTGAATTAACATTTTCATCGATTTCCATTACTTGGTTTGTGTATTCTATCACATAAATGTCGTTATATAAAGGTGCCCTACAAAAACAAATTTAATCTCTATAAAAGTAGAAAAATCCACTTCCAAAAATGAAGATGAATCCATCAGTATCTAATATGTATACTGAAATAATGTTTTTTGTTACAGAGGGTACATAATGACATCCATTCAAAACCCAGACCATCCCAGTAGGCAATGTGAGGTGGTAGTCTCTGATAGCTACAACAGCAAGTCTGGCTCCATTTGCTACACGTAGATCCACCTCCCCTCGGTGAATCATTCTAAATTTTGGTGGTTCCTATATTTGGATACAGATGTGAGCACCAAAAGCAGTATCTAATACCCAATTGGTAGAAATAGATATATTTCATTTGATAACAAACTCACCTGAAGCTTCCCCTTGATTCCTTGGATGGGTGTAGTTTTTCTTCCAGTGTCCCTTCTTGCACATGAAAAACAAACAGCCTCCTCTTCTCTTTCCTTCCCATTTATATTCCTTTTCTTGGAAGGCCATGAAGAAGATTTAGGCTTAATGCTCTTCTCTTTCCATTTCCTTTTATTCACCTTAAGGACAGAAGGCTTTTCACGCTTCATATAATTGTACACTTAGAAAATTAGGATAAGATGTTCAGATAGAAACTTCTCAATGTTTTTCATGTTGAAATTCACAACAATGTTAGAGAAGCAATGGGGGAGTGATGCTAAATTTAGATCGGTACCCAGTTTTTCGGGGATTTTAAACCCTAGAACCTCCAAGAACTCAATGTATACAATGAGATTGACTACATGGGGCCCAGCTGGGGCACCAACTCCATGCTTTCTCAGAAATAGGGCCTTCGAGATCTCAAACCTTTCCTATCTTTCTCTCTCTTGGTATAGACCATTGAGGTTCTCGAGCATGCTATAAGAATTCATGTCTTCATGAGACTTCATGAGATCACTAGACATTGATAATAACATCAAACATTTAACGTCAAGGGAATCACTCAAATGTTGATCATAGACAAAGAAATCTTCATCACTTTCCCCATGGGCAGGCGAATCAGGAAGTGAGGACTCCAGAATGTAAAACTTGCATTCCTAGTGTAGCTAACCTGAAGGTGCCTAAACCATTCTTTAATGTTACTTCCAGTGAAGATATTGTCTTTATCAGGAATTGATCATAGAGAAAATGTGTTTGATGAGTTTTCCATTTTGATTCTACAAATTAAAAGAGCAGATTTATTAGTACTTTATTGATTACATTTTTATGAGTAATAATTGATTTTATTAAGTCTCCCACTATTTTATCAAGTCTCAATGGCCCTCAGCATTGAACTGGGAATGTCGAGTTGCTTTGACATTCTAGTGAAAACGATCCATATTACCCTTTGCATAACCCAAACAATGGTTTGTCAAGCGATTTGAAGGTATTTAGGTAGGTAGGTCATTGCCAACTGTGGGCTTACAATTCCCTGATCTGTTGAGTGGACTCCCCAATACTGAAATCCTGACTTGGATTTCCTAAATATTTGCCTTCAATATTACACAAAGTCTATCAAGGAATACTCTTCTTGATTTAATATGGTTAAGTCAACCCAAAACCTTCCATAAGGGATTCCTTTATAAAAGTAAGTTTCACATAAGTGTTGGTCAAACACATAGTTTTATTTAGTGTTTCCCTTAATCTGGTAACAAAAGGCATGGACTAACTTAATATGGTATTTGAGGGATTTTAATCTTTTATGCATAGTATCACATTATCACATACTTTTTAATACTAAGTGATGCTTTCTTAAGTGATTAACCATGTTCTGATAATGATTTTGCATAGTCTGGTTTTTATTTTATTCCATCTATGCATGCTTGTTCATTTTAGCAACTATGTGATCGCAAAAACACATACATAATAAATAAACCATGAAATAAGATAGAAATAAAATAAGATGGAATGATCATGAGATTTTTCTGGTTAGCTTATCTAGAGGTTTGATATGCTAACCCTAACCTATGGAAAAACACCATGAACCGATGGTTCATGTATTACAGCTCCCACCTGTCCACCTTTGTATCTTCTTGTGTTGGTTTCTCCACAGCTTCAGGTTTTGAACCATCTCCTCTAGCTTGGGAGATCCTCCATTACATGGGGTTTACATTAAAGAAACAATGGGCACGCAAGACCTACATTTTATTGGAAGATGGATCGTTGGCCAATGAATTTTAACAAATTTAAATGAACCCATATACACATACAAAGTGTATTTGGTCTAGCCCATGATCATCCATAGCATGCAATCACATTTACACATATTTAGAATTCATATTCTTTTAATCTTTCTATTATTTATGATAAGTCGCGTTTGAAATTAATTAATTATGATCTTATAATTAATTAATTATTTATCTAAAATTCCTTTCGGAATTTTCTTGAGATTATTCTCATCCATATCCCTTATATAGGACTTTGTACTTTTATAGGAAACTGGGTCAAATTCCATTTCTAAAAAGTACAAGGTGTGTGGTTTATATTTACATGGTGTGTATTTCTTTTCACCCTTTATCCAAAGTACATGATGGAGTCTTTGGCATGTATTTCATTACATTTGAAATTTTGGAGTACATGATGTGTAGATTAATATAACACGCCGTGTACTTCCTTGTTACTTGGTTACCGGTCTGGCAATCCCATGTACAGGGAACATGGCTTCTCCTTGTACACAGTTTCACCTAGACTGGACCAGACTACACAGCCTGTTGCTCCAACATACATGCCATGTATTACGATTCCCACACGCCATTAAATTATGGTCCACACAGCGTAATAAATACTTAGGCATAATCAATTCACACGGCACGGTTTGGTGGACCAGTTCCGGTTCGTTGAACCTATGTACATAGCGTGTACTTTTCATTACACACTGTGTATTCGCATGTTGTACAGACAGAAAGAGCGGCTACCCAAGATGAGTTCCTAATTTTTATATTAATTAAAATTAAAATTAAAAGTCATTTTTTGTTATATGAATCGAGAAACGAAAGAGGAAGAATAAATCTCATTTATTCAGATTTATAGAACGATTTATTTCAAATTGAATCAAATATAAATGCGTAAATTATCAAAGAAAATTAAATAACTATAATCAAGGTTGTAACCTACACTAATACCAATTGAAGGTTCCGAGAGAAGTGGAAGTTCATGGGTGGATGTTCCCACTTGGCTTCTTGTCATAAGAAATGATCAATTTGGGATCAGAATGACGAAAAACGCCAATCTCCAGGGATCGATTCGCAGAAATAGACAAAAGAAGAAGAAACGTCCCAGGACCAGAAAAGTGGAGCATCACAAGTTGATTATAATTAATTTAATTAATTTACAAGAAGTAACATTTTGGTGTTATTTGTTCATTTATATTCTTGATCACGTTCTGATGTGATTCTTCGTTGCGTCACAGAAGCCAAGTGTAGAATTCCACTAGTGGTGATTCACATGTGCACCTCGTATCTCTGGACGTCGCAAAAGGAGACTTTAGGTGCTAGAATGGAGAAACCTTTTCTTGAGTTTTCCCCCATAGATCATCTTGATCTAATGGAAGAGGATGTCTCTCGGTCTTGAGAGCATTCATGGAGGAATATGTTCTTTTGTCCTTGAAATAATTCTCCAGAATTGTTGGTCACAATGATTCTCTTGTTGGAAAAGTGTTGGGGTAGTGAGGATATTTATAATCGGGTTTGAGGTTGTAGAGTTATGACAATAAATATGCACGTTACACATTTTATTTATTTCATTGACTCTTATTTAAAAACCCCCATGTCGAATAATTAATTCATTGACATGAGCCCACACTGATTATAACAAATATCATTTAATAAAATGATATTTCCTCAAAATCCCAACTGGAAAAACTACACGGTGTGTACATGTTATTCATTGAAAACTACACGGCGTGTACATTCAATGTACACAGGATGTATATATTGTTTTCATTTATTCATTTCCTTTCCAAAATTAAAACTACATGGCGTGTAATCATTAATACACGGTGTGTACTTGTTTTCCATGAAAAACAACATGACATGTAATCATTAATACACGACGTGTATATATTGTTTTTCATTTCCTTATTCCTACAACATTAAAAATATTTAGGCATCATCGAATAATTATTAAACCACATACGGGAATAATCCTTATTCTACTTTAGATACTTGAATACACATAGTGTGTGACCCTCTAGACCTCTTTCTCATTGGCACTAGGCGGGATTTCCTAAATTCAATGATTACTGTCTAGAAACGGGTCAAGGAACCCAAGAGAAAGAAGTTGACACCATATTGATGTATCACCTCATATGAACTCTTACTGTGTACTTTAATCCCTTTGTCTCACTATCTCATCAAGTAGGATTCATGTCAGTGTCACAAAATTATATGCTTGATATTTCATTCTTTGACTTTCAGAAATAAACTCTAAATGTCACCATGGCCATGGAATTTTTTCGACAGTTCTATTTCAATCAAAGGGACCATGATATATACTTCCATAAATATAGAAGGGACAAATCCTTCTTCGGCTTATCCATTAACAACATTTCATTCGCGATGCTCCCAATGTACCCTACTACATGCTAATAGTCTTCGTGACAGTTTTCGTCAGCAAATATAAGTGTGAGAGTCATGACATGAGTTAATGACAATCTTTCAGTCTAAGGACCATTACATATGCTCGTAGATAGTAATGTCTGATGACACCAAAACATGAAAAATTACTACTAGCGGGTCTGTTCTCATAATCTCCCATCTTAGAGATTACCAAGTGAGAACTCCATGAGAGAGAGAGAGTCTCGTCTTATTACGAGTACTCACATAGAACAGTCTATATAATATGTGTCATATAATAGTATGTCATCCAACCATAGAACTTTATTTAAGAATATTGTACAAGGATTTCAAGGTTCTCATCATAGCGGGGGTCTGTAATGACCTTATAAATGCATCAAATATTCAAGGACATTATTAAATTATAGTCTATCATAAAAATAAGGAATATATAATAATTTAACATTCATGTAAACAAAGTACAAAACAGTTTGTTCTCAGGACACCAACCCTAAGAGAAATTTCCTTAAATGATCAATCCCACACTCTTGACATATTATAGACTAAATCTTCTTTCCCCAATGGTATTAATGAACATAACCCTTAGTGAAATCTATCCTTATCCTCTTTTAGGTGGCTTGGTGTTTGTTTTCCAACTATCATGCATTTTTGTGTGTTTTTATGTGCCACGAACCCATGATGGGGTGTCATGTGGCTGGGTCCATGGCTATTTTAACTACCTAGAACTGTATATGTAATTAACTAAAATTGTAAAATTGTTGTTTGGGATCAGTTCTTGGATCCAGGACCACCCCGGGGTGCGTTCTTCTATATAGAAATTTGGCCCAGATACCCGATGGTATACGATTTTTAAATTTGTCATTAATTTTTCCTTGAGAGGAATTGTATGTGAACTACATATTTATTTACATATTGGGCATGGCCAGGTTACTTGCCACTGAGGGAAGTGTTTTACATAGCCCGCAGGTGTGGTTTTTATTAGCCCGAGGGCAGTTGTTATCTTAGCCTGAGGGCAACTTCTTCCGTGCCTGTGGGAAATTGACTCTGTGTCTGAGGGTGACACTACCGACGCCTGAGGGAAAAATATGTTTTGCCTGTGGGAAATTACCTGCGGGTTGGATTTTGATTACCTGAGGGTAAACGTTTGCATGTCTAAGGACACTGACTATTTATATAAAAATGCACTGTGGTGTTTTCTTATATGAAATGGATTAAATGAATAATTAAAATGAAATATAACTATTATGTTCGTTACTTTTGACTACATCTTAGTTTATTGCATTGACTACTACACACTGTTGTTTCATTTTTACACCCAGTTGGGCACGGGCCTTTGGTGGGTGCCTAATGAGATATATTTCTCACACCCTGTTTGGGTCATGCTTTTCAACCCAAATAGATTACGTTTCTGCAGGTGTATATAAGGGAAAGGGTCCCTATACAGGTACTTGATTGCTGCTGGGGTGTAGGAGAGCATGGGACTGAGCATTGGCTCGCGATGCCGCATGTTGTTCTATTTTTCTTTTCGGTACTTGTACTTCTGTTGTATTGTATTGCACTACTATGTAACATGTTATGGTTTTTTTAGAAATGGAGTCATTTTTCATGATATCTATATATCTGGATGGTTATATCTACTGCAGTAGTTTATTTGAGTTGTGTATGGTTTAATGCTTCCATTGTTGCTGTATGTTTTATTTAATTCCATTGTGATAAACATTGACAAATGAGGTCATTGTTTCCCCCTTATCAGACCTGGGCCCTCACTGCTAGTCGGCAGCCTCTGGCGTTTGGGATAATGCGCTTGAGGTCATGTGGAGAACCGTGCTCGGGGCACTCATTGAGTGGCACTCGGAACCAGGACGTTACAAAGTGGTATCAGAGGGGTTCTTTTCTTTGACTTACTATTTGGAGCCTTAGTCAGGGATAAGACGGGAACAATAGTTGGTAATAAGCTGTGCATAGGCATAGCTAACCCATGTACATGGAAAATCCAATATTCCTCGTATTGCAATGTTACTGATTTTGTAGTTTTACAGTTGATTGATTTTCACCGTTGGGTGAATCACTTGTGATTATGCTGTTTACGTTTTTTATATGGGTTCTATTTAGTTGCAACCCAATGAGATGAGGGTATGCCATCTCATGCATTATATAAGCACATGCTAGAAATCACATGACATTCATAGTTCCATTCCATGTAGGTGAATTAGAACTTGCATGTTGTTGTGATAGTTGTTGCGCTAGTAATGCATGCTGTTTTGATAGCTACTTTGATAGATACCTGCTATTTGATAGGGTATTTTTGTATGAGCCGATTTAATGAATGAACGCTAAACATTGGTTTTTTGGAAGTATGGGCCCCCATTTAGCGGAATTTGGTCGATCATTAGCTGTTTAGTTTGTTATAACATAGATAAGATGTCAAACATTGGTTCGTGGGGAGTATGGGCCCTCACAAATCATAATTTTACACTTATATGTTATTTTTCAGTGTTTTCTGGGCTCTGGAGTAGTTTCTGAGCTATACTATCTGGAAAAACCAGTGTACAGGTCGTGTAGTCCTTTAGACACGCCGTGTATGTTCTTCTGTTCGGAATGAAAAGAAAACTTTTTGAGTATATGCCATGTACCCTAAGTACACGCCATGTAGCCCCTTCCCGTTTCATAGATCATGTCGGCAGTGACACGGGGAAGGGATGAACATGGGGTAAACCCGCCGTGTATCTTCAGTACACGCCGTGTAGTGTTGACCCAGTTTCCGTTGTGTAACTAACAACACGGGCGGAAGAAACATTAATACAAACACGCTGTGTCCGCTATGAAACATGCCGTGTAGTCCGACCTGGGATTCAGCCGTGTAACTAACAAAATGGGTCAGTGAAAACCCTTCATGTACACACCGTGTGTATATATAACACGCCGTTTAGGTTGAGCTTTGTATCGAGACGTGTAACTAACAACATGTGTTGGCAGAGCTCGTCTAGCACATGTCGTGTACCTATCGGACATGCCGTGTAGTCTTGTCCGAGGACATACTGTGTGGAGTTAGCCGAGTGGTTGGGAAACGGGGCGGTGTACACGACGTGTGCGGGTGTAACGCGCCTTGTAGTGTCAAGCCGAGGAGTCGGCCGTGTCAAAAGCGACATGAGCAGTTGGAAATCACACCAGACACACCGTCTAGATTATATACACGCCGTGCAGTTTTGTTTAAATGGTAGCTGTGTGGATCGGCCGTGTTGAAGGACCCGGGCAGGGAAGAGAAGTCAAGTACACGCCATGTGGTCTGTATACACGACGTGTAGTCTTGTTTTTCAAATCATGAAATGTCTTCTTCCACTTGTTCCCTTGTGGTTCCTTCATTTTCAGTCTTGTTAAATCTTTAATCTAAGGCTTGTTTTTGACCTTGTATAGTCATGTCGCCTAGACTACCACGCGTTGTTCGCAAGAAGAACAAAAATGAGTATACTCTAGAGATGGTGGGACATGGGCTACTAATGGATCCTCTAACAGAGACAGATGTGGAGCCAGCTGTTATACTAGACACAGGCACATAGGCACAGTTCGGTGAAGGCTTTATGCGGTTCATGCAGACCTTTCAGGGAGCACCGCTGGCTGCCAGAACTATGGCTGAGTTGACTCGTATCATCCAGCAGAAGCATCTGCCTACATTTTTAGGGGATGGAGGACCACAGGTTGTGGAGTCTTGTCTAGGGTCGATGCGTACTATCTCCAAGCATCTGGATACACCTCTAGGGTGGAGGGTCAAGCTCACGACATACATGCTACGTGATTCCTCCAAGAGGTGGTGGGATGTTACCACACGGTCCGAGCATCACAGAGACATGGCGTGGGAATATTTTCAGAAAGTCTTCTATGACTTCTTCTTCCCAGAGAAGCTGAGGGAATATAGAGCTTGAGAGGTCATGAATCTGCATCATGGCACTATGTTGGTGATGGACTATTCTTCTCTCTTTACCAAGCTACATCGTTTTACACCCGTTATGGTGGGCGATGAGACACTGAGAGACATACGCTTCGAGGATGCTCTTTGATATGACATCTGAGTGCTGGTGAATGTTCTCAGGTTGCTTACTATACATGGTATTGTGAACCAGGCACTGATTACAGAGAGGAACCTATGGGAAGCTAGTGGTGTGGATCAGGGCAGTTTAGGACCAGTTTCTGGTACTATTTCTACTGGTAAGAGGAAGAGATAGATGGACTTCTCTCAGGGTGGTAGTACCAGATAGAAGAATGCTTCAGGTGTCCAGGCTATGTGCTACCAGTATGGTAGAGAGGGGCACAAGAGTCCACAGTGTCCACAAGACCCAGTGGAGTGCCAAGAATGTGGCAAGATGGTTCATCTGTAGCGCTTTTGTAGGGTGTTTCCACCAGTGGCTAGTGAGTGGTGTTCTGTTCAAACTTTGTGTGCGGGAGCAGGACTAGTGGCTTCTAACCAGTCAGGGAACTGGAATACGTCAGGGCGTGTAGGCATAGATGGTGTTCATGGCCAGGGTATCTAGACAAAAACAATTTACTATATAATGGTATTTTATTTATAATTTTTAGACATTTAATAATTAAATTTATTTACGGCACAATAATGATGCAGTATTTTCCTTATTAATGATGGAAACAAATAATTTGTATTATAAATGTTAAAATAAATATAATTTGAAAGTTTTGATGCCATCCACGAATTTTATTAGTTAATATGACATGTTAGGATTTCTTAAATGTATTTGGATCGAATTAATTATGTTGTCCATAGTTTATCAAAAATCAATTATTAAATATTGTCAAAATTGACATAAATGAGTTATTAAAACAAGTATATATTATTAATAGATAGTCTATTCGTAAAAATCTAAGGATAATCCAAAAGACTTATATCGTGGTAGGTGTATCATTAATGGACCACTTGGGGGGTCTCTTGGATGTATATAGTATGTTTATTAACTATATAATATAAAAATACAATGTGACATGGTAAATCTCAATCTAATTAACTAAGAGTTAAAACTAAATTATAAGGTTAATATAATGACCCAAACATGTCTAAAATCTATTTTTTAAAAGGATTTAGACCCATACCCAACATAGACTTTTAATAATCTACTTTTGAGCCATTAAGATCCAAATTTGAATTTATTATAAATTAATACTTTAATTTTTTCCTAAAGAACCCCTCCTCCCCCTTATAAAAGGACACCACTTCTAACCAATTCCTCACACCTATCAAGACTTTTGGCTAATACAACATATGCCCAATTAATCTTCCTAAATACCTCTCCTACTCATTGAAGCCATAACTTTGTATTAAGGCACTTCAAGAGTCCCTTTTGGTTCAAACCAAAGGGAGTTACCCTAATTAAAGGTAACTTTTTCTCTTAGATTATTTTCTTTTATTTTACTTCTCCAACCCCTAAACTCTTATTATTATTTTATTTTGTAACAAAACCAGTATCCTAAATATACTAGGATATTTTTATGAGAATTATTCGAACTACACTTACACAAACTTCCATCTAATGGGTGAAGAACATAATGTTTCTGTGGATGGAAACCAAACGCCTCACGAAACGATTATTGTTCAATTATCTTCTACCACCTCCCATGGTGGCCATTATGATTGCACTATAATTAAATATGATATTTATGATATTTATTTTATATATAAGATTCTGTAATTCCATTTTATAGAATACCATTATTTGTTACATGTTGTATATATATACGATAATTTCATTTGAGGAAGTGCGGACTACCGCCCCATCAAAGTGATATGACTCGTTAATACCATACATGGAACGTATAAAGGATGGTGTTAATAAACATAACTAACAAATATAAGATATTATATTATAATGGAATAATAATATACATATGTATCATTTGGTTTTGATTCCTTTTAAAATGAAAAATGAAATGGATGTAGCGTTCGTTCATACGTACGGATTACCGTCTCCACAAACGTGATGAGATTCATTTCCCCATCATGTCCATTAAAGACTAATTATTGTTTGATGATTAAAAGTAATTTTTAAGGACTTTATATTATTCTAGATATGAATAAGATAAAATATATCAATAAAAGACATGGCTTACGTAACGAAGCATATAAAGGAAAATGAAATAGTTAACACCCGAAACGACGATAATACTAAAATATTGTTAACAAAGCAATATTAAAATAGCATATATGATATCATATTTTTGTATATGATAGTTTTAAAATTTAATAACAATGATTTAACTATTATACAGGAGGTTATCCTACATTCTATCAAGGAAAAGTTCACGGTAAGGCTTTATTTCACAAGCCCTTCATTATCCGAGGTTGTTTATACATAATTATCTACTAGGACCTCTTTATCATCCACGTCCATGATTTATAAAAATGTATTTCAGAACATTCCTACTATTTTACAGAATATGGGTTAAAATCATTTATACCCTTGTTTTACTTTTTATATGAATTTTATAAATGAATCTATCCGTCATTTTCCAAAAAAGTTCTTTTTAACATTTTTGACATAATTAAGGTAAGAATGTTTTTTTAACCAATACGGAGGGTGCAGCTATTTTCTACCATTATAAAATTGTCGAAGATTCCCTTAAAATATTATATGAATATTTTTGATGTAAATTATTTCTTTTATAATTATGTGACTTTTAAATGATTTCAAGAATGAGATATTTTTCTCAAAATTGTTTTGATTTCATCTATGTCAACATCCTTTGATGGATTTTTTTGTTTATTAGAAGTTGAATTATTATGATACAAAAATTCCATATTGTATTGATGGTTTTTTTGATATGTTTTACTGTGGATGTGTTATTTTTTATACCATTCATGGTTTATGGAGAATGTATTTACATTTCATATGCTAGTTTTAATATGAATGTTTATGTTATGTTTAAATCTGTTCGTATGAGGAATGCATTGGTCTTAGTAAGTGATGGGTGGAGCCCACTCTAGATCCTCGATGCATCGGTAGGTTTCAGGAGAAAAACTAGTGTCTTGGCATGAGGCCTTGACAAAATCTTATTTGTAGACATTGCCAGAGGCCTTGGCTACGTGGTTATGATTGTCTGGCATTATGCATTCCAGCATTATGAATGTATTTATTGATATTGCATGTGATTATTCGATTAGTAGAATATCCATGTGAATACGTAAATGGAATTATTTCATTTTATTTCTGCCATATTATGCTGATGTTCAGGTTTAAAAGGCTTTTTTTTAGTTATACATTGCCTTAAATGTTTTTTCTTATTTATGAATGTTTCTGCTATATTGTTATCATTATTGTGCATCTGAGCTCACCCCTTTCTATATTTTATTTTTTCCAGGATGTGAAGATGTATTTTAGGAATGACCTATAGGGATAGTATGAGGGGATATGAGTGTGGAATATGGATACTATGTTGTTGTATTTTTCATTTTATGTTGTAATGTAAACATTATGAATGTCTCTAGTGTTTCCAATGCTATTAAACAAATTGATCTTTAGAGAATTGATATTTTGTGATCATCCCAATGTTATGTAATAATGCATAGAATCTGGGTAACTGGGGTTGGGGAATTACAGTTTGCATCAGAGGATGTTTTGTACAAACCTTGGAAGCTAGATTTAGATAAACTCTGATTAGAGCACATAGACCTAAGATAGACTTTGAAGATTATTATGGAAGAACTTCCTAGAATTTTTGTATTGTAGAGATTATTTGAGTTTTCCAAGAAATACATCTTTTTCTAGATACGAGCAGGTAGAGGCGGCTCTGGCACAGATGTAGCTAGAGGTAAAACCCAAAAACACCGCTTTGAGCTAGACTCAAACGGGAACTGGTGCAGGACAACAAGCCTTGCTGCACTATTGGTTACGACACTCTTGGGGATATGCTTAGGATAATTCTCATTTTTTACAAATAATTATGAAGGGTTTATGAGTATATACATCCTAAATGAAAATATGTTTTTTATGATTATGTACTATATCCATAAATAGTTCAATTTCTGTTATGTGTTTTACAAGTATGGAATTATGTATTTTGATACATAAACTGGTCTAGTTTATGCCATTGTTTAGAAATGGAACCTAGTGGAAGGGATGGAAACTATATTAATGCATGCAATCTATGTAGGGATTTCCCTCCTGCTCAAGATAATTATTGTGGAGCTGGTGATGTAACTAGTGCTGATCAGCTAATCACCATATTGGGACAACTCACTCAGGTTATGAATAATAACCTTAGACATATAAAGTACTATGATCCGAACCATGGAGGATCAATGTTAGATCGAATAATGAGGAAAAACCCACCAACATTCAATGGGAGTACAAATCCATTAGTAGATGAGAAATGGATAAGTTTCCTAGAGAAAACATTTTAGGCTTCAGGGAGTAGTGAAAGGGAAATGGTTGTCATGTCAGTTTATCACCTCACTGGAGATACTGTTCAATGGTGGTCATTGATACAAAACAAGAAGGAATATGATGCAGTATCAAATATGTAATGGAGGGAGTTCAAATAGATTTTCTTAAAAAATACTTTCCTCATGACCATCGAGCAGAAATGGAAAGGTAATTTCTGAGTCTGAGGCAAAATGAGGATGAGAATGTTGCGAAGTATGAGGCTAACTTTAAAAGGTTAGTGAGGCATGCATCAGATTATATACGTAACCGATGAAGTAAGATTGATCGCTTATTTGATGGGTTAAAACCGTATCTCGGTCGAGCATTAGTCTTACAATATTTCTCATCGTACGAAGATATTGTCTCATGTGCTATGAAGACGGAAAAGGAATTTGCTAACTCTTATGACTTTAAGGCAAATAAAGAGAAGAAAAGATCTTCTAAGCACTCTGGAAATGGAAATAAATAGAAGAAGGAAAACATTGATTATCCATCCTGCAGTAAATGTAGGAAGAAACACCCTGGTACTTGCTTGAAGGGAATGAGAGTCTATAACAAGTGAGGTGAAAAATTCCATCTAGCTCATGATTGCAAGGGAAAGAGAGTTTCTGTCATCATGGATTTCTATAATTATAGAGAGACGGGACATTATGCAAATGAATTTCCAAGCATCAGGGAAACTTACCTCTATAAAAGGCCAAGGGATCATGTCCAAGATTATTCTATCAATACTGCTGAGGTAGAAGCTCTGAAAGACGTGGGGGAAAGTAATTTAATGGTTTCCTAAAGTTTAGAAAATGATTTATTTTATTCTGGATCATCACATTGTTTCATATCTTCCCATTTTTCTATGAATATTATATATTTCCAATTTGATTTAACAAGGGTGTTTTCAATTAAAACTCCTAAGGGCAGTATCATTGCAACAATGTTTTGTGAATGAGTCCCCATTAGAACACATAAATGTTCTTTATCCACTGATCTCATCATCACACCTATGATTGAGTTTTATTTAATCCTCTGTATGTATTGTATTTCAAACCATGATGTGAAGATTTATTGTAATAAGAAATAGGTTATGATTTTTGATGATGATGATAATGAACACCTCATCTTTAGAGAATAATCGTCACCACCAAATTATTATCTAGATCCACCCCAGTAGCTCAACTAAATTAAATTATATAGGAGGAAGAGAATTAAATTATTGTGGGTTAGGAAAAGAATGTTCAAATAGAGGATGTACCTATTGTGAAAGAATATGTAGATGTGTTTTTGGAAGATTTACCTGGACATCCACCAGAATGAGAAGTTGAGTTTTCCATTGATTTAATTACTGGATCAAAGCCTATATCAAAGACCCCTTATAGAACGACCATTGTGGAATTAGTTGAACTAAATAAACAACTAAAGGAATTGAGTAATAAGGTATTTATTCACCCTAGTCTTTTCTTCATGGGGATCCCCTGTGCTTTTTGTTAAAAATAAAGATGGATCTATGAGGTTATGTATCCACTAATGGAGATCAATTCTATAACAATAAAGAAAAAGTATCCCCTACCTCACATTTATGATTTATATGACCAAATGCATGGAGCTTAATACTTTTCAAAGATTTACCTTCAATCTGGATACCATCAGTTGTGTGTTAAGAAGGAAGACATTCCAATGACAGCATTTTGAACCAGGTACGAGCATTACAAGTTTACAGTAATTCCTTTTGGGATGACTAATGCACCTTCTGTTTTAATGGATCTAATGAATAGAGTTTTCAAGGAATATCTAGATGACTTTGTAGTGGTATTAATTGATGATATATTGGTATACTCCAAAATCTACAATGATCATGAAAATCACATGCGTGTTATATTGAAGTCTCTGAAAAGACATGAATTATATGGGAATTTTAGAAAGTGTAAATTCTGGCTTCAGGAGATTTCTTTTCATGGCCATATCATCTCCAAATATAGAATCTCTATGGATAATTATAAAACAAGAGCAATCCAAGAATGGCCAGCACTAATGAGTATAACTGAGGTATATAGTTTTATTGGTTTTGCAGGTTATTATCGATGTTTTGTCTAGAATTTTTCCAGATTGGATAACCCATTAACAAAGCTCATAGGTAAAGGGGTTTTTTTTGACAAAAGAGTGTGAAGAATGTTTTGAAGAACTTTAGAGAAGATTAGTAAATGATTCTATATTAACACTAACATCGGGGAATGACAGGTTCGTTATTTATAGTGATGCATCGAAGAAATGACTTGGTTGTGTCCTTATGCATAATGATAGGGTTATTACCTATGCATCACGACAACAGAAAATTCATGTGAAAAAATATCCTACTTAGGATCTTGAGTTAGCTGCTGTAATATTTTCTTTGAATACATACAGGCATTATCTCTATGGTGAAAATTTTGAGATATATTCCGATCATAAGAGTTTGAAGTATATTTTCTCACAGAAAGAACTCTACATGAGGCAAAGGAGATGGCTTGAACTACTCAACGATTATGACTGAATGATACACTACCACCCAGGGAAGGAAAATAAGGTGGAAGATTCATTGAGAAGAAAGGATCATGGAGTTTTGAACGTTATGCAAATTGAAAGGGATCCTATTTTCATTTATCTAGTGATGATAGATATGGGAATTACAATAGAAGGTGAAACATCAATACTTTTTTAAATGGTTTCCAAACCATCTTTAATATAAAAGATAAAGAGTTTTCATACTGATGATGACTAATTTCCAACGAAGATCAAAGCTGTGAATGATGGGAGATTGAGTGACTTTGTGTATGAAGATGGAAATTTGAAATTTGGGAAGAGACTTTGTGTTCTCGATATACTTGAACTAAAAAAAGAATTATTCGATGATTCTCATAGTTCCAATTTCTCTATACACCCTGGGATCACCAAAAAGTATAGAGATATGAAGGAACATTTTTGGTGGGACAACATGAAGAGGGAGATTGCTGATTTTGTGTCAAGATGTATGGGTTTTCAACAAGTGAAAGCTGGAAGGCAATAGCCTGGATGAGTCATGCAACCTCTTCCCATACCTGAGTGGAAATGGGATAATATCACTATGGACTTTATCATGGGACTACCAAAGACTCCTATAAGGAACGATGCAATATGGTTCATTGTTGATCATCTTACCAAGTCATCACATATTCATGCTATAAGGGTAGATTTACCACTTGAATGTATAGAAAGGCTATATATTAATGAATTTGTGAGACTTCATGGAGTACCCCTATCGATTGTTTCTGAACATGATCCCCGTTTTACATCAAGATTCTGGAAGAGTCTTCAGAAGGCCTTGGATACTGAACTTCATTTGACCACTGTCTACCACCCTAAAAAAGATGGATAATAAGAAAGGACTATTAAAACCATATAAGACATTTTGAGATCATTTTCACTTGACTTTCAAGGTATGTGGAATCAATATTTACCTCTGGTAGAGTTTTCCTATCATAATAGATTCCATTCAAGTATTCAGATGGCACCATATGAAGCATTATATGGAAAGAGATATTGCACACCACCCTGTTGGGATGACATTAGTGAGAGAAAAAATTTAGGCCAAGAACTAGTGGAGGAAACTATGGAAAAAGTAAAGGTATTCCAAAACCACATAAATGTAGCTCCAAGTAGGTAGAAGAGCTATGCCGATAACTGAAGAAACGTTTTGGAATTTCAGAAAGGAGACCATGTTTTCTTGAAGGTATCTCCATGGATGGTCGGTAAGATAGGTAAATTGGGTCCCAGGTACATCAGAACATTCAAAATTATAGAATGAATTGGGTTTATAGCATACCGTTTGGAAATTCCGCCAAATCTCTTCAAATTTCAGGATGTGTTCCACGTATAACTATTGAGAAAATACATGCCTGACCTAACGCATGTACTCACCTATGAGGAGTTTGTATTGGAACCTAATTTGTCATATTATGAAGAGCCCATCAGGATTCTTGATACAAGGGAATAAGTGCTGAAAATGATGATGACTCGTCTAGTATATGTTCTATGGAGGAACCAAAAAATGGAAGAGGCAACGTGGGAACCCGAGGAACTTATGATGAAGAACCACCTGATACTTTTCATGCAGTAGTATTCTAGAAATTTCGAGGACGAATTTATTTGAAGGTGGGGAGAATGTAACACCCCAATCTTTCATGGTACGCTTCTCTTTGAATAATACAGTTGCGTGTGTTGTACGCAACTTCGAGTTCTAACACACACCACAACCAATCAAACTAGCCAATATGAATAGTAATACCCACTTTTTGAAATTTCATAAATTTTACCTCTCAAAATGGACTTCATTTTTGGATTCATAATATCTAAATTATCCTAGGGTGAAATTTTGGTACTTTTCGGATACCTTTTATATTTTGATGAATAGTGAAAATTACTAAATTTTAATTAAAAACATTTCTTTAATCAAAATTATTAATTTGAGTGGTTTTAAAGTATATTTAGAATATATTTTTACCATTTAACACAATTTTGGTCATTGGACTTAATTTCACAATTATACCGGACATAAACAAGTATCAATCTTTTGATAGTTATTATTTCTTAAAAACACGCTTTTTTCTTTTGATAGTGAGAATTAATTTTAAATTAATTTCTGCCACGTCTGTGTTTTGAATTTGTAATTTCTTTCTTCCATATTTGGAATCAGGATGGCCCAATTTTTTAAATAGGTAACTTTTTTTAGACATTTTGAATAATTACTTCGGTAAATATTTTATTTAACATGGTTAAAAGGTAAATCCGGTAAATAAGGGTAAACAAATAATATTATAATAATAATATATAACCCTAAAACGTGTCCTAACCTTATTGGATGATACATGTCCGACCATGGCCATCTTTAGGTCAATTTGGGACCCCATGGAGCCACTTGAAGGTGATAAGGACACTTTATATTAATTAAGTTAAAGTAAATACAAAAATGACAAAAGCATATATCTTTTCGGAAAACAATTTTTACATAGGGATATATATGTTTTATTTTCAACAAGAAATATTCATTAAAAATATAAAAATATTTCCTACATAATGGTACATTATTTATAATTTTGGACATTTAATAATTAAATTTATTTATGACATAATTATGATGCAGTATTTTCCTTATTAATGAATGAATCAAATAATTTGTATTATAATGGTTAAAATAAATACAATTTGAATATTTTGATGACATAAATGAATTTTACTAGTTTTAATGACATGTTAGGATTTATTAAATGAATTTGGTTCTAATTAAGAATGTTGTTAAGACTTTTAAAAAAATCAATTATTAAATATTGTCAAAGTTGACATAAATGATTTTTTAAAACAAGTATTATATTATTAATTTATATTCTATTCCTAAAAATCTATGGTTCTGAAAAAGGACTTATATCATGATAGGTGTATCATTAATGGACCACTTTAGGGTCTCTTGGATGTATATAGTATGTTTATTAACTATATAATATAAAAATATAAAGAGACATGGTAAATGTCAATCTAATTAAGTAAGAGTTAAGACTAAAATATAAGGTTAATATAATGACCCAAACATATATAAAATCTATTGGTTTAAATTATTACATCCCATCCCCACCTTATAATTTTAATAATCCACTTTGGATCAATTAGAAACAGAATAGAAATTTATTATAAATAAATAATTTATGATTTTCCTAAAGAGCCCCTCCTCCCCCTTATAAAAGGACACTACTTCAAACCAATTTCTCACACCTCTCAATCATTTTGGCTCGTCCAAACTCGGACCAATTAAGCTCCCTACATCCATCTCCTCCTCCTAGAATCCTTACCTTAGGAAGAAGGAACTTCAAGAGTTCTTCTTGGTTCAAACCAAAGGGAGTTACCCAAATTAAAGTTATCATTTTCACTTACATTATTTTATTTTATTTTACTTCTCCGAACTCTGAAATTTTCTTATTTTTTTATTTTGTAACAAAACAAGTATCCTAAATATACTAGGATATTTTTATTATAATTATTCTAACAACACTTACACACAACGCTATCTAATGGGTGAAGAACATAATGTTTCTGTGGATCACAACCAAATGCCTCACGAAACGATGATTGTTCAATTATCTCCTACCACGTCTCATGGTTTCCATTATGATGGAACTATAATTAAATATGATATTTGTGATATTTATTTTATATAGAATCTTGTGTAATTCCATTTTATATCATACCATTATTCGTTTCATGTTCTATATATATAATATAATTTCATTTGAGGAAGTGCGGACTACTGCCCCCTTAAGGTGATATGACACGTTCATACCATACATGGAACATATAAAGGATGGTGTTAATGAACGTAATTAACACATATAAGATATTATATTATACTTTAATAATAATATACCTATATATTATTTGGTTTTGATTCATTTTAAAGTGAAAAATGAAATGGATGTAGCGTTCATGCGTACATACGGATTACCGTCTCCATGAACGCGATGAGATTCATTTCCACCTCATATCCATTAAAGACTAATTATCGTTTGACGATTAAAATTAATTTCTAAGGAAATTATATCATTATGGATATGAATAAGATAAAACCTATCCCTAACAAACACATCTTATGTAACGAAGCATATAAAGAAAAACGAATCAATTAACACCTGAAACAACGATAATACTAAAATATTATTAACAAAGCAATATCAAAAGATCATATATGATATCATATTTATGCATATGATTCTTTTATAATTTAATTACAATGATTTAACTATTATATAGCAGGTCAACCTACAATCTATCAAGGAAATGTACAAGGTAAGGGTTTATTTCACAATCTCTTCATTATCCGAGGTTGTTTATACGCAATTATCTACTGGGACCTCTTTATCATCAACATCCATGTCTCTTAAAAATGAATTTCAAAACATTATATCTATTTTACAGAATATGGGTTAAAGTCATTTATACCGTTGTTTGAATTTTTATAATAAGTTTATAAAGGAATCTTTCTGTCGTTTTCCAAAAAGGTCCTTTTTAACCTTTTCGACAAAAATAAGGTAAGAATGATTTTTTTAACTTATACGGCGAGTGCAGCTATTTTCCACCATTATAAAATCATCGAAGCTTTACTTAAAAGCTTATAAGATTTTTTTAAGTAAATGTTTTATTTTATAATTATGTGACTTTTTAATGATTTCAAAAAAAGGACATTTCTATCAAATAGTTTTTATTTCATCTATGTCAACATCCATTGATGGATTTTATGTTTATTTGAAGTTAATTTATTAGGAAAAAAACTTCCATATTATATTGAAGGTTTTTGTGATACATTTTACTGGGGATGTTTAATTTTTTATACCATTCATGGTTTATGGAGAGAGTATTTACATTTCGTATGCTAGATTTATTACGAATGTTTATGTTAAGTTTAAACCTGTTCATACGAGGAATGCATTGGACTTAGTAAGTGACGGGTGGAGCCCTCTATTGCTTCTAGATGCATCGTTAGGTCTCATGAGACAAACTAGTGACTTGGCACAAGGCCTTGAAAAAATATTATTTGTAGACTTGGCACGAGGCCTTGGCTATGTGGTTATGGTAGTCTGGTATTATGCATTCAATCATTATGAAAGTGGTTATTGATATTGCATGTGGTTATTCAATTAGTAGAATATCCATGTGAATATGTATATGTCGTTATTTTAATTTATTTCTGCCATATTATGAATAAGTTCATGTTTAAATGGATTTGTTTTAGTTAAACATTGCCTTAAATATTTAATCTTATTTATGAAATTTTACGCTAAATTGATATCCTTACTAGGCATCTGAGATCACCCCTTTATATGTTTTATTTTTTCTGGGATGTGAAAAGTATATTATGAATGACATGCAGGGATATTATAAGGGGATATGAGTGTGGACTATGGAAACTATGTTGTTTTAGTTTTCATTTTATGTTGTAATGTAATCTTTATGAATGTATCTACTGTTTCCAAGGCTACTAAACTAATTGATCATTCAAGACTTGATCTTTTGTGATCATGCCACTATTATGTAATAGTGCACTGACTCTAGGTAACTGGGGTAGGGGCATTACTATAGTACCATATGGTTATCATTCCCTACTTATTTTTTATGTATTCAAATATATTTTATGACAATGATTTTGAGAAAATATTAGGTTGTTGATCTTGTGTTTTGATAAATTGAAGAATGATATCTCCTTTTAGTTTGTGATCCCTAAGAAAGTGATGCTTAATATCTATGTGTTTTTCATGAGAGTGATGTGTAGGGTTTTCTCTTAGGGAAATGGAAATAGTATTATCACAAAAAAAAATTGTGTTTTGGTAAAACTCATGCCATAATATGTGAGTATGTGTCACATCTACAACACTTGATCACAACAACTTCCAGCGGATACATATTTTTATTCAGTAGTAGAAATTTCTACTGAATGTGGGTTTTTACATGACCAAGAAACTAATGAATTTTCTTGGAAATGACAAGTTATGGGTGTAATTTTTCAATCCATTCTACACCCAAAAAAATTAGAATCCGAAAAACTTTTTAAAACAAAATAATTTCCATATGTGTAAAAGAGTCCTAAATCCAGGGTTCCCTTTAAGTAGTGAAAAATACTTTTCACTTCCTTTAAATCAGATTCCTTAGGATTAGATTGATATCATCCACATAAGAATACTAAAAACATTAAGTGTGGAAGAATAGCTGTCAAGTAATGTAGACTACTTATAATACCTCTAAAAGATGTTTTATCTATTAGTTTCCCAGCATCATCAGGATCAAGTGAATTTGAGGTACCAATGGGAGTACTTATACTCTTAGTTATGTCATTACCATTATTTTAAAGAAGATATTTAACATACTTATGTTGGGATATATATATTTCTTCTGGTTTTAGAGAAATTTGAAAATCGAGGAAAAATGTTAACTCACACATCATACTCATTTCAAACTTATATTTCATTAGATTCCCAAAAGAATCAGTTAAAAATTGCTGAGTTGAACCAAATATAATGTCATAAACATAAATTTGAACAATAAAAACATTTCTTTTTTCATTATTTATAAAAAGAGTTGGATCATAATTTCCCTTGTCATAATAATTTTGAAGAAAAAATCCTATAAGTCTATCATACCATGCTTGAGGGGCTAGTTTGAGTCCATACAAGGCTTTGGTAAAATTTTAAACATGTTCCGGATGTTTTGTATCATCAAAACCAGGAGGTTGTTCAAAATGAAAACTTCCTTGTGAACATAACAATTAATAGAATCCCATTTAACATCCATTTGAAAATGTTTTAAATTGAAGAATGCTGCAAAGAAAATTAGAATACGAATTGATTCATGTATAGCTACTAGAGTATTGGGTTCTTCATAGACTATTCCTTCTGGTTGATTATAGCATTTAGTAACCAATCTAGCTTTATTTCTTACTATGATTCCATTTTCATCACAATTATTTCTGAAGACCCATTTTATTCCAATAACAGAAGTTTCCTTAGGACTTTTAACCAACTTCAAGACATTATTCCTTTCGAATTCATTTAGATCATCTTGCATAGAATTTATCCAATCATCATCACCTATGGCTTGATAAGTGTTTTTTGGTTCTGATTGGGAACGAAATTATAGATGTTCTATTTCAATTATTAAGGAACTTCTTGTCCTTATTGGTTGATTTACATCACCAATTATGATATCAATGGAATGATTCTTTAGAAATCACTGATTTGGGTTATGTAAAACCTATTCATCAACATAGGGTACGAAATATTCTGGGGTGAATACTTCTGAAATATTTCCTTGAACATTTTCCTTATCATAAGTATCTTCTACCAAAGGATGATAATCAATTTTTGAAAACGCATATAAATATGTAGGTTGAGGTTGTTTAAAAACAAAAGTACAAGTTTCCTCAATTTTGAAATGTACTATTTCTTTAATAGTGCATGTGTTTTTATTGAAATCTCTATAATCCTTAGTCGTTGTGGAGTAGCCTAAGAAAATTTATTCATCATATTTTGGTGAGAATTTGTGTATATTATCTTTAGTATTCAGAATGAATACTTGGCAACCAAAAATCTTGAAGTAGAAAATTATTGGTTTTCAATCATTCCATAACTCATTGATTTTTTTATGAAAAGGTCTAATAAAAACACAATTTATAGTATAACAATCAGTACTTATAAATTCAACCCAAAAATGTTTTGCTACAGAAGATTCTCTCAACTTGGTTTTTCTTAACGCTTGAATAATTCTATTTCTTCTTTCAACCACACCATTTTGTTGAGATGTTCTGGGTGAAGAGAAGTTATGAGTAATTTCTTTTTCTACTAAAAAAAGTTTCAAAATATTATTTTTCAAATTCTCCTCCATTATCTCTATGAATTGTTATCAAAGGAAGGGTATTCTCATTTTTAACTTGGGATTTAAAAGTTTTGAAATTATAAAAATCTTCAGATTTCTTTGCTAGAAAAAGACCCACGTAAATCTTATATAATCATTCATTAAGAAAAATACATAATATTTTTATATAATTCATCCATTTTGTGTTTGACCAAAAAGATCTATATGAACTAACTATAATGAATTAGTGGTTGAGACTTCACCGACTGATTTAAAACATGATTTATGTTTCTTTCCATATTAACAAGGATCACAATCTTTTGAAGAAACAAATTAAAGCTCTAGTAGATCCTTAAATAAAATTTTCATGAATGTTTTAATAGGTTCTTAAGGATACAATGTCTTAAAATTCTATGCCACAAACAAGAATGATCTTCCATTACACTAAGGCATGGTAGATCTTGGCTTCTAAGGTCTTCTATGTCTAGTGTGTAAACATTCTCCTACATGTTGGAATAAAGAATAAACTCTTACTTGGAATTTTGTACTAATCACTTCTAATTCCTAAAAATTACAGGGTAAAATTCATCAAATAATTGACTTATGACGATGAGGTTGTGCTTAAGACCTTTAACAAATAAAACATTTAAAATCAATGTTTTTCCAAGAAGAACAATGTTACATATACCAATAATTTCTTCATTAGCATTATCTCTGAAAGTTACCTTTCATCCTTTCATCTTGATAACCATTTCTATGAAGTTTTTGTTACCAGTCATATGTTGGGAACACCAACTCTCCATGTACCATGTATTGTTGTTTGTATTAACTTTATTTTTCTAAATATAAGAGTGTTATACTTTTGGAATCCAAACCTTCTTTGATCCAGAGTTAGACAATAAAAGTTTTGGAATCCAATTTTTTTATAAAAATAAGCTTTATGAAAACCAAGTGATTAAACATTACTTAATTAACAATTATTCTTCAAATGACTATTGATTTAACATTTAGTGCAAAATAGGTCTCTATATGGAATAATATAGTTGTTTTGGAAAATAGGTTTTCTGTGAGTATAAGCTACTCCAGAATTATTTCCTTGAGGACTGATTTGGGAATACATATTGTCAAAATTTTCTTTATTATAAGTAATGCTTGCAAGAAGTTTCTTAAGGGAATATATTTTGGATTTTATTCTTATGACTAAATTCCAATCCTCATGAATTATTTCCTTAGAGTTAGATATATCTTCAAAAGAATTTGTTTTTGAAATATAATTCTTAATATCTTTAGAATGTTTTTCCTTTTCAGAATTTATTTCCTTAAGGTCTTTAGAATGTTTTTCTAGGATCTCATCCTTATCATCGAGATCTCTAGTGAGGTCTGAAATCTCTTTTGTAAGAACTTATTTTCAAGTATTTTCCTTCTCAAGTATCTTAGGAATTTTATAATTTTTTTCATCTATCAACATATAAAATATAGATACTTCTTCATAAGAAGGTATTTATTCATTATCCGAAGATAAATTATCTTCATTAGAAGTAATATTTTCATAATTATAATTCTTATCAAGAGAAAAATATTTTAAAGCCTCAGAAGAGCGTACCATGGAAATAAGACATTTATTTGGGAAATAAGTAGTAGCAATTAATCCAAAATTTGTCTATGCTGATGATTTATATTCAAAAGATTCACATTCCGAAGAGTCTCCCCAACTATCACTCTAGGTTTCTTTTGCTTTAATACTTTTCCTGTGTTTATAATGGTATAACTTCTTCTTGTTTCTCTCTGAATTCCTTTCCTTGTTATCCTTCTTTTTCAAAAGAGGGCAATCAGGTCTAATATGACGTGTTATTCTTCATTCGTAGGAAGTCAATTCCTCATATTTATTTTCATTTTAGTATCTCCTCTTAAAATTATTTTGATAGTTCTTCTAAGAAATCCTCTTATTCATTCTCCGAGCAAGATTAGCTAACACATTCTCATATTTTTTTGTATCACTAGATTTTGACTGAAAAGTCACTTTATTTGACTTTGATCTAGTATCTCTTTTTAGAGATTTCGATTTCGTAGGGTTAGAAGTTTTTGTGAACGCAACAAATCCATTTCCATTCTTTTTCATAATATTTTCCACATCTCTATTCATTCTAGTCTCATGCTGAAGAAGAGTTCCAAATAGCTAATCTAAGGAAATCTTGGTGACTTTCCTGTTCTCATCAATTGCTATCCTATTGGAATCCGAATCATTTGGCATGATGTCTATGATCATATCTAAAAGTGCCTCATTATCAAGAAATTATTATCCCATAGACTCTTAGTTATTCACAATGGTCATGAAACTTTGCTGAACTTTGCTTTTGGGTTCTCCATAAGGAATTCCAAAGCCGTGATAATCAGTTCTCAACATAGCTCTTCTTGTCTCTATAACTTCAGAAGTTCCAAAATGTGTAATTGCCAATTTCATCCAGATACTATTTTCAGATTCATATGATGATATTTGACTATATATGTTCCTTGTCATGGAATATAGAAATGTATTTTTGACTCTAAAATTAGCTTGATATTAGGATTTTTACTGATTAGTAAAAGTTCTCATTCCTTATTAGAAAGTTTATAATATCTTGTTATCATCAGGTAGTTATCAACTTCAGTATTAATAACAAAAGTCTTCATATGATCTATCCAATACTCATAATCATTTCCATAAAAAACAAGAGGTATTGTAGAATTTATATTGTCGATTGAACCAACATTTATTCATTCCATCTTAATGAAAATCGTTCCACATAGACTTGTTAGTAATAAATGTTTGTTAATAAGAGTAAACATATCCTAAGATAAGAATATATAGATCTAGAGTATCTCTAAGAAAAATATGAGTCCGAACATTGTGAGTCTAAAATTCTAATTCTAAAAATATGAAGAAGGAGATGATTTCTCTTCTGAATCTAATCATGAGATTAATTCAGATTGAACCAATCCTCTGATGCCAATTGTAGGATAGGTTCAGAGTATGATGTAATCTTTATCTGATAACAATTGTGGGATCAAAATGATACTAATAGTACTATCGAAATATTTATGTAGATTCTCAATAA
This sequence comes from Viscum album, assembly GCA_963277665.1. Classification (NCBI taxonomy): domain Eukaryota; kingdom Viridiplantae; phylum Streptophyta; class Magnoliopsida; order Santalales; family Viscaceae; genus Viscum; species Viscum album. The sequence goes on from OY728130.1 coordinate 1,949,507,523, forward strand.
ACAAGGGGGGTGGGGTGGGGGTGAATTGTATACTTTAAAAAATCAAGAACTTTTAAAGATGATATTGTATAACAAATTAAAAAAATTAAAATTCTTAAAACCATTATGTTCTAAAAATTTGATTGATTATAGAAATGTGGTTCTGAAAAAAGATTCTAGAATTATGGTTTCAGGAATGAAACTAATTCAACAAACTTATTAGATTCTGAAAATGGAACTAGTTCATCAAACTAACTAGGTTTTGAAAATATAGTTCTGGAAATGAAACTTACCAGAAGATTACAAAAACAAAGATTCTATCTTAAAGCATATAGAACCTTATTTAATTAGAGTACAATTATAAGAAAGTATAAGATAGTTATACTTTCCTCAACAACCAAAATACGGCGGAAAAAAACATGATGTAGTACAAATATCAAGTATAGAAATATTTTAACCCAAAGAGTAGGGTATCCAAAAACCTTGGATAAAGGTCCCTTGATTTATACTTTCAAGAAAGTTTTTTTAAACCAAACCCAGCTAATCCCTCAATATGAAGATTGGTATATGTCTTGATATCCATGCAAGCCCTCAAATTTAAAGTAAATCAGAACCTCTATATTCCAAATCTAGAAACCCATGATTAACATGATCATAGTCTACACAAAGAAAGTCTGAACAAGTTGTTCACACCTGGAAAAGTTGTTCACAAAATCCGTACAATGAAATGAGAGTTGAAAGATCCTCTATCTCTAGAAATCACTTCAGAGTTAATGTTTTTCAGCAGTCTAAAAAGTCTCAAATGTTCAGATCTCATTCAAATGATATCTTATTTATAGGTACAACTTCAACTGTCAGCTCCCTCCTCCAACAGTCATATTTTTCCTTAAATTTTCCAAGACACCTGTATAAGTGTCATTAAAAAAACAGTTAGTAAGTAACAGAATGCAATAAATTGTTTTATAACTCAAATGAGAGTAAGTAAATATATGGTCGCATATCCAAATCCATTTTTCAGAATGTAAGGAAAAATAGAATTTGGAATATAAGAAAGTTAACCTTCGGAGTGTATATTGCAAGGATATATGGATTATGATTATTAGGAATTCGAAATCACAATTTTAAAGGATTATGAGTCTGAACATATAAGGTTCTGAGTATAATATTAGAAAGTTCAGAATCTGAATTCATAAGAATTCAAAGTCTGATCATTAGAATGTTCAGAGACTGAATTCGGAAGAATTCAAAACCTAAACATTAGAATGTTCGGAGTCTGAATTCAAAGGAAATCAGAGGCTGAACTAAGAATGTTCGGAGTCTGAACATAGAAAGTTTGGAATCTAAGTTCAGAGAGTTCAAAACTAGAATTCAGATCCTAAAAATAGATTTCTCTATATCTATGTATTTATAGGATTCCAAGGATTTAGATGTTGAACATAATTTTGTGCTTAAAAATAAAATGGGTTAGATTGTGACATAAATAATGAATACATGGTAAGGATAAATTTTCCTTTAGGAAGGAAATTTTTTCTTCTCTGGTAAAATCTTAGGGAAAATGAAATTTTCCTTAATATAAGGTGTTTGTTATTTTCAATAAATGAAGGAATGTAGAAGCCATAAGAAAACCTTTTTGACTCAACTATCTCCCCTAATCATGATGGAATGGAAAAGTCATAAGGAAACCTTATTGAATCTATAATACAATATTTATAATAACATCTAAGTATTTATAATTTACTAGAGTTATTATTTTAGTGTGGAAAATATCAATGAAATAGGAAGTGGAATAAGAAAAGAACTTTGAAAGAGTTGATGAAGTAATTACCTCTTTATCGGGTTCTTCCTTTTGATTTGATCAAAAAAGCTCATTTGGTTGGCTTCTAATCAAAATAAGGCCTATAGGTTGAATTGAGGGTAGTTGGGAGGATATTTGAGTACGGGATGGAAGATCCATGTGTCTATGGAGGTGTTGTTTTTAGTGAGGTAGAGGTACCTTTTTATAAGAGAGGTGAGGGTCACATTAGGATAAGACTGAAATATTATTTTATTATAAAATCATTTTCATTTTATAATGGATCAAAATGAATTTATTTATAGGATATGGTGGGAATGGGTTTAAAAGATCTTATCCAATTGGTTTTAGACACGTTTAGTTCAACATATTAACCTTATCTTTTAGATTTAACTCTTCGTTAAATAGTTTAACTTTTACAATGTCATATTGTTTTTTATATTACATGGTTAATAAACATAGTATAAAATTCCAAGCGAACCTCAAGTGGTTCATTAATTACATATCAATCATTATATAAGTCATTTTTTGAATCTTATAGTTTTAGGTATATTGTATAATTTAATAATATAGAGTTGTTTTAAAAACTCATTTTTGTCAATTTAGACACTATTTAGTATTTGGTTTTTTTGAAATTAAAAAAAACATTATTTATACAAAAAATTCTTTAAATAAACCTTAACATGTAATATTAACAAATAAAATTCTTTTAATAAATCAAAAGTCTAAATTTAAATTTATTTTGATATTTATAATATCAATTATATTAATCTTTCATTAATAAGGTAATTATTGTATCATCATAATTTAATAAATAAGTTTAATTATTTAATTTCTAATAAATTATAAATAAACTACCATAATGTAGGAAATTATTTTATCATTCTAATGAATATTTATAGTCGAATTTATCTTATTTATTACCTTATATTAAAAATGGTATAGTTATTAAATTTTGAATTTAACACTTTTAACTATTCTATAAATAAAATAAAAATTAATTACCTAAATAAAATTCATGTGGACTAGAATGGTCATATTTTAATCCTATGGTTGATTCTAGTCTAAATAAAATTATACAATAGAATTTGGACATGTGTTAGGGTAATTATAATATCATTTTTATCTTTAATTACCCGATTTACTTTTAACCATTGTAAATAAAATTCAAAAGTTACAATTAACCAAAAATTATTTTCATCATATTGAACCAAATTTTACTTAATTATGTCAAATATGTCTCTCAGATTATTAAATTCAATTCACAGAAGTGGTAAAATTGTGTTTTATGCAAATTTGCATATGTGCTAGAAGCTCGGTAAAAGATGGTTAAAAATTCAATAAAATTTTATACATCTATTCCTAATATAAAATGGTTAATATGAATTACATTGAAATAATATAGGTATTATATATTAATTTTTATTTCAAAATAAATTTAAATAAAAATAATTATTATTGAATAAAAAGTCAGTGTTAAACAATAAGAAGTTTTTTTTCACTTTTCATCAAAAATTGAAAGTTTTCTACAAAATACAAAAAATTCACCCGAAGCTAATTTTTATATTATAAATCTAAAATTTATTTATATTTTACCAAATTCAAAAAAAATTAGTTTCATTGATTAATTTTCTATTAATTCTCATTTTCAAAACATAAAGTGGGGTTTTAGAATAAAAAACTATTTAAAGATTGATATGTGTGTCTGTAAAATTTAAATGTAAAATTACATACAATGAACTAAAGTATATTAATGATAAAATTATAATCTAATTATACATTAAAACCACTAAAATTTATAATTTAACACTATAAATTATTTCGATTAAAAATTTCTTTTTATTTAAAATTTAGTATTCTTCCTTATTCATGAAAATATGAAAGTTATCAGAAAAGTACCAAAAATTTATCCAAACTAAATTTTTATGTCCTTCTTATAAAGAATAATTTAATTTCATTAAATTTAATATATAAAAGTGAAGAATATTGGATTTTAAATTGGTTCTCCATTAAAAGGCGGTAAAATTACATTTTTTGAAAAATAATTCTTTTATCTGATAAAATGAAATTGATCTTATATTATGTCTAAGAAACACATAATACAGATTCTAAAACTATATGGAGTATATAAAATTCAAAATAGAGTTAATACTATTCATAACATCTTTTTGAATGACTAGTTTAGTAATTCGTGGTGCACTCGAACTCGGTGTTTCATATAACACAATCTATTGAATTACATTAAAGAGATAATGTACTATAAAATCTTGGGGTGTTACAATTTTATCATAAGTTGAAAATTATTTTGAAATATAAATCACTTTGAAAATCTCTAAAAGAAGAAAAAATTTATTTTAAAATCACATATTAAAATAGAAATCATTTCGTAAAAAAATTTATATGAAAATAAATTTCATAAAATCTAAAGGATGATTTAAAAAACTATACCATTTATTGAGAAAAAATAATTTATAATTTGAATATAATTTTTAAAACATGAATATTTTTAAAAATAATATCTTTTTAAAATGAAATTGAAAATTATAAAGTATGCTTCCATGAAAAGAATAGTCAAGATGGAGAATAATTCTATTAAGGTTATACATAATGGTTCCATTCACATTATTAGTAAACTCAAAATGAGAATTGTTGTTTAAAATGACATGAATATTCCTTTTTTCATAATATTAAAAATATGGGTAAAACATAATTTAATAAATCATTTTAATAATTGTTTAAATTTTTTTGAAAATAATGTCATGCAAGAAAGAGGGTTTAAAAAAAGACACTTTTTATTAATTTCAATTGAAATCTTGAGTACATAATTGGATGAAAATGAAGGGAAACCATATATTATCATGACATAACTATAGGGTATGAAAATTCCAACGTTTCTTGAGTGATTTATAATAATAGATTATAATAAATATAATAAAAAAATCCTCATAAATGATGAGATTGTAACATAAATTTTTTATCACTTTGGTAACATTGAAACCTAATCCACATGAGGGAAGATAAATAAATGAAACTTTGAATACCATGAGTATAAAAATATTCATGATATTAAACTAAAATGGGTTGTATATACTTCTAGTAAATAAATATTGGTGTATAACTAAATAATATGTCTCAAAGAAGACAAATTGAGACAATAATCCCTTAATACCTTGGTTATTTTTGATCCACAAAACCCATAGAAGATAAATAATCAAATGACAATGTATGTCCCAATAATTTTTATATAAAAATAATAAAATAAATTCATGAAAAATATAAATACCACACTAATTAAATATTTCATGATCATGTATTGTGTCTGAAAAAAATAGAAATGAAAATCCCCAACCAATGTAAACGTATTTTAAATCATATGCCCAAATAAAGCATAAAATCAAATGAAAAATTTAATATAATGAAACGAAATAGATTAATTATAAAAAATTTCAAAATGGAGTTATATACAACACACAAAATAAATTATGAGTGAATTTTTATATGTTTCCTAGAAATAAAACAGATAGTTGAAATCCATTACTGTAAGTCACCACTTCATTCGTATTTTTTTGAACCACATGTATAATATATATAAGTATATTATACATCTATAAAAAAACCACAAACACACACACAGATATATATATATATATATATATATTATACCATACATGATTTATATTTATCTTTTCAGTACCCATTTATTTATAATTACATGTTAAATTCATGTTTCTAGAAATAACCACTTTGAATTGCGTATATGTTTTTATTTTTAATTTTCAGTGATCTTAATTTTTCATGGTTCCACCATCTCCATAATAATAATAATAATAAAATCTTAATTATATATATATATACATTATATTAACTTTTAATACTAATAATGAGTTATGGATTTGTGAAATGGAGTACGGTATAATCTTAAAGATGGTAGATCGTACATTTTCATGAGTGAAGTTTGCATTCTTCAATGATCAATATAGAAATGATGTAAGTACTATTTTATCATTATGATATTATAATAAAATCATTAATCAGATTTTAATTCCTTAAATATACTTATACATGTTAATCATTAGGTTTAGGGCTGAAAATTGGAAGTCACATAACTTCATGAAGGCGATAGTCCACATGTACACGAACAACATGGTCATCTATTAATGAGGGAAAATGTACAATTGAAATATATAAATTATATTTTAAGAATAATAAAAATTAAAAGGATATCAAAATTATTTAATACATGAAATAAATATTTATTAACATTACCCTAATTATCTTACATCTAAGGGGTTTATGAAAATGAATCACATCACTTTATGAGGCAGTTATCCATCACCCATGAAATTGATGTATCATATCACCGAAAAATTTAAAAGTAAATACATATATATATGACATAATTACCCCATATGTATAATTATGGTATAAATATATTATATATAATTTATATCCATTATAATACCCATCCATGAAAGGTGTTAATTGATAAAATGAGATTGGTTCGCAAGGTGGTATTCCACCATACACACAAATGAAGATTTCCAAACCCCTTTGATGGAAGAGGTTATATTTTTATGTCATGAATAAAATATTAAAACATCTAATTATAGTTTATATACATATATTATTACATCATCATGGTTTAATAATAATTTAAGGAGGTGGGTGATGAAATAAAATAAAATTGATCATTGAAGAACCTTACATATTTGGGTAACCTCCTTAGGTTTGAACCAAAATCCATCCATGATCAGATTTATACCCACAATATGTCTTCTACTATTATATTATATAATTTTTTAATTGATTTGGGTAGGTATTGGACAAAAATAAATGGTTTTAATTTTCAAGTTAGTGAAGAGAGTAGGTAGCCTTATAATTGAGGCGAGTGACATAGTTGTATTTATAGAAATGAAAATGGTACGCCCACGTTTTTATCATGACATGGGACTAATAAAATTGTTTATTATTTGGAAATAGATATAATATGTTGTAAATATTTCCATTAAATTATATTTATACAGTTCTTTAGGACATTTTATCTCTTATCATTCCTGTTTAACCCACTGTAACACTTTTTAATTTTAACGGTATTAATTAGTTCTTACTGTTTTCACTATTTGTATTGTTAAAAAATTAAGTTAAAATTTACATATAATTTATATTATTATTAATTAAAATATTTAATAAATTTTTTAAAATCAAATTCAGATGAGTTTAAATGTTTTATTTAAAATTAATATTGCATCCATGATAAGAAAGCATGTTTTTAAAGAGAAAATATTCAAAATTTTACAATGTATTCCAATTTCATTATGAATTTGATAAAAATATCCAAAATTGGATTAATATAAATGTAATTTAAATAATTTAACTTCAAGAAAAATTTATTTTAATAAATTTAATTATAAAAATAATTTAATAAAAAATGATGGAACTTAATTAGAATTTTTTATTTTTTATTATTCAAAATAAAGTATTCATTTTAGAAAATTCAAAAAAAATTCACACAAGATAATTTCGATATTTTAATTTTAAAAATGATTTTTATTTTTCAAAATAAGGTTTCTAAAAGGATCCAATGTTAGTTTTAAATAAGTGCATTAAAAGGATACAAAACTTATTTTTAGAAAAATAATTTTTTAATCATAAAATTGGATCCATTCTTATCTATTATCTAAAAAAATATTATTAGTTTTAAATAGTTGTATTTATATATAATATTGAACTTTTTTTAAAAAATTCTCCAAAATATTTCGGTATAGTATATTGAGGTAAGACATAGTTTTTTCAAAAAACAGCTTCTAGATAAATATTTCCTTAATTTTAAATAGTTTTTATATTAATTTTTTATTACTTGGTCACTAAAGTATTTAAATTATATTTATTTTGTAAGAATACATTTTTATACTTTAGTTAATCTCATTCATACACACCATTCCAATGTCTAAGTGGAAACTATCATATAATAATATTATAATAATATGTATGTTTTGTTTAGACATAGTGTTTTGTGCGACTCAAGGTAGATCCAGTGTTCTATGTAATATAATTAAAACATATTATTTCATGTAATGCAATATAAAATAAATGTTTCAGGTAATAAAAATTATATAAAATTTTAAATTTAATTAAAAAATATTTCATAAATTTTATTCATTTAGATTAACCTCATATAAAATAAAATCAATGGTTATCTATAGAATAAAATAAAAATTGGAATCATTTCAAAGGAAAAAAGAAATGTATTATGACGAAATATGTTTTTTAAAATGTTGTTTAGTCAAATATTGCATAAATAATTTCAAATTTATTTTTAAACCATTTATACATTGAATTTAAGAAAATATAATTTATTTTAGAAATCTATGTGAAAAAATATATTTGGGTGAATGTTTGGGATTTACTAAACATTTTAATTTTCTAATGAATTGTAAAAAACAATGATTTTTATTTATAAATTTTTCTTCATTTGATTTTTTTAAAATGTTAAATTTTATTTTAATTTTTTATTACAGAAAAATCAATTCTATTATATTTAAATTTAATGAAGGTAGGTTGTTGGAATTAATTTCATTATAAAATTTGATATGAATACTTCTGATTATTTTGAATGTTTTTCTATGAAATTTTTTTCGTCCCATCTATGAGTTTAATTTTAAATTAAATTACGGCACATATATGGATTAAATTTGGATGAATAGATTCCATATTTTGAATAATAAAAATTTATATTATCTAAAAATCTTCAAAATAATTTTTTACCATAAAAAATAACATTAAATTTACACAATTAAAAATATACATGGGTTTACATGGGGTGAACAAATAAGGTAAGGTATAAAATGACATAAAACATATCAAAAAACCATTGTATGTCAATATTAATAATTTATAACATCTATGATTTTATAAAAACCCATTATGAAGGCTTGTTTCATTAAAAAACATTGGTATCACTTTATCTTTTTAGAAATGCCATGTTGGTCCTGTCCCCCACATTTAGATGGCCACTGAATCTCTTCAGCACTTCACACTTATAAAATAGTTTTATTTGGCTTATAGATACCTAAATAATTTACTTAAATACATCACTATACTATTTAGGCCTTATTTTTATTATTAATACCACTTAAAGATGATTTATATATAAATTCAAAGGGGCTCTCCAATGAAGATTTAAAATTCTTAAACATGCATATTTTTTTATTTGTTAATTCACATACTTTAAATAATACAAAAATATGATAATATAATAAAAATTATCCCCCATATTATGAAATTGTTTAATTTTTAATTTTATAACCCAGATGGAGAGTTATTTCCATTAAATGGGTAATGAAATTTTTGATCATGTTTACAACAGACTACCGCCTCATAAATAGATGTAATTCATTTTCCATCACAACCTTTCAAAGATGGATATAATAACAGATTTATCTTATTTATATGATATTTATGACATTATTATTTTTTTGTAATTATTATATCACTGACACCTTTTTTACATTCTATTATTTTTGTACATGATAATGTTTCTTTTTTTATAGGACTACCATCAAAAAAAGTGAGGTGATTTATTTTTGCCATACTGTTTACATAGAAGGTAGTAAGGTGAAAATTAATAAAGATATGTTCCACTTAAATCCTAACCATAATTTTTAAATATAATTTCATATATAACTTCTTACATTTGAATATGTTGGAAAATAATAACACTACTCATGTGTACCTGTGGACTACTGCCTCAATGAATTGTTTTGAAATGTTTTTATTTTATTTTTTAATAGTTGGTAATAAGGATGAATTTTATTAATTTATATGATCTATATAACATTAATTTTTTTAATAGTTAATTAAATTTATATTTTCTTTTAATCCATCCATTTAGAAAACTAGAAACAATATTCTTGTATACATACCGTTTACCAAAATGAAACATTCATGAAAAATGAATCAATTGTCTCACAAAGCATTTATTTTTAAGGGTAAATGTTATTTCAAGTGTCAATATATTTTTTGACGAATCATATATGGAATGAAATATATGATTTTTGGTATATAATATTTGTATTATAAACCAATATTTTTTTTTTGAGGTTTAAACATATACGACGAAAATCAAACCTTAGGTAAGGGTTTTCTCATCTCACTTTTACTTCTACGAGACATATTCCATATTCACCCCTTATTTATTAAGTGGTGTATATAATACCTATTATGATATTAAATACAATTAATAAATTACTTTTAAGGGAATTTAATGTATAATATGATTTTATTCATTTAATAGGGATTATGATTCAAAAGTTACTAGTGTTATGATATTTATGTTTTAATTTAATTTTAATAGGGATTTTTTATACATGAATTTACATTGATGAAATTTTTGGATCATTATAAATTAAACCCACTTAATTATATTCTCCTTGGGGAATTCATGATTTTTTATGTAATAGTATGATATTAATCTCTACGGTATGTTTAATTCTTTACATTTTTTAAAAAAATATAACATTATATATGTTTTAGTCAAAAATCATTTTTATTCTAAATTCATATATTCTGAAAAAAATAAAAAACAATCTAATGTTAACCAAATGATTTATTAAAGATATTTTAACATATTTATCAGTTTAAAAAAAAATTCTTAATGTAATATTCATTTAATTTTCCAATGAAGGCTCATTTTTTAATTATTAAAATGTGATTTAGATATTTGTATATATGTGCAATGCTTGTAAAAAAATTCCTACCCTCATGAAAATTCAATTATTAAATCTTCCTTCATTTGACACAAAGTAAAATTTTAAATAAATACATTTTCAATTTTTTTATCTTTTGGTTTTAAAATGTTATTTTCAAAGTGAAAATGTCTTCTTCCTCAAAAATGTTTTAAAGGACCCTTAATGGTATTTCTATTTATAAATGATATCAAACCATTACCAAACTTATGTTTCACTGGGGATATATTGTATTGATACCATATGTTTATTATTCTATCGGTTTAGGAAAAATTTGAATGGGGATATAATTTTTTATTATTATTTCCTATATTACTATAGACAGTTTATGGTTATGTTTATTTATTTGAGTAAGTATTAAAATTTCAAATATTAGTTTTTTACAAAGAATTATTATATTAATTATGAATCCCCAAATGTATATGGTGAATGTACTGGAATAATTAAGTGAGTGACATTGAACATTTATCCATCGATATATCTCCTAAGACAAATGATTTGGCCAAATATAATGGGTTTCTAACATTATATTTAAGCATTATGGTGAAAGTTATTGATTGAATATTTTAGATTTCTATGATTACACATACCCTAATTATTATATTAGTTATTAATTTCCATGTGGTTATTTGATTAGTATGAATATCCATGGGTACATTTCAACTTCATGTGATTATGTATATGTATTTATTTGATCATCAGTTATTACTTGCATGTTATGATAATGTTATTATTTAAATTTCAAGTGATTCAGTTATTTATAGGTACATTATGATTATGAATAGTTATTAATGATATATTCCATTGCATTCTTACAAAAACTGAATATCTGATCTCACCAAATTCTAGTGTTTTATGTCCCCATGATTCCATTAATTTTTTTTGGTTGATATACATGAATATAATTAGGGGAAATTTGGTGTTCTTAATGAAAACAATTTGGGTATTTTTAATAATTATAATGTGAATTTTTGATTTTTTAGCCAGAATGGTGATAAAGAATACATAATAGATGGGTGAATTGTTTAATTTCAAATAATATTGGCAATATTAAAATTTTCTTCATGAAATTAAGTGATACATTCCTTCTATTTTAATGTTGGGAAAAGGGTAGACGTTCTTAAAGTAAAAGTAGACATCAATTTATAGTTGTTCTGGGAATAAAAAACCCTTAGTCCATAACACCTACACTATTCTCTATGATCATAGTGATTTTCAGAAGTATGCCCTCTTATCTGGAGTCATATAAAATAGTGTGTGAGCATTTTACACCTTAAATAGATTTTATAGGGACTTATGGTTCTTTTATAGGGAACAAAAGGTATACAGCTTAGTCTGAGAATCTGTCACTAAACCATGACTCTGTCCTAGAATCTCATACTAAAAAGAAAATAGATGAGATAATGTTTTTTTTCAAATAGGTTTATCTCAAATTTTCATCAGGAACTAACATAATTTTATGATATTTAATAATTTATTGCAATAGAAAAATAATCTTTAATTTTTTACATGATTCTTATTCTTTAAACAACAGAAAATAGATTAGACAATGTTACTCTGGCTTCCATCATTTTTACTCCAAAAGATAATAAGGAAGTAAAAATAATCTTTCTATATTCATTAAAATTAGGATAGAAAGAATATTTTCGCACTTTATTTCCATTAAAGATTTTACATCCCCTATCTTCTTCATATCACTATTTTCCTTACCAAAGAAATATATATATAGAAAAAAAATATCCATTAGTAAACACTATCCTCTTCCATTGGATATTCAAAATAATTAGATTAACTATCCATCATCAATATCACAGGATTATAATAGCATTGTCTCCTCTTTTATATTGTGTCATATGCAAGATGTTATCAAAGTAGTCGACATAAATATCATGATCTTTGACTTTAACAAATTTATGTTCAAATGTAATTGAATAAAATAATTCTAATAAACACATCCGTATTTTTATAATGTTTTATAAAATTTAAATATTTTATATGATCATCCACATGATTTAAAAAATCAACATTAATCAAGAAGAATTTCATCATGTAAACATAGAGAAAACATTACTTTAGTTTCTAAATTGAAATAATGGATCTAAACCATAATTTTTGTAGAACATAAAAGATCACCATTTCATAAGCTAATGTATATACATGAAGAAAATTATTATATTTTATAGTTGTTTTAGTAGAATAAAACTTTCCATTAAGCACTAAAATATCTAAATGCATGGTAGGTAACGCTTTAGTATTTTAGTTGCAAATGTTTGCGGTTATTTTAATCTTTTTGGATGTGTTGTTTCAGCTTATAAAGATAAGCATAAAAGGTTGAGTTTTATTTTTTAAAAAAATCACAAGGGAAAAATGAAAGTAGTGGACAATCTCATTGGAATTTAGAGTTCATTGAAAGAAGGGTTCACTGAAGTAGTGTTCATGACCGTAGGGTTCACAAAAATTAGGGGTCATGAACATCTGGTTCATTACCAACGTATGGTTCATGAACCATACTACTATATCGAAAGTAGGGTTAGAAAAATATTGGTTTTCATAAAATTATAGTTCATTAAACATAATTTTGTATCAAAATTAAGGGTTCACTATTCTTAAATTAAGGTTACACTATTCTGAAATTAGGGTTGAAATAATCCTCCATAAACTAGAGAACTTACATTTAGATACCTTAATGATTTTTATAGCCTTTTAAAATCATATTTATCATTTAGGCTACATGAATTATATTTATTACATATTAATATATTTCTAATGGATCGTGATTCGAATCATTCAAACCCCTATAGAGCACAATATCTTTGAGAAATAAAAGCAATTAAACTCTAGAAAAATTTTAGTTCTAAAGAATGAATTTTGAATTTTAGATGATTTAATCACCATAAAAATGACCTTTTTGGACTTCTACAAAAACTAATGAGATAAATAAAAACTTATTTCATTTCTATTTAATCATGTTTCAAGTTATTCTGAAATCTTTATAAAATTAATTAAATTAAATACAGTATCTTTTTAAATCTATTAACTATAGAGCTGTGAAATTTATAAAGAAACTTTAGTTATTTTTTATTGTTCCAAAACATAATTTTTACATTTCCTCATAAAATAATTATGTTTTGAAAACTTTCTCATCTTTTAAAAAATATATTTCAAACAAGTATATGTTTACATTATCTTGAGATGTAACAAAAATTCATAGGTGACATTAAGAAGAAAATTTCAACGTCAGTTAAATAGATTCTAAGTGATTTAGTGATTTTTTTCACCATCGAAACAAATGAGTTGTATATCAACATTAAGATATGAAATGAATATAATATTATTATTTTTATAATAGAATAAATTTATATAATTATAGTAACTATATCTTTGAATATAACATAAATACTATTACATATTACATCTGAAACACTTAAAAAAATTATTAAAACACAAAAACGATGGGTTGAAGTGCTTATCATAACTAAATCAACAAGATAATGGAAATGATACAATCAATATTCTACTCTTATTTTATAATTACAAAACACTATTTTTCTTCCATATTTTTATACTGTTTTTAGTAAGGTCAAAAAGATGAGTTATAGAGCATATTAAATTATAAAATATATTTATCCCATTTTATAGAGAATAAAAATTCAAAATTTAAGTAGTAGTAAAAAAATTAAAATTTGAAAGAGAATATTTTATTAATTTTTTTAAAAAATATCATAAATATGTGTTTTTGATAATGATAGGAAAAAGATATTTTGAATACATGTAGTAATATAAAATCCCCCTAAATCGATGCTTCTATCGAAAATATAAGAATATATAATCAGGGATCCTTGAAAACATATATAAGGTTATATAAAGGATTCATAATCAATGTATTAATCCATTAAATTCATTCTATAATAATTAAAAATTTAATCACATTATGAATATTTAAAATAATTATTATAAGGGCATAACACAAATTTAAATGATATTTAAGGAATTAAATAAATATATTCAAGTAAGTTTATATAAATTAAATAATTTTTAGTGATTTTAGTATAAGGATTTAAAAATAAATATTTGAAAATTTTATAAATAATATTATATTTTATTCTAATAATTTAACACATACAATAAAAGATTAATTTTTCACATGCAGCTAATTTAAATAGTAAGACATTAGAAACATTCTCACATGAAAGATAACCGTTTATATAAAATCATAATATAAATATTTATTTTCATTGGTTAATAAAATAGTTTAATAAATAAATTAATAAAATAATAAAGTGAGAAAATGATTTATCAATTTAATAATAAAAGTATTTAAATATCGAGGAATTAAAAGATAAAACATTTAAATGTCTTTCCCCACTTATAAAAGAGTTAGTGAGTTAAAATCAAATATAAAATGGAAATGAAATACATCATAGTTTAATCATTCTATCGCTAATGATGTTTCTAGTTAATAGAGAAAGAAACAGAAAAATAATAAATTTACATAATTTTCAAAAAGCCACATAATTATGTAATAATTAATTCCCCAAGAACATGCCTGAAATATATCAAATAGAATTTTATTTTATAATTCTTAGGATTTAGGTTTGGGAGTTTAGAAACTAATGATTTAGGTAACAATATATGATTATTTTAATGAAACCTTTTATAATTAAATATATTTATTACCTTTTAATAATGAACATGTTTGATGCTAAAAATTAGAGGATTTCCAAAAGAGAAGTCACGGATATAATGTATCTTAATTCAACCATAAAATCATTTAACAATTGACATGTTTTTTCTATTTAAACCCATAAAAAGTAATTCATGTATAATATTCATTTTTCCCTATTACTACCAATACCATTTTTTTCATTATAATTTTTTTCCTAACATGAATTTGATTCAAATAATTCTCTCCCTTAATAAGTATACAAGAAGATTTCATTAAATTATCAGCATTATGCAACAACTATTTAATATTAGTTTCATGATGGCCATAAGAAATATTGGAAGAATTTGATCTTAAATCTAAAATCTATTTTTAGGAACATTCAATATCAAATTTAATATAAAATTAGATTTTATATTTTTTCTATGCTATTTATTTGAGGATTATTTTTTATGCATAAAACAATACGTATCACATTCATTTTGAGGAATAAAATTGAATAATATTTTTTTAGAGTGAGTTGGTTGTACCTCGTCAACATGAGACATAAGACTTATATTTACCCTTTTCATTTCATTCTCATCTTTAGGATTTTTAGTAGATTCAATACATGTACCAGAATGATTATATTTGTACAAATCATCCATCGAAACAATGAGTATATCATTTTCCACATTAATAGAAATATGATTTTTAGTTTCTTCTTACAACTCATCTTCATACACATCAATTAACTCTTTAGATGCTCGATTTGATTCTGAAAATGGAATTTTCATAGAATCAAATCATTGAAAACTTCTCTCAATTTATCAGTTCCTTTATTATTATTTTCAATTCATGTCCATATCTCATGGGAATTAGCACATTATGAATCATGACTAAATTCATTAAGACCAAGGGTGGATATGATATAATTCATAGCTCATGAATAAATTTCATATTATTCTTAAATAGCATCTTCCCACATTTTCAGTTCTCTAGGGATTTAATAAGGTTTTTTAATCTTCATGTAAAATTTGAAACCAAGATTTCTCAAATAGATAGTCATATGATCCTTCCAGTATCCACAATTATTTCTATTAAAACAAGGATAACCGATCATCGACATACCTTCTTTTTGTCCAACCATTGATATTTTTCATCATTTGAATATTTAACTCAAGCTTGTTAGAGCTAAAGGAAATATTCAACATTCCAATGGTGTAAAACCATGGATATTATTTGATAGGTATCACATATAAAAAATTAATTTTCATGTATTTACATGAAGAGAAATATTGAAATATATCACATCCTTTGATACTACTTATTGGTATCAAGTAGAAACATATTTCTTGAATGAGTAATATATTTAATAGATTCCAACCTTTAATACCACATTCTTGGTAAGAATAGCTGTGATGAAGATACAAGAGGTGGGTAAATTTTGACCATTAAAAAATATTGAAAATATTAAAATTTTCCACTTGAAATAAAATTATCTTCTCCTTCTCTTTTAAAGTTGGAGAGAAGTGGAAATAAATAATGTAAAATAAAACATTGATATATAGTTGTTCGGGTCACAAATATACCTTAGTCATCTCCACCAATACTCTACTCCATTAGAACAATGATTTTCTATTGTAGGTCATCTTATCTAAAGAACTCAACAATTGAGTACGGGTAGTTGACATGTTACAAGTCCTTTATAGGGCCTTATGGTTCTTTTACAAGGAACCAAAAATCCATATATTAGTCTAAGAATATGAAACTCAACCAAAATTGAGTCTGAGTAGACGATACTGAAAATAAAATAGATTACATGATGTTTTTTGTGAAACATTTTTAGGCCACAGTTGTAGTAGCAACTAATAGATGTAGATGATCCTCAATAATGAACAATATAAGTAAAATAATATTCAATGGTTCACACACTTATTCTTCTTTAAAAATTAGTTATCATATTAGAAATTGTTTCTCAATATTCCCCCTACTTTATACCATAACATAATTAGTATGTACCAATAATAGTATTATCTTCGTTAAAATGATGAGAAGTTGAATATTTTAGAACATTATTTTTATCAGATCTTTTATGTAACATCTATTATTTGTATATTTTTTTCCCCTCCAAAGAGAGAGGTAAATAGAGTATAAATATCTTGTTGTAACTGATCTCTTCTTAAATAGGGTATTAAAAATAAATAGAACCAATATTCTTTTTAGAAATTCTATCAATTCTGTATCATCATTGACACTTTATTTTTGTTTTATATGAAAGATGGTCTCCATGTAGTGTACCTACATATCATCATCTCCAACTTTACCATGTTTCTGTTCACACAGAATCAAGATATAATATTTCTCCATGGAACTAACTTATTTTTAGAATGTTTTACCATGATAATATATTTTATGTGATTCTCCACATGATGCGAAAAATAAACTTTCAGCATGTATCATTTCATCATGTGAACATGGAAGAAACATAACATCAATTTCCATCTAGAAATAGTGGATTCAAATATTCATTTTTGTACCATGTAATATATCACCATTTTATCAGCTGATTTATATATATGAAGAGGGATTTTTTATTTTTTGAAGGTTAGTATCAACAAATGATCTAATAAACACACTAAAATACCAGTATATAGCTAGGAAATTTTCTATATTTTAGCTGCAAAATTATGTAGTTATTTTAGTCTCTTTGGATGAAAAGTTTCATCTTTTAAAGATATTCACAATATGTTGCATTTAATTTCTTATAAAAATAATGAAATCCCTCAACAGAAATGTAGGTTACATTATCACTAGAATGCAGGGCTCACTGAATGTAGGGTGTAAAGAATGTATGGTTCATTAATGTATTGTTATCTAAAAGTAGGGTTCACAGTCGAAGGGATCAGTACCAATATATGGTTATTGAATGGTAAATTTCTACCAAAATTTGGGATGAAGACAAATAGTTTTTCACAAATATATGGTATATTAACCATTCTTCTATATCAAAATTATTTTTTCACTATTCTGAAATAAGATGTTTAGTGTTCTGAATGTTGGGTAGAAATAATCTTTCAAAAACCTAGACAACTTATATTTAAAGACATCAATGATTTTTTAAATCCCATTAACAACAGATTAAGTATTTATCTGAGAAAAATTATATTTTTGAAAAATTTAGATATTTCTAATGAATCACGAATAGAATCAATTTTACTTTTACAAATTATGATATCTTCAAAAAATAGATACAATAACATTCTGGGAAAATTACTGCTCTGAAAAATAATTTCATAAATTCAGATGATTTATTCACCATCCAAAAAAACTTTTTATAGATTCATGTAAACAAATAATATCATGATAAACTTTTTGTATTTGAATTTCATCATGTTTTTTGAAATTATGATATCTTTAGAACTTTTAGTAAATCTAATATATTATTTTTTTTAATCTATTAACTATAGAGTTTTGAAAATGTTGCTGCAATATCTAGGATTTTTTACAGTACAAAAACTACCTTTTAAGAATTCCTCATAAACTAATGATGTTTATATAAATCTCTTATATATCAATCAAAATAATTCTCACCTGAATCTATTCAATGAATCGTGCTATATAATTAAAATTTATATGTTATTTTTAGCTAAAAACATTTATGTCACGTAAACAACATGTAACTTCTTTGGGAAATTTTTCACCATCAAAACAAATAAATTGGATTTCTACATAAATAGATGAAATTAAGACAATATTATTTTCTTTAAATATAAAAATGCTATATATTTTTATGATCAATATTTTTCTATATATAAAGTAATTACTGGGATATACTGAATCTGAAACACTTAAATGAATTATTAAAAAACAAATAACAATGGGTTTAAGTAAATAAAAAAAATAAATCAAGATGAGAATAACAAGAAGATACTCCACATAATGATATATCACGTTTACCAAAACTATTAAACTATTCTATCCATTATGATGTGACTTCTTGTATATTATTCCAATATAATGAAGTTACCATGGACTTTGAGATACTATGGATTGTGTTAATTAAATTACACCATAGATGGTGATTCCTAGGGAAATATATACTATACTTTTGTTTGTACACATGGCGATACTGTTAAAGAATTTTTTATAAGTATCCAATGTGTGGAGAAATGTTGTGACATATAATCCCTAGCCCATGGGTGTGGGTGAGGGTGTGTAGTGTTTTCTTATAAATCAATAAATAAATGGATTAATATATATATATATATATACATATATATATATATATATCTGAAAATTCATATGAGGGAATCCAAATTATAATTTAATGATAGATATAATGTATCTTCATTGAGAAATATCATACCCTATGTTGAGATTTCTTGGGTAATTAATTTATTATAAATGGATTTCCATTATTTTTTACAGATACATACGTGGATTCTAAGTGTTGATTAAAGATGGTATTTTTGAGTTTCATTCGTATATTTTCTAAAAACAGAATTCAACCCATTATTATGTAATGAACCATCCCATTCCAATATAAATCATCACCATAGATATCCTACAACATGTTGGAGATCATGAAAACAACCAAAGAAAGAATGGTGAATAACTAAAAGTGTTTAACCAATATAGGAGAATATAGAAGAATAATAAAAATCAATGAGGTATACACCATTACACCATAAGGCTAAAACTTATAATAAAAAATGAAAAGATTTAATCAAAGAATCTATGTGACCAACAATCATAGCCAAACAATCCCTATAAAAAGGTGATGACAACAAAGGGATGTTGGAGAATTAAATTTCAACTTTCCCTTTACCTGAGTCCTGAAAAACAAAATTTATAAATTCAATGTGAAAAATAAGGATATGAGAAATAATCATGGTTGGATACCACTAAATATCTATACAATGTATAACACTACACATACATTTTTTCTACCTTTTAAAAAAACAAGGTTTTAGAATAACATTAAATGGAGACCAATTTTTGTAAAACATAATTCTGTTTCTTTTTAATAATTTATTATTCACAGAAACTACATATATGAAAATTAGACGAAATATAGAATAAATAGATAGTAAAATTATTCATGAAAATACCCTAATATAAGAATATGAGAAATAAACCATGAAAAAATTCAATCATGAAAAAAACAAAGTACAATTGGGATCTATCCGTTAAGAATACATTCTTTAAGATATAATGGAATATAAATATCTTTATATTGGGAATCCTATCAATATTTATTTCTTAAATATACTATTAATATCACAGGATATAGAATCCCGCATTTTTATCAAATAAACTTTCATTACATTTTACAAAACTGAGGATCTTTAAGGTTTAGTGTCTTGGAAACCGGGAACTTAAAACATGAAAACATAAAACATTATTCTTAAACACTTGAAAGGATTATCCTCATGTTCATCCTAGGTTCTTTACTGCATCTCAAACCTGTAGACATACATCAAAAGAAAGGGTGAGCATATGGCCCAGTAAGGGAAACAAGAAAAAACATTTTACATGTGAGCTTGAGATACTTCAATAAGGTCATGAAAATAACATTAAGGCATGAGAAAGAAATGATGAGGCATATCATAATAAAAATAACGTTTTTAATAAATTGAAGATTTGGCTACAACATTTAATATTGACAATCATTTCGTTTCACCATGGTCCATCCCCAAGGTGTCATTAAAAATTACCATGGTTATTCACAAAGGTGTCAGTCTAAAAAGTCATCTCTAGAGATTAAGTCTTTACCCAATGCATTGGAGCTCTATCTGGGCGCACCCTTGAAATTTATTTACTATCATGTGAGCCATATATATCATAATCAATAATTTCATAAACAACCCATATAGCATAAAAAAAATGGGTTTCATTTCATAATCATAACGCTTTAAAAACTACTTTAAACACATGATCTTCATGTCACTTTAAACCCACGAAAAAGGAAAGCGGGTTTCATGTATGTAAATCCCAGAATTTAAAATATAACATTTTTATATATATGTGAATACCCTTGTAGAAATAATAGCTTTGAGTATTCACTTAATAACATAAAATAATTTTGAGATAAAGAGGGAGGCATTTTGAGACGAAAACTATGCAACATAACGTCTATGATACATGGTTTTAGAAAACATTGAAAAGAGAGGGGACATGGGTCACCCACTCAAAAATGATACATAAAACAGTAGGAGAACATAATATATAGTATTTAAGAACATGGTAATGAAATTTTAATGATATACCATATGAAACAAAGAACTTGAAAGGAAGACAAAAATAAGATTTCTCTTATGAGAATTCGGCAGCCTAACAACATCACGTACAACTTCCAAAAATAGATTGACGAGATCAAATAGGGTCTCTCATAATATGAACATAAATGTTCAGTATGATAGATATAGAGATAATACCCCCACATAATAAAAAGGAACTTGAATGACTTGTCATGAAAGTATATCTTGAAAACGAGTAGGGTGAGAGAACCCCTTAGAAATTCGGCATCCTAACAGCGCCACTTAAAATTTCAACAAAAATGAATTGATGAGATAAAATAGGGTCTCTCATCATATGAACATAAAAGATCAGTATGATATATTTAGAGATCATAACCCAACCTGATAAAAAGGAACATGAAATACTTGACATGTAAATAGATCTTGAAAACGAGAAAGGTGAAAGAATCCCTTAAAAATTCGGCAGCCTAACGGCGCCACTTAAACATTCTTAAAATGAAATGATGAGAGAAAGAAGGGTATCTCATCATATGAACTTAACATATCAGTATGATATATTTAGATATCATACCCCAACATAATAAAAAGGAACATGAAAGACTTGACAAAAAAATAGATCTTGAAAACGAGAAGGGTGAAAGAATTCCTTAAAAATTCGGCAGCCTAACGGCACCACTTAAAACATCAAAATACTGAATTAAAGAGATCAAATAGGGTCTCTCATAATATGATCATAAAAGATCAGTATGATAAATTTAGAGATCATACCCCAAAAAAAGTAACTTGAAATACTTTACATGAAAATAGATCTTGAAAAATGAGAAGGGAGAAAGAATCTCTTACAAACATTTTGGCACCCTAACGGCGCCACTTAAAACATCATAAAAAGAAATAATGAGAGTAAGAGGGGATCTATCATTACAGGAACATGAAAATGGAAGTAAGAGGAGTATAAAAGAACATCTTTTAGCATAAGAACATGGAGCATAAAAGAAATTACATAAAAGAGGTTTCCTGAAAAGAAAGAGAGAGGTCAGATCCCTTACCTTAAAACATAACTCTTAAAACTCAAAGGTTGGGACCTTGAGGGATTGGGGGCACCTTGAGAGGACTCCTTGGGAGGTAATGAGACCAGAAATTTGTTGGGGGAGACTGGGGAGTCGAATGGATGAGAGGATGTCTTGGTATTTATTGGGAAAGTGAGGGGACAAGGCATTAATGGCCAAGGGACACCTCATTAGTGGTTTTGAAAAAACCATGGTCTTTCCCATGGTATTTTCCCATGGTATTGGCCACTTGGGACACCTAATACCTTATCTTAATATTAATAATTCAACCATATTTATTACATACTTAGTACATCATTTAATGATGTCATTAAACACCCGTAACTTAAAAACTGTATTATCACTATTCATCGAAATTTCAACTTTCTCAGAATAATCCCAAAATATAACCTTAACCAAATATCAATGCTCTAATTTCAAAAATAAAATCCATTTTATAAAAATAATATTCTAAATATTTTTCATTAAATTTTTTATTAAAAAACACTATTCATCGAAAATTCATTTTTTCCGAAAAATCCCCAAAAATTACCTTAACATAATATCGATGAGCTGAGGTCAAAAATGAAATCCATTTTATAAAAATAATTTTTTAAATATTTTTAATTTTATTTTTAATTAAAAAACTCTATTCACTCGAAAAAAAACTAATACTTGAATAATAATTTATGAAACTGTTATTTAACCATTTTATTGAATCACATTACTTAATCAAGGTGCCTAGATTATATTAATACTTTCATTAAGTGAGATTAATAATCGGTTTGGTCACATTACTAATTCTAAGCATAAAATCACTATTCATAATTTACTATTCATCAAAAATAAAGTTGATCTTATTAGACTCTAAATTTCGTACTGAACATAATTGCAGAAGACCGTTTTTAAAAAATCATTACACATTTTTAATTATTTAAGGTTTACATAACCATTTTTAAAATATCCTTTTGTTAAATTCATCAAAAATATACATACTATATTTATCCGGTCATTTGAAAATTCATAAACTTTATCATAAGAAGAAATCAAATTTTTTATTTAATACAAAGGATTACACAAGGCAGTTACAGTCTCCTTACATAGCCCCTTATCACAGCAGCATAGGACCTTAGTGTCAGGTGTGCTAAGGTGAGATAATCTGAGGGAGGCTCGGCCAACATCGCACGAGTAGTAATTTCTATCAGTTTGAACTTCTCACGAAGGCGATCCCGTTCTAGCTTCATACAATGAACTTCAGCTTGGGTTTGGTCCAGAGAAAAGCCCAGTGGTGCTACCTCCTTACCAAGTTCTGTTATATGGGATTCGATCAGTCCAAGACCACTAGGTGAGGCCATCAAATCTTCTTTCTATATTATCTAACCAAGATTACTTGTATTTAGAGACACTAATCGAAATGTTTAGTTTACAGCGGTCATATTGACCAATGGTCAAATAACGGTCAAAACACAACAGTTTCATTTTAATTATACTCATGTTATCAAATGAAACATTTTTGTTCAGTACAAAAATAAAATAAAATAACACATAATAATAGGAAACAATATTTATTCAAAATTTCAGGTCGTTACATAGGAATAACCCCATGTGGCACCACAATCACTAAGATTTTCGTACATCCAAAAACAGATTCACCCAAGGTTCTTAATGTTCTATGTTTTCCAAAATAATTCAAAAGAACATGCTCAAAACATTACAAAAATTTTCACTTTAAGGAATCCACAATCCCATTCTTATGAATCAGATTTTTATTCGAATTGTTAATTAAAAAAATTCATCAATCACATAAAATATATAAATAGGTTTAAAATCAAAAACCAATTTTCAAACTCCTTTGAATGAGACTTTTATATAAATGAAAAAATATAAAAAACCAAATAAATTTAATAGACATGAACATTATTTAATTTATGAGTAATCATAATTTAATTGAGATACATACCATGCCAACAGAAGAAAAATATTAGCCTTCGAAAATGGACAATGGAATCGAGAAGACAGGGTCCTCACAAGAGTAGAACAATAATAAAATCATCTCATATTCCCCATGGATCCATATAGATCGAGTAATAACAAAAAAACTAAATTTCAATTGAACAAGGTAAAAGAATATTTAAGAGAGATATATAGATAAGCGATGATCTCATATCAAAAAATGAACATTCCATGAAGTGATCAACAATGCTCGATGGGAAATAAAAATGGATCCAAGTGGGTAATAATAAATCGTTTTGGGGGAAAGTTATTTATAACCTACGATTTATTATTTGGATATTAGATATAAAAATAATCTCGGTAATTAAGGTATAGTCCATATTTTTTTTGGTTTAGTTCTGGGAGAACAGTTTCCTGAGAAATAGTCAAATTATTTGAAAAACCTTACCTAAGCCATGAGACACCTCTAGACAAACACCCAGACAGCCAAAAGGTCTTCTTGGTGTGTCACATTTTTGGAAAACTATTTTCAGACCATTTTAAAGGCCAATGGATCCTCACATTTCCATATTTCATGATTACAGTAGGAATAATAGTATTGTCGCACATGAACCATATTTATTCCTTGTTTTCTCAAAAATTAATTATCTTCAATACAAAACTCATGAAAATATATCAAGTGAAACATGGGTTATATAATGCTAAAAATATAGAATAACTATAAACCTGAGGTCCACACAACACTCCCCACCATAAAATCATTCTACATCAAGAATGAACTCATGATTCTAGACTCATGAAGAGAGAAGGAAATTGTTGTCACATCAATGATTATTGTACAAAATAACATAGTTATTTAATATTGACTACAATAGTACACAAACTAGGGGAATTGTTTTAGTGCACAACACATTATATCACAATGTAACACCCTGATATTATATGATATAGTTATGCATAAATAAATTTGTCCTCCTTGATAGCATGTGATGCATGAAAACTAAAATATGATTGAATTTTAATTTAGTATAACAATATATAATGGATTTTTATTTTTTGTTATGTATAGGTATATATATATTTTTTAAATTATGCATAATTAATTTTAATTATTTATTTATATAAATACTAAATTTTTATAAAGTAATTATATGCTTTAGAAAAATACCTTATTCAAAAAATGTGTATATAGAGACCCTATCCTTTCATATATAACATTACATGATTTTATGTATTACTATACATTAGAGTACAAGCCAAGGATCATAAATTATAGTGTCTTGGTAGACTAGGTATATAATCAAACCTTATAAAAACAACTTTTTTTAAAATTCAAAATGAGCTTTTATATTACATTTTGACCATACATCTACATATGATAACCTAGGAATAACATGAACAAAGGGATGATCTAGAAGCCTAGAAAGGTAATAACCACTATAAGTAATATTAGCACACGGGATAGAAGGCAGGACATGAAGATATAAAAAACCATGTAACATATTGAATCATAACATATAAACATGGAATCATATAAACAAGGAGTCGTTGTAATGTGGTAGAAACATAAAACATGAATTTTTTATGATTCAAGCCTAACTACCAAGACCGTTTCCTATAGTAGCACATGCCAAGCATTACTTCCAAGACCCTTTCACATAGTATCAAAAGTCATGGATAACATCCAAGACTGTCACACATAATGTCAAATGAGACTCAACTCTACCTTGTTCATGGGAGATATATCTGGGAGAACCCATGTTAACTTTTCATGAATATTTTTCCATATAAAGAATCATAAATAATCAATCTTACAAAAACATAAGGGTTACCCATGAAAGAAATTGGGTACCACAATCATGTAGTTAATCATAAAAAATGGGTGTAACAGAAAAGTTTCTATGAATGAAGGGAACTAAATTTTATATTTACATTCACAAGGTAATATTATATATTTATCATGGTTAGTGATTTGAAGTATATGTGACAAAATGTAATAAAAATATTCAAGTAATTTTGGCATAAAAATATTTTTGAGCGGTTTTAAGAAAAATACTACAGAGCCTTTAAAATAAAAAAGGAACAATACTTTGTAAAAAACAAGATTTCAACCAAGAAGGGTTTCCCAATTAAAATAAATAATTTATAAATTAAATGGTGTATTATATCCAAAGATAGAGTGCACTCAAAATCAAGTCAGAATTTGGGAAGTTCCCTTAAAAGAGGTTTTCTTATTAGGAAGTATTGAGGAGGGAATCACTTAAAAACATGAATATCCCAAAAATTGATTTATGGAATGGTATTGATATATGAATTTTGGATATATTTAAAAAATTAGAAGATTCACATAAATAGGTAAGGTAACTTCATTTTGGTATAAATAATGGCAAGGCAACCCGATGGAAGAAATGATATTCATGTATAATTCCTTAATGATTATCGGAATGGTATCAAGTGTACATAAGAGATATGAATGAGATAAAAAGGGGTTTATAATCACTTATACATCATTCTGGAAGTGTGGGGGAGGTTATAAATCATTCTCCATCATTTGTTACTACCCTTAAAATGGTATAAAATATAGGATATTCTTGAATAAAAGTGAAATTGAGAGGACGCCTTACCTTAAAGTTGATGTTGTTCTCCACATGTTATTAATGATTGGAATAAAAAAATTAGTTTTACTAATTAATAATTCAAGAACCCCTTATATATGTAAAATATTTATTAAACCATTTTATGTTCATTTCTGGCCTTTTTTTCAAGGTTATGTTGTTAAATTTCATTGTTTGGGGCTGTTTGTTTTCTTGTTTTTTATGATAGATTTACTTATTTTCATGAAAGGATAATTATGTATGATGAAATTGGCCTTATAGAATTGAATTTATATGAAATTAGTGAACAAACAAGATATTACATGGTTGTAAATTTAATTTGGTTACTTGGAGTAATGATGAATCATTATATAAAACATTAATGATAAGCACTTGAATTAATTTTAGCGATTCTGCTCAAAATTTAATTGTTTTGTATTATTATTTTACGTCATGAGTGAATATGGATTGTATAACATTAAATAAAATAAAATAAACATATAATATTCTGGTTCAGCCATAAAAAAGGTTTCATGACCAGAATTAAATATTGTAATAGAAATTGATAATATGTCGTCCATGATTGTGCTAAATTAACACACCTCAAACAATGTTTTCATTTCCATAAAATAAAAGGTTCAGAAATTAGAGATGATAATAAATTATTTCATTATCATAATATAATTACATTACATGTATTTTACAATAGTTATTATACCATTTCGGCGAAGGGAAGTGAGCAATGAAATATGAAAAGAAAAGAACATAAAAGAATTTGAAAGATGAATTTACCTCTTGAGTTTATCTACTTTAAGAGCCTCTTATAGAAAGAATATTTGTTATTTTGAGGAGAAAAAGGGATTTCAGATGTGGGGTAGAATCTTGGGGAGTTAATTGGGTGGAATGTAGGTTAGTCACAATGCTTGAGAGGAGGGAAGAGAATAGGTAAGGAGTGGTGGAATTTATAGTGGTGGAGAGGAGGGTTTTCATAATAATTTATTCCGTAGTTAATTATTTTCCTTAAAGACTCGAAACGTTGATTATTCCATGAAAAAAATATAATTAAGTGTATGTGACTTTTATAAAATTGTGATTACATTATTATATCATCACCAATGACTCAAAAAATCCATTATTCAGCATTTATCGTAAATTATCTTATTTTACTATTCATCAAAAAATAATGTATTTTAGAAAAATCCCAAAAAATCACCCTAACCATTATTCTATGTGTAGACTAAATAAATGAAATCCATTTTTCAAAAATAATTTTCTAAATATGAATAATTTAATTTTTAATAAAAATTACAATTTACTCGAAAGATAAAAATTTGAAAACATTTATTTTCTTATTCCCAGATATTGGTATATCGTACATCCACTTGAGTCTTTTTTTTATACTATCATAGACAGGGTGTCTAAACATTAGGGTATGTCACTATTAATAAAGTTAACATTACTATTCATAATGGTATGTTACTATTCACAAAAATTCAGTTGGTTATATTTGAGTCCATATAACTTATTGATCACAACTGTTTTTGTCAGATTTTAGAAATTCTAATCACAAAAAGTGATAGAATTATCATTAAATATCACCTAGTAATTATTAGTTCATTGTGTTTTAATTTGATGTGATAATATGAAATATTTATATGAATGGAATTTCCATAGAAAAACATTGGGTCATTACATTCTTCCCCCCATATGAAATTTCACCCTCAAAATTTCCTTTTACATTCTAAGCCATAAACTGGTGCGGGTACATTTCCATCATTACCTCCTCGAGTTCCCAAGTTCCCCCTTTGTAATTTATTTTTCTAATATAGTATCATTACAAGTTTATTAGTCTTGTTATGTAAAACAATATCTCTTCGATCCAAGATCTTCACTGTGTATTCCTCATAAGAAAGTTCAGCCTCCAACTGTACCACCTCTGAAGAGAGTACATGTAATGGATCAGGTATATAAATCCTTAACAGGGATATATGAAAGAAATCATGTACTTTGGACACAGTAGGTGGATGTGCCAGTATATAGGCCATATTTATAACTTGATCGATGAACTCGAGGTTTTCGATGTAATTGGAACTTAGCATTACTTTATTCCCAAATCTCATGAACTTCTTCCATATAGATATTCATAAAAAATACCATGTCTCCATCATTGAACTCAAGGTGTCATCGAAGATTTTCTTCAGAATTATTCTATCGACTTTGGGCTATCTTTATGTGCTACTGGTTGGCTTTCACCTTCTCCACCATTTCATCAAACATTTCAGGTCCTATAATTTTATGCTCACCTACATCATCCCAACACGACATTGTTTTATACCTTTACCCATAAAGGGTCTCATATGGTTCCATTTGGATGTTCGAGTGGATGTTATTGTTGTAAGAGAATTTAACTAGTGGAAGATGTTATTACCAACCTCCTTTGATTTCCATATAACATTATCTCAACATATCTTCCAGTGTGTGAATAGTTTGCTCAGATTGGTCATTAGTTTGAAGATGATAGGTCATACTGATATTTTGTTCAGTTCTTATAGCATGTTGGATAATTTTCCAGAACATCTATGTTAATCTCAGATCACGATCGAAAACAATATACCGTGGTAGTCAATGAATCTTTACCACTTATTTAATGTAAATATATGAAAGTTTATCCAATGAAAAGTCCTCTTGAATTGAGATAATGTTAGATGTCTTCATAAGACAATACACAATGACTGATATAACATTGCTATCTTTGGATTTTATTGGAAGTCCAGCGAGAATGTCCATGGGGATTTTCTCCCACTTCCATGGTTGTATGGGTTGTTTTTGCATCATCCCCTTAGAATTCTACCTTTTAACCGTTACTTGATAACATACTATGAACATTGATGTATACTCAGCAATCTCTTTCTTCATATTATCCCACCAAAAGATACCTCAGAGATCTCAATACATCTTTGTTCTCTCTGGGTGAATAGAGAAGGATAAGATATGTGCGTCATTCAAACATTCCTTCTTTATTTATAGATCAGATAGTACACATAATTGTGATCCATAGTTTACAACTCCATTATCATCAATTTTGAGATTAGTGGATTTCCCATATCAGTTAGCTTCCACCCTTTTCTGAATTTCTCATCTTTTCTTTGAGCATCCTTTATTTTCTCAATGAGAAATGGTTTATAAATCATTTGAGAATGAAATGATGATGTTTTTCCATTAATGATTCCCATGTTTATCCTACAAAAATCTGTTAATATCGGATCCTTTTCAATTCTCATTATTGAAAGATATGCATGATCATTTCTACTTAGAGCATCCTTCATATTGTTTTCTTTACCAGGATAGTAGTGGATTGAGTAGTCATAATCCATGATGATCTCTATAAATCTTATTTGGTTCATATTTTTCTACTTTTGTGTGAATATATTTTTTTAAGACTCTTTTTATCAGTATATATCTCAAACTTCTACCTACAAAGATAATGCCTCCATATTTTCAAAGTAAAGATCACAGTAGCCAATTCTAGATCATGTGTTGGATAGTTTTGCACATTGATTTTCAGCTTCTTTAATGATTAGGCTATCTTTGTATACTTTTTCATTTGCAAACAACCTAATAACTTATTGTAAGAATCACTGTACAACAAAAATATTTCTCCACTTATTGGAAATGTGAGTAGTGGCGCAGTGATAAACCTCTTTTTCAAATCCTTGAAACAGTCTTCACATTCCTTAGTCCAGACAAAATTTACTCCCTTCTATGACTTCTTGGTCATTGGGTTTGAAAATAATGATATTTTCTCCAAAAAAATGTCGATAATACCTAGAAAGACACAAAAAGATAAGGATATTCATTATAGATGTTGTGCTGGGACACTCTTTAATTGCCTTTTTCTTAGAAGGGTCCACAGATATCCCATTACTGGTGATAAAATTCACCAAAAATGATACATCCTCCAAACTAAACTCACATTTACTTTACTTTTCAAAAAATATTCTATCTTCTTAAATTCATTAAGACATTATTCAAATTCACCACATGTTCCTCCTTGCTCTTGGAGTATATCATAATATCATCTATAAATATTACCATAAAATTTTTAGTGTAATCCATAGAGACACCATTCATTAAATCCATGAAAATTATTACATAATTATTGAGTCTGAATGGAATCACTACGAACTCATAGTGTCCATGCCTTGTTCTAAACGCAGTCTTGGGAATATCTTCATTCCATACCCTTAATTGGTGATATCCCAACCAAAGGTCCATCATTGAGAAACAAATGGCCCCACAAAGCTGATTGAAGATGTCATCTATCCGGGGTATGGGATACTTGTTCTTTATCATGATTTTATTGATCTCAAGATAATCAATGTAGAAACACATTGATCCATCCTTCTTATTGATGAAGTGGACTGGCGCACCGCATGGTGAAGCACTCAGGTGTTTAAAACCCTTATTCAGATTCTCCTATAACTGCTTATTCGGGTTTTCCAGCTCTACGATGCCATTCTATAAGGTTTCATTGATATAAGCATAGATCCATGAATAAGTTCAATTGGGAAATAAACCTATCGATCATTACGGTGGCCCGAAAACTCTTTAGGGAATAAATTAGGGTAATCCATAATGATGGGAATGGATTTAAAAATTATTGTCTCCTTTGTCTCCAAAATTTGTGCTAGAAATTATTTCTCATAAGAAATTAATATCCACACTTGAGAAAATAGGTTTAAATCACATGAGCCTCAGCCCAGTTTGTTAGGACTCGCTAGGTGTATCCAAGAGACCTGAGATCAAATCTGATTGGAGGTATATTTCCAGGGGGCTATATCAGTACTGTAGCAGTTCTGTAGATGGTACTATAGAGGCACTGTAGAAACAATGTAGCAGGAACTGTTAGGTTCGGTAGTAGAAAGAACTATTCATCCAACTGGTCCATCGGGCCACCGGTTGGGTCCTGGGGTCCTGCAAGGCCTTAGGGCCACCCCAAGGCCTTCGGGCCACATGAATGAAATCCCTAGACACACTAAAAAAGGATCAGCCCTAGAAGAGGATTCAGAGTAGGTTCACTCACCAGTATAAAGCCAAATGGATTTTCAGAATGAGAGGGTATGGATATGCCATCGGTACTAGCCCGTGCAAGCATAGGAATCCTAGCTAGCTGGTCATGCAAAGGTGGAGAGCTACTATCAGGATGCATATGCTAGGGAGGGGCAATCCCTTGTAGATAGTCTGGTTGATTCCCTAAGACCTTCGGGTCAAGTAATCTCCTAAGCCTACGAGCCATGTAATCTCTGAGCCTATAGGGCCTTGTAAGGGTTCCCCCTCATCCCTTGAAATGGGTGTTATCAAAAATCAATAAAAATGAAGTCCTTCGGGCCATTCAGGCTAGATTATGGGTTTAAAAGAGATTAATATTCCTCCTTAAACTTGTAAAGAATCAATGGATGCTTTAGGATGTGAATAGTGATTTCCCTTTCCCAATGGTTCATATTGGATTTTATAAAAATATCCAATCCATTCCCAAGATATTGTCGAACTCCACTAAAGGTATAATGACAAGATTTTTTTGTGAGGTTCAGTCCAAAAATGTTATCTAGGGTGGAATTATAGACCATGGATGCAATAATTTCCCCATTCGATGTTCTCACAGATAACTTATCCTCCAAATTTTGAGGTGGTGTCTGAATAGTTCTAATAAAATTGAAAGATATGAAGGAATTCATAAAACAAAAATCAAATTGTATGTTCCTTATTCTTGAATGAATAACTAGCATACCTATCACCACATCATTTTCCTTCTCCATCTTAGAAGTAGTGATAGCATAATACCCTACTTTTTTCCCTTGAGGTTTGTTGTTGATTTCCTTTGATATCCCTTGGCTAATGGAAATTGTTTTCATAATTACCATGTTCCTTGAATTTGTAACACTGCACCACTGGATGAGTGTTGATTAGAACCTTCCTTTATTCTTCAAAAATAGCAGTATTTTTCATATCCCATTGGCAATTTTTAGCCAGATGTCCCATATTTCTACATTTGAATCAATTCCTGGTTCCCTTTAGACAGTTCCTAGGATTCTTTTTCCCAAAACTTTTACAAGTGGAATATTCGGGGTTCTTTCCATCATTGTATTTTTTATTGATCTACCCTTGTTGTTCTCTATTTGTTTCATTATTGTAAATGGGCCCACCAGACCACTAATATTATCCAATATCCACTTCATCCTTTAGGTCACTACATACAATCTCTTCATAAATTTAGAAGTCTTGAAACACCAATTATTTTTATAGACTCATCTTTATTCTTGTAAAAAAGAGATCCTCCTTACATTTGGTGTTCATGATAATGCCATAGGCATACCTTGCATGCCTTGTAATTCATTCTTCACACATACTAGTGATCTCATGTTCCTTCACCTTGAGACCGTGAAACCCTCTTTTCATCTTGAGATGGAGGATTCAGGGAAATACTTATTGAAAAATATTCTTTTTAATCACTCCCATTCCATGGAATCAATTTTCTCCTAGGGATTCTCATTATTGATCAGTGTCAACCACTAATCAACTTCACCATCAAAATGATAGACCACCAATACGGTTTTCTCTTCTTCTGAGCACTAGAGGACATAAAATATCTTTTCAATGGAGTCAATCCACTACTTTGAAAGGAGGGGATCAGAATATTTTCTAAACATCGATGGAATGTAACACATAAAGAATTTAAAAAAAACATACTATTTCCTTGGATGAGGAGGGTGTTCCTCAGGATACATGTAAGTATTCATAATTAGAGCAAGCTAAGCTAGTACTATCAGGAAGTTTTGATCTCCCATTCCCATAATATTAGGCATATCATTAAGGAAATCATCACATTTCCTATCACATTTATTGTTGTAATGTGTTCTTATATTTCCCACCATTAAATAAGTAAATGAATGTATAATGAAATGGATTGAATACATACCTATTGATCATAAAAAAGAAAACATTGAACATGAAAAGATAAACTTGTAAAAGAGAATTATATCGTAAATTGTGATTCATTAGGTTTAAATCTAGGTTATCCTAGATCTATTTATAAACATATATTCTATGGTATTTTTACATTAATAAGTATTTTCAATTATTATGAATTTACAAAATCATTTCTTCTAGGAGTGTCAAACCAAGAGTGAAGAAAGGCCTGATGTCATGTACCAGTTCCCATTCAAGTCTAGATCAAATAGGTTTTGTTGGATTTTACCCCTAGATACATCTATTATAGATCCACCACTACTAGTTTGTATCCATAATGGGATGTATTTTCTTGATAAACTACTTACTTTATACTTACCAAAATTTAGGGGTGTGTACTTAGACATAGGATCATTCCTATGGATTTTACAAAAGTTCTATATTCCTAATTTACAAAAATAACTACATCATCCTCTGATACCAACAATAGAGGACTACCCCTTTACATATAACATTACATTATTTAAAGCTTAACTATACATCAAAGTACAAGAAAAGGATCATAAAGTCTAGTGTCTTGAAGACTAGGTACATAATCAAAGATTATAAAAACAACCTTTTATTTAAACTCCCTAATGAGAACCTATCTTCCATTGTGCTCATAAATCTACATAAGATAACCTAGTGATTAAATGAACAAATGATGAGCTAAAATACACATATGGGAAGAACCATAAGAATAGTAAATTAGCCCATGGGATAGAAGGAAAGACATGAAGATATAAAAAATCATGTATCATTTGTAATAATAACATATAAATATGGAATCATATGAACATTGATTTATATTAATGTAGTAGAAATATAAAACATGAATTTAGTATGATTCAAGGAAAACCGCCAATACTATTTTCTATAGTAGCACAAGTCAAGGCTAACCACCAAGATCGTTTCTCCTAATAGTACAAGCCAAGGCTAACCACCAATATTGTCACACATAATGTCTCATGAGACTCAACATTAACCAATGAATTAGAGAGATATCTAGGCACACCGATATTAAAATTTCATGAAAATTATTTCCACACAAAGTGTCATACATAATCAATATTACATAAATAGGAGGGTTACCCATGGAATGAATTGGGAACCACAATCATGTCATAAAGCATAACAAATGGGCGTAACACAAAAGTGTCCATGAAAGAAGCGAACTAAAATATATATAGAAATTAATAAGGTGAAAGTATATATATATATATATATATAATGGTGAGTGATGCCACATATATGTGACAACATTTAAGAAAATTATTCAAGTAATTTTTGCATTATATCATTTTTGAGTGGTTTTTAGGAAAATACAATAGAGCCTATAAAATAGAAAAGGGTTCAATACTTTATAAAAAACTATCAGTGAACTAGGACGTTTCTCAAAATAAAATTTTCTTATTTTATAAAGACAATGTTTGATTAAAAAATAAGTTATATCCCACTTGAAATTGGGAAATAATTTGGGGAGTTACCATAAAACATGTTTGTTTATCGAGAAGTATTGTGGAGGGAATCACTAAAAAACGTGTATATCCCAGAAATAAAATTATAGAAGGGTATTTATAAATACATTTTGTACATATACATATAATTTATAATATGAAAATAAATAGATATGCGTACTTCATTTTGGTATAATGAAATAAAAGGCAATGCGAATGAATAAGGGACATTCGGGTAAAATTCATTACGGATTATCTTCATGGTTTAGAGTGTAATTATGAGTGATGAATGAGATATAAAGTGGTTTTTCATCACTTATAAATAATGAGGGAAGAATGGGGGAGGTGATAAATCGTACCCCATAATTAGAGACTACATATAAAATGGAATACCATAGATGACATTATTTAATAAAACTGAAATGGAGAGAAACCCATACCATAAATCTGATGGTGTTCTCCACTTGTTATTAATGACCTAAAAAAATTAGATTGACTAATTAATAATTACAGAACCTATTATATATGTAAATTTTTAATTATATCCTTTTTAAGTTCATTTATTTAAATTTTTTGAGGGGATAATTGGTTTAAATTCATTGTTCGAGTCCGTTTGTTTTCTTGTTTTTTATGATAGATTTACTTATTTTCATGGATGGATAAATGTATAAGATGAATTTGGTTGTCCATAATTGAATGTATATGACATTAGTGAACATAAATTAGATTTAATGCTTGTAAATTTATTTTAGTGACTTGGATTGAATTCAAATCATTATATAAAACATTAATGTTAAACACTTGAATAAATGTTAGCAGTTTTCACAAAGTTAAATTGTTTTGAATTATTATTTTACATCATGAGTAATGAATGATTAAAGAAAAATAAATAATATAAAATACACATATAATAGTTTTTTTAACCATAAAAATAGTATCATGACCAGAATTGAAGATAGTAAGAGAAATTCATAACCTGTCGTCCTTGATTTTTCTAAATTAACACATCTCAGACGGTGATTTAATTTCTTTCCAATGAAATGTTAGGAAAGGAAAGATGATAATGAATTATACCATTAGCATAATATAAATACATTCATATATGTTACTAGAGTTATCAAACCATTTTTGTGAAGGTAGGTGGGGGATGAAATAAGAAAAGAAAAGAACATAAAATAATTGGAAGGAGGAATTTACCTCTTCTGTTTATCTCACTCGAGAGCCTCTTAAGGGTGAAGGAATTGGTTATTTGAGGGGTACAATTGATTATTAACGTGGGGGAGGATCTTGGAGAGTGACTTGTGCTAAACTTAGTTAATGAACAAGGATTGAGAGGATTGAATAGAATATGTAAGGAGGAGTGGTATTTATAGTGGAGGAGAGGAGGGTTTTCATAATATCTAATTCCTTAGTTTATTATATTCCTTAAAGAATAGAAATAGTGAAGATTCCATGACCAAAAATAGTAATAAGTGCATGTGAATTCTAACCAATTGTGCATACATCATCTGATCTTCATCAATGACTCAAAAAATCTATTATTTTATATTTATCATAAATTATCATATTTTACTATACATTAATAATTCATATATTTTAGAAAAATCCCAAAATTTCACATGAACCATTTTTTAACTTGTAAAATCCAAAAAAT
Source organism: Viscum album (assembly GCA_963277665.1). NCBI lineage: Eukaryota > Viridiplantae > Streptophyta > Magnoliopsida > Santalales > Viscaceae > Viscum > Viscum album. The sequence goes on from OY728130.1 coordinate 1,949,544,652, forward strand.
AAATCCATTTTTCAAAAATAATTTTTTAAATATGAATTATTTAAATTTTTATTAAAAAACACTGTTTACTTGGAAGAAAACAATTTAAAAATATTTATTTTCTTATTCCTGGAAATAGGTATATTATACTTCTAGTTGAATATTACATATATATTCTCATAGGTAAAGTTTCTATTCATTAGGTTATTATAATATTCATAAGTGTAATATTACTATTCATAAGGGTATGTTATAATTCACCAATAAATTAAGTTGGTCATATTAGAGTCCAAATAACTTACTGATCGCAACCCTGTATGTTAGATTATCAAAATTCAAATAACAGAAGTGATGAAGTTATGTTAAAAGGTCACAAATTACTTAGTTGTTCATTTTGTTGTAATTTTAAATCATTATATGGCATATTTATACGAAGGTAATTTCTATATAAAAACATTGGGTTTTTATAGTATACTAATTACATATTTTTGAGTAAATAATATAATTTGTTTTTTAAACATCAATAAAATTAATTAGGAATAAATAATTAAATTTTATAAATCATTATTTATTAATTATCATAGAGTGAATTTTATTACATTTCAAAATGTATTTATTTCATTGTGAATTTTGAAAAGAACTGATTTCCATTGATATTTTTAAGAGATCAAAAGGTTTTACTTTATTTTAGAGTTAATTAAAATAAAATTAGTACTAGTATATTAATATTGATCTAATTATGTTCAATGGGATGAATTTTAATGTTTAATCCGGTGTAAGATATTTTTATAACTAAAAAAACCATTTTTATAATAAAAATATTTTATAACATTCAAATTTTTGTATTAAAATTAATTTACACCATTTATTGGAATTTAATATTTAAAAATTGATTCCCTATTTTTAATTAAGATATTCATATTTTCTACATTCATTTTATTTTTTGTCACTATGAAAAGTATTTAGAGTAAATTTTTTTTTCATGAAAAAGGTAAAATTAGTTAATTAACGTTTAAACTAATATGATAAGGCCTCAAAATTAATACAATAATTGGATTTATCATAATACATGAGAATATTTCATAACATTCCATCCATTTCTTGAATATATGGCCCCATGGTTTCAAATTTCATTTATATGGACCTTTATATTAATTAAAGAAATGTATAAAAAATATTGATCTATTAAATTTAATAAATATATAAATTTTACACAATGATAAATATTTTATATGATCAGTAATAAATTTTATTTTAAAATAAAATATAATTTTCCTATATTTTTAATTTATTTATAATTTTATGTGATTGAAAATTTACATGTAATTCATTGGAAATGCTGACACAAAATTTATTAAATTAATAAATAAATTAAAATCTAATTAAAAATATTAAAAGTGATATAATTTGTGTTTATTATTATTTTCAATAATTTTAAAGATAAATATATGGTATTGATAATGTGAGAAATTTGTGAATTCGAATTCCATTTATGTCAAAAAGTTTTCTATTCAAAACTATATGAATAGTGTGAAACAAAATTGACATTGACTATATTTTATATAAAAATAATATCATATTAATTTATTTGAAAATAATAATAATATTAATTCTGAAAAAATGGATGATATTTAGATTAAAATATCATCCCTTGGAAATTCAAGATCCAATTAATACCTTATAAGATAAATTATAACCCTTTACGGTGAAATATTTGTTACAAAAATTAATGTTAAAATTAATTAAATATGGGGTTAAATTAAGAGATTATGTTTAAAAAACAACCTAAACTGGTAAAAAATTATTTCTAGATGTCATATACACAAATTAAATTCTTATATTGAAATATAAATCCATTATGAATCATTTTGATTGAGAATGAATTTATTTTATTTTAATATTTTGAGAAATTCCAAGAGTGCCTCGCCAATAATTTATAAAAGGGTACCCATACTTTCTACTTATTAAAGCACATTGAGATACATATATCCCAAAATAAATTACATAATAAATTCATATATTCCATTAACACATCCTAGAGATTTTATTATTTCCAAAACATCACACCTTCAAGGCATATGGTGTAAGCAATATAATAGGTCAGTAGAGAGGTAAAACTTTTAACCGGGAATTTGTTATTTTATTTATTCTTCTAACACCTTAAAATTAATCATATTTTCCCAAAATAATGAACATAGTATCATATATATTATTAGTTATAATTATTTTAATGGAACAACCATTTTATAACTTTTTTATATCTGTAAAAAAAAACATTAATGTCACTCGTGTGTATGTCTGGACTACTACCTCCACAAAGCAATGCAATTCATTTTTATTTTCAAATTTAAATTTATGGTAATAATGAAATATTTAATAAATATATATGATATATTTTATTTAAAAATGATCTTTAAATGGAGAATTATTATTTTCATTACTTTTTTCACGTCCATTTAAAATTAAAAGCAACATTCTTGCATACCTACGAACTACCGTCACCCTGAACGGTGTAAATAGTTTTTCAACATACACAATTAACAGAGAAATATTGATGAATATTTAATAAATATATAGTATATTTATATAATTTTTAACATTTTTGAGTCGATAGAATAATTATAATTGTGAATGTTCTAGAACTACGGAGCTAAAACTCTGATGAGAAAATTAAATAGTTAATACCTAAAAATAAGGATTTTATTAAATAATTATTTATAAATTGGTATAAAAATTATAAAGTGGATCATTTTTGATATTATAATTATGAATATTATTCTTGAATATACATTATATAAATTTTCGTTCATTATAATGTAGTTTAATGACAAATAAAATGAATTCAAACATATGATAAAGGATTATGTTACGATCTAATTGTTTATAAGTATTGTTTATGATTAATATTATGATAATAATATTTAACGTTATGTTTATCAATAATATCAAGATTTAATTTATTATCCTATAGTTATTTAAAGAGTTTAAAATTTCTCCATTAATTTTGACTTTTTTTGTACTTAGGAGACCAAAAGTACATTTTTATGCAAAACCAAATTTATACCTCTTTTGGATATATTATCTGTTTTCTTATATATCCTTTTTTTCTAGAAATATTTTGACAATTATATTACTATTATACTATTAAATTTTTTTATCCTTGTATTGTTTTTTACAAATTTCATTAAAAGGAATCAACTTGTCATTTTATGAAAGAGCTACTATTCACTATTTACAGAAGATTTGAATGAATATTTTTTTAACATACATAAAATTAAAGGAATGTTCAATAATCCTAATGTATCAATGATTTGAATATTATATTAAATGTTTAAAATTTTCATTTTAATGAAAATAATTACATAATATATTAGAAATTATTATATTTGGATGAAATTAGTTGAAAATTAAGGGTATTTTTCCTAATGAAATATCCAAGGAATCTTTAAAAAGAAAATCTACTCACTGGTAACATCATTTGATATTACATATGATTTATTAGGGATTTGATACAATCATAAAATATTCATTATTTCCTAATATGGTTTATGGTTATGTTGTTGAAATATCAATGAAATCCATTTTATTTTCTAAAAATTTAGTTATAATGATTATTTTATGATTTTATATCATAATTATGAATAGATTTATGATTATGTAATAGGTGGGTTTTGAATTATATATTAATCAAATGAATTGGGTAAATGATAATGTTTATGATATAGAAGTTTAAACAAGTGTTTATCCCAAGACCGATAAAGAGGGTACACCGGAGGTATCTAAATCCTATCAAGTGATGAATGACTTTCTTGGTTGAATTTACATAATATTAATATTATTACAATTATGCCACATTTTATGCTTATATTATTGGAAAATATTTTTTTATAATGTTATGAAACAAGAAACAAATCATGAATTTACATCAAATGGGATGTAAATTCTAATCAATACGCCACTTATCAAATAATTACAATGATCTCAAAAGGGACAAAAAATCTTAGTGCCAACTTACCCTACGAATTCAATGATGTCCCAAGTGATGGGAAACTCTGAGAATGGCCTGAAAACCGACGTCAATCACCATCGGGTGATGAATAATGTCTTCATATAATCTCATTATATTTTAATCTATCACTATTCTCTTCTGAATCAACTGCAATTTTTTCTGTCATCTCCTAAACATAGATCGCCCCAACTAAAGATCGCTCTCCCTGCTCCGAAAAAAACCAGGCAGATATACATAGTCACCCATAAAAATATAAAAAGGGATCCATTCTACTAAAATATTGACAACAATTCTTATATGAAAATTTAAACAATGGAATATTATTTTCCCATGAAACACAATATTATTGTTTTCACATCAATAGCATATCCTCGTGAATCTGAGTATCTCACTTAGTCTACCAGTACTTAAGTGGTTGTTATGTAGTTATCAATAATAGTCGGTACCGATAACCTCATTCAAAAATTTCCAAAATAATGTGATAAATTAGGATCCCCAATTATAAATAGTTTCATAGGGAATAACATGTAACTTCACAAAATCTCATATATACAAATGATTAAGCTCTTCAACCTTCACCATCTCATTAATACGAACTAATTATACTGATTTAATAATTTAATAAATGATCACTCAAATATCATCCTTCCCATTAGTATTATGTGGGAAAAAGATGATTAATTCTATAGATATATCATGTCACTTTCACTCCATAATTGTTAATGTATAATATAAAAAAGTTGGTCTCTTATGCTATGCTATTATCTTCAGGAAAGTACGAAATCATGATTTATATTCAATGATCAATTGTGTCATAACCACCCACCAATGAAGATGTATTAAATCATTATAAAGCATGTTATTTTCATTATTTTTATTCCAAATAGATTTTTTCCACTATCCAATTACTCTTACCATATTGTTACTGAAAAACAAACATGCCTAAAAAACACAAATCACTAATGGGAGACAGAGACCAATATCATGAGGCCTCTCTACTATTTCATGTTCTTATAAGGTGATATAAATTTGTGTCTCTAACCTTCTTAATCGGAACCTAATCAAAAATTTGATATTCAACCTTCCCTAAAGATAAGGACACATACCAAATACCATCTTCCACTCCCAATCTCATCTAAAAAAACAGACTCATCATATACAACTCATCCACTAATTTCATCAAATATTGAGTTGAACATTCTATCTAAATTCATTAGCCACCACATTTCCCATTTCGACAATAAAATTTATATAAAAATTTAAAAACTTTTGATAATAAACTCTACCTACCTATAATATGTTTTAATCCCTATAAGTAAAATTTTAATTTGGGCTCTTAGGATTAGAATGTACTATAATATACATCCCAAAGAGTTATTAAAACTATGGTTTTGGAAACTTTCTGATAACTACCAAATAAATTTCATGGGATGGGTATTTATTATTATGTGGTGATAATTAGAGACTTAAATATTATATCAACTATTTTCCATTCATCACGACACACCCTAATGATCTACCTAAGGCATCGTAGAACAAATTATATCCCTAACCTAGATCTAGTTTAATATGAACTAGATATAATTTCAAAATTACCATTAATTAAACAAAAATATATATGAAATTTATCATTAGACTAAAATGTAACAACCTTATAGTTTAATTCTATCATTGGATATGCATAATTAGAGAAATACTAAGCAATATTTTTTTAATGACTCGGGTAACCCATGATGCTATAAATTTTAAAAACAGTTCATGTTTCTTCCCTTGTCATTACCACTTCAATATATTCAAGATCCACCATGATTCCCATACTAGATATAACATGGCCGATAAATATCAATTCTTGGATAAAAATTACAATTTCAAAACATTATCATACTTGTGGATTTTATTTTGATTTCTATTGTAAGTATTCAAATGATATCCGGTTCCTCTTCTATCTTGAAGTACACCTATATATCATCGAAAAAACATAATGAAATGGACCAAGAACATATTAAATATCTAGTTCATCAACACCATAAATACCATAGGATAATTGGTGAGGTAAAATGGAATAATTCAGAACATTATATACACATACCATCTATTAAAATTTTCCATAGGTATATTATATTCTTAGAATAAAAACTAATGGTACCCCATCCACATATCAATATTAGAGACCATTGGTCTCCATAGAACTAAAAATATATATACATAATCACAAAATAGCCGTATTTTTCATTAATAGTATCCTAATTAATATTTAAAAAATAAAAAATGTATGAAAATACTTTATAACTTCATAAAAATTGCAATAGGAAATACCCAACGTCATATGATAGGATGAATAAATCCAATGGCCTCAAGATCCACAAGATTAACACTAATATCATTAAACATAGTAATTTCTATGAGTTATTATTGAATATAATTTGTAATCAAACAATGAAGAAGGTTAATAAGGAATTTCACATCTCTCCAGGGTAGTACCCCTGAAATATCAAAAGGAAATACCTCAGGGTACATGCACATTACTATAGGATGAGAATGACTCGTATGGGAATAAATGGAATAAAAAAATCATTGATAACAATTATCAATCCATTCTAATATAAGGAGAAACAAGCCCCACTTTCCATGGTCTATTTTCCCACACACCATAAAAGACAGGTGGAATCCATTTATAATATATAAACTAAACTCTATAATGGTAACAATAAATTATGACCTTAACAATGAATATCTAATCAATGTTGATGGTAAAGTTAAACATATCAAGATTAATATCTATGAAGTCTTACTAAACATAATGTTTATTCATCATCACTAGATACTAAAAAAGTTTGAATCCATTTTCCTTCTATATGTGTAATGGTGTTGAGGGATCAAACAAGGATGGTTCAATCTAAGGATATATGATTAACACATCAATAAATGTAGATGATAGAAAATATTTAGATATTCTTATATCAAAGAAAGCCATATCCATAGTGTATTTCCTAAAAACCATACCCCTAATTGCATAAGTCCCTAATCTAGATTCATCTATCACATACTATGATACATAAAGATATCTAAGATCAACTCATCCCTGATATTTCATCACTATTGGAGTATCAAAAATAGAATGAAAAATAAATATAGCACACGTTAAAGCATTTTGTGAACCTATTTTTATTTGGTTAGAGTGGATCCATATCTGATTCCATGTGACATACTTTTATAGAAACACATATGTTGACCAAATTATCAAATATTGTGAAATTGCATTGATTCTTCTATATAATTAGTTTTTATATAACCATACCTTAGAAGCACTAAAAACAAGTCCTCAAGAAAACTTTGAACCCTTTTGCAATCTATTGGGGCTATAAGACAGATCTTGGAAAGGTCAGGAAACAACTATGACTCCAAATATGCCCATTTCAACTATTATTATGGCATCATCCATTGTATCATTATCCACCACCTTATCCATGGTCAATATTCCTAATAGATCAATATTAAAATAATCTTGTCCCTTTAACCAATCTAAAATTTCTAGTATTTGATGTTATCATTAGAAAAAATATCTCATGTTATGTGGAACAATATAGAAAAATAAATTTCATAATCCAATCCCATATTCTCTGCTTCTCTATGGTATGAAATTCCCTATATTTTCGACTTGTGATGTTTCAACATAAAAAATCGGTTGAAAAAATTATTAAAATAATTCATAGGGAGATCCATGTGTAACATATCTTGTGCTATAGAGAACCATAATTTCCAAAGGGTCCATTTAACATGTATATAGAAAACACCAATTTAGAGTTTTCAATAATATCCTTTAAATCTTCTAATTCCACTCTTTATATAATTATGCTCACTTGTCACCATGGATGATAAGTAGATTGTATGTGGTAAATTATTTTCTATGATAAATTTTTTTCTATCTTTTGAAAAACTCTTATATCCAAGATTCTATTTAGTGTTGATAATTGATTTTAATAAATAAGTGTTTAGTGGAGTATTTTTATGAATAACATATATCATAGAATTCAATTTTAGAATCAATAAATAGATCTTCTAAGACTCATTATATAATAAACCCAAAAAAACATATCCAATTATATTTAGAGGGAATTCACAAATAAATAAATTGTAATTACACTATTCAAATTAAATCCCTTAAACAAAATAATAATAATGAAATAATGGATTATAAAAATTAAATACAAAACCCTTAAAATGGAATAGTTTTATTTAATTAAACCACAGAAACATTATTAAAATAAAATCATGATCCAAAAACAATATTGGTAAAATTACCTAACCACCCTTGGTAACATGAGTTGAAACAATAAAGGAAGCTGCATATGCACCCTTCTATACTTATTACCTAAATTTTAATGGTCCTAACTCATATATATCGTGAACCTTGAACCAAACCCATAATGTTTCATCAAATTAAATTCTATGTAACGATTTTGATATCATTTTGTAATGAACCAACTCGGGTCAATGTCACATGATATCTAAGAAGACCTAACATGATGAGGAGATAAAAAACCAAACGAGTATCATGAATAAATGAAAGTAGATAAACCAATAACATACAACATGGAAGAAAAGTAAAAACCCATGAGACAGACAACATCAATAAAAAAGGCTACAACATAATATAAAAACATGAAATGTAAAAATCCAAGTTGACATGTAACCCTACATCACCATGAACTTTCACTCTAAAAATCCAATGATATCCAAGAGAAGTTGGAAAAATATATGATACACTTTTAAATGACCGAAAATTTTATCAATGTAATTTTCCATAATAAAAAACAAACATCACATAGAGAAACAAAAAAAACATTATTCTTATTAATTTGGAATGACACATCAGTCAAAAAAACAAATAATAATTAAAAATAATTCAAAAGGTGGAAAAATAAAAAATATAAGTGAATAAATAATGAATGAAATAAAATGTATTTATATTAAATAAGGAACCTATATTTTTGGAATTGTAAACTAACAATTTGAATAATAATCTAACCATTAAGAATAATAATCTAGTCAATAGAATAGTAACATTTCTTATTATAGTATAAATAAAATATTTTTAGTTTTATAAATTAAAATATGGTATAGTTTTATCATTTTTTCGTAAATAAATGTATAAAATGATAAATTATGTGTTGGTATTTTTGTGAAATGTAAATGTTTATTTATGACTTTATAATTAATATAATGATTTAATGGAAAATTATTTTTTCATAAAATATATTCAAAGATTAATATTTTTTTATTATGATTAAAATATAATATTATTAAACATTAATTAATTTTTCAAAGGGTTATAAAATAGATAATAATATTTAAATACATATTTTTCGAAGAAATGAGGATTTTTTTTTAAAAAAATACCTCATATTTAAAAAATTATTTTAAGAAAATGGAATCCATTTTTCAATTTTATATGTTTAAAAAAATTAAATGGTTAATTATTATCATTTTATAAAATAGTAGAAATATTGGTGATTAATGAAAGATGATATTTTTCAGTATTTTGAATTATAAGATAAATACCTGTATTTTTGAGTCATAGTTGATGTAGAAATGATGGAAGGACCAATTAGATCAAAATATCCTGAACAATTTACTATATTTTTTCATATGAATAAATATTATTGATTGTATTAGGTAAAAATAATAAATTAATGAATATAATAATCAAAACAACCCTCTCCTCCCACAATAAATATCAACCTTTCTCCTCACAGCATTAATATTTATAGATTTTAAATACTATTACGAATTAATAGAGTAATAATCTTCCCCATGTTTATGGTATAACAGTCTCAAGAAAAGGCCAAACCCAAATTCCATAGGTAGTCTGTCAAGGAGACAAAATTGAAGAGGTAAAATCCCCAATCCTTCTCATTAAATTTCATTTCATTTCTTATCCTCTATTCACCGACCCTATTTAAAGTGGAATGATAAATCCAATATCATAAATATAATATAAATGTATATTTTTAATGGAATATCTATCATCAAATCACTTATCTCCTCCTTTTATTCTAAAAATGAAAACAATGTCCATGATATGTCTGTTGACCACCTTCATGGATGGCCAATTTTCTTTTCCCATTACCGTCGTCAATTCATTTCATAAATTTTTTTTATAGTTATATAATATTTTAATATGTATATTTTAACTTTTTCATGATCTGGAATTCATTTAGGGGAGAAAAATTAAGTAAAACTAAACTATTTTTGATGGTTTGAAAAACCACCAAAATAAACATAACATTTTTCATTAACATTTTAGTTATTGAATCATCATAATACCAAAAACAATTATACATAGGACATATAGACTTCTGTATGTTCATTATTACCACTTCATTTATCTTCAAGGTAATTATTCTCATTTTGAAAGAACTATCATAATTATGTATAGGTTAACCCATCTTCAAAACCATGGAAACAAGCAATCCCAGAATGTTGAATTTAAACACTATAACTAATTAGAATGTCCATAAAAGGAAAAAAATAGAATTATAATTAAAAAAATAAATGAATAATTTGTTCTGAATTTAGTAATAAAATAATATAATTTGATTATCCTAGATATTAAGTGCATCTGTAGAATTAATTAATACATATGGTAAGGGAATTCTCAAACCCAACTACTTTTCTTTGAGTTATCCCTCTTACAAAAATTTTTTTGTATGAATATTATACTAACATTCCATATATACCATTTCATTATTCTTCTCATTTCATTATGATTATTTACAAGTTTCTAACAATATTTTAGAAAAAGTAAAACCAATTTCCAAATCGTCCCTTCTAAAAAAAAATTTTATTTAAAACCCCTTATGTTAATTCTTTTTCACTCAAGAATTGGGATTCTAATAAGAAATAATATTTTACCATTTTTAACAATGAAACCTAATTATTGTTTATGATTATTTGATATATTTAATCCTTATGACACCCATTCTTTTCCATGAGAAATTTAAATTCTATTATTTTTAGGAATTCTATGAGGCATGCATGATTATGAAAAAGTTATGACATGATGGGTGGTCTCAGAATTATATATACCTACAATGCATTATGTATCTTGATGTATCTCATGAAATAATGTGTAATATGATTTAACATTATTATATCATTCTTTATAATTATGATGTTATGATTATGCACATATGTTATGAATGAAAATGATGCTAACTTCATTCAGAACAATTTGGGGTACTTGACCATAATGTTACAATGTTTCATTTTTATGCATTTCCACATTCCATGTCCTAATCCATTTATTCCCTCATGAGGTTGATGATGACCATATTATTATTTTATTATGATGATATTTATTCTCACTCATGTTATATTGATAGATGTACCTTATTCATCCTCTTACGTAGATTTTAGATCACCCCTTTCTTTGATGTATATCCTCATGTGACTATATGTACTACGGAGAAGAAAATATTTAGAATGATAGAGAATAATAATTAATACAATTTTTTATATTTTATTGTGTTTATGTGATTTATGGTCATAATTTCCACAATATAGTAGTTTTTTGGATCTTGGATCATAAAGCTATTATGATTTTTATCATAAAAATGATTTAATACTCATATAAGAAAATGTAGGATCGTTATAGTTTCTGTCAGATCAAAGTTCAGTTATGTTTTTTTATTTGGATTAGATAATATTATTGAAACCCAATAGGATAAGACTAATTATATGAAAACATCCATGAATATTTATTTTAGAAAAATATAAAACACAACGATCCCATAAGATATTATTTTAGTGTGAATTTCAAAAATGAATTAATTATTTATTAATGACTTGTTCACATATTTTTTGTTAAAAACATTTCCATTTTTCAAAATAGTGGTAACTATGAGAAACTAGTCAAATGTCACATGTAAGGGAAACTCCCATGATTGTTCAAATAATATCCCTAATTCCATGTGAGGTGGATTTGAAAACATCATGGACATTCTAACCAAGTTGTCTCGGGATATGAAAACTAACCTAAACCATATGAAACTTACACCTTCACCAAATAATAAGAAACTATCCACTGATTCCATTATCTAGTAATGACCACCAAAATTTATCAAATAATATGATAAAAATGTGGAGAAATAGTGGGATAACTCAATGTAGAAGAACTTTTCTACACTCCACTAATATAATAAGGATAATCCGTCTCTATCCATCTATCCTTAATATGGGAAAGTAGATAAATTATGGGAATTGATAATGGACACCAAGATGAAGTTTCAATTAATGATATGTAGTTGGAAGTCATGAAGATAATATTTTGTAACATTTATTTCCCTTTAACCCTTTATACAAATATGGGGAGAGAATTTATAGAGATAAATAAAAAAGAAGGTGAATCTGCCACAGCATAAAAAAGATAACATCACAAGTCGTGGGAGATATTCCTTCAGTTTTATTATCAATAATGATATGAAAATATATATATTATTTAGAGTTTTAAAAGGACACCATTGCAAGGGTATAACTATCTATGAATTCCAAGTATATGAATAAGTGGATCGATTTTTCCTCAATGTGGAGAGGGAGTTTAGTGAATAGTCCCATGGTTATGGAGATTAAAATAAAAGAATATAGTTTTAAGTTGGAGAGTCAAATGGAAATGGATGAAATAGGATCCAACATCCCATATTTCAAAAATTTATCAAAAATAGTATTGGTAATTACATCAGTGTAATGGGAAAATTCTTTTTTTTTGTGTGGGAGAGAATTCCACCAAGCTTATGAATGTATAATATACATGAAGAAGTTCACCAAAATAATAGAGGAATGAAAGTTACCTCCTAATTCACTTGATACAGTTTAATGGTTCACCATTAGGTATAAAGGGAACTATGAATTCTGATGCACTAAACCATGAGTCTTTGAGAGTAATTAGTGTCATGAGTCACCAAACCCAAAAGAGAAAAGGAAAGCTTATTCTATCACTAGTGATGATGATGATTAACAAAATGCATTCGTACAAGATACCTTCTTATCCACCAAAGATTATAAAGGTATTATTTGATTCTTGTTCTAAATATTCCCTTATTTCCAACAATTTTTCTATAACAATTGAATTGTAACCCCAATTACTTGAAGTATAGATATTAATAAAAACACCATGTTTTGAAATCATTGCAACCTAAGTATTAGATTCTTCTCATATTGGAATATGTATAATGATTCTTCCATTGAATCTTGTAATCATTCACTTGGTATATTTTGATGATATACTAGTCATTGATTAAATCATTAATAAAGACTAAACATCAACCCTTTTGAAATGGAGATATATTTTCATATTCTGAACCATCCCATGATCCTTTAAAAATTCATGGAAGATCATGAATCTCCTTTGGAAAATCCCCCAATGGTGTGGGTTTTGATACCATGTGAAGAATAAAACCTAGACTAAATGGTTTCATTAAGGAAAAGAATCAAACTTAATGAAATTACAATTGTTATGGAATACACTAATGTATTTTCCAATGAGTTACTCGAACATCCCTCAGTCGTGAGGTAGAGTTCTCAATAGAACATATACACAAAGCCACTCCAACCTCAAATGAACCTACAAAATGGACCCAATTGAACTTGGGGATTTAAATATCCAATATAAATACCACCTTTAAAAAGGTTCATACACCCTAGTTCATAAACATTGGGTGTTACGCTGTTATTCATAATGAAAAATTATGTAACAGTGTGGTTATCTATCAATTAACAGGAAATTTCAAGGATCACCGTTACAAATATGTGTCCTCTTCTCAAGAATGTTGAATTGATCAATAAAATATGAAAATCTCTGTACATATCAAATGAGAATCATAATTTTGGATAATAACATAGAATATTGAATAATGAATATATTCATAATAATGTTTTCCATTAAGTTCATGGGTACTATGAGTTCCCTGTGACTCCCTTCATTCTTACTAATACCCATCAAATATTCTTGGATTTTATGAATATATTATTTTAAAACTACCATATTTTTTATAGTATTTGTTTTTATTTTCCGTAATTAAGTAACAATAATAACATCTAAGGATTTTCCTAGAGGCTTTATGGAAGGAGAAGTTGTATGAAAAGTTCAACTAGTGTCACTTTTGGATGAGTTATGTCACATTCCTAGGTAACCTAATCACGACATGTAGAATTTTTCTTGACCCTTAAAAAAAGATAATTGAGGAATGATCCAGATCCACTAATGTCTTATTAATTCTTGTATTTATTGTCTTATTAGAGAACTTATTTATTTTTTTGGGAAATGTCTCATAATATTCAATCATAGTGACTAATTTAACATAAAAAGATATAAATTAGGTCTGAATAGAAGAATGTGAGGAATTATTAAAATTAACAGGAATATGTTAATCATTTCCCCTTTACCCACACTTTCAACAAGTGGATAATAATTTTTGACATACATTGATGCTTTGAAGAATGGATTGGGTTGTGTACTCATGCAGAATGATAAAGTGATATTCTACGCTTCATGGTAGTTGATGATCCATGAGCATTACTACCTAACTCATGATCTAGAGATTGAAATTATGGGTTTTTCCTTGAAAATATAAATACTATACATGTATGGTTAGGATTGTAACATATATAATAATCATAAGAGTCTAATGTAAATATTCACAAATATATAGCTCAACATGTGTCAAATAATATGGTCATAACTAATCAATGCCTATAATTTCTCTATTCATTTTCATCTAGGATATATTAACAAGGTAGATGATGCTCTTTGATTAAAATAACCTACTACATTATCTATGATTTGAATTGAGAAAGTCTCTATCAATATGGATATAAAAAAGATGGATTTGGAAATCATCACAAAATGGAATACAACCTAGCATTACCAAATATGAATCTACTCACTAAATATTCTCACTTCATTTCTACTTATGATAATTTATTACAGGAACATATTTCCAAGATATATGTGAAGAATGTAGTGAGTTCGGTTGAGGTTACACTTTTGATCGTATCTGATCATGATCCTTGTTTCACATCTAACTTATGAAGATGTTGTCAAATTTGTTTAAAACATGAATTGAATTTTAACATGGAGTATCACCCCTAAAATGATGGCCATCCTGAAAGGACTATTTAGATTCTAGAGAACATTCTAAGATCTTATTGAATGGAATTTAATGGGGGATGAGATCAGAATATCTGATTGGTTGAGTTCTCATATAATAATAGTTTCCAATAAAGTGTTCATATGTCTCTATATAAATCAATTTAATGTAGGTGAAGTGGAACTTGGTATTTTTTGGGATGAAGTTTCTGAATGAATGTTGCATTGACCTGATCTTGGGCAAGACATGATTGAGAAGGTTTAATACATCAAATAACATAGAAAATCTACTCAATATTAGAAAAATATCAAGGAAGAAACTTATTTAAGAGAATTTTAGGTTAAATTTAGAGTCAAATATATCCTGTATATATCACCATGGAGTATATTTATGTCATTTATAAATAATGTTCATCTTCACCAAAGGTATATTCACCCCTTTGTGATATTTGAATGCATGAGAGCACTGGACTATCAACTTGTAATTCCACCAAAAAATTCTCATGTGCAAGATGAAATCCGTGTATCCCTTGTGAGGGAGTACATAACAAATCCCTCACTTGTACTATACTCAGAAGTGGTACAACATAAAAATGATAAATCTTTTGAGGAGAAACTAGGAATGATTTTGAACCATAGGGACACGGTTTTTCATAACAAGAACACTCACTTGTTCATGGTATTATAGAGACACAATAAGTATAAAGAGGAAACATCGAAACCATGGAAGGAACAAAAGATCAATAACCTCACCAATTTTCACCTTATTATGTAAATCTAATGTTTGAGGTTGAAATTTAATAAGGGGGAATATTGTAATGACCCAAATTTTTATCAATGGAATTACCTTTCTTATAAAACATACATCACATGGAGAAACAAAAAAAATTATTTCCATAAGTGAAGAATGATAAAATAATCATGAAACAAACCATGAATAATTCCAAATATTATAGGTGAACAACAAATAGAAAATTAGAAAATAAGAGTAGAGAATTTTGGAAGTCCTCAAAATACTAGAAAAACTATAATGAAAAATAATGATATAGAAATAAAACATTCTATTAATAATAAAATTTTCATTAGAATATGAATATATATAAAACCTTTCAATAAAATATAATTGAATTAATAATTAATGAAATAATAGGTCATAATAATTATTTAAAAAACTATACCATTTGAATTGTAACCAAACCATTGGAATAGTAATCTGATTGTTTGGAGTAGTAACATATTCATGAGAATAGTAACCTTACTGATGAAATTATAAATAAAATTTATTTTCCTTAATAAAAGAATGTATTATATAATTATATCATTGTATAATTTAATACTTTTTTTAAAGAAAATAAATAATGTGTTGGTTTTTTATGAAACGTAAATGTATATTTACAATATTATAATTAATATAATGATATAAAAAATTAATTTTATAAAATATATTCATAAATTAATATTTCTTCTATTATAATTAAAGTATTATTTTATGACAATATAATTAATTTTTCAAAGGGTGATAAAATTTATTATAATAATAAAATCAATATTTTTTGGATAAATGATGATTTTATTAACTGGGAATATTTCTCATGATTAGAAAGTTATTATAATAAAATGGGGTCAACATAATAAATCTACACATTGAAATATGGTTAGGTTGAATTTTTGGTGTTTTTTAAAATAGTTGAAATTTATGTGAATGGTGAAATACAATAATTTTCATTACATATCATTATAATCCAAATACGGAATTTTAAAGTCATAGATGATGTATACATGATTTATAAAACCATTGTTTCTAACTCTAATGAACTATTTATAGATTTTATCCATGGGAATCAAAAGTATTAATATTGTTGATAAAAAATAATAAATTAATGAATATAATAATACAATCACTATATCCTCCCCCAATAAGTACCAACCCTTGTACCCACATGTTCTAAGACTCTTTCCATGCCAATATTTTGACCAATTAACTTCCCAATAATCGTCACCATGTCCATGAGGTTCTTATCTGAAAAAATATTAAACCCTTGTTCCTTAAGGAGGTTCTCAATGAGAAAACATTGACGTGGTAAAATACTGCATCCTTCTATTATAATTTCATTTATTTTCTTATCCTCTACCCCACTAACATATAAATGTGAAATTATATCTCTATAATCATATATATAATGTAATTTTATTATATTAATTAAATTTCTGTAAAATAATCTCTTCTCTCCAAATATTATTCTAAAAATGAATACATCATCCACGATATGATTGTTCACCACCATTGTGGATGATGAGTTTTCGTTTTCCATTACCCACATCATGGTTTGTTATAAAATAGTTATTATAGAATATAATATTTAAATATATAATTTATAAAATTTTCAGGTTCTGTAACAAATTTATAGACATAATATTAAATTAACAAAACTTGTTCATGATGGTTGGAAAACCCACTAAAATAAACATATCATTTATAATTAACATTTTACCAAATGAATCATCCTCATACTAGAAATAGGAATATTATATATTACTGTTTTTAATTATTAAAGTGAATTAATACCACTTCATTACAATTTGATATAATTATTATCATTTTTCAATAAATTATAAAATTATAAACATGTGGATCAATCATACAAACCATCAAAACAAATGCTCTGAAAATAATGAAATTGAAGTATATAACTCATTTAAATGGCCATAAAATAACATAATAAAATTCTAATAAATCATATACATGTATAATAGGTTCTAAATTTAGATATTATTGAATCTAATTTTATTATCAATAATAATAATTTCATGTGCATAACACATTCAAACATAAACTAAGGGGATTCTAGAGCCTAATAATTTTTTTGAGTTATCCCTTTATCACAAAATCATTGGTCTGAATATTCCTCTAATGTTCCTTAAATATCATTTCACTATCCTTATCATTTATTTTGGAATATAGACATCTCCAAAATTTAAAAATGACATATAAAAATGTTTTTCTAAAGATCTCTTCTGTCAAAAACACATATTTGACTCCTCTTGAGTTGCTGCTTCTTCACTCAAGAATGATGATTCTAATACCAAATATTTTTTCAACCTTAATCAGGGAACAGAAAAGTTTATTTATAAATATATGAATTTTAAAATCATTATGAAACCAATTCATCTTTTAGGTATGATTTCATTACTATGATTTTTATACATTCTACGTGGTATGCATGAATAGGTACATGTTATGATGTGATGGGTGGCCCCAAAATTATACAGTCCTCTAATGCATTAAAAATTACGTTGTGTCTCTAGAGATAATTAATAATAATAATGAACATTATTCTTGATTTGGTCACAATGATGATGTTATGATAATTCATACATGTTTTTCGGGAACATGTCGGTATCTTTGTTTATAACTATGTATGATATTTGACTAAAAGATATGATGTCTCATTTCAATACATGCAACATTTTATGGCTTTATCAATTATTTTTTATAATGATGTTTACAATGATCGTATTATTGTTTTATGTTGATGATTATTTTGATCGATCAATTTATATTGATTTATATCCTTCATTCATCCACTTATTGGGATTTTAGCTCACCCTTTTATTTGATGTATATTCTTAGGGTGGGATACATGTACTAAAAAATGTGATATTTAGATGGATAAAGAAGATACAATTCATAATATTTGGATATGTTTTTTAGAAGAATTAAACTTGTCCTCAACTTAGAATATTAACATGTTTCACATGCCTAAAGGATTTAGATTTTTCCAATCGTTAGCCATTTTTATGTTCACACACTAGCAGTGTTTCCATCGCTAAAGACCTTCATTCCTGATTATACTCCCTCCTCCACTGATCCTTCACTGTCTCAGGCTCCCCATAGTTCCTCTCATAGGTTTCATGAACTTGATTTATCTTTTATGGAGGATTTGTTCTTTTTTCAGGATCCCTCAATAGTATTTGTTTCCATATTTTCACCTGGTTTCTCCATTGGTATTGAGGGATGGATCTAGAATGTCATTGGCAGTCTCTATTTAGGCATTTGAAGATGCTATTTACTGTTTGAAATGAACCCTTATAGTAGGTTGTGGATTTGAGAAGCCCCTTATTCCTATAATTGAGTGATTTGTGGACTTCTGGGGTCTACTAGCACTGGATCACATATGTGCAGTTCAATAGAGCTTGATTTTTCCTAGTTGTTTCTTCGGAAGTAGACATCATTCAAGTGTAGTGAAAATCTATATAGTTCTTGGGCCACTAAAATTTCAATATGGTATAGTGTTTTTTGATGTCCAGAGGGAAAGGAGAGTCCTCTCACTACTATATGGATCAGTCTACCTAGCCTCCCATTTCCCTTCATAAATGGTGCCTTCCTTAAATCCATTGGAGACTCCCTAGGTGGATCCTCCATGTTGATGGCCATGCTCGTTTCTATGAGGAAGCTTTGGTGTCCCAATTTTTGGTTGAGTTGTAACTTTCCATTCATGTCCCATACAAACTCTCCATAATGGTGAAGAATTATGTTTTATAGAACCAAGAGTCCATTTACCCTGTGTTCCCTAGGTACTGCACTTTCTATCTCATTCAGGGCCATTCCATTCAAGATTCTAGGAAATTCCATCCCAGATCCCATCACAAAGCATTAAAAGGATCCCTAGAAAGAGACTCTAACCTCCACCCATTAGACTTATCTATGTGAGACCCTGTGCAGTAAGCACCCCAAGTAAATTCTCCCATATTAGGTAGTGACCCTCCATCTCCCTCACACCTAGTATTCAATCCCCCTCTCATACCTCATCCCGAGCATCTAGATCCTCCTATATTGGCCCTAGTACATTTTCCCCATTGGACTCCGCTCCCATAGTGCCTAACCTCATCAACCGTTTCTATATTCCTTTCCATATTTTTAAATATTGTTGCTTGTTGAAGCACTTTATGAGGATTTCTACCAGCCTCCAAGAGCTCCCATAAAATACTTACTTTGAACCAGGGCATCTCCCAAATGATGTATGGGTAGAGTACTTATGTGGATGGCGGTCAGGTACCTTGTCCTCCCTCTTCTTCAGAATGTTCTTATGCTACTTCAGTGAGAGATGCTTGTCATCCAAGAGAACATGGTTCTTTAGAAGCCTGGTATCCAGGTAATCAAGGCTAATTAATCTAGTCTCTTCCAAGTAATGTGTGTGGGATGTCTCTCAAACTTCACTCTCGCCTACCATTTCCAACACCATCCAAATCTCATAAGATTGTGGGCATATAAATGATGGTTGAGAACAAAACATAAATTGAAACATATTAGGGAGTGCTCCCCCTCCCACCTGAAAGTGAACATGGTGCTTGGGGTCAATGTCGGGCCACACAATGTTCAATGATTCATATTTGTATCTAAAACACTCAACACTTAGGAGTTTGATTTAAAAAAAATTTTACACCCTCATAGGACAAGAAGAACAAAGAACATATTTTTTCATCCTCAAACACAAACCAAAACATTCTAAATTAAAGGAGTTCACATGTATAATTATGTTTCCCTCATCCATGCATGAATCTCCATCAAACCGAAACATTTAGATCTTTTGAGATAATGATATAATGATGGAATTTGTGTTATTGGGTGACCAATACATTAATACAGAGAACAATTATGGGAAAATATCCCTATTTTTTCCCTTTGTGAATGAATGATGTGGCATGCATAGATGGGAGACATTGTGGAAAGAACTTATTGAATTAAATCCTAGGGATATTTTTTGGATAATTAGTGGATCATTCAACACCATCACATAGCTAGTAGAGAACAAGGTAAGAGGAACTTTCCCACAGAAGGTTAGTATAGATTTCATCTAGTTCTTGGCTGCCAAAGGTTTAATGGTTATGGGGTACTCTAGTGTTCGCTTCACATGGTGTAACAACCAAATGTGGAGTAGACTATGCTAGAGTAGGCTAGACTGATGCTTAGAAAACATACATTCCATCACCATGTTTCCCAATTCTATGGTAAGTCATTTGGTATGAGGCATATCTGAGCATTCTCTGTTGCTAGTATCTTTCTCTCCCTAGTAGGAAAATCATGAACATTTTAGGTTCTATGATCAGTGGAATCACATCCCAGGTTATCATCAGCTGGTTAGTGACTCATGGGGAAAGCCGATCTAGGGTTTTACATGTGTGTTTATTCATAATAAGCTGAGGCGACTCAAACAGAGGCTACAAGAAAGGCAAAAGGACCTCCCTTTTATTTACCAGAACATGGATGCTCCCAAACAAGATATTGAATGTCTTGAACCTATCCAAGAGGAGGATTTGATTGAAATGTATTTTCATGACATATCAAATAAAAATTATGGCATGAAGGAAATGATTCTCATCCCATAATGCATGGATCAAGAGAGCCCAAGGATAAAATGGTTACATGAGGGTGACAAGAATGCGGATTATTTTCATTCATGAATAAGGGAGAAGAGATTCCAAATTATTCACAACATATTATTTGAGTATGGGTCCCATACCGATGACAGATTTTTATTTGGGGTATTACACATATAGTATTCATAAACCTACTACCAGTCCTGAATATGAAAATGAAAAACGGCTACCCAGCTGGGAGTGTTGTAATTTAGAAAGTTATTATTAACCTGGTCTTCCCTCAAGAAAAAAACACTCTGGGGGTGTCCCTTAAAGAGGATTAAATTCATACAGCCATGTTTAACCTCATCCATGAAAGCACACCGAGTCCAGATAGTTTCCATGTCTCGTTTTATGAAGGTTCTTGTGAGGTGGTTAAAAGATAAATTGTTGAAGACATACATGATTTATTTCATGGAGGAATTATCTCACGGGTGGCAATTGCTACAACTTTTGTTCTTATTCTAAAGATTAAGGATACCTTCTCCATACATCATTATAGATGCATGAGTATGTTCATTTTTTTCTTACAATATTTTTTCTAGCATCATCAACATGGGACTATCCAAGAACCTTCACTGGTGGATCTTTATGGAACAACATGGCTTCATGAGGGGATGCTCAATCCAAGGTGCCATTTCCTTGTCATATGAAATGATGAGAGACCACAACCTAAAAACCCATCGATCCTACATATTTATCTAGATGGACTTCAATTAAGTGCATTATATAATTAAATGTGATTCCATAAACAGATTTCTCATGAGTATGTTACTCTCTCCCCAGCATCCGATCTCATCTTCATATGATTTAGCTCCTCATGGATTGTAGTTTCCTTTATGGGGAGAACTCATGACTTCTTCTAGGAAACTCTCGGTCTACCAAAAGTTGACCCTATCTCCTTGAATATTTTGTTCTCATGCAGGACACTCTTATCCACCTTATCAACAACAGAATTTATGGTCTAGTTATAATCCCTTATCGCTGAAAACTAAACCTCACCTCTATCTCCCATTTTATGTCTATAGATGATATTATTGTCTTTACTAATGTAGGAAGGTGATCTGTGTGTATTCTAAAAAAGGTTAATGATTGTTATTGTTACTAGGGCAGCCAGGTTATCAATAAATCCATGGTAAACTGCTTTATTTCAAAAAATTGTTCTTTTAGTAAGGCTTCTTATCTCTACAAGACGTTAGATATGTAGTGTGGTACATTCCTGGTAGAATACATCAGTACCCCTATATCCTCAATAAGAATGTAAATTTGAGACATCTACCATGTAGTGAGTAAGATAACATGTCATATACTTGACTGGAAGAATCACTACCTTCCCATTAGGACATGTATATCCTTTGTTAATAATGTTATGTCTTCTATTCCAGTGCATTCCCTAGCCTCCACATCAGTATTGAAAGGTGTCATAAAAAACATTGACAATATCATAGATGTTTTCATTTAGGATTCACTATTGTAAGGTAAGAGGCACTCCGTCTCATGTGACATGATTCCTAGACTCATTTAGGAGGGTGGAATCAATGTTAAGAGCTTAAGTGACACTATTCACAGCATGTATGTCAATCTTTTGTGGGAAATTAATGAAGAACACATGATTTGGGGGAGTATCATGTCCTTATCATATTATGGAAATATGGAATTTTTTAGTTCCCAAGGATATCCTTTCTGGTTTTTTATCATTCACATCATCCCGAACAAGCAGAAGCACTCCCACTGGACTACAGAATACTGTAACCTTGTCTTCTAGCATCACAAATTGGTAAGATCTGTGATTGGATTCACAGGATGTCCAGCAAAAAAATATTCTTTTATAAATGAGATCATGTACCTATAGTTCATGATGGTTATGATGAAAAAGGACTAACAAGACACATGTGAATTTATTTCCATGAAAACAAAGCCAGAAAAATGTTTCATCACCCCTTCCACGATGGGAAATTTCACTATAGTGGACTTTTGGAGGATCTCCAATTCACAAGATCATCATGATACATAGAATGGGATTTTTTGGTGCAATAAGATTCCAACAAAATATAACATTCTTACATGGAGAATAAATAATCATTTACTTCCTTCGGATGATAAAATTAAAAAAAAGTGGGTATTAGTCTAGTATATAGTTTTCATTGAAGTAAAAACATTAAAGAATAAATCATAAAGAACATATTTTTAGAAGGAGGCTGGGATCAATATGTGTGGAAGTTAATTAGGAATTTTACTACTATTATATATCATGGACCATGATATGACACATTATTGGAGCATTGGTTCCAAGGGATGAATGATATGGCCAGTAAAGGATGGAACAATCTATCATTCTTAATGATGATTGTTGGTTCATATTGAAAGCTCATAATTTGGCTAGATATAAACGGTATTACCCTAGAAAAAGTTCCATCATTGAGTGAAAAAGATGTTTCCTGGTTATATTGGTTACTCTCTTCAACAACTGGTGAGATACTCATTCTCAAAGGTTTCATCAATTCCTCACTTCATCGGTCAAGCCTTTCATCTCTATGCTATAGGGATAGTGGGTATGCTGGCTTCCTCCAGAAATGGTTTCAAACTCATTACAGTTGGATCATGCAACTCGGGTGACATGTGAATGGGAGGGACAGATCTTGATTCTTCATGTACTGTTGTCCTTGATTTCATGGCCCATTATGGTAATGGAAATTTAGTACTGTTGAAGGCTAAGGGAGTTCTCACCAGGATCAACCTTTGCAACCCCGGGAAGGTCGACTTATCTCATGTGAAAATGGACTTAATGATCATCCATGTGTCCTTCCATGGTAAAGGATCCATCCCTTTGTCAATACCCTAGATTATCAAGAGATGTGGTGTTCTCCTCAATCACAATATACATGTAACCCACACTTGGCCAGAGGGGAACAAGTTTTCTGACCATCTTGCTTATTTGGTCGTTCATTGTCCCAATGTCACATGCTTTCCCAACATCACATTAATTATATCTATGGGGGTGTACATTATATAAGGAGATTCCCTCATCCTCCCCTACTTTAGGCCCGTAGGCCTTTTTTTTATTTACATTTTTGTACCTCTCTTTCTTGAATAAATATATGGTGACGATGAGAAGGCTAAATAATAAGGACTTAAATAAATGTTTGTGTTTTATTATGTATAATTGATATATTATTCTCATTTATTCATGATATTAATCCTTTAGATCAGGGATCATAATTATATTATGCTTTTAATATAAAAATGACGTCATATTCATGTAACAAATAGCATGTTCGTTATACCCTTCCCATTAATTGAGTCCAAGGAAACCAAATCGATAAACACTCAAAGTAAAAAATTTAGGTCTTAGCATTAATCCTATTAGGATCCACCAATAAAGTAATAAAATTTTACCACCACAAAACCATTAATTCTCTATTTATAAAAAACCTGTTCTCAGATAATCATCAAATCAGAAACATTTTTTTTAAAAATCAACATTTTGTAAATTTATTAAAATTTAAAATTATCCTAAAATATAAATACTAAATTTTTTTTATGTGATAGTGTGAAGGATTATGTAAAATTATTCATGGAAATACAATAACATAAGAATGTGATAAATAAACTGCAAATAGTAATATAATATATAAAACACAGAAAAAGAAGGATATAGACTATGTTAATATAATTTAGTACTTGTGAAGGAACAATAATATAAGAATAAAAGGAATCCTATTGATGTTTAGTCCTTCCACATTCTATTGATACCAAAAGAATAACCACTGGTCGTGCCACAACCACTAAGGATTGAATATGTCCATAAATTGTTGTACCTAAGGTTCCCACAATCATATTTTTCCAAAATATTTTTAAAAAATATGTTAACAATATTATAATCATTTACATAGAATATTATAACCAAGATCATGCATAAAAATATATTTTTTTAGTCATACACACCATTAAAGAATTTCATCAAACACATAAACGAAATTATTTTTTTTAAAAGGAAACAATTTTTATAAGATACACTATTTGAAATAAGATTATATCGTTCAATCAATTTCATGAATTAAAACTAGTAAATTTACAATAAAATTAAGTAATTAATGGATTACAACTATTTTATTGTGGAACCTACCTCAACGATAGAGGAAAGTTATTCTCCTTCAAAAATGGATATTAGGATCAGGAAGATATATTCCCCACATTACTTGACACATTAGAACATCATTAAATCCCCTACCAAACCCTCTAGATCTGGTAAATTCTTCCCAATCTGGTTTCAATTGAAGTTGGGAAAATGATATTAATGAGATATCCTGAGATATAAATGGAAATAATAAATAAATGGAACATATCTTGAATAGATCCACCAAGAAAAAATAGGAAATCCCCAACGATCCAAGAAGGGTACTCTCTATAGTGATGGGGTGTGGTTGGATTAAGTAAAAAATTTAATATGAGGATATCAGATATAATAAACCATGGTAATATGAGTTAATTCTAACTTTAATGGGGATTATATTGGGCAACATGGTTAGTCCACCCAGTTTAACAAACATTGTGACAGGCATATGTGGCCTCCGTCCATTGAAAAACAAGGCCAATATTTACTTATATAAGAGTAAAATAGTTTAAAAACCTATGTTTTAGCTAAGATACACCTCTATATAGACACTTAAAAACCCACACTATTTGATTAGCATGTCACACAATTTAACAAACTCATATCAAAATTAGTGAAACACCACTAGAGTCTCAAGGTTCTATATAAATTTTTATTGACGAGTTAGCACTAATTGGGAACCTAAATCATGAAACTATTATTTTTTCTCTAAAATTTATGATTCTTAATCTCTTACTCTTGGAAAAAACTATAATGACACAATGCGAAAAATAAGGTCGAACTAATGCATGATTTTGACCGGGAGGGAATCACATGTGGTCTAATTTTTTTAACCTCGTCATTTATATTAGGAATCAGTTTTTCCTATAATGAATTTTTACACAACTTATTTTCTTATAGACATATTTTTAACACCTTGAATAATATTTACATTACTTACATTATATTTTTGTTTTGGAAATAATATTAGATGATAGAATGGTTCGGGTTGGGTGTGTTGGCTCCTTGATTTTTTCTTTAATAACTTTTTATAATTACAAAAAAAATACAAATATTTTTATCAATTTTCATACATTATTGTTTAATGTGTTTATAATATTCTCTTAGTTCATTTTATTTTAATTATTTTTTTGTTGAATTTCGGTATTACATGTTTTAAATGTCTAACCTCTAGAATAAAATTATTAAATTATTATACCATACATATTAATTATTTTTGGATTACTAACTTTTTTTTATCATGGATATATGATATCAATGAATTATGATGTATGTATATAATATCATAGGAATTATATTGTTTTTTTTGTATTCTACAATAGTCCATTTTTAACAATACGAATATGTCACTATGATTCCATGATTCTATGTTTTTAATATTTAGAGTTTCTTATTGAGTAAATTTTATTGTTTAAGTAATAATTTAATCATGTTATCTAATATTATAAGATATTATTTATTTTCTAACTATATTTTAAATTAGTTTCAATATATTAGATTGGATATGGTATCTTATATATAATATGAAGTGTTAATGATGTGAGATGATATATTTCTTTTACTGAATATTATATAAAACTTTTTTTATGATTTTTAAATTTTCAACCAAAAGTAACATGATTATAACTTGAGAACATTAGGAAATTTGATTTCATAGAAAAAAATTATTATATAAATAGTAATGAATCAATTATTTTATATAACACAAGGATATTGTTACAAGTGTTAAAATCATATTTGGAAGAATTATCATATCAAAAAGAAGAATATGGCTCACTGATTATGATTTAATGTGAAGTCATGGATATACATAATAATTTATTTCATTTTAGTTTAAGGATTTTTTAATAGACTATCACAAGAGGATAATATAGTACTAGAAAGTGTATAGAGATTGTAAATTCCCAACCATGATCAATCTATCATTTAGAGAGGTGGGGTGAATCAGTAATATCATTTTATTTTGTGTTTTATTTATTTTGAAACAAAAATTACCTCATATTATTGATTTATCTTTGTGGTGAAATTAAAAAAATCACATATCTATAGGAACTAAATAATTTAGAAGGTTCACTAGTCAAAAAGAGTAGTTACATCCTTGAAATGGTTTTGACATAATACAATACCACACAATCCACTAGAAAACAGTCCTCTTTGTTGATAAAACAAGTACGTTATACCCTTACACTTGAGTATCGTTGTTTTCATTACAATATTTCATGTGCTTTATATATCATGAATAATGTAATACATTTTTGTGTAATAATTAATTAAACATTGAACAGCTAGTTTAAAACAAGTTAATGCGCTTCCTTATCAACATTTATCTGAATTATATTTCAAAGAATAATTTTTCACTTTCCAACCCAACAACAGGAATGAAATATTCATTTGGAATTTGTAAAAACACTCAATCCGATAGATCATTCCAATTTCATTGTTATATACCTTATTAAAAAAACATAATAAATAATACCCTAAAAAATTCAAAACCAATTCACCAATTCCTCAAAAACCTTCTACTAATTTCTCAGTCTGATCTACTAACTTTGACTACTTATTTATTCCTCTTCTCTCTAGAAACATCCTTAGGGAAACTATGTTAAAACATCTTCTCTCCTTTAAAACATTCAACACCTTCCCTCTATCTCTTTCTATGTGAAAAGAATCTATATCAATAGAGAGTAAAATATACATTCTACTATTTTTTGGTTCTCCAAAAATGGTTTGGATGGGAATCTAAAATTGTTTCCCACATAAAAAATTTCCCAAAACATGATTCCCCACTTCATTTCAAATCTATATTTTACATATTCGTCACTTCTAAACATTCTTCAATTTTTTTTGAGAATTCTCGAATCATCTCTCAACTTCAGTGAGCTTAATTACTTTAAAACCATTTTGAGTCAGTTTTTGATTTTCATTCAAATTTTGTTCATTAATATTCATACACATCAAATAATTCATTAACCATTCAGATTTTATGTACCACATGAAGCTATTGGGTCAATTCAAAGATAAACATTGTTTCCACTTCTGAATGTTATGAAATCTCCTTTGAAAATATTTTGAAAAAAAATTTATTTTTGAAACACATCCAACATATCATAAAAGTAATTCTTATTTATTTAAAGTATTAATTTAATTCCTCAAACTACATTTGATGAAGTATCAGTGTCATCATGTGTCTGTTGGATCATTCAATATCTTAATTTTATGGATCGTTTCCAGTTCTAGTCTAGTGATTTTGGACCCACTTCAAAAAATGACGACAAATTTTCTATTTAAACACTAGAAAACAAACAATACATTTTTTGACCCAATAAAAAGAGATAGATTCATTTTCTCTTGACTTAAGTTTAATATAATTAATCCTGATGAAAATGTATGACTTCATTATTTATCATCATTGGTTATATCAGTCACTGATTTTTATTCACACATCGCTTCCAAAAAAACTCCACCATCTTCTATGAATCTAAAAACATTTCATCTCCCAATTAATTGGTGGCATACCATTTCTGTTGGACTGACAGAATAAACATCCAACATCCATGGATTTATACAATTCCAAATCTGGTGATCCTCACACCGATTAACTAAGACCAGAAAAATTCAAAATCAATGTATTTCATCTTCCACAAACATCTCCTTTTAGTCATGAACTCCTCATGAAATTGAGAAAATTTAATATCTTCATATCAAATATAGAGATTTATTAAAATGTTCCATGACATCCAATCATTCTGTCATCTTCTACTCCATTATTTCATAACTCTAGCTTCACAAGTCTCTTAGAAAAATTATGATTTATGAGAAATCTAAGAAAAATAATGCATCATCGGGTTTTTTATGGAAAATTTCACGACTCTGATACATTCTCATACCAGTCGAAAAAAATTTCTACATAGAAGGTGAGTCCGATGTATATCATCTTTCACAAAATTTCTTTAGATAAGATATTTGAATCCAATGAACTATTTTATGAAAAATGTTTCTAGTTTTCTGATTTAATTTGAACCTTTTATTATATTATTTATACTTTTAAACCACTCATTATGTTTTTTCAAATTACCAAAACATATAAGTAATGTTATTTAATTATTTTTTGAAATTAATAAAAAAAATCAACACAAACATAATTCATTTGAAAACATTATTCCGCAAAATTGGTCCCAATAAGCTCTCCCGTTGGATTTTATTTTCTGCAAATGTTCATCAACCATTTAAATTGTAACTTCAACCTATGAATTACATAATAATAGTTGTAATACTATGTGATAGAACACATTGTAAGGAAAAATATTTCAATGCAAAACCATGCTATCCAAAAAAAGTGACTGGTGAAACTTATTCATCTTTCATAACTTTCATCAAACATTTCATCACTTATTTCACATCATTATATAAATCTTTTTCATGCAACCACTCTAAGAGAATATTATATTAGATTACACACTTAAATTATACATTCCTAGCATATCCACATCTCCCTTCCATTCATTATTCTTTAAGAGGTTTAACACATAACAATGGATAGATTTATAAAAGAATAATCTCCATTAAAAGTACTGTCCAACAACTAGATAGGAGAGGGTATAAAAACTCATACCTCAAACATGATGATAATGAGGTTGGATTCCCATGTTCAACCTTAGTTTGTAAAAACAATCCTTAGGTAATTGGTTTGTGAAAATTTCACCAACTTGTTCGGATGTAGGAACATACTCCAACATGATTTCATTTGTATCCACATTCTCTTTGATGAAATTATATTCAATATAATTTTTTTGAGTGATAATGTTATAATAAATTTACCATAAGGTTAATGGAACTATAATTTTTACAACACAATAACAACGGTATATTTAGATCAATAATTAATTCTTCTAACTGAGGCTTCATCCAGATATTTTGTGTGGCATCTTGAGTTGTAGCAACATACTCAGCTTCATCCATGATAAGAGTTAATAAATTTTGTTTCTTAGTATTCCAACAAAAACAATGCTTCAAAAAAAGAAGGCACCACCTATTTTGGATCGTTTATCATCACTAATTCCTTCCCAATTGGTATGTGAATACCCAATAAAGTTAATTATTTTGAATATTTCATATAAGATACTGAAATATATTTTTTCTTTTATGTATATGGTAGATATTTTTACAGAAATTAGATTTGACTCAATTATATAACATTGGAATCATTCACATATGGTAACAACATAAGCAATGTCTGGTACCGAGTTATTAAAATAAAACAATCTTCCGATCAGCTTCCAGAACTCTTTAGAGTCAAAATCATTACCTTCTTTATCATTAGTCAACATGGTTCCCATTGAAATTGGTTTGGGAATAGTTTTTTAATTTTCTATGAAAAACTTATTCTGAATTTCCCTAACATAATTTTAGTGATAAATAAATATGTGTTTCTCCATTTGTGAGATTGGTAACCAATGAATGTATTTCATTTCACCATGCATAGAAATCTCATAATTTTTTTTATATTTTTAAAAAATATTTCACTAATTATTTTATTAGTAACTACATATATAATGTCATTTACACAAACAATTACAATGACACAAATGTACTAAATTGTTTTGATGTATATATTACCATCAACCCTTCCTTTCTTAAAACACATTAGTCTTCAAGAAGTATCCAATTTGAAATACCATGACCTTAGATATTTATTTATCCAATACAAGGATTTCCCAAAATTTTAAAAATAATGTTCATCATTCCAAATAGAAAATCCACAAGTCTGTTAAATATATTCTTCCACATCAAGTTCCATAGAAAACCTGTTGGCATCCCTCCATATAAATTTTTTTGTTACTTTCTTGTGAAAAAAAGGAACAAAGATTCAAATTGAATCCATCCTTTACACTAGATAAAAATTTTCATCAAAATCATCGTCTTAAATTTTTTATTAGGATTTATAGATCAATAATGATTTTTTATCACATCACCATATTCATTCATATTTTTCGGGAAAACCCACACTCTACCAAGAACATTTTTGTCATTTGGTTTAGGAAAGAGATCCCAAGTATCATTCTTTTTAATATGATCCAAATATTCATTCATATTATGAATCTATTAAAAATTCTCAATATCACCATTCAAATATATCTTCTCAACATTTGAAAATAATTAATTTTATTTAATGAATTTTTATGTTCTACTTGTTTTAAACATATGGATTTTATCACCAATTAGGTTTTGAGAATTCACTTTTTTCCTTAGCCTAGGATGAGTTGTTTGAGATTATTCCTTATCACAAGAAAAAACTATTATTGATTATTTTTATTTTTTATGATTATGATTGTTGGAATAATTATCAGATATTTCAAACAAAACTCATTCATCGTCTTTTTCATCTACCTATTTGTCTAATTGTGACACAACTTCATCAGCTTTCTCAAGAACTTTCACATTAACAGAGTCATTAAATATTCTTATCTTTGTTAAAACTTCTATATCCTCCTCTATCTAAATCATATCTATGAAAAATACATTTTTCACATCTATGATAAAACATTCTAGGGTATCCACCTTCGTGCTTAAAGATTCAGGGACTCTTAAAAAATCATAATTTTTTTAAACTATTATTTTGGTCATAAAACATTTCATACATAGTCGTATCAAAAAATTTCCTATATTAAGATCGATTCCAAATAAAAAATATTGGCCACATAAATTACCTCAAAAAATAATGAGAACGAAAAGGTTCATGTAACATAGTATACCCCATTTCAAAAAAGTACTTTTTTTCTTCTCAAGATACCATTTTTTAGGTGTGTATGGTTCACTAAACTAATTCAAAATTCCATGTTTTTTAAGATAGCTTCTGAATTCAAAATTTTTATACTCACAGTAATAATTATTTCTAAATTTCATTATATAATACCCACATTACTTCTCATCATTTCTATGGAAACTTATAAACATCTTCAGAGCATCTGACTAATATTTGAAACACATAACATAAGTAATTTGAGTAAAAAAATAAACTAATGTTATGAAGTACTTATCTATTAATGTTGATTATTTTTTCATTGAAAAAAATATCATAATGTATTACTTTTGGGGGTTGATTTTAAATAATATCGACTTTCTTATGAACATAGTTTGTAATCATTGCATTCTAAAACATAGAGCAACACTAATCTGTTCTTCTAGTCAAATCCGGAATACCATGGACATTTTCACTCTTTAATAACATTTCCATGTTTCTTTAACTCATATATCACTAAATTTTATTCCACGACTGAGTTTCTTCTATCATTCATTAGTTACAAGAGTTTTAAACTTCAAAAAATTGAAACAAATTACACTTTATTTATTGGCATCCTGTAACACCTTTTTTATCTTCCACTATTTCAACATAAAAAACATATTTTATAATGAAAAATTAAATTGATTCATCATAATGTTGTGAAAAACTTAAAAATTTGTTCTTTATCCAATAAAAAAATAATTTTTTTGTAGACTTCAAATTTTCATTCCCAATAATATCAGATTCGACACATTAAATTTCAAGGGACTCAATATTTACAACTATCACAATTATTTCATTGAAGTATTTCATATTCTTCAAAAATTTTCAGTCTCTTATCATATTATAAGAACACAAAATAAAATAGATTCACTATCATTCTTATTTTGTATCTTTGAAAGGAGTTTATAAAATAAGAGTTTTTTCATTCCCTTTTTATTTATTCACTTTATGATTTTGAAAAATTTTGTAAACATTTTTATGCTAGTAAAAAACAAGAAAAGCATTGGAATGATTTTTAGGTTGTTGAATGATTTTATAAATATTTTCCAATGGATGGAATCTATTTTTTACTTTCACACCCACAATCTCAAGATTTACAACTTGATGTAAATAACTCTCCCTCAAAAGTTGTTTTCTATAACTCATGGGACTGTTATAATTTTTTATTAAGAAAACAAATATTTGTTTTATTCCTGAATCGACCACAATTCCCACAGCACCCATAATAGGAATAGTTTTCTATGTAACTTCCATACCATCAAGTAATGTGAATATATTTCTCTGTATCCTTTTTATCCTTTATATTATAACATCATTGAACACCATCCTTTCTGTTATCACATGAAATATTATTTTTCCACTCATATTTATGTCCAACCTTATTGGAACCATAAGTTCTAGAAACTTTTTTTGGACAATTTTTTTATAATAATATGAATAAAAAACTTTGTTTGTTTTGGACACATTCATGAATTTACAATAATTATTATTGTCATAAAAAATTTCAACATTCTTATCTACCCTTTAATGCAAATCTAGATAACTCTCATGTCCACCCTTTCTAGAAATTACATCAACATCAGAGATAGTGTTCTTGAAACTTGTAACTCTCTACTATTCTTTAGAATGTCTATTTTGAAAAGTTCCAACAATTCTTCCATTTCATTGAATTTGCCATTAGGGTTTTCATTCCTATTTTTTTCTCAATATAATTATTCAATAAATAAACTTCTTTATATGGCATAATATTCTATTTAGGAATAAATTATTAAATGATAATTGCTAGAATTTTCTTCTTCAACTTCTCAATGATTTTTTCAAGTATTAATATCTCTCACAAAAATTATATAAATTATCTATTCTTATGAAATTCAATATTAGTCTATTCTTATCCAGAACTATTACCTCCAAACTCCTCATGATTAATTGTCTCAATGTAATTACATTATTTAGTAACATAACTTTTTTTTTGGCATCAACTTCACTATCTTTATCGTCATAATATATAAACAAAAAATATTTTCCATTTGGATTTGGATAACATTTTTATCCTTTCCCTTGAAATGGATTTAGAGATGATACCATATTTCATCTATGATATTATTGGACTTCTATCATTTTCATCCCTATATTCTTAATTATTTCTTCAATGAAAGTTAGAATGTGACCAAAGTCACCTCATTAAAAACATTTCAATGAAACTTCCCATTTATATATTACTACACCAAATTTAAATTTTTATGAAAATAATGATAGGAATTTATCAAAATTATTATATAACATATTTTTATATTTATAGTTAGAAACTAAAACTTCTTGAAGAAACTTCAGAGACTATCCTTTCATGCTAGTATTGAAGGAAACTTCTCAACAAAATATTATTTTACGTTTCATAACATTCTCACATTACATTTACTATGTAATGAGAGAACTATAAAGATCACCTAGAGATAGAGATTCAAGATCTCTATATTCCAAGATGATGCTTTGGAATCATACTTATTAGGAAGAATTATCAATAATTTTCCCACAATAGTTTACTTTTCTATATTCTCAACAAGACCTTTTCTGGTTCTCACAATACCATTCAACACTATAAATAAGACACTGACATATTCATATTCACCAGTTTTCATATCATCATACTTTATCCTCTAGATTTTCAAATTTTTCTTTCTCACCTTTATATTTCCATCGTTATTATTATTTAGCATTTCAAAAATATATTTATTAGTATAAACTCCCTCCACTCTTAGAAATTAACGTTCAGAAAGTGATGAGTGTAATGTATTATTATCTCATTCATCATTTTCATGGTGATTATTTTCTATAGATGTGGGCGGAATGTTTTCATCAATTTGAGGAAATCTCTCTATAAGTACTTATAGAACATCATTCCCAATCACCATAAGATAATGCAACATTAATTGTTTATAGATATGATATTTTTTTCTATATCAGTATGGAATCCCCTTACTGTCCAAACAATTAAAATTATCTATCAAAACATCTCTTCAAATACTAAAAAAAATAGTAAAAAGGAACTTTTTCTATGATACGAATTATTAATTCCCAAACATGAGCAATGAATCATTTATAAGGGGAGTGGTTAAATCGGTGATATTTTTTTTATGTTTTATTTCATTTGAACCAACCTTCACCTCAAATTATGTATTTATCACTTTGAAAAAAATAATCAAATCAGACATCCATAGGAACAAAATTATTTATAAGGTTTACTACTCAACAATAGTATCTACATATTTGGAATTGTTTGGAAACAATCCAATACCAAAAATTCCACTAGAAAACAATCCTTCTGTGTGTTTACAACAAGTATGATATACCCTTACACATGTGTAGCACTATGTTCAACACAATAATTCATGTTCTTCTTCTAGCATGAATTATGTAATACATGTTTAGGTAAAAAGTAATTAAACCATAACCAGTTGGTTCAAAACAAGTTACTATTCTTTTAAATACACTGTCACCTAAATAAATCTTCAAAACGTAATTATTTACTTTCGTAACCAGTATAATGCAAGAACTTCACTTTTAGAATTCATATAAAGACTCAATCAGATTATTCAATCGGATTCCTTTGTTTGATTCCTTAGTCTATAAATCATATAAGATATAATACCCTATAATAAATTCTGAACCACTTTACTATTTCTATATAAACCTACCTCAGAATGTTTGGTATGTTCTAGTATCTTTGACTATTGTCTTAATTCTTCCTCTTCTATTTAAAAACAACCATCGAAAACTCTATCTATAATCTTATTCAATTCTCCAAAAAAATTCAATGCTTTCACTCTATCTCTCTTCACACATTAATATTACCTTTATTAGTTAAGAGAACATTTTGCTTTCTAATATTTATAAGTGCATGAGAAACGTTTTGGGAGGGAATCTGTAATGTTTTCTTGATTAAGTAAATTTCTTAAAACATGATTTTCCTCTTCATTTCACCCCCATCTTTGTGTTATTCATCACTTTTCAACTTTTCAGGATTCTTATTAGAACTTCTCAAATATTCCAACAACATTATCCAACTTCATTACTTTCATCCCATTTTTTAATCTCATGTCAACCATCATTATAATATTCCTTATTAGGATAAAAACATGTGTAAGACTAAAAACAACCATTTAAAATCTTTATACCTTGAGAAAATATTGAGTCATTTTTTCCATAAACATTGTTGAAGATTTTGTAAAATTAAATACCCCCTTTGATAACACTTTGGAAGACGAAATTACATTGGAAACACATCCAAAATATATTCAAAGTAATTTTTATTTCATTCAACTATTTCACAACTCCCTTAGGAATATCCCACAATTGTATAAATGTTAACATGCATTTGATGGATAATTCTCTATCTCACACTAATGGATCAGTTTCAATGTCAGGCCAAAAAGTCTTGATCCACTTGTAAAATAAACAATAAATTTTCTCTTGACCGATTAAAAAAATACATGTTCTCTATAAACACTTAAAAACAAATCAGAGTTTCTTTTTCTCTTGGCCCAATTATAATAAAATTCAACATGATGAAAATGGTTGACTAATTGTTGATTGATTGTCTTGTGATTTTCTTTCATGCATAATTCCAAAAAATACACATTATTCTCAATATTCAAAAACGTTTCAAGATTTTATTGATCGGTGGAATACCACATCTGATGGACCAGTATTAGAAACTTCTGACATTACTTCATTTATAAAATTAATTAGTGTCTTCATTGTATCTATACCAAACCTTACAATGATTTTATAATGTTGGACTTCCCATAAATCATATGTTTAAATCTAGGAATCGACGATTCTCTAAAAATGATATGTCGAACATTGTGATAATGTTTATTTTAGAAGCCATGTCATAATTATATAGACTATTTGTTAATTTAAAAGATTAAAAGTTTTATGATCGATCATTTTAACTTTATTGTGTTTGATGATTTATTTCTATTATAAACTAGAGATATCATTCATATGGTTTTTTTGAAGTTACATGGTTCAAGATATCTTCATCAAGGTCTAAATAAAATATGTTTATATCCAACATATAAATTATTTTTAATTAATGAATATATATTATTTACTATGGCCCATATGTTTTTTATATTTTTATATATTTTCTAATTGATTTTTAGTGAAACTCAGGAATATGTTATACCAATATTAAAAGGAAAAACATGTTTATACATATTTATAAAAATAATAAAACACATTATAAAAATTCTTGGTAAAATTAATGATAGGTTTTACATCAACATAAAATGATGGAGTAAATTATTTATTCAATATAAAAAATGTGTTTATTTTTTTCATCAGGGTGTAAGATAACAGGATTTTAAAAGTGTTATCACACCCTTAAAAATTAATGATCATAGTTCAAATCCCCAAATCTTGAACAGTTATGTACATTTTGAAGATAATATTAGGGATCAACATGAAAAACTATATAAACATTTAACCATTATTTTTCCCTTAAATTTTAATGTATTTTATAATAATTTTTCATATATTAAGATGAATTTTTTTCCATTATAAACCATAGTGGTTATTTAATTGAAAATATACCCCCTATTATATCCTCCTTTCTATGTGTAACCTAACAATTTTAATATGAGTATTAGATATAATGAATTTCATTTTCATTTCATTAATATTGTAATGCCCGATTTTTTTTGATTTTTTTTTTGATTTTGGGGAAGATTTAATATTTTAAATTGAAAAGCATCATTACATAAATTAGGATACATATTAGGAATATGAGAATTGAAACAACCCTAAGATATTTTTTGGACATGAAATGAGGAAATTTTAGTAGTTTTGATTATCATAAAAGCATCAAGAGAGTTCATGGTGACCAAAGAGTTGGAGGTTGTTGTATTTGAGAAACAACCCCATATCCCTATGTTGTGGGGTGTGGATAGGGTTATGGGATTTTAGAATTTTTACAAAGTATATGTGAACACAATTCATCTTAGGGGGTTCTTTCATCGAAGTTTCCACTATGGGAGTACCACTCCCCAACCACAGGAATTATGTCATCATGGTGCCTGCATAGGTGTCTATGCTAGTGTGAGGATAGAAATAACATATAGTATAAATTTGATAAATTTTATTCAAGTGATACAGGACTGTATGAAACAAAGTTAAGGGATAGAAAAATGACATAGACCGTGGGAAATCCCATTATGGTTTCCACATAAGGGTGCCACTTATGGTTAATGAATGTTACCCTTACTTAGGATAAGACTAGGATGTGTTATTATTATAAAAAGAAATGGTTTGTAGAGGTCCTTATCCAA
Source organism: Viscum album (assembly GCA_963277665.1). Taxonomy (NCBI): domain Eukaryota; kingdom Viridiplantae; phylum Streptophyta; class Magnoliopsida; order Santalales; family Viscaceae; genus Viscum; species Viscum album. The sequence continues at coordinate 1,949,583,430 of OY728130.1, forward strand.
GTATAACATAACTAAGAAGCCATTACAGAGTATTTCTTATACTTATGGGTGATATAGTGTGGATCTGATGTTGTGTCATAATAGAGAATGATGGATGTGGGGTGGTTGTACATCCTAGGGCTGGATACACTAGAGCATTTGAGGAAACATTATAGCATGACCTAGTATAGAGGTTATTCATAACACAATAGAGATTCACCTCATAGGGGGTTACCTAGGAGGATACCTAAGGAGGTCTCTAACATGTAACTCTATTCCGCATGGAAAAAAAATGTCCTAACAATTTTTTATTGTAAATCGTATGATAATTAACAAATTACCCCTTGTGTTTTTAGGTAAAAGGGATTACATGGAGATTCCATTTAGTTAGACTTCACCTTTTACATTTTCTATTTAATCCCACAAGTCATGGGGATATTTTTTGTGAGATTATATATGGATATAATGTGATGTCTTTCATTTCATCGACTATTATTTTTTCACTTTGTAGTCTAATGATTTTGGTTTTTTTTCAAAATGGGTTTTAAGGATGGTTCAACTAAATCATGGAGTAATTAGTTAAAAATTTTATGATTCTATGTATCTTTCAAAATAAAGGCCTTGTGAGGTTTAATACACATTTTTGGAGGTTGTTTTAGTATGATGGATATGCATTATCTTTTTTACATCAATAATACAGATTTATATAAAATTAAATAACTATTTATAAAGGTTTATAACTAATTGATTTTTTCATTGAGATATGAGATCAGGTGTTGTTACAATCATGGAAGAGGCATGAATGGTTTTGGATGATGCTTGACAGAGCATATCTACGGTATTAACTTTGTTCTAGATATAAGTGTTCTCTTTAATAATGGATCATATTAAATGCATGATTGACTAGTTTATGAATGTTTCATTGGTTTGATCATGGTAATTAGGGAACAAGACTTCTCGGCCAGATTTGGTAGAGTGTCTATAAGTCTCTAAATGTTTAAATGAGTCTTTTTAAGTACAATAGGTGATTTAGGTTTCTAATCGACTTTTTCACAAAGAGGATAGATTTTCAGCAATGTTTATAAGAAAACATGGGTAGGTATCAATGTATGATCAAAGATTTCTATAGCCTAGGATGGTTTCCATAAGGTTATTTTATTAAGAAGAAGATTCATTAGACATGATATAATGGTATTATGGCCTAAAATATTAATCTAGATGAGTGACATCCTCTAGTGAGTTCTCTATGTTTTGATGAATTTCATGAGTGAGGTGATTCCTACAAGACTAAATATGGTGTAATGGAGAGGGATTCCTTTCATTATTAGGTTGAGATATATCCATTAGATGATGTTGGGAAGGAATTGGTTATGGGTATTCAGATGTTCTTGGGGAATTATTGTTGTGGTTTCTTGAGTATTTTGGATAAGGAGTGGAACTGTATCTTGAGGTCTACTTAAATATGAGCCAACTGGGCTTGGTGTTATTGAGGGTTGATAGACCAAAGATGGGATAAAGAATAAGAGGTTATAGAATATCTTTGGGACCAGGTGGACACCCTAATAGGTGATACAATAATTTTCTGGGTGAAGGGATAGTTCTCGAGAGTATCACACCCCCATGATAAATTGGTGAGTATTATGACATGTTTATGGCCATGTATGATACTAAATAAGTGTTCTTGTAATTGTGAGAGGTGATGAACCTGGTTTGGAAGAGGATCCTAGCCTCATTTCTAAATGAGTGAGATTACACTACCTTCGATGCTGGGGGTGAAATAAAGTCTTCTTATGCATGATCTAAACCTTTATATTAATTTCTTGGCTTTTCACATTGAAAATTTCATTCAACATGATTTTATCAATTTAATGGTGTACGTTAATTTAGAGGGATGGGAGTGATGTGATGAGATAAGTTGAATGTATACCCTTCCATGATCATTAGGGTAGTGGGTCATGAACTTAATGTGTGACCATACCATGTTCCCTAAGGTGGTTGGTGGAGGTCTTAGATCACACAAAACTATATTCTCCTTGTGTGGGATGTATATCTATTATAATGGTAATACATGGAGATACAATAGTATTATGGGATTGTATTGAAGAATGTATAGTTTTGTGCATAGATGACTTGGTATGAATTTATTTACATGATGTGAAGGGAGCCATGGTATCCCAAGTAGCATAAGATGTCCAACCCAGATACGTGGCATGTTTACATTCCCCATATATACTAGAATATGATATAGTATAACGAGAATAGGTGACAGCATAGTGATATTTATTTCATAAACCATTTTTAGGAATCGAAATTAATGTCAAAAATTATGTTTATTTCATGGTAAATCCAAATAAATAAATTAGATCAGGATATAGTTGATAAAGGGTATTTAGAGACAACCAGGGGATGGAATTTGGCTGGATGTGTTTATTTTTTTATTTTTATTATTTTTTTTATATGGGATCATCCTATTGGGAAATAAAGGTGTGATTATTATGACTATTATCCTATTTGAAAAGAATCATTTATTATAACATTACTATATAATTGATTATGTGTACTCTGATTTTTGATAGATAGAAATTCATTTCTAATATGTTTAAATTATAATTTTTGAAATAGTTTCCCTATTAAATGGACAGGTTCCTCTGTGATCTTTGGAAGCCAGTGGTGAGTGGTGAGGCGAATTTTAGGTTACATAGAACTCGATATATAGCAGTCCTTCTGGGTTGGGGCATCACAATGTAATTTTGTAGATTTTTTATTATCATAGTATTTGTGGAAGATGGTCGATAAGTGGTTTATTAATGTGTTAGATCTTGTGATGGACCATGGAACAATGTGTCATGAACACATTTATTAAGAAAATTATTGGTTATCTAGGATACCATAATTTTCTATTTGTTTTTATTTTTATAGTGGTGGTGTTAATTAAATATGTTAACTTTCTTTGGGAATGTTATATATGATTTTTGAATCTTGTTCCATCAACAAGAGTCTTGTGTTCATGTACATTATTAGGAATGTTTGGATCTCATTAAATGTATATTATTTTGTGTGATAAGATTTTATAAATGGATTTTAATTGTTCAAGGAGATAATAATGACTTATAGAGAGAGTTTCTATATAACATTTTGGTGGAATTATACTTAGATAAACAATTGAATTTTCTCTAATTATAATCCTTGGTTATCCTGGTAAAATATTTTCACTAATGATGAAGGATATATAGAACATTCATATGATGTATTTATAGTCAATCTCTTAGTGGTCTAGTATAAGCATTTGACTAATGAGGGATAATTTGAAGATGGGCATTATTTTCGTTTTGGATGTAGGTTTGGTAACATAACATTTCAATAAAAAAAATGGTTATTTCCAATATTTTTTGTGAAACAATATCTAAAGGAACCTGGTGGATTTGTGGATACATGGACTAGATATCATGAGGGGTGTTGGGTTTTTTGGGAAGTAGTAGTTGGTTTCATGTCCCTGTTGGTTCTTGATGCACAATAATGTGGTGATGTAGTAGTGTTGGAAGATGCTCATTACTCTACAATGTGGATCCTGTGGTGGGACATTTTTTGGTGATCCATTAATTAGATAGATTCCAGGCGATGTGGAATGGTATTGGACTAAATAAATATCATAGTTAGTAGGTTACATGTGTTTTCATATGATCAATGGGGATATGACTCATGGGAGTGTGAGACAGTTCTGTGTCTTGGTGTGTGAGAGTTCATTCCAATTAGTTTGTATGAGTTAGGGGTAGATAGTCAATGAGAAAACATGAGAGGGTCCTTGGTGTATCACTCTACCTTGGATAGAAGTGAGTGAGAGTTTGAGTATATTTTCTAATAAAATTAATGTTGTGAGAGGGTAGGTGAACATTAGTTATTTGGGGTTACCATTTGGTTTTTATATTGTAGACTTGTAATGGGTGGGATTATCAATAGTGGGGTTGTCATGACACTCACAGACATGGGATCTTAGGGTTTTTCAGTCAAGAGAAGTCCCTTAATGGTAGTAAGTGACATCAAAGATGGATCAAGGTGTCATGGAATGATTTTCCTGAGTGTGTTCCTTGAAATAAACATTCAGGGAAATATGTTTATGGGAATAATTTGGTTTTTAGTCAATGAATGGTATAAGGATATCCATTTTTTGGGTTCTTCATCATTGGATATTGAGGATCATGATCATGGTGTGTTGAGAACGAGTATCATTAGTGATTGAAGGTAATTCATGGAAATGTTTGGGAGAGTCATGTCTAGTTATTAGAAGTGGTAACAAAAGGATAATATGTTTTAGAGTTTCTATGTTTTGTTTTTTGTTATATGAAAAAAATAATACATTGATGGGATAATTTTATCAATCATGGGTTTTAGATCATCATGTTGGATGGGTGTTGGGTTTGTTGAGATCGGTTGGGGGGTAGTCAAGGGGGCATCATGATTTAGGTGTGGGGTATGATTCATAATTATTAGTTTCATTTTGTAATATCCTATTTTATGTTAGGATATGGTGTTAGGATATTGGTTTAGGTGGATTAGGAGCATTAGAATTGAATATGGGGTGACGTCAGTGCAATCTGATAGTGAGTAAGATTAATGGCTCATCAATATAAGGGGTATGATCATTATTATAGTGGTATTCTATAGTTTATTTGATCATATAATTATATCATTAGTATGGTTAAGCCTTTGGTGTGTGGTGTTGGATGATCAATTAATACCTTTATGATTCTGGGAATTATTATTGGTTAAGGTGATAGAGTATCAAAATGTGTAGTATGATGTTTTGTAAGGTTTATGAAATAATATGTATATGTATTAAATTTTTTATAAAAAACATTCAAAAATATATTACAAGGGTTTTCCAAATATAAAATCTTATAAAATACTTGTCAAAAAAATTGAATCTAAATTTTTTTTTGAAAACATTATTTTGAAAATATATTTATTTTTTATAAAAAAAAGTTTTATATTAAAAACTTATAAAAAATATAGTGTTGTAATAAAATAATTTGTAAAATTATTTTCAAAAACTATTGAAATTAAATATCATTTTGAAAAAAAATTTAATTTTAAAAATGTAATTACATTTTTAAATTTATTGAAATACTTTTCTTATAAAATAATAAAGTGGGTTTTAAAAAAATTATAATGAGATATCGGAAAACAAACCCATGTGTTGACATGGAAAACTGAAGGCTATCAAGTGCCTACAATTAATGGAGGGTTGAGTTTACTCTAAATATCCATGTAATGTTTACAATGTCCTAGTATTGAAATTTATTAAATATTTTTAGATTAATCTTTTTTTATTTATGACTACAGTTTTTAGCTTTAAAAAACATGACAATACAATATTATTTATATAGTTACATTCTAATATATTCATATATACACACATAAATATATATATATATACATAGGAATTAATTAACTAAAATTGAAGAAAAAAAATATTAGGGAATGTAACCTTTGTATGCCAGCACATAATGTGAATCAAGGTAATAGAGAATGGAAAAATATACAAACATGCAAAACATCATTATATTTAAAATGAAATTTCATTCATAATATTTTATGTTTCATTTGTAAAAAAATAACGTTATTTAAATAGAATATAATATTATAAAAATTATCATTAAATATTCATTCTTGAATAAAGAAAAAAGATTCCAATTTTTCATGAACTCAATTAATTTACTATTTTGTTACTAGAAACATCAATTATATATGGAAAGTATTTGAATGAAGGTTTAAAAAATATGAATAAAATAATAGTAATTAGTATTCATTACATAAAATAATAAATTAAAAATATATAAATTTTCTCTCATAAAAAATCATTAATTATTTATTTATAAAATCGATTATTCCCCTTACATAAAAGTTTTGGACAAATTTATATTATAGATGAAATTTAAATTGTTCAATAAGAGGTTTTTACAGTAATTAATAAATTTTAATAAAACATTCCTTTCATTAACACACATTTAAATATATAATTCCTTTACTAGTTTTAAAATAAATATTTTGGAAAATCATATTTCGAATTTTGAATTTTAAAAATAATAATGTTTCTTACATAATATAATAACTATATATTGGAAATAGTAACATTGAATATATAACACCCATAGAAAATGGTTTTTTTAAATATTACATAAGATATGAAATTGATTATCCCTTATATAAATTTAATAGTTTGAATAAAAATCATTATGATTTTGATAAATTATAAATCCTCTTAAAAGGATTGGAAGACATTACCTTCTTCCTTCTTGGTTACTTAAACTATATGGGAAGAGATGGAGTGAGTGAGAGTATAGGATGTGGTTTTTCAACTAGTGAGTCAGGGATTCACATATACACATAGAAATATATATATATATATATATATCTGTGTGTGTGTGTGTGAATTTTAGGTACTAATATTGTTAGCGGCTAAGTTTCAAAGAATATCAAAGGTGTTTCTATTTAGTAGGAGTATGGTGTGAAATAAAAAACATTTATTTGATTAATATTCATAAAGACCTCCTAACTTCCACTGTTCACATACATCATCATAGGATAACCTAGGGAAAACAAGAACAAATGGATGAGATAAATACTAGTAAGGGAATAAGTATAATAATAAAGCTTTAGCACATGGGTTAGAAGGCTTGGCATAATGATAAAAAAATGGAACATATGGAATAATAACATATAATCATGGGATAAAATAAACATGTATTCATAATAATGTGGTAGAAACATAAAAAATTGATTTATCATAAGTCTAGGCTCATCTCACATAGAGGATAACAAGTCAAGGTTAACCACCAAGACCGTTGCACATGGTATAAAAAGTCAATTCTAACCACCAAGACCATTTCACACAATGTATCATGATACTGAATTTTACCCAAAGAATTATGGTGCTATCTGGGGAACCCATATGACATGTTTATAAATATTCTTTCCATATAAAGATTCATACACTCAATCATACCTAAACATAAGGGTACCCATGGATAGAAATGGGTAGTGTCATCATGTCATGAAACATAATGAATGGGTGCATTATAAAAGTGTCCATGAAAGAAATTAATTAAAACATAAATGGATAATAATAATGTAAAATAAGCATATATCATGGTATGTTATGTTAATCAAAAGTTACAAAATTTAAGAAGAGTACTTATGAATTCTTATAATTAAAATATTTTAGTGCGATTTGATGGAAAATACTTATGATCGTTTAAAATAGAAAAGAGAATAATGTTTTATATAAAGAAAGAAGGGAAAAACTAATGTTTACATAATTAAAAGAATTTTTTTATTAAAATAATGATGTCTTAAAATAGATTATATAGTACTAATTAAATTGAGTAATAATTCGACAAAGTTCCCCTAAAACGGGTTTTCTTTTCAGGAAGTATTGAGGAGGGAACCATTTAAAAATATTTATATCCATGAAAGAGAATGATTATTGGATTATGATATATGATTTGGTAAATATACATAGAATTTATAATATTTATATAAAAAAAGATAACTTTATTTGGGTAAAAATAATGATAGAACAACCTGAAGGAATAACAGAGGATCTTGTACAATTCCTTACCTAAGTATGATGGTGTCCTTCGCTAGATCTTAATGTCCTGGATAAAAAAATACATTCATTGATTAATATTTTAAAAACCTATTCATCAGATAATTTCTTTATTATATCCTTATTAATTACATTCATTTCATTTTTTATGGGTTAAGAGGTTCAATTTCATTTTTGGGAGCATTTGTTTCCTTGGTTTTCCTGAGTAGTTTACTTATATACATGTAAGGAAAAACATGTAAGATGAGAATGGTTGTCCAGAATTGAAGTTTTATGTTATTAGTGAACATCTAAATATTACATGGTTAAAATATTAATTTGGTTATTTGGATTGAAGATTAATCATTATATAAAACATTAATGATAATGGTTTTGGTTAATTGGCAGTTTATGATCACATCGTACACATGTATCCTTATAAATTAATATCATATGTACAAAAGATTCTAGAACCATAAATAAGAAATAATACATATGTTTTAGTCTGTTTAAAAAATTAAAATGGTTTCATAACTATAATTAAAGCTGGAAAAAGAAATTGAAAACTTGTCGTCCTTGAATGGGATTAATTTACACATATTGAATGGTGTATTCATTTCTTTTATAAAAGGAGGGGAAAAGAGAGATGGTGATGAATTATTACATTTCCATAAAACATTACATTACATTAAAGTTATTATAGTTATCATAACATTTGGAGGAAATGATGCGAAGAAATAAATAGAAAGAATAGAATGTGAAAGTAAATAAAATAAATGAAAAGTGGAATTTAACTCTTGTATATAACTTCCTTGATAACCTCTTTAGTGGAGAGGATTTGGTCTTTCGAAGAGACCTAGGGATGATGGACATGGGAGAGGGGATTAGAGATATATTTCAACAATTTTTTGAATAGGAAAAAGGCTTACAATGAGTTAATAGTTGAGGTAATGAGTGTTGTATTTATAGTGGGGGGGGGGGGGGTTCCCATTATTTTAATCATTAGTTTAATATTATTTCTCAAGAATATGAATAGTATTGATTCTTGTGAACAAAAATTGTAAAGGTAAAATATGAGTTAGATACAATGTCCATTTACATCATCAATGACTTAAGCATGTTGTATAAATTCATTTATTTTTCATTTATCATAAATTGTCATATTTTGCTATTAAAAAAAATTCATATATTTTAGAAAAATCCCAAAAATTCACTCTAACAATTTTTAGAAGTGTAGAATTAAAATATGGACTCCATTTTTGAATAAAAGTTTTCAAAATATGATAATTTTAATTTTCAATTAAAATAATAATTTTGTTGAATAATAAAATTTTTGAATATTAAACTCCTTTTCTAACACTTTTGAAAAATTAATTAAGGTCTCATTAAATTATCTTATGATAATAATATGTGGAAATAATAATTTTTTAAATAATTTTATGAAAATAAATTATCCTTTTATTTAGTAAATTAGACCCAATATTGTAATTAAATATACAAGACTTACAAAAATACCAACACTTTAGTAATAATTTAATTAAATATTATGTACTTATACTATGATATAATTATATCATAGTGACCCATATATGATTGATTAATATTATTTATACTTTCATGGGTGACGTTAATATTTCATTGGCTAGTTTAGAGTTCATAGGTTTTACATTACTATTCCAATGGTCATGTTACTATTTCATCAGTACATTTTTCTTTACTTAAAGAGATACCTTTTATTTCACTCCTTATTCATTTATATGGTTTTTATTGTGTTTTATAAGTAAAATTATGTGATTATACTATAATTCCAAATTATAAGAAGATAATTCAATTGATAATGCATTAAGTTATTTTAGAGGAGTGTGATTAAGGCCGAAGAAATCATATAGCAGGGACATAAGCTACTGATTTTAAAACAGGAGAAAAATACCCATGGATTGTGACCCTACATCGAAAGATATCATAATTCTGTACACAAATATAAATATAGTGTAAAAACCGGAGATTTTATGAGAAAAATATTTTTTTATGTCTTATGTTATACGCAACATCAAACGAATCTTTGACTACACACAACAGTCGCTTGGCTTGCATTACACGCAATCACGACCTTCCCTGATAGCGTGTGTTGTACGCAATACTGGATTTCACTAAACAATGATATATTGTTATAATATTATTATGGACTAGCCATTATGAATATTATTAACTACATTTTTAATTTTATTACATTATTATTCATATTACACGTTTTCTAAAACATGGTATGTGAACAAAATAAATTTTTCGGGTAAAATAAGTATTTTAAAAAAAATGCAGTTTTGCCGCCTTTTGATGGCGCACCCACATTAAATCTAGTTTTTGACAGGTTTATAAGTTCAATTCGACAAAATAAAATTATTCTTTGGAATTAGGATATGAAAATTGACTTTGGTTAAAATTTTCATATTATTCCGATAACTTTCATATTTTAATGAATAGTAAAAACAGTCTATATTAAAATTAAAAAAAAGTTTTTTCATCTCAATATTTTATATGGTTAAATTATAATATTTAATGGTTTTAAAGTATAAATAGAATATATTTTTACCATTTAATATAATTTATGTCATTACCATTAATTTTACATTGAATTCATAGTTAAAAACATTACAATCTTTGGCAATGTTTTAACTTTTAAAACCCGTTTTCATAACAATAGGATTAATTTTAAATTAATTACTGCAACATCTGTGTTTTGAATTTTTAAAAATGGATTCTTTATTTTAATTCATTGGTTCAGAATTATTTTAGTAGATTACATTTATTTTTTTGATATTATGAATAGTAACTACAGTAATTTTTATTTAGTGCAGTTAAAAGAGAAATCAGGTAATTAAGGGTAAAAATAAGTTTATAAAATTACCCTAAAACCTGAAAAAATTATATTAGATGACTAAAAGTAGACCCATATCACCTAAAGGCCGGAATAGATTAATTTTATGGACTTTTTACAATGAAAATTATTTAATTATTATTAAATCCAAAGAAAGTTACCACAACTCACTCTCTTAAATCTTATAAGTATAATAATTTTAATTTAGTGACAAACATAATGAACCTTTGAACATGAATAGTATCCATAAATCTAATAAAATTATCAGCATCATGTGAGTTTATTTAGAATTTTTAAGGATTAAATAATTATCATTATAGGTGACACAATAGTGATGTTGAAATTATTTTATTTATTGAAATATCAAATAAATGGTTTTAAAAATATTAAAATAAATATTATACGAACTATTTAATGTGATACACAAATTTTTTGGATGGATATGACATTTTAGTAATCTATTTAAATTTTTTGTTCAATTATATCCTCTGTGTAGATTTTATTTAAATTCAAATAAATGAATAGTGTCAAAATTTACACTATTGTTATTTTATAAAAATAACATATTATAAAATTGTTTAAAAATTAAAAAATTATTTAAAAATAATAAATTAAAATTTATATGGTCGACAATGTCATAAATCATCTAATTATGGACAATTCTCCACACATTATTAATTATTTATAACAATTTAAAATTTAGAATCTTATTACAAAAAATAAAATTAAATAGATTAAATAGGGATATATCAAGTTGATAATGTTTAAAATAAATTCCCAACATGTCTAAATTTTATTCATTGATGATATTACAAGCCTATAGGATCTAACTTTTGGATTTGAATCATTTTTGAAGTTTTTATGTGGGGTTTGTATTTATTATAAATTAATATTATTTAGGTTTCCAAAGGTGCCCCTCTTCTCCGTTATAAAAGGGCACCTCCTCCCTCTCATTTTTACAAAACATTGAGCCTTCCATGTCGTCCAACCTCTTCCAGTTTCGCTTCTCCAATTCCCCAGAAACATACTAGAGGTCCTAGTCTTCATCAAAGACCAACTTTAGTGCCCTAAGAGGAGTTTAAGAAGAGGCGCATCAAAGAAGAGGTAATATCCTTTACCGATTCATTCCAATGTATTTCTTCTTCTACTTATAATTCTATATTTGTTTCATAATAATTTAATAAAATCAGTATCACTCATATTCTAATATGTTATTATAAATATGAAACAATCATATTTAACCATCTATCCATCCTATGGAAAATAAAATCACCGGGTGTGCGTATGTATGGAATACCATCTCCAAGCTGTGGTGTAATCTGTTTTCCACCACCACCATACATGGATGGGTATAATGGTGTAAATAATAACAATATATTATTATCAAAACATGATACTAATTATGATACATTCCATCATCCACTTCAATACCAGTCAATAATTATGGGAACGATATCATCACTCATGCGTACGTACGACATACCGTCTCTACTATGTGATGTGACTCATTCTACCTGATCTCTATTAAACCACGATTTTATAAATGAATTTAGAGAATAAATATGATACATATTACATAAATACCATTCTGTAAATGAGGTATCTATCACCTAAAATGATGAATAAGAATTTATTGAACCAAACTTGCATAAGAACATAAAGCAATGAACACCCGAATAACAAGTAGAAATGAAATATTACTAACAAGAAGATAAGAATATGACCATATATGATATCATAACAATGAATATGATTCCTTAATAAATAAATGACATTATTTAAATAATTATACAGGAGTTTGGATACGTACAAAGCATATCGGACCTAAGGTAAGGGAAAATCTCACAATCTCATTTTTATCCGAGATTTTTTATACTTCAGATTTTATTGGGGCATATTTATCATCCACATCCATGTTTCCTCAATATGTAACATTACTTATGTCCTCATAAAATTGTTTAAATACATTTTTTACTATTGGTGAATTTTTAGTAAAAGATATTAAAGGAGTGTTTTGTCGTTTGCAGTACGAGATACTTTTTGACTTTTCCGGCCAAAGTACGAGAAGAATGTTTTTTAAAATATATGACATGAATGTATTTTTATGATTCCATAGACCATTATTTACATGAATCTTAATTTAAAAGTTTTTAATTTTATTTTTAATTAACATATTTTAGTTTAAAATTTTATTAGATGTTAAGAAAAGAAAAAAAAATTGAAGTAGAACAGATATATTCCTGATGACTGGAGTTCAAGTGTTTTATCAAAATAATTTTCCATCTAAGATAATATAGGGTTCTGTTTCTATCCCTATTATTACATTGATTTGATTATGTTATGATGGAATTATTTTTATGAAGTCCTTTATCTTATATGAATTGTTTTATGATGTCACGATGGTTAAGAATCCCATTTTTATAACATGGGTTATGCTATGATGTATGATTTCTGATTTTGTGGAATGCATATGAATGGTTTCATTATGAGATGGCTGGGACCTATATCTCCCTCCAATTCATTGGGTAATGATTTATATATCATGAGATAGCCATGGAAGGAATGACAAGTTAAACCGGTTCATTGATATAGGATCGGAACGAGGAGTGAACTCGGTTCAGAAATGGACTTTGTCCGCTATGATCATCTTGACAATGAGTCTTTACTAATAAGAAATGATTTTCAATGATTACGTGTGTATTCCACAATTCTTCATGTTTTATGTTATGATTATTGGTATTACATTTCACTACTATTTTTTATCCCATGTTATGATATTATGATCTCTTTTGTAGGTTATGATTTTCAAAATGTTATGTTCTTATGAATATGATATGATTGATATTTCTTTTGTTTACCCTTAGTGAGAATTTGATCTCACCCTTTTGTATGTTTTCTTTTCCCCAGGTCAGGAAGAAGGGTACTATGTAGGATATACCAAATGGGACTCTAGATATGATAAAATAAATGGTAGACAGTGTAGATTCTTTATGAACCAGTTGTTTATGTTTCCCAGTTTCTAAAGACAGTATACCTATATGGTCCTACCATGGAGTTTTTATATGTTGTAATAAGTATGCTTCAATTATGAAGTAATAACAATGTATGTAATGTATATTGGTATCATAGGATAGGTATAGTCAACCTTTCGAAAATAGGATGTGAAAGCCATAGTAAGAACCCTAAGGAAATGTATAAGCATATAACACAATATTAGTGTTTTAGAAATGGGAATGAATAACCTATAATAAGACCTTAAGTGTGAAATTTTATTCTTGGTTATGTGGTTTTACTATTATGATTATTGTTTCCCACACTATGCTTATTGGTTTTAGTCAATGGCTGGAACCCAAAAGAACCGTGTTAATGATGAATGTGATGGGAAATGAAATGATTGTCCCCCCTGAGCAACCAAACATTATGGGAGTTGGAATTCAAAATCTTGTAGCCATGATCACACAACTTTCTCAAGCTATGAATCATGTAAGACTTACAAACGAGCAAAAGAAGGAGAAACATTATGTTTAATCCTTCATGAGGTAGCGTCCACCTTCATTCAGTGGGTCTTCTAATCCATTAGTGGTTGAACAATGGATTAGTACCACTGAAAAGATATTTGCAGTCTTGCAATGTTCTAAACCTGATAATGTCAACTTAGAAGTATATATTTTGGAAGGTGAAGCTGATCAATGGTGTAATATTATCAATAATAAGATGCAAAGAGACGAAATTGAGTCTATGGAATGGGATGAGATAAAAAAATATTTTTCAACAAGTACTTCCCTCATATTCTTCAAACAAATACGGAGAAAGAGTTTCTTGAACTAAAGAAAATGGATGATGAATCAGTTGGTACCTACGAAGAAAATCTTACAAGACATGCAAGGTACGCTTCTAGAATTATTATCCAACCTGAGAGTAAGATCGATCGATTCTGTAGTCACTTAAAACCAAGTCTTTGAAGGGAATTATCAATAAGGGAGTTCAATAGCTATGATGAAATTGTTCGATGTGATCTCAAGGTTTAGATGGATATTGGAGTAAACCATCAGTCATATGGGTTTGATAAGAAGAGGAAAATGGAATTCAAATGGAAATCTAAATACCCCATAAAAAAGAAGATTAGTTTTCCCCTGTGGTCAAAGTGTGGAAATAAACATGGAGGGAATTGTCTTAAATGGATAAGTAAATGTTTCAAATGTGTAATAGAAGGTCATCAGGGATTTGAATGCCGCAATGATGGGAAAAATATGTCCATCGATGGGAGAAAATCAAAGGATACACACAATGCACCTCTTACACGTAAATGTTACAAGTGCACAAAAATGGGGCATTATGCTAATCAATGCGCTAATCCAGGGGTTGTTGATGATGATCGACGTCAACAAAATCTTAAGGCCAAAGTCAAAAGATAGTCACATGAAATTTCTATCGACGATGTGGAGTATGATAACAATGTTGTGAAAGGTACACTTACCATCCACTGTAAAGTAGCAAATGATTTATTTGATTCTGGATCCACCCACTCTTTTATTTCTAAATAATTTTCTAAGGGTATCTCCATACTACCTCAACAATTAGATATCGAGTTAGCTGTGACAACTCCTAATGGAACAATGGTTGCATCAAAAGTTTATAATTCTTCTCCAACTGACATTTGTGGGAAAGAGCTTCTTGAAAATCTTGTGATCCTTCCTATAGTGGAATTTGATCTGATTTTTTTCATGGATTGTAGTTCCTTAAATAGAGATCATATTGATTTCCAAAAAAGGGAAGCCACATTTCATATTCCTGATCAATATATGATCATCTATCGATTCAAGGATGAATATAACCTTCCAGTGGTAATTTCATCCATCGTAGGGGTCTTGATTCCAATAAATTAAGGTTATTTATCTCAAATTGTTTGAGAGAAACTCAAGAATAAGAATATTCCTATTTTATGGGAGTTTTATGATGTATTTCCAGAGGAATTTCCATGTCTTCCACCAAATCGTGAAGTTGTGTTTTCAATAGAACTCATATCAGGTGATACGCTAATTTCAAAGACACCATATAGAATGGCCTCAATTGAGTTGTAGGAATTGAAGAAACAACTCCAAGAGAATATTGATAAGGGATTCATACGCCCTAGTGTATCACCTTGGGGAGCACATATTCAGTTTATTAAGAATAAGGATGGATCAATGAGACTCTACATTGATTATCGAGAACTTAATAAGATCACTATAAAGAAAAAATATCATCTCCCACTCAAAGATGACTTATTTGACCAACTACGCGGAGCTCAATACTTTTCCAAGATTGATCATCGATCAGGGTATCATCAATTGAGGTTCAAAAGGGAGGATATACCAATAACGACATTCCGTACAAGGTATGGAAAATATAAATTTATAGTGATGCCATTTGGTCTTACTAATGCCCCTGCTATCTTCATGGATCTAATGAATAGTGTCTTTAAAGAATATATTGATCAGTTAGTGGGAGTCTTTATAGACGATATTCTTATCTATTCATAGATCAAGGAACAACATAAAGATCAATTGATAATTGTATCAAATACCATATGAAAGGAGAAGATTTATGCCAAATTTACTAAGTGTGAATTTTTTCTTCAAAACGTTTCATTATTGGGTCACATATTCTCAAAATAGGGGATATCTATAGATCCAACAAAAACAGAGGTTATCAAAAGATGGTCGAGACCAACAACAGCAACTGAGATATGATGTTTTCTTGGTCTGGCTGGATATTATTGACGTTTTGTGAAAGATTTATCACAATTATCTAATCCACTCACCAAGTTGACTCGAAAAGGAGTTAAGTTGGTTCGGACGGATGAGTGTGAAGAGAATTTCAAGGAGTTAAAAAGAAGGCTATCGTGTGTACATGTGCTCACACTGCCTTGTAGTGGAGAAAGGTTTATGATCTACAGTGATTCATCAAATAAGGGATTGGGGTGTGTTGTCATGAAAAATGATATGTTGATAGCTTATGCCTCACGATTGTTGAAAATCTATGAGGAAAATTAACCAAGTCATGATTTGGAATTATCTGTGGTAATCATTGCATTAAAGATTTGGAGGCATTATCTTTATGGTGAAAGGTGTGATATTTATACTGATCATAAAATTTTAAAGTATATTTTCACAAAAAAAGAGCTGAATATGTGCCAAAGAATATGGTTGGAGTTGATTAAGGATTACGATTACTCAATTCATTACCACCCTGGGAAAGAAAACAAGGTGGTAGACACATTATTTCGACAAGACCATGATATATTATCCATGATGAGGATCTCAAAAGATCCAATATTTATGGATTTACAAAGGATGGATCTTGGAATTATAATGGAAGGGGAAAATCTTAACTATTTCAAATCGATGTTCAACCCTATATGCATTTGAAGATTAAAGAGGCGCAGAAAAAAGATGTAGAGTTACAAAAGAAGGTGAGAAATGTTCATGAATTTTACATTGATTGTGATGAAATAATATGGTTCGGGAATTAGGTTTGTGTTCCTCTCATCCTAGAATTATAGAAGGAAATATTGGATGAAGCTCATAGTTCTTCATTCTGTATTCAGCCTGGAAGCACGAAGATGTATAGGGACCTAAAAGATTACTTCTGGTGGGATGGCATGAAATGGGATGTTGATGAATATGTCTCTCGATGCTTGGTTTTCCTGAAAGATAAAGATGATAGACAGATGTCTTAGGGGATGTTACAACCATTAACCATACTAGAATCGAAATGGGAAAACATCACTGTGGACTTTTTCACTGGACATCCTAAAACATCCAAAGGAAATAATGCTATCTGGGTTATAGTTGATCATCTTATGAAGTCAAAACAGTTTATTGCTATTATAGAAGATTTCTCTCTTGATCAGCTTACCAGGATATATGTGAAGGTAGTGGTAAGATTGCATGGAGTACCACTTTAAATTATATCTGATCGGGATCCGAGGTTTACCTCTATGTTTTGGCGAAGTCATCAGCATACTCTAGATACAAAGATGAGTTTTAGCACTACTTATCATCCTCAGACATACGTTCAGTCTGAGAAGAAAATTCAAACTCTAGAAGACATGTTGAGAGATTTATTTATGGATTTAAAAGGTGGTTGGGATCAACACCTACCTTTGGGGAATTTTCATATAATAATAACTGTCACTCTAGTATTCAGATGGCTCCTTATGAAGCTATTTATGGAAAGAAATGCCGAACTCCAACTTGTTGGGATGAATTTGTGGAAAGAAAGCTATTAGGACCTGATATTGTTGAGGAGATGAAAGAAAAGGTACGATCTATTCAACAACACATAAGAGCATCTCGGAGTCGACAAAAACGTTATTCCGATTACTGGAGAAAAGACCTAGAGTTTGATGTGGGCGATAAAGTGTTCTTACGAATATCTCCTTGGAAGAGAGTAATGATATTTGGAAAGAAGGGAATGTTGAGCCCTAGTTATATTGGTCATTTTGAGATACTGGTTCGTGTTGGGAATGTTGCTTACTGATTGGAGGTTTTACGAAATCTCTCTCAAGTTCATGATGTATTCCATGTATCACTCTTGAGAAAGTACATACCTGATCCTTCACATGTACTACGCTCAGAAGTTGTACCGCTGGAGAAAGATCTTTCTTATGAAGAACAACGGATAGGGATTCTAGATCATAGAAAAAAAGTTCTACGAAACAACACCACTCGCTTGGTCGATGTTTTATAGAGGAACCACCAATTAGAAGAAGTTACATGGGAAGTTGAGGGTATGATGGGGGAGAGGTATCTTCATCTGTTTGTTACGAAGTGACGAATTTTGAGGGTGAAATTATTTTTAATGGTGGTAGAATTTAACACTCTGAGATTTTATGAGAAATGTATTTTTTTATGTCTTATTTTATATGAAACACAAAACGAATCTTTCACTACACACAACATTGTCTTGGCTTACGTTACATGCAATCGCGACTTTCCTCGTTATCATGTGTTGTACGCAATACCGGGTTTCAGTAAACAACAATATATTGTTATAATATTATTATAGACTATCCGTTATGAATATTATTAACTAAATTTTTAATTTTATAACATTATTATTCATCTTACACATTTTTTAAAACACTATATGTGGACAAAATAAATTTTTTGGCAAAAATAAGTATTTTTCAAAAAATATAGTTTTGCGTCCTTTTGATGGCGCACCCACATTAAATATAGTTTTTGACATGTTTATAAGTTCAATTTGACAAAATAAAATTCTTATTTGGACTCAGGATATAAAAATTTACTTTGTATAAATTTTTCATATTATTCTAACAACTTTAATATTTTAATGAATAGTAAAAACACGCTATATTTTAATTAAAAACCACATTTTTCATCGCAAAAATTTATTTGGTAAAATTATAATATTGAATGGTTTTAAAGTATAAATAGAATATATTTTTTCCATTTAATATAATTTATGTCATTACCATTAACTTTACATTGAATTCATACGTAAAAACATTTCAATCTTTGGCAATGTTTTAACTTTTAAAACCCATTTTCATAACAACGGGATTAATTTTAAATTAATTACAGAAACTTCTGTGTTTTGAATTTTGAAAAATTGATTTCATATTTAAATTAATTGGGTCCAAATTATGTTAATAGGTTACTTTTTATTTGATATTATGAATAATAACTATGGTAATTTTTATTTACTGCAGTTAAAGATAAATCTGGTAATTAAAGGTAAAACTACGATTATAAAATTACCCTAACACCTGCCAAAATTCAATTGGATGACTAAAAGTCGACCCATATGAACTAAGGGTCGGAATAGATTAATTTTAAGGGCTTTTGACCAGGAAAATTATTTAATTATTATCAAAACCAAAGAAGGTGACATCATGTCACTCTCTTAAATCTTATAAGTATAATAATATTAATTTATTGATAAACATCATAAAAATTCGAACTCGAATAGTCTCAAGAAATATAATAACATTATATACATCATTTGAATTTTAATAGATTTTTTAGGGATTAAATAATTATCATTAAAGGTGACACAATAGTGATGTTGAAATTATTTTATTTATTGAAATATAAAATAAATGGTTTTAAAAATATTAAAATAAATATTATATGAACTATTTAATGTGATACACTAATTTTATATGTGCCTATGACATGTTAGGAATCTACTAAATATTTTTTTTCGAATATATCCTCTGTGTAGATTTTATTTAAATTCAAATAAATGAATAGTATCAAAATGGACACTATTGTTATTTTATAAAAATAACGTATTATAAAATGGTTTAAAGATCCCAAAAATATTTAAAAATTATAAAATAAAATTTATATGGTCTAAAATTTCATAAACCATCCAATTTTGGACAATTCACAACACATATGTAATTATTTATAACAATTTAAAATTTTGAATTTTATTACCAAAAATAAAATAAAATTGATTAGATAGGGATAAATCACGTTGATAAAGTTTAAAATAAAATCCCTCCATGTATATATTTTATTGGTTGATGATATTAGAACCCTATCTCATTTAATATTCTGATTTGAGTCATTTTGGATGTTTTTATGTGGGATTTGAATTTATTATTAATTAATATTTTTTTGCATTTTGCAGAGGTGCCCCTCTCCTCCCTTACAAAAGAGAACCTTCTCCATCTACTATTTACACAAATTAGAGCCTTCAAGCTCTGCCAACCTCTGCCAATTTATCTTCTCCATTTTCCTAGAAACATACTAGAGGTCCCGGTTTTTTTCAAAGACAATCTTTAGTGCACTAAGCGGAAGTTTAGAAGAGGCGCGTCAAAGAAAAGGT
Organism: Viscum album; assembly: GCA_963277665.1. Taxonomy (NCBI): domain Eukaryota; kingdom Viridiplantae; phylum Streptophyta; class Magnoliopsida; order Santalales; family Viscaceae; genus Viscum; species Viscum album. The sequence goes on from OY728130.1 coordinate 1,949,603,715, forward strand.
AATATATTTTACCGATTCTTTACAATTTATTTCTTCTTCTACATCTTATTATTTATTTGTTGCATCATAAATTAATAACATCAGTATCAATAATATTCTTATATGTTATTATAAATATGAAACAACTCTATTTCACCTTCTATCAATCCTACAAAAAATGAAATCACCGCGCGTGCATACGTACGGAATACCGTCTCCACCTCATGGTGTAATCTTTTTTACACCACCACCTTTAATGGATGTGTATAATGGTTTAAAGAATAACTATATATGATTATAATAACATGATGCTAATTCTGATACATTCTATCATCCACTACAATACCATTCAATAATTATGGGAACGATATCATCGCTCGTGCATACGTACAACCTACCATCTCCATGATGTGATGCGACTCGTTCTACATGATCTTCATTAAACCACACTTACATAAATGAATTTAATTAATAAATATGTTATATATTATAGAAATTAATTTCTGTTAAAGCCGTATCTATCACCTAAAATGATGAATAAGAATTTGTTCGACAAAACATGCATAAGAACATAAAGCAATGAACACCTGAATAACAAGTAGCAATGAAATATTACTAACAAGAAGATAAGAATATGACCATATATGATATCATAACAATGAATATGATTCCTTAATAATTAAATGACATTATTTAAATAATTATAAAGGAGGTTCGGATATGTACGAAGCATATCGTACCTAAGGTAAGGGAAAATCTCACAATCTCATTTTTATCCGAGATTTTTTATACTTCAGATTTTACTGGGGCATATATATCATGAACATTCATGTTTCATCAATATGTAACATTAATTATATCCACCTAAAATTGTTTAAATCTAATTTTAACTATTGGAGATTTTTTAGAAAAAGATATGAAAGGAATCTTTTTCGTTCTTAGTATGAGATACTTTTGGACTTTTTCGGCCAAAGTATGAGAAGAATGTTTTTTTATCTTATACGGCATGAATGGATTTTTATGAGTCCATAGAACATTATTTCTACGAATACTCCTTTACATGTTTTAATTTTTTTTTAAATTTACTTACTTTTGTTTAAAATTTTATGACATGTTAAGAAAGGAAAAATGTTTTTTGAAGTAGAAAGGATATTTTCCTCAAAAATGGAGTTCAAGTGTTTTATCAAAATAATTTTCCATATAAGATAATATATGGTTCTGTTTCTATCCCTATTATTACATTTATTTTATTATGTTATGATGGAATTATTTTTATGAATTCCTTTCTCTTATATGAATTTTTTTATGATGTCACAGTGTTTAATAATCCCATTTTTATTACATGGGTTATGTTATGATGTATGATTTCTGATTTTGTAGCACACATAAGAATTGTTTGATTATGAGATGGTTGGGAACTATATCTCCCTCCAATGAATTGGGTAAAAATTTATATCTCATGAGATAGACATGGCTAGAACGGAAAGTTAAACCAGTTCAATGATACATGACTAGAACGAGGAGTGAACTCGGTTCAGAAATGGACATTGTCCGTTATGATAGTCTTGGCAATTAGTCTTGACTAATAATAAATGATTTTTTATGATTATGTGTTTATGCAACAATGTTTCATGTTTATGTTCTCATTATTAGGATTACATTTCACTACTATGATTTATCCCATGTTATTATATTATGATCTCTTTTGCAGGTTAATATTTTCAAAATGTTATGCTCTTATGAATATGATATGATTGATATTTCTTTTGTTTACCCTTACTGGAAATTTGATCTCACCCTTTTGTTTATTTTCTTTTCCCCAGGTCGGGAAGAAGGTTACTAAGTATAGTATTCCCAAAGGGACTCCAGATATAATGAAATAAATGTGAGGTAATGTAGATGCTTTATGAACTAGTTGTTTATGTTTCCCAGTTTCTAAAGACACTATACATATAAGGTCCTACCATGTATTTGTTATATGTTGTAATAAGTATTCTTTAATTCTGAAGTAATAACAATGCATGCAATGTATGGGTCATTATACATAGCACTTTCCTTTTATGGGTGAATGTTAGAAACAAGATCTGATCCCAGCTACAATATATACACATGTGGATCATAGCCCAACAAAACCCATACATGATCACATTCCTACACACAGCTCAGTGGGTGCTCCCTTCTATGATTTTATCCAACCCTAGCTACATAGGATGTGTCGTATCTTCCCCTTCAGCCAAAAATTCTGGATGTTATTGGCTCCCCATGCATGGTTGACTTCTTGTATCATAATTCATGTTTTTCTATATCCATTTTGGATTCTAGTTTGGCCCCAGTTTTAATATAATTAAGTATTCAAAAATTTCTATATACTGGTAAATAAAAAAATATTTTTATTTATAAACATAATTATAATTATTTTAAATATTATTTATTATTACTAATTCTTTAAACATATTTCTTTATTGAAATCTTATTATCAATATTTTATTACTATTAAAATTATTTGGAAAAAATTATGATATAAACAATTTGTATGTCCAACATCCATGTATTAACATTTTTCATTACTTTCCTCAGAATTAATTAAATAAAATTTACTTATTAATAAAGGAATTATGATAAATACGATAATTTGTAAATTATTTTTTTCAACATAGACTAGTACTCTAAATTGAATAATAAATTATATGTTTGTGTTGTAAATATATATATATGATTAATGGAAATGTTTATAAAAACTATTTGTTATCATTACTGATATATTTTATTTAAAATGTAATAAATGTATATAATGTACGGACCAAATTTATTTTCTATATAAAAATATATCCTACTTAAATGAAATTTCTAGTAAAATGAAATCCATGTGTTTGATAATTCCTTGCTTTCAAATATGATTCTTATCATTCATCCTTTTCCCTACACTTTTGTTACCTTCCTTGATGTTGTTTTTTTATTCACATATGATCATAGTAAGGTGGGTTATGATATTGGAATTCTTAAGTTTATTATATCATGTCCTCTTATAAAATGATGATTATGATAAGTTTGTTTAAGTAGTTGCACAATTGATTAGATAAATTTGTCTTCGTATTAGAATCTGGGTTTTTGTATTATTTTTAATAAAATGTAATATATTATTTTAGTACGCAGACCCATTTATCTATGTGAATAGTGCTTGAGGATGATTTTTAGTGTTTTTAGGAACCTCTACCTGTATGCAAATGGATTTCGACTTATAGAGAGTGTGTACAGATATGATAGTAAGGATATTAAACCCTCATGTGATGATATAATAATGTTCTATATAAAAATATGAATCAGAAATAATGAACATTTAGACATTGAACAATTAACTCGCCCATGGAGGATTCACTTTAAATATAATACAAAAGTTGAAGCACAATCAATAATAGTAGAGGAATAAAATAAACAATTCATCATTCCATTTATAGATACTATAACAGAACATGCATAGATAATAGGTCATACAATACAATAAAAAGGAGGGTCACCAATGGTCGACCTCACTACATACATATATATGAGCATGATGATACATAAATGAATCTAAATAAAAACTATAGTAGAAGAAATATCCAATGGTTCCTTACCATCCATCCCATTCGTACTCAATCACTAGGATCCATCCCTAGAACCAGAATCCTTACCCAAATGAAAAATCATGAGATCTACACACATCATGATTTTCCAATGTAGGTTGTGAAAATGAATCTTAGTAGGACACCACCAACTTGTTCTAATGATAACTCTTTTATTTAGTAGGTGAATACTAAAATTAAAAAATAAACACATGTATTTAATAAACATAAAATTCCCTAGTGCTCAATATATACAAAGTAGATATTACCAACATGGTCGAATTCCATAATTTTATTAGTAGAAAGAATACTTAGCAAGAGCCAAAGGATTCCCAAAAAGTAAACCAACACATGTGAACCTGCAGGATCTACCTCTAATAAGTACACTCAGGACCCAATTCCAAATGAAACCTCATGAAATGACCAAGTAAATTTTTTTTGGAATCCATGGACCAATCACGTACCTTGTCCCACAGAACTCATCTCATAAGAAATATCATCATCTCAAAGAATTAAATCTATGGAACAGTGATAGATTTCCTCTAAATAATATCATTGGTATATCAACAACTAGCATCTCAGGAAATGATGATTCTCATCATCCCAAATTTATCCTATATTAATGGACTCATCTGTAACGAGCCTTATCCCCCAAATAAATTCTTCACCACTATCAACCGATGGATCTTCACCATTCTCAAGGATTTCAATATAAAGTACATCCAACAATAGTCATAATCCAAAATAAACGGAAACCTACACCAATATGGGTGATAAATAAAACCTCATAATATGAGTCATACTATGTGAATAAGAATCTAAATGGAATGTTTGAAAACACTTGTGAATGGAAATAACCAAATAATAAACAAATCCATACCATTCTAAAACCTTATTCCCTAGTGACCACATCGCTCAAACTGATGGACACACCATCCAATATCTCATTATTCATGCCCTTAACCAGAAAACCTCTTCACCTAATTCAATAACCATTTCACCCACCCAGTTATTAACATCTCCTAGAGAATACATATATTGGATACACCAAGCCTAATGACCATATTGCCTCAATTCAGATGGCCAACACCATCTTAGACCTTGATTCATGCCTATCCTGATATCATGGATCCCATCCCAAGAAATTCACACACACACACACACACATGTATAAATAAATAATTAAATATATTCAATATAATTAAATTGAAAAACAAAATTGAAATAAAAAATCTTCCTGGCATAAACATCCATAAGTCCATCCTCTAACCAAGCCTCAACCATTTTTAGAATTGAGGATAATTCCCATAGAAATATCTAATGGGTTAAATTAATTAATTTATGGAAACTATTGAAATAATAGGGCCTCCCCCAGTAAAAAATGGATTACTCTATGAAGAACCCCCAAAACACTAAAAAAATCAAAAATAATTATTTACACCACCAGACAAATGTTGGATGATTTCCACTCATCTGATGTTATCTTATAAAATAAGATATTTTAGTTGAAATCAAAATTTTAGATGAATTCTTTGAAATTAGGGTAAAAACTCTCAAACATATTTAGTAAAAAATATAGTGAGGTTAAGAAAGAATATAAGTAAGTTGAATCCTAGGATTATTGATATGGATCAAATGCTACAGAAGGATTGAGAAATGAAGTTTGGATGGGAATTGTTGGTCAATCCATAACAGAGGTGGAAAAGCAGGAGGAACTCCCTACAATGTGTAATTCAATGAAGAATAATAAAAAGAAATGTGGTTAAATAGAAAGAGGGGAATCATAATTTTACCACATTATAGATCATTCATGGCTTTCTCATATGTTTTGGAAAACTATGCGCAAAACATATGGATACTACTACTTAAGATCCAATCCCCAAATCGGTAGCTCACATGGTTTTGAGAAACCTTGATGAGATCGTGTGTGAACACTGGTTAAGTGGCACTAAGACTGAGGCTTACACATGGTTTTCCCAAAATTGTGGGTAATCAATGATAATAAATTTGCTAAAAACTATACATGTTCATGCATGGTCATCACCCGCCTCCTGTATGGTTTACTAAACCGTTCTTAGTCCACTTTGAGGGTTCACAATTTCTAGTAAGAGGCCACACAGTTTTTCCAAACCATGCGACTTAGCATACACAACCCATAATGATTGGGTTTTCATCCTATGATGTAATCGAAACACAATGAAATCCATGAGACAGTTAATGATAATTAAGATTCATCTAAACAAAATATATTGTGTCAAGGAAACTCTCAGAATTTGGTTTTGATGATTGAGAAAAAAGTTTTCCTACCCAGCAAAATCCAAAAATTCCAAATGGGTGGGGAATTAAACCCTCTCAAAAAAATCAAAGATGTTAGAATATCCACACCTTAACTTAGGTCATACTCAAGCTACAAAAAATAAAATGATATGGTTCCCAATGAATTAATCTCTATAAAATTGACCTAGACCACCCCGCCAGAAGGCCATGGGTAAACTCCCTTAATAGGCTCCACACCTTAGGAGTTACATACCCCACTCACATCTTGACCCAAAATACATATCAAATTTATGGTCTGTCAACCATATCCATACAAAAAATTCCCATTTTGATGAATCATCACTTAATTACCTAATCAGGTTCTCTTATTTCTTACCCGATACATATCAAGTACAACATCTCTTAAGATTACTTCATAATTTCCATGACACACCTGACACTTAGGAGGTCCTGAATCGCATCATATTCTCAAAATCATCTATGGAGACTCTAACCTTGATCATGTATCATGTTTTAATGAAGAAGAAATGTCAATTAACCATAAGTATCATACATATCCTTTATACCTTAATGCCAACTCACCTAATATGTATATATATATATATATATGTATATAACACATTCAAGATGATGCCATCATACCAACCATCTTCTAGTTAGTCCATATTAGTATCTTGTGCACATTGTGCATCCAAACTAGACATGCCTCTAAAAGGTAATTCCAAAATAAGAAAAATGGTTCCAAAATATTTCTTATGTCATACACTTTACCATAACCGTCTCCCTAGCCTTCTCAACTAATCGAATCACCATGACATGCACCTTGCCTGAAGATTGTTTTCCTAAATCCAGGACTCCTTACAGTGTTGCACCATCCACCATCTAATGACCCCTATAATTGGGCCCATTATCTCTTATGAGACCTCTACAAGTGTCAAGAACTCGACTACTATCACTTGGTACTACTCTTGGACTGATCTAAGCACAATGAGACTTCCTTGAAGCCTAATTGATAGTTGTCCTATAAGGATTCATACAGAACCTCTTGAGATGCTCGACCGATCCACATGCTCGACACCCCTTTGGAGGCCTCTCACATTGAGTTCAAACATGTCCTTTATTCCCAAACTATAAGAATTCCATCTATGACCGGCTCAGAAGAGGCATTACTAAGTCATTGCCCTGACTGCATGGCTGGAACTCATCTCGGCCTTGCATCCTACTATCTAAATAATCTCCACTAAAATCACCTAATGTTGTAACCCGAATGATGTAAGATAGATCTGTCATGTATCCCTAATCTTTGAGAACTTTATTCACAACCTCTTAGAATTTGGATAACCAAAATTTGTTTACCTTCATCGGAATTGATTGTTTTACACCATCCTCGGAATTCCTCACCATTGAGGTGTCATCTCCCACCATACTTATTATGAAGCGATAAAAAACGTTGAATGTCATTGCATAGTCCATGATTAAAATATAACCAGGATAAAGACTAAAGAATTCTTGAGCTCTCTCTACCCTAAACATCTCTAGAAAGAGGTTCCCAAGGAAGGTAACATTATGGTCCTTCAAGGCCATTCCATTGTGTATACCGGTATAAACCAACATGTCCCACTAGCTCTATGTTGGTCCTCTGAGTATGTACATATCCATATTTACCATCCATACTGAGGATGTATCAAAATGATCTAATATCATTTGACTCATGTTGATATTGTTCCTATTGGCATGTGTTCCACCCTCACCCCGAAATATTGGTGGCTGCTGTGATTTTAAATCTCAGGTCCGATACTCCCTAAATTGATATGATCCCCGATAACCCCAATAAATAAACTAGATGAAACATATCAGACACACCGTGAGATTCTCATTAATTCACAACAAAAAATCTATCATACTGGGGGATTCCCCACAAGGACCTAAGTCTATCCTATTTCAGTACCTACATATCATGATCAACCTGACCCTGTGGAGCCTCGTCTTGACCTGCATGGGTCTCAATATACGCCCATGATAGTGGCACCACATCACTACCTTCTAGACACTCCATATGAAGTCATCTAGGTGGAAACCCAATGAATACCAATACATTTTCAGACCTCCTAAAAATATATATATATATATACCTTGTACATGGAAAGCAGCAACATGCTGTAAATCCTCATTACCCTTACACTTCTTTATTGAAACCATGCCACAAGGAATTTTGGCCTTTAAGCCTCCTTACCCACTAATATAACTATCAGTTATCACATATTACTTAGGCCATTCCCATCCTAGTGGACTATTTCCCCTCAATCTGATGACCACATGAATCAACATGCTGATCAACATCACCCCATATCATCATCCATGCATGCTACCATAAGAGTGAGGCCCATATAATTGTATATCATATGTCAAAATAATTTTTTTAACATTAGAACATATGTATACATATATATATAACATAAAATGTGCCTAATTATAAAACATAACCCTTCTCCTCTTCCATATTGGTCTAATTGTTACAAATTATCCTTTACCTTTCCAAGTCAACAGCCTCATAGCATAATAGGTAACAATTCACATCCAAGAGAACCACTCAAGGTGGAAATCCCATCACCTGTAAAATTATAATTCAAAAACAGAAATTCCAACCCTTAAAACCATGGTTTATCCTCATGAATGGATATACAATCACTCAAGCATGAGTTCTTAACCCAATTATGAAAACATCATAATATTAAGTATACCATTAACAAAATTGTAATACAAACATCAATGAAAAATAATTAATACTATTAGAATACATACATATGATACTTATAATTCCCATAAAAGGCCTTCTCTAATACAATTTGTAGTGATCCGAACCATTTTACCACCTGAACGTTGCTTCAGGATGAGTTCCACTGGCCTAAGATGCGCCTCCCCATATGAAAAAGGCTGAAAACTATTATCAAGGGTGTAAATAGAAAATATAAGAGATATTATACCCACTGGTGATGATATAATAACATACAATACAAATAATAAGTTCTGGAAATAAAAACTATTAATAATCTAATCATTTAGCCCTACTATGGTGGAGGCTCACACAATATCATTCAATAGTGGAAGAACAATCAACAACAACATCAAAATAATCATGAAAAACCAACATGCCATTTGTTTCTACTGAAACTAGACATGCTTACATAACAGGTCATAAAAAAGAATATTCACAATGGTTTCTAATGGCCAACTTCAATACATACATATATTTGAGAATTTCAATATAGAAAGGAAACAAATTAGAAACTCTAGCTAGGGGAAAAACCCATGGTTCCTTGGCTTCCATCCCTTGCCAACTCAATCTCTTGGATCTAGCTCTAGAGCTCAAACCCTTAACTGAACAGAGATGAATGAAAACTACATGCTTCAAAAAAATCATGAGTAGGGTGTTAGAGTGAATATCATAAGACCACCACCAATGGGTTCCTATCCTATATTTTGTATTTATCATTTTTATACTAAGTATAAATAAATTAGCGCACATATATAATAAATAAAAAGATAACCTTGTACTAAACAACCACCAAGAATTTATCACATTTTTTGGTAAATGCATGAATATAGTACTAGAGAGTGTCATTGTCATATAGCCCAAGGAATCCCCTAATGTATATTATCTCATGTGTGCCCTCATGTTTTACCTCTAATAAGACCACTCGACACCTCGTTCCAAACGTAACCTTATGCCTTGATCAAGTAATAGAATTCGAGAAGGAACACACTAATAACAAACATAGTCTCGCAGACCTCATCTCACAAGAAACAACATCATCTCAAAGAATAAATAATGAGGCACAACAATATCTATATTCCCCAAAATATATGTAACATACCGAGTTTTGTGATTTTTTTTAAAAATAAAATGATTTGGTCATTTAGATATTTTTCATTTCATGCAACACTGAATATAGACTATGTTATATTAAAACACAAAGTTTTCCTTTCTTTCAAATAAACAACATTTTAATCTTTCAATATATGATACCCCATGAAAGGTTTGTGCTATAAGAAATACCCATTTGGCATCCATTACATACAACTCCGAGTTTCTACGAAACAACATTTATTTATAATTAATGAAACAAGTTAGTTATAAGATATCCATATTGATATTAAAATTAATAACAAATATTTAAATATTATTTATAATTTTTTTAATAAAAACATAATGATGATAAAACATATACACATCATTGATGTCTTTATATGTTTAGAAATATTGTTTTCTCAATAGAACTGCTTTTTTATGTCCTATAAAAATTACTAATATTAATTTTAGAAAGTTATATAAATTGAATTTTATAAAATATATATAAAATTTTAATTTTTAAAGTCAAAATTGGCTTTGTATGAATTTTTTTTATTTTTATGACATACCTCATTTTTTGGGTAAATCGTGAAAAAATATTACATTTTAATTCAAAAATTACTTTATCATCTTATTTATTAATATATTTAAACTATATATTAAGTTGGTTTTAAAGTCAAAATATATCAATTTTAAATCAATTAATACAATTTAGGTCATTGGAATTATTTTTATGTTGAATTTAGATATTAAATCATAATGAACTTTTGAACATTCTCCCTTTAAAACCCCGCTTTCATGCATGTTTATGAGATTAGATTTGAATTATTTTTTCTATATCTATAAATTGGATTTATAAAAATGGAAATACACGTTTTTAATCAATAAAATTTATATATTTTATTAATATAAACTTCTGTTTTGACCAAAAATTTTATTGAAAGTGATTAAGATTAATTAAAATGATTAAGATTAAATTAAGTTTAAGAAGGGAATAAACCTAACAATTTTTGGAAAAAATGACCTATCATATTTTATAAAACACATCATATGGCCACAATTAATCCATAAACCTTCCATTAATTATTTTTTGTTTTTATTGACTTTTTTAGGTAAAAAAGTGGGTACACATAACTTTTTTTCAGAAATGCCAAATCTATCCCCTCCCTCCCCTATAAAAGGCCACCACCTCCCTTGTTTATTTGCACCTCTCCCACAAAATAATATAGTACATGATCCTCCAAATTCACTTCAGACCCCCCCCCTTACTCCTTTAAGCATCTCTTTGGGCATAAATTCATCAAACGAATCCCATTAGTGCAAACCGAATTGAGTTACCCAAATAAGTTGTAACATCCTTCTTGAAGCTCCCATTACTTATTTTCATTATCCAATATGTAAATTATAATTATTACAAGAATAAATAATAACCTAAGTATCCAAAATATACTAAGATGTTTTTATGACAAGTTTTTGACTTACACTTACACACACATATATATATAATGTGTAACGAACATACCATTCTTGTTTAGGATGAACTACCACTTCATGAAACTATGGAGATCGTTTTTCCTTTACCAGCTATCATGGTTGGGAATTATGATGGAAACTATATTTTTATATGATATATATGATATATGATGTTTTTATTCTCCATTAATTAATATATAATACATACCTTCATGCTTACCAATCTGTGTAAAAACAATAATTTCTATTGGGTAAGTGTGGACTACCGCATCTTCAAAGCCATGTCATTCATTCACACAATACAATGAATGTATTAAGAATGGATTTATTGAAAATATACAATATATATGAAATAAAAATTATAATTTAATTTAATATATATATGTAAAAAGGTGAAATTTACATTATTTAATTTAATATTAAAATAATGGATATAACATTCATCCATACGCATGGCCTACCGTCTCAATTAACGGTGTATTCGAATTAATATTTCTATATTCTACATATTATTATAAATAATAATATACTGAATATAAATGATATTAAAATCATGGTTTACATTATTAAAATATTTATATAAGTATGATAACCAAAAATATAACAAATTAAGACACATATAAAAAACAAAGCGGATATTACCCGAAGCAAAACATTAACTAGGAATTGTCAATAATTAGGTAATATAATGTCATAATGAAACCATATATGGTATTATATATAATGATTTGGGTTTTTAAAAGTTTTATAATATTTTAATTTTTATTAAACATGTGTTTTTGATGAGTACGAAGAGAGTCAATACATAAGGTAAGGGAATTTCATCTTACTTTTTATTTTTGGGAGATTCATTCTTTATTCACAACTCATTTATTTTGTGTGGGGTATATAATACCCATGTATATATTATATGTGTATTAAGATTAATCTTATGGGTATTTACATATCCATTTTATGACATTTCTTTTATGAGTTTTTTGTTTAAAAAATTTACCGAATCGGTAAAGTAATTTCCTCTTAATTTGCCTTCTTTGAGACAGATGCCACATTATGCACCTTTATTTTTCCATGTAGTGTATATAATAACTTTGACATGTTCTTTTATAAATAAAATTATTTTCATGATATATTAAAATGAATCTAATGTTATTATATTCATTGTGCTAATATTTTGATTTTCAAATTGGAAATGGTTTATAGCTACAATTTCACCATTTATTAAATTTTTTTAAGATTGTGATCCAATTAGTGAAATATTATGATGAATATATCACGAAATATCATTAGGTGTCTTAAAAATCATTTATTAATTGTATATCTAATTAATCATACCATTTTCCACTCATTGGTATATAAAATAATCAAGAATTTATTTTAAGAATGTTTGAGATTTTCTCTGTCTTCTGCTAGAATTTTGTATTCTATTATGACCATGTTTTCTAAAATAGTTCCAAAAAATGTACAATGCTCTTATTATTTTTAAAATACATTTTTACCCATGTTTTAACTTTTAATAAAATGTTTTTTTTTAAAATAAATATTATTGTTATTTTCTGGTCAATTCAATTTTCTAATCTTTTTATCGTGAAAAAGGAATGCTCAATATGTATGGATTTTCCAACCATCATGGTCGGCATTCCCTTGATTTGTATTTTAAATCATTACATAATTATTCGAGTAAAATATTTTCCAAATATTTTGTAACAACCCGAGTACTTATAAAGTAATTTATATTCATTCTAGGATTAAATATTTATAATCATTATAAATTTATAATGAAATAATTGATATTTACAATATTTAAAGTATTTATACTGATGGAATAGTATCCTGACCATAGGAACATTAATATCTCCAATTGGAACAGAAATTTGGAAAATAGAATTGTAAACTCACTATATTCTATAATAACCCAGGTACTTATAAAATAATGTATTTTCATTTCAGAAGTCAATTTTTAAATTCATTATAAATTAATAATGAAATAATTGATATTTATAATTATTAAGTAATTTATAATGATTTAATATCATCTTGACCATAGGAACAGTAACATGACCATTCAGAATATAAATTTAAAAAATATAATATTAAACTCACCTCTGAAAATATAAATATGATTTATGTATCTTATAAAAATTACCATAACATGTTAATATCATGGAATAAGTAAATAACTATTTTGGAAATGATAAATAGAGTGTTGGTTTTCTTTTAATTCGTAAATATTTATTTACAATTTAAAAATTAATTTAAATATCTAAAAGAATATTACTTTTCAAAAAATATATTCATAAATTATTAATTTTTTATTTTATAATTTATGTTAAATTTATGAGACATTAATTAATTTTTAAGTGTGTTATAAAATTAATTATTATTTTAAAATTTATATTTTAAGAATATATTATGATTTTAATTAAAAAATAACATTATCATTTTTTAAATATTTTTATCATATGGAGTTTATTTTTTAATTCTACACATCAAAAAATGGTTGGGGTGAATGTTTTTTATTTTTATGAAATATTTGAATTTTGTTTGAATAGTAAAATACGGTAAATTATGATATATTGACATTATAGAATAAATACACTATTACTTGAGTCAGGAATGATGTTGGCACCATAATATTGAACTTCCCTTCACTATTTTAATATATTTTATGATTATTCTAAAACTCTTCATAGTATTGATCCAAATTAATAAACTAATGAATATAACAATGAGAAAGCACATCTCTCCTCTACTATCAAATACCACCCTCACCACCTCTTATACCAACAACTCAAATACTTGTATCTTGTTTAATTTCTACAGAATTTCCTTGTCAAGACTCTTCCCCATGTCCAAGACCTGCTGGTATCCCCAAAAGTCCATAACCAAGGGCCTTAAGAAGGTTTTCATTGTGAAGAATTTGATATTTAAAACCCTCAATCGTTATATTTTCAATTCTTTTTCATTTATTATACTCTATTAAACTACCATTATCCAATAGTATTGAATAATATAGTATCCTATATATAAAAATGTTTTATCTAGTTCTTTGAAAAATCCATCATCATTCTTCTTCTCCTCTCCCTTTCATTCTAAAAATATAAACATCTTCTGTGATGTGCTAGTTTACTGACATCGTGGATGATGTGTTTTCAATTTCATTTATAGACTCCGATTTTAGAAATAAAACTATTAATATGGTTAAATAATATTTTAATATATATAAAATATGTTATATTATGTTTTGAATCCTGTGTTTAAACATAATATTAATTAATAAAACAAAATTTGTTTATAATGATGAAAAGTCACCAGTATAAAATAACTTTCATTAGTAATGATTTATCTAAAAATTTATACTCATACCATATAACCCTAATGTTAAATAAAACCATTTAATATTGGGTATGTTCATTAATAAAATTGAATTTTAATTTTGGATTTTTTCTCCCATCCAAAAAATAAATCTATAATAAATCGACCATGGAATCCTTGAAACAAAATCACCTAAAATAATGAAAATAACAAAATATTATTAATAAATGGGTTGAAAGATGTTATGATAATATAACATAAGTTTTGGAATGAACATTTTTCGTTGCTAATAATGGATTTTGGTTTGTGTTTTTTGTCAATCTTTACATGGATTAATAGGGATTTTGCAAGGAATTAGGTCATAAGTTTGATGTTGAATGTAGTATTGAAGGTGGAACAGTTTCCATGTGTTTTCCAATTTGTTGGGCCATAAAATCAATAGTTTGTGGTGTCCAACGATGGGTTTTTAGAAATAAGTTAATGGTATGTGAAACAAAAAATAAAATTAAAAAAATAAGGGAACTACATACCTCAAATCATGGACCACATTCTATGTTCTGGAATGGTTTGTGGCTGTATTAAAGCAATAGAGACAGAACACAGAGAGGTACATAGATTGGTATGCAGAGTGGTTTGCGAAACCAAAAATATTTCATAGCAACGGTATATTGTGAAGGCATTTGGTATCCATAATGCTGAAGTTTTAAACGAAAAATGGTTTGTAGTGACTATACACAGTGAATAAATGTGGTATGCGGGATATTGATATTTGGCATGCTTGTTGTGGTACGCAGGATGTTTATGTTTCGAAGGATTATTATAGCTCATAAACTAGGAGAGGTACGTGGTGGAGCTTAACTGCATGCATATGGATTTCAACTTATAGCAAAGATTGTCCCACATTTAAAATTTGGTTAAATCAAATTACCAAAATTTGAGGAATTACGTGCCTATTTAAGTTACAGTAATCCCCTTTGTTAAGTGATGAGATTGGAGATTAATGTTTTGGAGAAAATTTAGTAATTTCCAAAGTGGTACGTGGTGGAGAAGAAGATACTTGGAGAGAATCATCCTCTTAAGGAAACAATACATGAAAGAGAGTGTGGTTCACACAAGTATCTCTCACAGTACGTAGTGGAGAAAGGTAGTACATGATATTGGATGGTACGTGGAGGAGTAGATAAGTACTTGGAGCACAGAAGACACCAAGAACGTCATTTGGCAGAGCAAATGGATGGAATGTAGAGGATCTGTATGGTATGTGAAAATAACAGCGGTATATGGAAATAACAGTAGTACGTGGAATGCACAAGGAATCATGAAATTTGACCAAATCATTTTTCCAAATTAATTTTCTATAACATATCGGTGTGCACGAAAATAAATTACATCTATTGGTGATTACAGGACATCAATGGAGCATCCATTTATTGTTGAGGATGCATTATTCAATGATAAATATTTGAACCAACCATTAAGTCGTTAAACCGAGTGAAGATTCTTCCAACGTAGTGACAAAGGGTGATTCAGTAGAAGTGGTCTGAGGGACGTAGTGTGCTATCCCTAAAAACAAGCAGAGGTAGAGAACCTGGCACATAGTGACTATGCTAAACACTTGTAATACACAACTTGTGAAGAGTAGTGTTTTTGGTATGACCGACACAGTATCATTGTATGCTCATTGGACATATCCCTTAGTGTCAATCCGAGTAAAATTTATGGGGAATTTTTTTTCAGGTGATTGTTTATTTTCATCACATCCTCTTCAGATAGTTTTAACATGTTCCTACCAACATTGGAAAAAGATCTATCCATTGAAAAGAAAACTTTGAGAGATAGATTCACTCCTCCCCTCTAAGGGGGTTTCGGGGTCCTTTAATAAGTAATTATAAAAATCAATATGGTTCTTTAATATATCTATTAAATTATAAAACATTTATACTAGTGTTTTGAACATGATTTAAATAAGATGAACCCGAGGTAAGGTAATTCTTATCACATTTTCCATTCTTCCGGTTATCCATATAATTTATTGATTTTGTGGTACTAATATTATTGGTGAAATTTATTTTGATTATATTATGTTTAATTATGTGTATTAATAGTGTATACACATCTGCCTTTCTTTTTTTCAAATCTCACTTCAAATATATGATATTTGTAAGTGAGGTTTCATTAAAAAAACTCTTTTAAATTATTTTAATTCAAAAAGGAATGTATTTTTATCATGAAAGTAATTATTATTTAATTGTTATGTTCTGGTTCATGGTAATTTTTTATGATGGTGGTTTTTGAATGAACCTAGAACACCCTGAGATTGGAGGTGTGAATCAGGGTGTCAAGATTTTGTTGTAAACTAATGAATCTTGTTCCCTCATCGGTAGGAAACTATTAAACAAGTATGATAAATAATTATAGAAAATAATCACTCACATGCAAAAAAACACAAATCATAACATGTTATTGATAATCATAGTTTAGCACAATCACTTTGTTTTAGGTGCACTACCTTTACAAGGATTTAGGGATATCACGATGCATCCCTCTAATCATGTTCATTAACTCCCCCTTGCTAACTTTGTTGGAAGAATCTTCACCCGATTTAAGTACTTGAAGTTATCTTTAATGGTTTGGAATTAATTAATGCATCCTACACTTTAAATGGATTTTCTATTGAAGTCCCATAATCACTCACATATATAATTTATTTTCCCATACACAGATATGTTACGAAAATTAATATCACAAACTGATTTGGAAAATTTTCAGGCTCTGTGGGTGTTCTGCATACTACTGATGTTTCCGCATACTATTGATGTTTCTGTATACCGTCTAGCTATTTTATTGTACCTATACTATTTCCTCATACTTCCCATATGTTTCCACGTACTGTTTCTATTTCGACATACCATCCAGCTCTTCTACGAACTGTCCTTCTCTATATACTCTCCTACACCACGTATAGCTCCACTCCTCAACATTTCGTCCTTCTCTGCATACTGCCATCGTTGGCTACATAATTCGAGTGATTCCAATGCAAACATCACTCTCTTCCATTAATTGTTTTCCTTACAAAGATGATTCTCTCTGCGTACCATCTTATTCTCGGCGTACCACATCAGGTTTCCCCGAATTTCTTCCTGAAATTTTAATCTCCAATATCATCACTTAACAAAGGGAATTACTGCTCCTTATATAGGCACATAAATCCATAAATTTCACTAATCTTATTTACCCAAATTTTGAATTTGGGAAAATTTTCACTATAAAATTAACTTCATCTCTGTACTATTATCCTCCAACACAAACTACAATCCGCTGAAATATGAATCTTTATAGTGTAATGCTATCCTTATGCATACAATATGTCTTTCAATCCATTTATTGTAACTCTTCACCACATACCATCATTACCAACTATTTTCAGCATCATTTCATGTACCACACCCCATCTCTGCGTACCGTCACTATGAAATTTTTCTAGATCTGTGCCACCTTCAATACAACTTTGAACCTCAAATGTATGACCCTATTCATTGCAAACTCCATAGTCATTCATGTACAGATTGACAACAAACACAAGCCAACCTCAATTATTAGCATTGATAAGCCTTAGTTCCAATAGTTGGACCCTATATCTATCTCCAATGAATTTTCTATGATTGTATTGGAGTTCGGCCATATGTTTAATCCATGTGTAACTACGATGGTAAAACTATAAGGTAACCATGGTGGTAACATTATAATGTCTCTTTGAGGGTTACAAATCATATGGTAGTCATGAGGATTACAATATTAATAAATTAATTCCTCAATTTACCTTTATTATATTATTTATGTTTTATATATTTTTATGGAAATCTCTTGCTTTCACAAATTATCTATATGATACCTATTGGGTGAGAAGTATTTCGTCATAAAAATGATTTCAATTGTTTATAAGTATTCATGTACTAACGGTTTCTCTACTTATTTCTATATCCATTATAGATATTTTTTTCTCATACAGAATTTGAAAATATTTTTCACAGTATTTAAGGATAGATAATATAACATTATAAGACAAGATTAATTTTTTTGAATAAATTCTAAAAAAGAATTCATGTTTTTGTTAAAAAAATTATAATAAAAAAAGAATTTTTTTTTCTTTAACCACTATATATTATTTTAGGTTGATATTTATATATTATGTCCAAATTTTCTAAGACTCTAAATTGAAAAAATCATAGGGAATGTTAATATGTGATTTCTAAAAGAATTTACTGGATTATATAATGTTTATGGTCATGACCTAATATATTCTAGAAATTCATTTACATAAAGTGGGTTTCAATGAAATATGTTTTTATCAATATAACTACAAACAATTTAAAATTATTTTCAAAAAAACTATTATATTTGTTTCAATGATGCATTCAAATTAAATGATTTTATAATTTTAGAATATTTTTTAATTTTTTAATTAATTTTTAATGAAAAAGGATTTCAAAACATTTTCATTATTCTTTTATTTGTTTTCAAGTAACAAGACCTTCAAAATTATTTCATGACAAATATCTATGTTTTAAATGTATTTTCCATGAAAATGGAATTCAAAATGTTTTTGACCATTATTTATATGTTTTTAATGGAAAAGATATTAAAAATTATTGTAGGCCTTATTTATTTAATAGTGGTTTTCAAAATGACTTTTTTTTAAAAAGGATTTATTATTTAAAATAAATTTTTAAAAAAGAAATGATATTCTCCTCAACAAAGGTTTTTTAAAATATCTTTTAAGATGGTTTTCCATCGAAGATGACATCCATTGTTGTTATTAATGTCTTTATGGAAATTATCCATAGGTTCCATTCATATTGTTTCTTGGAATTGTTATTTTTTTATGTAATAATGTTGAAGAAACATATTTATATTTCATGGGTTATATTTTTATAAAATTCATTCATCTTCCATGATTTTTATTTTTATAAAACCCACTTTTATCATGGGTTATGTTTTGATGAAATAGTTTTGAAACATGTCTCTTTCCCTAGGTTAAGATATGATTACATGTTTGTGACACCCATTTATTTCAGTGGGATATGATAGGATGTTTATGAAACCTAATAATTATATTGGTCATTATATGGTGAAATTTATATTATCTTGTGTAACATGTATGAATGATTTTATTATGAGATGAGTGGGACCTATATCCACCACTAATGAAATGGATATATATTTACTTCTCATGAGATAATGATGGGAATAAAGTCAACAAGATTGATCCACAATGGGATGATTGGGAAACCTGATCCACTATTGGAATATGCGAAAACTCAATCCAATAAGAGGAATGGAGTCCAACAAGGGATTGTGGTGTGACCTAACCAGTTTTTGTAGTCACCATGAAGATGGAAGATGTGAAAACTCATTCAGCAATGGGAAGATGGGGAAACACGATCCACTATAGGAAGATAGGAAACTAGATCCTTTAAAAGGAATGGAATCCAATGGGGGATGGTGGCATGTCCAACCTAGTAGGTTTAATACTCATGAAGATCCCTGGTGAGTTCTAGTTAAATGTGTTGAATTATATGAAAGAATATTACATACATAAGTGAATTCCATAATTCTATGTCTTATTCATTTGCGATTCTTTCTTGGCATAAGATTTTGTTTCCCTTATAATTAATGAGTTATGAACTACCAATATTTATTCCATGATTGATTATTATGATCTTTGATATAAAGGGTGCGATCTTCTAATGTTATGATTATGTTCTCATACCCTTTTGTTTATGTTATTCTTATATATTTCACTTAATTACCCTTATTGGGAAATCATGCTCGCCCCATTATTTTTCTTCTTCTCCATAGGTTATAAAGAATAGTCTTTAAGTAGAAATACTTAGAGGGAAGATCATTTGGGAAAAATTGATGACATTTCACCAATTTATAAAAATTTGGTACCATGTTTCCAAATGAACTAAACATAAATGATCATCGGGTGTCTTCTTTTGTAATGTTTTATGTATTCGAGAAAAGTTATTTCATTTCTTTATATGATAAAACTGTGTTTTTATAGTTGATATTAGAGTGAAGGATTATTCATCTATTGGAAACTAGGATGAGAAAACATTATTTAGATACCTTGTAATATTTCATAATATATTTCTAGGGATGTATCTAAGGATAAGATAAAAGATGATAAACATTATAGGAGAATTTAATGTAATTTTAATAAAGGATAGAGAAAGTGTTTTCCTATTAATACATCTATATCCAGATACTACAAGTGGATGTAGTTCTAGAAAAAATGTACTTGTGAGTAACAACTATGATGAGGTGTGTCGGGCCACAAATGAGTGTAACCTGGTACATAACAACATGTCTTACTAAACACATAGTTTGACACTATAAGGGTATCTTCTATAAGAATTCTGAAACACTTCATGAACCATCATGATGGATTTAAAAATAAGTTGGATATGAATAATCTAGGATAAACCTAAAGTGTCATTGATTAAGGGAATGTTTCATGCATTAGATATCTTGTATGTTTTATTTAATTATATGGTTCATCGCTGTGATAATTGTTCCATACGCAATGGTTTTTGTTTTTAGTTTGTGGAGGGAGTGAGAAAAAACATGGTTTGCATTAAATGTGATAGACAATTTTCTTTTGAGTAGTAAAATTGGAAGATCACTAGAGATAAAGATATTGCGATTATTTTGAATTAGTTATCATGATATATAATTAAAAATGTTATCTTTTGTTATATTACTAAAACATTAAATAAAATGAAGTTGAAATTTTATAAATTTTCACATGGTAAAGAATATAGAAAAAATAAGATAAAACTTCTTCTATTTCAAGAAGAAAGTAATAAGAACTTTTATGAAAACCATAAATGTAGGGGACTGTTATCCGTGTGGGACAAATAGTCATATAGTGAATAATTTTCTGGGAGTTAATTTTATTATCTATGGATAACACAATAATTAACTAAATCAATTCCCTAACCTATGAATTTAATTATAAACCAAGGAAGTAAATATTCATTGAAAATCATTAAAGTGGAAGGATTGATGTATTTATGTATTCAGATTCCATAATTACGAATTATAAACTATATAAGGATTTTTCTGTTTATGTTTTTTATAATGATTTAAATGAATATACTGAATGGATCAGATGGACTAGAAAGTTGTTTTCAGGGAAGGCGATATTTCTATTAATATAATTAAACCCTTAATTTATTTCGGATATTGACATAATGATGTTTGAAAAAATATGTACTGGATATAAATAAGTATGTTAGACGTAATTTATTACATAATAATCAATAAAGGATTTGTTTACAATGTATCCTATGTTATAATGGATGAATTTTAAAACCACTTAGATTTAAGGAATATAGATTTTATTCTTTTGAATATGGAAGCAGTCATGTTTTCCAAAAGTGATTATTCTAATTCACGTTATTACCATGTTTTAGGATAATATACGATGAGGGTATTCACATGTTTGGAATATGTCTACCAAGAGATACTTTTTGATATAATGGGGTCAATGTTAAGTTTATTTCAATAATTTCATTCTAAATATGTGAATTTTTTTATTTCATAAGGTTTATAAGTTTAACCATTTATTAAATTTTTAACTTAAACTTTAGAGAAATTAATTATGTAATGAATTTGTATTGAAAACCTCGTTCAAAATGATATTTAGTGATTAACCTTAATTCAGGTATATCTTTCATATTTATTTTGTAAATTATTTTAATGTGTTTCTATAAAAGGAAACATATATTTTAGGAGACAACTCAACATTTCCAGTAAGGCCATGGGACTTGAACCCTTTACTGAAGGATGATAAGGGTTTCACGACTACCATTGGCCTACGTGATTTCCCAATTAATGTATAATATTTTAGTTAAATAATTTGAATAATAAATATTATTTATTATCTACTAGTGTTAATTTTTTGGATAAAGATTAAAATATTATCCTTATTTATTATAAAGAATAGTGAGAGAAAAATAGTCAGAATTTTTAATCTTTTATGGGCCTTACGTTCTATTAAAAGTGAATTTTAGTGCTTCAGGCCACGAAGTTCATTTTATGATATCCATTTCTTAAGGAAATGTAACAACAAAAAACTGATCAAAGGACCCCCAAAAAAGATTTTTTTATAGAAATATATCATGTAAATATAATTCCTTAAATTTTTGGTCAATAATATAATTACTCAAAATTAGAAAAATTTATAATAAAAATATTTTCATAATAACTTTATTTTTGTTGAACTAATGGCCATTTAAATCATCACAGATTTTTGACTTTGAGTCCAAGAAGACTTTTTCATAAATAACTTGTTTTTGATTTATGATCTCAATCACTACCATTGAATATTGACGATTTTTCTCCATGTCAATGTTTTCACATCCCACATATGTTCTTCTGTATGGAAACCCAACAATGAGTTACCCTAGGTGACATTTATAGTTCCAATTGTCCCTTTCAAAATGAATTTTTAGTGTTCTTTTTCTAGAATTGTGTTTATGTTAAATAAAATATAAAAAAATAAACCTTTTCTATCATACATAAATTTTTAGGGTGAAATTCATATAATGTAACACTCCATGTCTTGTAAAATATTTTCTTTTATATTAATTTATTCTTTTTATATTATTTATATCACATAGAACGGAATATAACTTGTGTTATATGAAGTCAAAATTTTATTCATTCCTTTTATGATACACTATGTAAATTTTTCATTATAAATTAGCACAATATATGTTTTTTATATACACAACACCGACTTGTCTTGTGTTCCATGCAACACTAATGTTCTAAAAAACAATATTTTTTATAATTAATTAAATGAGATAGTTATGAGATATCCATAAAAACATGTATAGGAATTAAAAATTTTAAAATATAATTTATAATTATTCTATATAAATAAAACATAATTATTATAATTTTTTTTAAAAGTCTTTATATGATTGAAAACACTATTCTCTAAAAAGAACTTCTTTTTTATGTCATTCTTTAGATGATAATAAAATAAATTTTAGAAAACTTTAAAAATATAAATTGACAATATAAGCATAATTTTTGAATTTATAATTTCAAAATTACCTTAGGTTTAATTTTTTTTTTATTTTTTTGAGAAATATAATATTTGGGTAAATAGTGAAAAAATACTTAATTTTAATTCAATACTTATTTTTTATTAATTTATTAAAATAGTAAAATTATATTTTATGTTGGTTTTAAAATAAAAATATAAAAATAGTTAATATATTTATCTAATTTAGGTCACTATAATCATTTTTATGTGTAATTTAGATATTAAATCTTAATTAACTTTTGAGCATTTTCACTTTAAAACCCTACTTTCTCACAACGCATATAATTTTAGCAGTAAACATAATTATTCCTCGTCAGTGAATTGAATTATTAAAATTGAAATAAATGTATTTAATAATTATATTATATATATTCTAATAATATAAACTTAATTTTTTTTGCAAAAATATCTGTGTAAGTGATGATGATTAATTATAGTGATTAATGTAATAATAAGGTTACCAAGGGAAAAAAATAAACTTAAGTGCTCAAAAGACCTAGAACCATCTCAAAAAACCATTGGATGGAAATATTTATAACATAAACCTTAATTTATTGGGTTTTTATGTCTTTTTTTGGTAAAAACCTAGGTATAACTAACTTGTTTTAAAAAATGTTAAGTATATCCCGTCCCTCCCCTAAAAAATGAGACCACCTCTCCCCCTTATTCACACCTCTGAAAAAATTTATGTTTGGAAAATATCATCTCAATTGAATTTCCAAAATCCATTCCTTCCACCATTAAGACACCCTTTTGTAATAAATCCAACCAAGGAATTCTTTTAGTGGAAACCAAAAGGTGTTACCCAAAGAAGAGGTAACATTTTCTCTAAAGCTCCCTACCTTAAATTTCCTTCACCAATAACTCAATTATAATAATTCCATGAAATAATGATAACCTCATTATCATAAATATACATAGATTTTTTTATAATAGGTATTTTACTTATACATACACACACTTCATTCTAATTGGTAATGAACTTACCATTCTTATGTACAACGAACTACTACCTCTCAAAATGATGTCGTTCGACTTTACATTACCATATATCATGGTTAGGAATTGTGAAAAACACTATATTTTTATATTATATATATTATATATTACTTATATATTCTTATTTAATTATTATATAACACATATCATCATGCTTACCATTTTAGGTAAATATGAGAATTACGTTTTGGGAAGTGTGGACTTCTGCTCCTCAATTCAATGTGATTTATTCACACACCACATAGAATGAATTAAATATGGATTAGTGAAATTACATACTATATATAAAATATTAGTTGTAATTTAATGATATTATATATTTATATACTTATATGTTAATAACATTCCTTCTTTCAATATTATAATGAAAGTAGAAACAATGTTCATGCATTTATATGGCCTACCATCTCCTTGAACGACGCATTCAATTTAACATTTATATATTATATAGATTATTATAAATAAATATATAATAAATATAAATTAAATTTGAATCATTTTATACATTCTATAAATCATGATATAATTACAACGTCAAAAAATATAAATAATTAAGTCTCATGACTATAACAAAGCAGATATTTCCTGAAGAGAAACCACAACATGGAATTCTTAGTAAGAGGGTAATATAAATTCATAAGAAAAACATATATGGAATTATATATAATAATATTTTTCTTTCAAATATTTATAATAAAATTTTAGTTATTATATGTAAGGTTTGTACGAGTATGAAGAGAGTCAATACTTAAGGTAAGGGAATTCCATCTCACTTTTTTATTTTCATGAGATTAATGAATTATTCAACACTAATTTCTTTTTTCTACTACGTATATTACCCATGATGAATTATAATATTTTTATACTTAAATTTATGAGAATTTACATATCAATTTTAGGATACTTATTTAATGGGGGTTTTGTTTCAAAAGATACCACATAGATAATGAAATTTTGTCTCAATTTACCTTCTTTGAGACACATGCCATGTAACAAACTTATATTTGTCCATAACGTGTGTATAATTTTGTTGACTTGTTATATCATGAATAAAAATATTTTCTTGATATTTTAAGATTCATTTAATTTTATTCTTCCCATATTTTTACGATTCAAATTTTCCAAACTTGTAATGGTTTATAGCTACAATCTCGCCGTTTATCATGATTATTTGTGATTATGATCCCTTGGATGAAATATTATGATCCCTATATCAGAAATATCATGTGTTTTCTTAACCTCTAGTTATTTATTTTATATCCAACTAATTTAAAAATTTCACTAATATTTGGTTCATAAGATGATCATAATGTGTTTTTAAGAGGTTCTGAATTTTTCTATCTCTCCAGTTGGAAATTTGTATTCCTTCAAAACAATTATTCCTAAAAGGATTCAAAAAATATAATATGATACTCCTGTGATCATTAAAATAAATATTTTGACATTTTTTATATCTTAAAAAATGTTTTTAGAAATTAATCTTCATTTAATGTTTCGATCGAGGCACTTTTCTAACTTTTTACTGTATAAAAGGAACATTTGGAATGAATATATTCTCCCTACATCATGAATATAATTCTATTGAAGACTATTTCACATGATTAAAATGTGGAATCCCGCCTTTTTATTACATAACTTTTCATTAATTTTTACAAACAGAGGATCTTTAAAGTCTAGTGTCTTGGAAGTCAAGAACATAATACATGAAAACAAAAAAAAAAGAAAATTCTTCTAAACCACTTGAAAGGCTTCATCATAGGATCATTTTATGTACAATTACTGAATCTCATATCCTATAGACATACATCAAACGAAAAGGGTGAGAAGAAGGCACAAGAAGGGGTTAACAAGAGAATCAGTTAAATGTGATATCAATAAGAACATGAATAAAAACACAAATACATACGGAATGTAAGAATTGGCATATCACAATGAGAAGAACTTGAAACATAACATGAATATGTGGCTACAAAATTTCATGTAAACATTCATGAATATATCACCAAGGTCCATCCCCCAGGTGTCATAAAAATTACCAAGGTTATTCACCAAGGTATCGTGAATCTTGTCATCTCTAGAGATTAAATATTTACCTAATGCATTGGAGTACTATTAGGGCGCACCCTTAATATGTATTTACTTTCATTTGAGCCACATAGATCATAATAAAACATTTCATAAATAACCCAAATAGAACCAATGAAATGGGTTTCATGTCAAAATCGTGCCGTTAAAAATAGCTTAAAAATAAGATCATTTTGTCATTTATAACCCATGAAAAGGGCGTGAGGGTTATATGTACGCCAATTCCAGAATCAAATATGTCATCATTATATATTTATGAACACCCATGGAAATGAAATAAGTCTTCGTATTCATATAAATAAACAATTAAATTTCATGAGAGAAAGTGATAGAAATTTTGTGACGAAATTTCTCTAGCATAATGGGTATATAACATGGTTTTAGAACACATTGAAAAGAGATGGAACTATGGTCCCCCACTAATAAATAATTCATAATACAGTATGGGTACTGAATAAGATCTTGGTACGGGTATTTTAATGACATACCACTTGAAAAGAAAACATGTAAGAAAAGTGAAGTTGTGATTATTTGATGAGAAATTCGGCAGCCTAACGACGTCACATAAAATTCAAAAATAAAATTGATAAGAGTGGAAGAGGTCTCTCAAAAATTAGTCATAAAATGTACAGAAATGAGAACATATAATAATCATACCCTCAACATAAAAGTATGGAAATTAGAAAACACAACATAAAGGAAATCATGACTTAAAAGAGGAGGGTGAAATGATCCCTTACCATGATGAGTAACTTCGAAAGCATGAAGGTCGGGACCTTGGGAGGTTTGAGGGAACCTTGGGAGGATTGATTGGGAGGTAAAGAGACCAGAACATCGTTGGGGGTGGGGGGGATTTGGAAATTAAATGAATGAGGGAATGTCTTGGTATTTATTGGAGGATTTAGGGAACAAAGCATAAATTTCCATGTGACACCTCATTGGGGGTATTGCCATAAGCATGGGCTTTCCCATGGTATTTTCCCATGGTATTGGCCACATAAGACACCTCATACCTTATCTTACTATTCATAAGTCAACAATAATTAATGAATAATTATCACATCCTTAATGATGTCAATAAACACCTGAAACTCAAAACAATATTTCCACTATTGAACAAAAATTCAACTTTCTCAGACAAATCCCATAAATTCACCTTAACAAAATATCGATGCTCTGATTTCAAAAATGAACTATATTTTATGAAAATAATGTTTTAAATAATTTTAATTTATATTTTAAATAAAAACACTATTCATTAAAAATCCAAATGTTTCAGAAAAATCCCAAAAATTCACCACAACCAAATATCGATGCTCTGACTTCAAAAATTAAATTCATTTTATGAAAATAGTTTTCTAAATATTTTTAATTTAATTTTTAAATAAAAATACCATTCACCAAAAATTCAACTCTTTCTGAAAAATCCCAAAACTTCACGTTAAATAAATATCGATGCTATGATTTCATAAGTAAACTCCATTTTATGAAAATAATTTTCTAATTTTTTTTATTTAATTTTTAAATAAAAAACACTATTCACCCAAAAAAACTAATACTTAAACAATAATTTCTGAAACAGTTATTTACCTATTTTATTGAATCACATTACATAATAAAGGTGCCTAAGTTATATTAATACTTTCTTAAGTGATGTTACATAATCCATTTGGTCACATTACTAATCATAAGCATAAAATCACTATTCATAATTTACTATTCATCAAAAAATCAGTTGATCTTATGAGACTCTAAATTTATTACTGATCACAACTATTGAATACCATTTTTTGAAAATCATTACACATTTCTAATTATTTAAGGTTTAAATAAATATTTTAAAATATCCTTTTCCCAAAATTCATCAATAATATACATCCTATATTTATCCGGACAATTGAAAATTCACAAACATCACCATAAGTACAAATCACAATATTTATTTATCAAATTATTACATAAAGCAGCTATGGTCTCGTCACATAGCCCCTTATAACACAAACATATGACTTATGTGAAAGGTGTGCTAAGGTGATAGAATCTTAGGGAGGCACGACCAACATTTTCCGAGTGGTGATTTCTATCAGCATGAAATTATCACAAAGGAGATTCCGTTCTGGCATCACATGATGATGTTCGGCTTGGGTTTGGTCAAGAGAAAATCACAATGGTTCAACCTCCTTCCCAAGATCTGTCAGATGGTCTTTGATTGGCCCGAGACTACTGGATGAGGCCATCAAATCTTCTTTCTATATTAGTTAACCAAGACCACGTCTATTTATAGACAGTAATGGATAAATTTAGTTTCCAATGGTCATATTAACCAATGGTCATATAATAGTCAAAACCCAATAGTCTCCTTTTAATTATACTCATTTTATTAAATGAAATAGTTTTGTTGATTATAAAATAAAATAATACACAAAATTAAGAAAAAAATTTTATTCAAAATTTTGGGTCGTTACATTCTTCCCCCCTTACGAAAATGAGTCCTCGCAATTTTAAAATTAGGCATGGAAATTTCATTGAATGTCCCAAACCGTAAAAAGAGTCAGTAAAACTATTACATTAAAAGAAATAAATGGAAGTACAAATGTCACCCGAGTTAACCTATACTTGGATTCCTTGTAGGAAAACATGGATATAGATGAGAAAACAAAGTTTCGATTTCTGATGGAGAGTGAAAAAAAACATGATTAGGAGAAAATTATCCACAATAAGATCACAAACATATGATGTGTTAAATGGTCTCTGATTACCCAGCAGGAAACGTAAACCAACAACATTTTTGTTTTACATTCCTTTTCATAATTTTGAGGATTTCATTTTCTATATAGAGTAAAAACATAAGTAAATTTACATTTCTTCAAGAAGAGTTTCTTCCTTTAATAAGTTTTTACCAAGAATAATATTTTCTCCAAACAATGAAAATTCAAAAAGACTTGGTCTCATAAAAATTAAATAGAATCATCTTCTAGAGAATCACATAATACAAAAAATAAGAACTGTATATTTCCCTTTTCTTTAGTCATCATCTAAAACTAACATGGTTAGTACATGATCATATAATTCTCATAAAGTATAATTATTTATAAAAATAATTATGACTATTAATCTCCAAATTCAACAAAAAGTACCAAAAGTTCCAAAAAGACCATTCAATACAAAATCATCATTAAAATTATTCAGAATAATCTAAACTCAAATTGGAACCCAAAACTCAGAAATATTTAATCAAATAATCTTCCATAATAAATCTTAACATTTATCTCTAAATAACATCGACTACAATTAATGTCTCACAGTAATGTGTTATTAACTTAAAAACATATTCTCTATTCTAGGATAATCATTTTTCAGAAATAACCCAAATCACCACATGTCAACAATAAATACATAGATTATTACAAAAAAAATCAATCATTCCTCCACAAATTAAATCCTATAGTATTTTATTTTCCTTAGGAATATAGTGTTCCAAAAGATACTACATCATCCAAAATAACCTTTTTCATTTAATCACTAAATCATTTTACTATAAAAAGGATATCCATTAGATATAATTTCCATAATAAACTTATTTTTGATCCATAAAAATAGCTGGTGCATTAGTCAGTTCAAAGGCCATAACAACGAAATCATAATGCCGATATCTTTATTGGAAGGTATATTTTGTAATATCATCATTCTTCACCATCAATTTGTGATAACCAGAATGAAGATCAATCATAGAGAAGAAATTTGCCCCATGATGTTGGTCAAATAAGTCATCAATTCTTGGAGGAGGGCATTTTTTCTTCACTATAATCCCATTTAGTTCTCTATAATCAATGCATAACTGCATCGATCCATCCTTCTTCTTCACAAAGAGAAATGGTGGTCTCCAATGAGACACACTTGGTTAGATAAACCCCTTCCCCAAATGATATTGGAGTTGTTTCTTTAATTCCTCTATCTTTACATTTTCTATACTATAGGGAGTATTTGACAACAGATGATATCCAGGTACGAGTTCAATAGAGAACTCTACCTCTCTTTCTGGGGGAGGTCTGGGTAACTCCTCAAGAAATATGTCAATGTATTCCTAGACGATGGAGACATTTTATAAAATAATAAATCCATCATGAGAAAGTTATTTCATTTGAGAATATTTTAAATAAATTTTTTTTATGTCTTAAAACATCATGCTTAGACAATTACATTTTTCTATAATTCCTTTATAATTATTCATAAAAAGCTTGAGAATAACCAAACATATCCCCTGGGTGTGTCGTAACCTAATGTGCAGCAAGGACCATTGTCATGTACTAGTTCGCATTCGAGTCTAGCAAAAAGTGGTGTTTTAGTGTTTTACCCCTATATACATCTGTGCTAGAGCCACATCTACCTACTCGTATCTAGACAGGGATGAATTTTTTTGATAAACCACTTACTCAATACACACCAAAATAACAGGAAGATTTCTTATATTTAAACTTTTCTTTAGGGTTATTTCTAACATTTACATATCTTAATTTTTATAATTAACTAAACTATCCTATGACACAAACTATGGAATCTTTCCTTTTTATTACAGAACTTTTCTTTACATTTTACAAACAAATGATCTTTAAAGTTCAGTGTCTTGGAAATCAAGAACATAATACATGAAAACACCAAAATGAAAATTATTTTAAACCACTTGTTAGGATTCATCATAGGTTCATCCTATGTAAAATTACTGCATCTCAAATCCTAGAGACATACATCAAAAGAAAAGGGTGAGTAGAAGGCCTAGTAATGGTTAAACAAGGGAATCAGTATACTTGTGATATCAATAAGAACTTGAATAAAAACATAAAGATATGAGAAATGTAAGAATATGAATATCATAATTAAAGGAACATGGAACATAACTTAAATATGTGGCTACAACATTTCATTTAGACATTAACGAACATATCACCATGGTCCATCCCTAAGGATTCATAAAAATTATCAAGGTTATTCACCAAGGTATTGTGAAACATTTCATCTCAAAAGATTAAATAATTACCCAATGAATTGGAGAAATATTAGGGAACACCCTTAATATGTCTTTAGTTTCAAGTGATCCAAATAGATCATAATAAAACATTTCATAAAAACCCCAAATAGAGTCAAAGAAATGGGATTCTTGTCAAAGTCATGACATTTAAAAAGAGTTTAAAAATAAGATCATTATGTCATTTATAACCCATATAAAGGGAGTGAGGGTTATATGTATGTCAATTCCAAAATCAAATATATTATCTTTATATATTTATGAAAACCCATGGAAACTAAATAAGTCTGGGTATTCATATAAATAAACAATATAATTTCTTGATAGAAATAGATTGAAATTTTGAGATAAAGTTTCTACAGCATAACAGCTATATAACATGGTTTTAGAAAAAATTGAAAATAGAGGGAACAAGGGTCAACCACTAATTAATAATTCATAATATAGTATGGGTAATGAATAAGATCATGGTATTGGTATTTTAATTACATACCACATGAAAAGGAAACATGAAAGAAAATAGAAGATGAGATTTTTTATGAGAAATTTGGCAACCTAACGTTGTCACTTCTAAATTCAGAAAACATATTGATGAGAGTGAAAAAGGTCTCTCAACAATTATTTATGAAATGTACAGTAATTAGAACATATAAGAGTGATAACCTCAACATAATGAGATGGAAATTAGAAGCACAACATAAAGGAAGTCATGACTTAAAAGAAGTGGGTGAAATGATCCCTTTCCTTAAAGAGTAACTTTGATAGCATGAAGGTCAGGACCGTGGGAGTCTTGAGGAAACCTTGGGAGGAAACCTTGGGAGGTAAAGAGACTTGAACGTTTTTAGGAAGGATTTGAAAAAAAATGAATGAGGGAATTGATTGGTATTTATAGGAGGAGGGAGGGAACAAAGCATTAATTGCCAAGGGACACCTCATCAGTGGTATTGGCGAAACCATGGGATTTCCCATGGTATTATCACATGGTATTGGCCACTTGGGACACCTAATGCCTTATATTACCATTCATAGATCGACCGGAATTATTGCATAATTATCACATCCCTAATGATGTCATTAAAAACACCAAACTCAAAACTGTATTTTCACTATTAATCGAAAATTAAACTTTCTCTGAAAATCCCAAAAATTCACCTTAACCAACTATAAATGCCCTAACTTAAAAAATGAACTCTAATTTATGAAATTAATTTTTTAAATAATTTTAATTTAATTTTTAAATAAAAATACTATTCTCTAAAAATTCAAATGTTTTAGAAAAATCCAAATAATTCACCTTAACAAAATATCTATTCTCTAATTTCAAAAATGAACTCCATTTTATGAAAAAAAAATCAAAATATTTTTAATTTAATATTTAAATAAAAACACAATTTACTGAAAATTCAATTGTTTCAGAAAAATCCCAAAAATTCACCTTAAGAAAATATCGAAGCTCTGAATTAAAAAATGAACTCCATTTTATGAAAATAATTTTCAATATATTATTAATTTAATTTTAAATTAAAAAACACTATTAACCTGAAAAAACTAAAATTTAACCAATTATTTTTGAAACAGTTATTTACCTATTTTATTGAATTGTATTACTTAATCAAGGTTCCTAAATTATATTAATACTTTCATAAGTGAGGTTACATAATGCATTTGGTCACATTACTAATCATAATTTTAAAATCAGTATTCATAATTAACTATTGACCAAAAATTAAGTTGATCTTATTATACTATAAATTACATATTGATCTCAACTGTAAAAGAACATTTTTTGAAAATCATTACACATTTTTACTTATTTAAGGTTTACATAAATATTTTAAACTATCATCTTTCCAAAATTCATCAATAATATACATCCTATATTTATTCGAACATTTTAAAATTCACAAACTTCACCATAAGAAGATATCACAATTTTTTTATCAAATTATTTAATAAAGTGGCTATGGTATCATTACATATCCCCTTATAACACCATCATAAGACCTAAGTGTAAGGTGTCATATGGTGATAGAATCTGGGGGTGGCTCGGCCAACATTGCCCGAGTGGTAATTTCAATCTGCTTGAACTTCTCACGAAGGCGACGTAGTTCTAGCTTCACACGATGAATTTCGGCTTGGGTTTGGTCCAGAGCAAAGCCCAGTGGTGCTACCTCCTACCCAAGTTCCATCAGATGGGCTTCGATCGGCCCAATACTACTGTATGAGGCCATCAAATCTTCTTTCTATATTATCTAACCAATATAACTTTTATTTAGAGACAGTAATCGCAAAATTTAGTTTCCAATGGTCATATTGACCAATAGTCATATAATAGTCAAAACCCAATGGTCTAATTTTAATTATACTCATTTTATTAAATGTAATAGTTTTTTAGTATAAAATGAAATAACACACAAAATTAGGAAACAAAAGTTATTCAAAATTTTGGGTCGTTACATACAATGTTATTTTTTAAGTTAAATTTTTTCTTAGTATTTTATATTTTTTTGTTTTTAAAGTGGTTTCCAATGAATATTGTTTTAAAAAATGATTTCTGTTTTAACACATTTTAAAATGATTTTCAAAAACACATTATAGTATTTCAAATGGGTTTTTTTCAAAAAAAAAATGATCTAAATGAGTTTTATTGTTTTTTTATAAATTTTAATAGAATTTTAAAATAAAAAGGAATTTAAAAAATTTTCAAAATTACTTTTTAAGTTTCCAATGGATTTTTTTTAAATTATTTCAATCCTTATTTCTATGTTTTCAAGGTAATTTCAATGAAAAAGAATATAATTTTTTTTCAAACATATTTTATGCCTTTGAAATGTAAAAGTTTATAAAATTATTTCATGCCTTATTTATATGTTTTAAATGCGCTTTTAAACGAAAATGGTTTTCAAAAATGCTTTGTGTATAAGAAGATTTTTTATTAAATAAGAAATTTTATTTTTATCAATAAAATATTTTAAAAGGATCATTCCAAATTATTTTCCATCTAAAAAGACATCTATGAGTGTTACTCGTGAACATTGAAGAAATGATCCAAAGGATCTATTAATATTTATTCAGTGAATAATTTTTCTTTCAATGTAATGATACTTTTGAATCCAATCCCACTTTCATGGGTTATTTTTTTATGAATCTATTTCCTTTTCCACAGGGTTTATTCTTATAAAAACTACTCCCTTTCATGTGTTATAATGCGATTAAATGATTATAAAACCTACCTTTTTTCCATTTGTTTAGATATGATTACATGTTTATGAAACCCATTCCATTTCATGGGTTATGATAGAAAGTTTATGAAACCTATATCTTTTATGGGTCATGATATGATTAAATTTGTATAATATTGTGGAACATGTATGAATGGTTTTATTATAAGAGTGGTGGGACCTATATCTCCCTCCAACACATTGGGTTAAGATTTATATCTCAAGAGATAATGTTGGGAATCAAGTCGATGGGCTTTATCCACTATAGGAACATGGGGATCCCAGATTAACTATGGGAAGAATGGGACACCAAATCCATTATAAGGAAAGGACTATGACTGGGGATTGTGGTACGTCCCTCCTAGTCGGTTTTTTCCCCATGAAGATGGAATATGGGGAAATGAGATCAACTATGGGAATATGGGGAAACATGATACACTATGGGAATATGGGGAAAACAGATCCCTTTCAAGGAAAGGACTCTAATAGCAAACGGTGGTGTGTCCCCCCAGTTGGTGTATTCCCCATGATATTCCCTGAAAAGTTATAGTTACATGTCTTGACTTATAAGGAATAATATTACATGTTTATGTGCATGGAATGATTCCATATATTATTCCTATGTTATTATTTTATGGATTAATAACTTATTTCCATTCGGATTTGGGTCTTATTAACATCCAATATTTATTAAATGTTTCATGATTATGATATTTAGCATAAAAGGTTTGATATTCAAATATTATTCTCATGTTACCATAACATTAATTTTTTGTAATGATAATGTATTTCTTTTATATAACCTCATTAAGAATTTGACCTCAACCCTTTATTATGTTTCCTTCCCCCAACTTCTGAAGAAATTTTTTATGTAGAATTAATAAGGGGAAGAAGATTGTGGAAAATAATTGATGATATTTCATTGAGTTTGAATATTTTTGATATATGTTTCCAAATGAAGTAAACTAACACTCTTATTGGGTCTCTATTTTTGTAAATTTTTATATTTTCTACAAAAATGATGTAATTTATATGATTTTTAAGATGGGTAGTTATAATACCTCCATCATCTCAATATATGAAAACATTATAAATGATGATGTTTTTCCTCTAAAATGTGTCATCAACCAATTTTTCCATGTATCGTTTACCTGAGCCCCAACCGATAGTCTCAAAACTTTCAACTGATGGATCCTCACTATTCCTGTGGTATTCTAGGGAAAGTGTCTCTAACCATAATCATATGGTTCAATTAATGGAGAAATATACTCACACAAGTGGTGAATACCACCTCCTAATATGTGTTATCATGTGTTTATAAGGCTTCAAATAGTGAATTTTTGAACAATGTAGAGCGGTAATCAACAAATAACAACCTAAAACACAACATTGTGGCACCTCTTGCCGATGAGACCACATCACTCAAATCGATGGACATGCCATAAAATATCTCACAATAAATTCCTATAACTTGAATACCACAAATCCTTAATAGATGACTATGTCACCCAACCCATGATCAACGTCACACAGAGGTTATATATATTGGGCCACACCTAGATACATGAACATATCTATTCAGTCTATATGGGGTGTTCCATATTGATCCTCAAGTTGAGACTGTTACAATCCTATGGATCTCACCCAAAATAAATATATATATATATATATATATGAATTCAATATAATTAAATTAAATGACTACATTTCAATAAAATACCCCATCCCTTAAATTGTGCATTGTCCATCCTCTCACTTGGCCTCAACCCTTTGTAAAATTGAGGAGCATTTCTATATTCATCCCCAATTGGTTTGATTAATTAAATAAATAGAACCATTGAAATTATAGGGTCTTTATTGGTAAAAAAATTTCATTCCTGATTGTGAACCTCCAAAAAAATTGTGAAAACACAAATAAAGAAGAGGAATATTTACCCCTTATTGGTAGAAGTATACTTATCTAATCATAGCCTCTAACTCAAGCCAATTTGAAAGAAATAAGTGTTTTATATGAATTTCATGAAAAGTGGGTAAAATATTTCAAACAAATTTAGTGCACCATATATGGAGGTAAAAGAATCGTAAAATTTATAGGAATAATGGTTATACCACTATGGATCGAATTCCACATTCAGATCAAGAAGTAGAGTGTGGTTGGTGATTGTGGATCAATCCCTATTTGATGAGGAGTAGTGGGAAGATATCTCTATTGTGGGTGTCCCACGAGGGAAAAATAATTGTAAAAGTGGATTAATAAAAGGAGAGGTGAGTGAAATTTCAAACTATCAAATATCCCACATATTTTACATATATGGTTTGTCAAACCATGTGAAAACCATGCAGCTTTTTCTTCTTAGTACCCAAGACATGCATGATTAGATTGCATGGTTTGTACAAACCATGTTGATCCCATGTATAGAAAATAGTTATGTGGATCTAAGTGTGCAAATTATGCATGGTTTTCTTCAATCATATTAAATTTAGGTGAATCCCTCTTCTAGAAACTGTAGAGGCTTAGGCATGGTCATTCGCCCTCTCTTGCAATGTTTACCAAACCATGCTTAGTTCATATAGAGGGTGCACCATTTTTACATGGCTACCACATTGTTTTTAAAAACTATAGGCCTCCATATACACATCATTGATTGTATGATTTTTTTGTCTCTAACACACCTGAAAGCCATGAAAAACCCCGAGCCACTTTTTGATCATTATGAATCACCAATAATTAAGGACTTCAGCATAAGAAATATCTGAATTTCGTTCCAATAAATTATAAGAGAGTTTTTTTACCCAGTTAACACAAATATTTTAAAAAGGGAAAGGAATTCAACCCGCATTAAAAACATATCATGTTACAATTATGATTTGTGTTTTTCTAATTTTTTATATATTTAAATTAAAATATCATATTAAAAACATTGGCATGTTACATTATTTTCTCTTAATAATAATTATTACCTTGAAAATATGTGACACTAAGAGTTTCAATTTTTATAATTCAAACATGGAGAATCCTTATCCATAAAAAATAACATTTTTAAAACCACTAGACATTGAAAATTGTGTTAAAAAATTATCCCAAAATAAATCAAACCATTAAAAAGGGGATCAATGCTAGAGTCTCTAACAAATATCAAGGGTCTGAGAATTCCATTGGTACCACATGGAATTTTTGAAATCTAGAATTTTATTTTTAGAAATGAATTTTTTGATATTTAGATCAAATTAATGAATACATTGAAAGTAGTTTTAAAAGGTGTTATTATTAATATATAATTTATAAACATTCATTTGAACCTTATTTTTATAAATTAATCTCATTGAGATGCCTTTAAAGGTTTCAAAATTTTCTTTGAAACATCCAAAGATACAAAAATTTTAGATTTGATACATTGAATTTTCATAGATGTAACACTCTTATGAAGATCCTTCAAAAATGATGAGTGCTTTTTATGTATTATTTAAGGTGTATAATTTAAAAAATACGATTATAGTACATTCCACACTTAGTCTGGTAGGAAAGTTGATAGTAAAATATTTTTTCATATGAAAACCATCATCCTAGAAATTAACTGGGAATATTTGAGGAATTAAACTGTTTTTAAATTTGTTTTCAGGTTAATTGGATGTTGATAATGGTTTCAATGTTATATAAGAATAAATTCAAGATTAGTCTTGAAATTAGAATCTCAAGAAGAGGGATAAGTGTTGCTCAAGGACTTTTTCCCTTATATTTTGATATTATGTCTTAAATATCTTTTTTAAGGAATAAGGAATTCACTAGAAGAATGTATAATTTAAAAACTGATCCTATTTTTAACCATGTCATCATAATCTTCAAATTTATCAAAATGGTTCAATTTATACAAATTTTAGCGACCCAAGACCCACACTTATGTATCAGATACAAAAAATAAAAGCTTTTTTAAATAAAAAAATAGAATAATATACATTCAATTAAAAATGATGATCTTTTCTAGTTTATGATATGGAGGAAAAGGAAATTGTGTTATAAAATATCAATGAATAATAAATTAATAATAAAAAATAGTTTTGAAATTTCTCTCACTAGTAGCTAAATAATGATAAACTCTTTTAGAACATCTACTGATCCTATGAAAAATATTTTATAAATGTGGGGTGGGAAAAAATAGCTCAGCATGGGATTTCAGAAAGAGTAAAAATCCATCTATAAATAATGTTCTAATTTTTTTTTAAATTTTTTATCAAATATAATACATTTTTAAAATACCTTTGAAAAATCTAATTCTATTTTAAAAAATATATATAATCCTAAAAAATAATTTTCAATTTTTATTAAAATACATTATCTTTCAAAACATTATTTTGAAATCATATTACATTTATATAAAATCATTTGATATAAAAAATATTTTTTAAAAAAAAATATAGGGCGTAATAATATAACTTGGAAAATTATATTAATATCCCATTGATAAGTACATATGATTTTGAAAATATTTTTTTATCAAAATATAATAACATTTAAAAATAAAGTCAAATACATTTCCATTAAAAAAATATATTGGGTTTACAAAAATTATTATGAATTAACAAAAAATAAAACCATGTAGACAATTGGAACATTGAAGGATGTTGAGGGACAACCCATATTAGAGGGTTGGGTTTTCTCCCCATATACCTATCATGTTTACAAGGTCTATGTTTTTAATTTTAAAAACATTTTGAGGTTGCCCTTTTATTAATGGATTTTATAGATTTTAAAAACATGAAAATTAGTTATTATATATATATATGAAGGCACGTATATATATACACAAATACTAGTTTTTATAAGAAATAGTTTGCTGAATTTGGTGAAACCAAATATTAGGAAAAACAAAACATTGTATGACTACATAGAATATTAATGGAGGTAATAGATCATAGTTATATCTACAATCATTAATAACATCATTATATTTAAAATTTAATTTCATTCATAAAATTATAATATCTATTTGAATAAAACAATATGTAAAATAACATAAAATGATAAATTTTATAATTTAAAATTCATCTTTAAAAAATGAAATATTATTTCTGTTGTGGAATGCCTCACATAATTTAAAACTTGGTGCTAAGAAGCATCATTTTTATACATAAAATATTAGTATGAAAGTATAAATTCATCACATAAAATATTAGCAATTTTTATTCCTTACATAAATGAATACGTAAAAAATATATAATATTTCTTGCATAAAAAATAATTTACAACTTTTTTATAAAAGAAATTAATCAATTTTTATAAAATTTTTGGAAAAAATTTTGTTACATATTATATTATAATTCCAAAATATGTTCTTTTAAATAAAATATTATTTTTTAATAAAAAAATTTATCCTTTCATAAAAATAACATCGAAAATATAATTCCTCTATTGATTTGTAAATCTTCCTCGAGTAAGATCATTATTTTAAAATAGAATTTTGTAAATAAAGAATATTCCTACATAAAAAAATAAGTAAAAATAAAAAACATGAAAATATTACTCCCTTATGAAATGGTTTTTTATAAAAATTAAATAAGATATAAAATTGAGTATCCCCTTCATTTATTATATAGTTGATAGAAAAATAAATATAGTTTTGAGAAATTTGATATCACCTTATAATGATGGGAAGATAGTCCCTTATAGCTACTTGATTTATCGAACCAGGTGAAAAGATATAGAGGTAGATATTGTATAGTCCATGCATTTTCAATTGGAGATGTGTGGTTTTTCTTAATCATATATAATGAAATTTTTGGTACGAATATCGTCAGATATAAATCTTAATAAATATCATAGGTTGTATTGTTTTGCAGAAGTAGGTTGTTGAGTATAAAATATTGTATAGATATTTATATAGGGTTCTATATGGGGCTATATTTGATAATATATATATATATATAGTTGTGTGTGTGTGTATACTGTCTCCGTGATTTCAAAACCAAAATTGAAATAAATTTTTTATGTTTTTTTATTTGGGATTTTCCAGGATGTTATGGGATGGGTCCTATATAACATTTAATGATGATATTAATGTTGAATATGTCTATAGACATATGAGATTTGAATGTATATTACATTTTTGTAATAGGTCAAGGGTTTATATCCATTGAAAACAGTCATGGAGGTAGGGATATGCTGTTTGATGGTTGTTAAGTGATTCCTTAAACTGGAAGGAGATAGAGATGCTAATGATTGGAGTGGAAAAAAGTGGGGAGTAAGAAGGTGGATTGGGAATGGAATTTAGGATAAGGATGATGAATATTAGGGTTTGAAAATATGCTGAATTCCAAATACATCAGATGAATCATATAATTCAGATCATATAGTTGTGAAATAAGTAACCAATTTTAATACGGGTGAACAGTACCCATGGATGGTGATCCCACATAAAAACATTTCATATTTATTTCATGAAATATCAACTAACTTATTTCCATTGATGTGAAGAAGTGGGTAATAGTGTATTCTCCATACTACAATATACAAACATGGTGGTCAGGGCCTAATAAAACCCATGCTTATTCACATTCCTACACACAGCCTGCTGGGCACTCTCTACTATGATTCTATGAAACCCCAGCCACCTGTGAGGTGACATATATTCCCTTTCCATTGAAAATACTAGAAATTAATGGTCCCCATTTGTGATTGATCTCTATTCCGATAACTTGTGGGTTGAGATAACCTATATAGCGAATAGGTTGGACCAATTTTCAATAAAATTAGTTTATCAAATTTTTCTAGAGATGGGTAAATACAAAAAAACTATAATTTATTATAACCTAAACATAGATATATATTTTGTTTATTTTTTATGCTAAAAAATTCATTTAATGTATTTTTTTATTGATATTTGAATAATTTATGAGATAACAAATTTGATAGTCCTTTAATCAATTTTAAAAATTCTTCTCCGCGGTTTTAAATATTAATTGATTAATTTTAATTAATTAACGAAGTATAATAAATTTGACACTATGTATAATATCATTATAGTTTAGACATTAATTTTAAATTGATTCATAGAATATATATAGGTGTATTGTAATTATATATATATATATATGAATAATCAAAAAAGTTACAATGACTATTATTTTATCATTAGTTATATATTTTATCTAAAAATAACTCTAGGAAAATAAAATTATGAACAAATTTATTTTAATAATAAATTTATATAATTCATAAATGATATTTCTAATAAACTGAACTCCATGTGTTTACAAATGTGTTACTTGCGAATACGGTTCCTTTCTATCCTCTCTTTCTCTGCACGTTTTCTAC
This sequence comes from Viscum album, assembly GCA_963277665.1. Lineage (NCBI taxonomy): Eukaryota > Viridiplantae > Streptophyta > Magnoliopsida > Santalales > Viscaceae > Viscum > Viscum album. The sequence continues at coordinate 1,949,645,969 of OY728130.1, forward strand.
ATTCCTTGTTGGTTCTTTTTAACTCATGGATGATACTAGTGAGATGGGTCATTATCCTGGAATTATTATTTGTAATATATATCGTATTCTTATACTACTAAATATTGTGGCAATTTTACATAAATAGTTGTAGACATCTATATATAATGGTTTACATGTATTATAGTAGGAGTGTGGGTAATATTTTTAATAAAATTTATTCTATAATAAAATAATTTTTCAAGACATATAAAATTTATTGATATGAAAATTATATATAAAAAATATTGGGCTGTTGTAGTGTCATCATAGAGTTGGTGTTGATGTAGAGTGGGTGGAACAACATCGAATTAATTCTACGTAGACTGTTTGGAGTTTCATAGTGAAACAAAATGTGAAATTTTCTGATGGAATGTAGAGAGTTATAAATGAATTGATTTCTAATATACTTTATGTTTGATTAATGGATATAATGTTAGATTCTCAAGGATGATAATTATTATTATTTGGAGTTTTTATTTCATTATAAGTTTTCATGTCATTACATTTTAAATGATGTTTGAATTTTTGATCTGGAGTAAGGTATATTCTTTGAATTTGAATTCCTGTCAAGAATCCCATTGTTTAGACATCTATATGTAGGGATTTAGTATGTAATATCAGGACCAATTTGTGGTTTGAGAGCTTGTAGATATAATGTAGAAGGGTCAGGATGACCCTTACGCTATATTTAGTTGCAGGTTTTAGAACATACATCCCCATATTGGTGGCAATGTATTAAGAGTTATGACTGTTGTAAATTTTCTAAATGGAATGAAGACAATGTCATATCTTTGGAAAAAAAGTTGTATTGGGTTCCATTAGGAGAGGACCACAACACATCCAAAGTAATTGATCCTTGGTGGGGTCTATATTCATGTTAGTGTACTTATTAAAGAAGTAATATCGTAGCATAGAACTAATTTCTATGAGGTAGAGGTTTTACATAGGGGAATGACTATTTAAAAGGGGATAGACATATAGAGAGACCAAAGGGATCGACTATGGAGGGTTCCATGGAAGGTTTCTATGAACGGGTAACCAAATTTATCATTACATAGGTTTAGACCACAACCCATGATGAGTGTCTACATCATATAAGGTAAAGGGGTCATTGGGGTTTGGTGCCGAATAAACAAGAACCTAATGGAAACATTGCATCAGTGAGTTTGTTGATGAGGGATGTGATATGGCCCTACTAGTATTTTTTATATAATAATGGGGATATGGTGTGGCACAACCACTTTTGGTCCACCTATACTTTAACATTGTATGCCATGACTTATTATGGACGAGCATGATGCCAATGTCATAAACAATGAGTTTTTCACCATATAGGGGAGTACCCTCTGAAATATACCTAACTTGGTACATGTCATTGATCCCTACTCCACACTCTATAAAATGATCCACCTGGTTTCTTTTATTGGGATAAAGTCAATAATTTATCAGTCACCCCCATGTATTTTTGAGTTCATAGACTTGTTTTGCGGGTCCATTATGACTATCCTTCCCTCCCATCTTCTACAATGAATCCCCCACGGAATTGGATTATCTTTTGTGTGTTCTTAAATTGATATTTAGTAATTTATTTTATTTATTATTCTATAAATATTCATCTTTTTATCTCCCTAATTTTGATATATTTTTTCTTAGGGTTGTGATTCTAATTTATATAGAGTAATATGGAATCACGTCAGGATGATTTCTATTCATTGAGTCTTTCCTAGGGGCGGTCACAAAAGGGGACTTACATAATTTTAAAGAATTTTAGATGTGATAAAGAAGATATGTATGTTTTACATAGATTATACCCCATTGGTTTAAATTACATAATTAATAGTAAATATTTAAAATTAATTATTTATAACTTTTGGAATGAGATAGGGGCTTTGGTTGTGGTAGAAGATTTGATGCGGCATGGACTGATTTGGATGAGTCTTGATAAATACTGGTTGAGGTTATAAATTATTTTTATATCTAGGTGGTCCCATGAAATCATATGAATTTTAATTCTTGATTACCTATAACATGTTTGTTTCATGGTCTTGGGAAAAAGAATTAGGGGTTGTATATGATTTCTTCGAAGGGGAAGGGAGGTTATTTACCTCCTAGAGATTGAAAAGGGACTCTGGGTAACATTATGTGATTTATAATTCCCATATACTATTTTTTCAATAGATGAGACAATAAAAATAGTTAATTAAAACCCATTGGAAAGTCTCAGGGTGTGAACAGAGAATTGGGTTTCAATGGTGGATTTCTCTAGGGATTGTCAAGTGAGAAGGAATAGATTAATTCTATTGGGAAGGGTGAGATACATTTGTTCTTAGACATGGATATGGAATCTGAGATATTGTTTTTTTTATTTTCGATATGTGATTATCCCAATTGGATATTATTGTATGATTGGTATGACTATGCGTCTATATAGTAGTATTTCATTTACTATAGAGTTTTATTTATTTTATTATTCTTACTTTGATTATGGAAGGATATTAATTGGTTTCACTCTATGTATAGCTATAATTCGAGGTCATAGTGTCCCAATTACATGGATTAGACCCTTTCCACTAGTCGACAGACTTTGGTGCATAGATATATGCACTCGTGGTCATGTAGAACACTGAGTAAGATGGGAATTCTAGGACGAGGTCTCTCAATATTTAATATGAATACTATTTTTATACTAATAATATACTTGACCTTATATAGTCTTTAAGTTACATCAATTTATTATGATGGTTATAAAGTAGTATACAGATTATGATAATATAGACAAACTACCACACTTTATTGAGGAAAAGTATTCTATATAGAAAAGTGAAAATAGAGATCTACTTAAGAGATCATCATGAATATGGTGTGGTTAATATTGTAAATCTATATAGAATTCATTATTGTGGTCTTCTTGATATTATTGGTTTTGATTCTATAAATTATGTTTTAAATTAATGATTCATGAAAATATTATTTTATACTATGAGTAGAAATATTTTGTATAAAGTATGTGATTGTTTCACTTTTTATGATATATGGGAATGCTTTCTGTATTATGTATATAATAAAAATAAATTTAATAAATTATTTTTTTAGAAAAAATATATAAACATTAATATGCTCTATTATTACTTATACGAGTCTTAATAGAGAAGAAGAAAAAATTAATAAGTCATAAAAAATGTTATAATAATGATGGTAGGAATGAAAGACAAAGAATGTAGAAAGGTTTTACAAAGAAATGGAATATTAATAGGTAGTTCTTGTGGTGGTGGTACATTTAACATGTCTAGATGAGAATCATATAGAATAATATTCACTAATTTTATTGTTTCTAAATCTTCTGATAAGCATGTAATATTTAATGTTGAACTACACTACGAATTTCCTAAATACACAATGATCCTTATAATAAATTAAATGAGTATTTTTTGATATATTGTAATGATTTATAAGAAATATGTATTGATTCTTAAATTTCATTCCATGTGGATGATTTATTAACTAAATTTTAGTTTATCTACCTATTATACATGTTGAAGGTTTATATAACATCAATGCATTTCATTAATATACTCTTGATGATACATGTTTAGGTGATGTTTATAAATCTTATATATATTATATTTTTTTGTTCTAAAAATCATACATCTTAAAAAATCATAGGATGTTTCCAATAATATATTGCATCATATATATATATATATAATAATTTTATAAAACATTGTGATGATGTTTACATTCTAATTAGAATATTTATATATCTTAATGATATGTATAATTTCTTTTTACGAATAAAGATTTATTAAAGTAATGACATAAAAATCTTACAAATGTTTATTCATATATCATTGATGAAAACAAGTTATGTGTAGTGTGAAAAAAATTAGTTCAAGATAAAGCATTAGGGGAATGAAAATTCTTAATTAAGAACTATATAATAATGATAAACTTGGAAAAGCCAATAATAATTTATAATAATGGTAGAAAAAGGGATAAAGGTATCAATATTCATTTTATAGTAAAATTAAATGATGTATTATTATCTGAAAATACTTCACACAATCATTCAGGAACTATGAACTAAATAATATTAAATTTTTATGACGTGATTATAATATTATTATTGATTAATATTATTAGGTTCCAAAAGGGTAAAATATAAATATTTTAAAATGATATTTATTTACTTATCTAAGTAACATTAACAAGAGTATCCAATAAATCTATAACTACTTATTTAAAAAAAATTATAGTATTTATCTTTCATATATATTATTTATTTTTAAAAAGGTCTTTTTGAATACATAACATTCACCTCACTGTGACAGAAAAATATATTTCATAACATTATGAATTTCATTATTAAAATAACTTTTTAATTTTATAATAATAAACCAATATTTACTATTTTTATTCAAGACTTCAGATAATTCCCAATGAGATATAGAATATTTTTTAAAATGATGAATATAAGTGGATTTTATTTGGGTTAATCATTGGAAATTATTTTTTATCAATATTTTGAGCTTCAATCATATCATAAAAACTAACATGTGTCGGTAGATAGTTTTTTAGAAAATCATACAATATAATAATAATTTCTTGAATTCACTAGAGTTTTTTTTCAAAGAAGTAGAGAATCACAACCTAACATCCCAACAATAACATTGAATATCATTTTCTATAAAGAATACTATTTGTAATTATAATTAAATGATTCTTATTTAAGGGGGAATATGTAAAATAAATTTTTATGATATACCTATATTTACACTATGCTTTTTTTCAACTAAATATTATTTTTTAAATATAAAATAAATATATTTTTTTCAATTATAAGATGTATATTATTATTCCCTCTCAAACCAAGAATTGAGAAAGAAACTTATCCTCTTCAATAAAGATCCCATCATATAGTTTTTATTCATTATTGATAAAAATAAATTAAAATATTAGAAAATCGATAGATGTTACTAAATTAAATATATCTTTAAATTTATTAATGCTAAATAAGAAGAAAAAAATCATAGTGATAATGGAATATTCTAGAAGTCTAAATTGGACTCCTTTTCCACTTCCTTTGATATGGATTTAAGAAGAAGAATTAGTGTAAGGTACTCCAAATAAAATAAATTATAATGTGAATTTTCATTCAATAATGTCTAAGAACACTCTTATAATGATATTATTTATTCCAAATAGTTTGAAAAGATAATTATATTTAGAATGATGGTGATTATGGTGTTGTGGTTTGGATGTAAGTAGGTTTAAATGAATATTTTCATATTTTTAGAATTATAATTTGACATTTCAGTGTATTTATGAATATAAAATAAATAATAATGAAAAATTTGAGTTATATAATTATAATTTGATTAAGGATAACAAATTACATGAATTTTTTTCATAATATTTCAATGATAATTTGTTTTAAATACCTCAATAGATATTGCTAATATTGTTCACATAGAACATGTTGGGAATTTTTGTCTGTGTAGTTGAAATATTACAAAATACGATGAATTCAATAGATATAAAATGATGAAAATTTTAGAATATAATGATCTAAATGATGAGTTAAATTATAAATATTTTTCACATGAGAATAAATTTATTATAAAAGTTATTCACAGTTTTGTCTTTTCTAGGATTGAGTGAATTCAATAACGTAAAATTCCTAGACATTTATGTTCTTAATTTCATGTTGAGTAATAATACATTGAACATAATCAATATTATGTTAAGGATAATAGCGACTATTTCTAAAGGTAATGATGTAGTATGACTCTCACTTTTTTTATAAAGATTATATATAAGATTATGATAATTCTAAATGAAAATTTTATGATAAAAATATTTTTTATGAAATGTCTCGTTTTTTTAATAATTTATATAACAAAACACTTCCTAAACCTCCTTTAAATGTCAAAATACTATTGATTCCACCTATAACTAGAAAAAGTGTGGGTTCGTTATTTGATCTTAATTTTAAAGGATTGGATATTAATAGAAAATGAAATAATAATTGGAATGGTTTTTTACCTCCATGTGTTATTTTGAAAATTAAATTTTGAAGAAGTTATGGTTGCTAACAAAAAAGTGTGGAATAATAATTTTACTAATCCTATAGAAGAAATTAACAATATTTTTCGTTCCAATATGAAATTGGGATTCATCTCACTTTCTAGTCAATGTGACATGGCCAAATGAGAAAATTTATTTTTGAAATTAGGGAATATATTTATGGTCATTAAACATTCAATGGAAGTTAATAACAACAGTTACTTTTTTCATAAGAAAATAAATCTTTCTATTCTTTTCAAAGGATACATTTAGGCACAAAATTCAAATTACTTTTAATGAAAATAAATTTTCACCTACAATATTAGATAAATACTATCATGGTATATTTTTATTATTATCCTGAGATAATTCGATACCTATTTTATATTATAATATGGTTATGAAATAATATTTTTCAATGTAAAATTAGAGAAGGATGATACCTCAATAAAAAAGATATCTATACTTAGAATGAATATAGATATGAAATAAAAATACATCTGATTGAGAAGATTTTTTTTGATTAAATTTACAAGGCCTTATAAAAACTATATTCAAGTGAAACTATAGATAACCTGATTGTTTATTATGTTAAGGAACCACATAGTTCTTTTCCATTGATTCATTTCACTCCTAAAAACCTAATATTGTTTAATATAGTGAAAATATATTATCCTATTTATATTTATGTATCTTAAATGAATAATTAAAATAATTTTTTGAGAATACCATACTTTATAGATAGGGTACCATATATTATAAATTGTTTTGGGTTGGTTAATACTCAAAATAAATAGAAAAATGAAGAGTTATTTGTTAAATTAGAGATGGAATTTGTTAAAGATCAACTAATTTTTAATTCAAGAGAAGATGGTAATGACAATATTTATAAAATCTCAAAAGAATATGATAATGTGAAGCTTGTTTGATATCTTAATTATTTTGAAAAGTATAAAAATATAAAAAATATATAGATTCCACAAAAGTATCATTAGATTATTTTTCCAAAAATATGATTTAGTCATTATTAAGTGATCATTATATATTTTACTTTTTTAATATTTCATGTGGCTAAATGGATTATTTAATATAAATATAAATTCCATTTTATTTATTATACATGTTTTTGGGGAGTTGTAAAATGGATGAATTTTTTTAATAAAACACTTTATTATGGTTATGATTTATTTATATTTTGTAGTTAATTTACTATTCTATGGAACATATATTATTTCATGATGTGTAAATTATTTAATTTATATATTTTCTAGGATTTATTTAATCATTTTTTGTTATTCTTACCATTTTTTCATTCATAGTTGTTCTCAAATATTTTTTATCATTATGTTTAAATTTAATAATTAGGGGGGGGGGGTTATTTAAAAATAAATATATTATTTAACTATTATTAAAATATTATATTGAGTTCTTGTGACTTAGTTTCTATGATCATAGATTTTTGTTTCATTAATTTTTATTATTTTAGTAATTTTTAAATTATAATTTTTTCAATATTTTATAAGAACATTTTCTTAAATTTAACATACATAACTTTTCAATATAATCGATTCTTCATGATTTTAAAAAATATAGTTTACATGCCTCATTACATTTACTATTATATATTCGTTTATTTTAGTTGTAATTGCATGAAATATAATTTTTATCACTAAAAATGGTGGAAATGTTTTATGTGGTTCAAAATTATCCAAAATGGTAGAATTTTAGATCCATTTGATTTTTTTAAATATTTATTAATAACTAAAAACTTTATATGTTTTTAATTAAATTTTAGTTTATTATTGTTTAATGAGTATGATTTTATATTAGTTCACTATGTTTTAACCCTCACTTTTTATATAATATATTTTATATTTTAAATGTATAACCATATTTAGATTAATAATGACATTTTTAAACTATATTAACTATTTGTGGATTATTATTTATTATTTATTCTATCTGTAATATTTTATTTCCATGGAATATTATTCACACATGTCATATCTTATGAACAATCCAATTTTGTTTTATTCCAATAAATATCATTTTTAATGATCATCACATACCCACGAGTTTCCATACTACTATGTTTTTGTGCTCAATCATAAGTGTTTAGTGTTGGAGAGATTTAAATGATTTACTAATATTCCAAGAATCTTTTTTTAAAATTTTGTGATATTATTCATGTTTTGAATATAAGTTAAATTTTTATTAAGCTTTTAAATATAAATGGAGTTCTTTTTTAGAATACTAAATGTCACTAATGTTGTAAGGAGAATATAATTCATGACATATGATAAAAAATGTTATGATTCTATAATATCACCTTTTATGATATATATTTTTAAAATTGAATCCATTTGGAATTTTATCCCATAAAATTGACTTCATTATCTTCATAACCATAAATCTACTATTCTATGTGATACAAGGATATCATTATAGACAATCTAATATTTGTCGGTGATATGCTCATATTGGCATGAGAGTATAGGTCACTGATTTTCACTCAAGGAGAGTTCACATACATAGACTATGAAGTGATGCAATGTTATCATATGATTTTTAAAGAGACATCATCATGAAGTGAATATAGTAATATAATAGGGAAGTGGACTATGTTATAAAGAAAACAAACAAAATTATCTTATCTTGATGTTAAAATAACAAAGGTAGAATGGTTATATTCCTTTTTTATGTCCTATTTTTTATCCTTATAGGTTATCATATAATTTTTATAAAATATTGTTTTCATAATTAAAAAAACTACCCCATATTTCAATGAGTTGGAGATATGAATTTGACATTTTTCTTAAATGCGAAATTTGAACATTTGGTGAATTCTTATTCAATAATCTTGGACCATTTAGTGTGTTTTGTGTATGAACAATAAGGATGAATGGATTTATGTCTATAATGATTTAATTAGGTTATTAGGGGTTATAAATGTTATTTACATCATATATATTAGTCATTTTACTAATGTTATTCAGGGTACAATGTGAAAGTCATGTTTATCAAGTACAGTGGCATGGGTGTTCATAACCAAAATATAAATTCGAAAACATTTCTAGTTATATCAATTTTATTAAATTTGAGTTGTATTTTTTTAATTTATATTTTTTAATAAAATTGAAAAAAAACTCAAAAAGGTATTATACATTATTTAAAATTTATTACATGGTTATTCATAACTAAAAAACAAAAACAACATGTGTTCTTATTCATTGTATAATGAATGGATATGGGCACATCCACCTTAAAATGTTGGTAAGGTTATTATTCTACATAAAAGTGTTACTATGTTCCTATAGAAAGAAAAACTCAAAAATATTATGAAAGGGTTGTCACTACCTTAACAATTTTAGGCTGAAATTCATCTCCAAACTACATGTTGATATAAAGACTTTCTGATGAGTAAACATTATAAATACCTTAACTACAACATGTTAATTATTTATATCTATGACTATTTTTGTATATAATATTTATTTTGTACATAGTATGAAGGCTTGATATTTATTATTATTCCACAAATAATCATATTTTTAATTTATTTTTTTCTGAAAATTTGGCACAATGTTTTAAAGGTTGATGATCTTCACCTCTTTTCACATCAATCAGATTGGGTGGGACCTAACAAGGTGGTTATCACTTATAGGGTATAATATAATGAAATAGTAAATATATATTATTCGAACGTGTAACACACAAATAGTTTTTCAAATATTTTATTCAAATAAATATTATATTTTAAATACATTTTTACATGAAACAATGAGACGAGTTTGTGTCACATGTAACACTGATATTATATTGGGTTACATACAATATGAAGTTTAGTGTACCACAACAAATAATTAATATTATGATTTAAATAATACTATTACTAACATGATGTTAAAATTGGAGACATGAAAATTAATTACAAAATTTTAAATATTAGTTATAATGGTTCTTTATAAAAACTAAATATGGATAAAAAAATTTATTTTCAGTAAAGTCTTTATATCCTTCAAAAATAATGTATCCTCAATAATATTATTTTTGTGAACAACAATAAATTGTATTTTGTATGATTTTAAAAGATAAATTTTGTTACGAAAAATATGTAACGCCCCGACCCCAGCTACCCAGAGTCGGTGCATTACTTCGTAACATTGGCATGATCACAAGAAAGATCAAATCTCGAAAGACGGATTAGTTTAGTAGCCTTGGAAACACTAGATATATTCATAAGTTTTACATTACATCATAAAATGAAAAACTACTACAACAACATAATGTTTCCAACGTCCACACTATAAACCCATAATATCCCTGCAAGTCAATCATAATTTACTTCTTCACTACCTGGGAAAAATAAAACATAAAAAAGGGGTGAGCTCAAATGCCCAGTAAGGATAACAATGTAGCGGAACATTCAAAATAAGCATAAACATTTAAGGCAATGAATTACTAAAACAAAATCCTTTTAAAATTGAACTTCAACATAGTATGGCAAAAGTAAAATGAAATAATGCCATTTACTTGTTCACATGGATATTCTACTAATCGAATAATCACATGCAAAAATCAATAACCACTTTCATAATGTTGGAATGCATAATGCCAGACTATCATAACCACATAGCCAAGGCCTCGTGCCAAGAATACAAATAAGATTTTGTCAAGGCCTTGTGCCAAGACACTAGTTTGTCTCATGAGACCTACCGATGCATCGAGGAGCTATAGCGGGCTCCACCCGTCACTTATTAAGTCCAATGCATTCCCATATGAAAAGGTTTAAACATAACATAAACATTCGTATTAAAACTAGCATACGAAATGTCAATACTTTCACAATAAACTATGAATGGTATAAAAATTGCACATCCACAGTCAAACATATCACAAAACCTTCAATACAATATAGAAGTTTTGTATCATAATAAATCAACTTCAAATAATCTTAAAATCCATCAAAGGATGTTGACATAGATGAAATCAAAATTCTTTTTAAAGAAATATCTCCTTTTATTTTGAAATCATTTAAGATCCATATAAAATAAAACATTTTCTTTGAAAATATTCTTATATGCTTGTAAGGAAAGCTTTGAAGATTTTATAACGGCGTAAAATAACCGCACCCGCCGTATAAGTTAAAAAAAACATTCTTACCTCAATTCTGTCGAAAAGGTTAAAAAGGACCTTGTTTTGAAAACGACGGAAAGATTCCTTTATAAACCTCTTATAAAAAGTCAAAAAAAGGTATAAATGACTTTAACCCATATTCTTGTAAATAGTAAAAATGTTTTGAAATACATTTTTAAGAAACATGGATGTGGATGATAAAGAGATCCCAGTAGATTATTACATATAAACAACCTCGGATAATGAAGAGATTGTGAAATAACCCTTACCTTGTACTTTTCCTTGGTTGTGGTAGGTTAACCTCCTGTATAATGGTGAAATAATTGTTATTAAATTATACAAGAATCATATACATTAATATGATATCATATATGATCTTTTAATATTGATTTGATAATAATATCTTAGTATTATCGTTGTTTCGGGTGTTAACTTACTTGTTTTCTTTCATATGTTTTGTTACGTAAGACATGTTTGTAAAGGATAGGTTGTATATTATTCATATCCAGAATGATATCAAGTCCTTAAACATCATTTTTAAATCATAAAATGATAATTACGCTTTAATGGTTACGATGGAGAATGAATCTCATCGCGTTCGTGGAGACGGTAGTCCGTACGTACGCACGAGCGACAATATCATTCTTTTGATATTAAAATAATATATAAATGGATGGTATATCATATATACAGAATCATTAACATGTTATATTTATTATTTACATGAGTTACACATCATTATTATACCCATCCAAATAATATTATATTGAATAACAATTACACCACGACGTGGAGACGGTAAGCCGTACGTACGCACGTATGGTGACATGTTATTCAAAGGGTGGATAGAATACTGAATATGGTTGTACCATACTTATAATAACATCACAGTATATGTGATATACTGGAGTTATTATTTTAGAATGGTAAGAACAAAGGAAGAAGAAGTGGAAGAAGAAATGAACTTAGAAAAGGGTGGTGAGATCATTACCTCTTCTTCGGGTTCTTCCTTTTGATTTGATCAAAAGGGCTCCTTAGGTTGGCTTTATGATCCAACTAAGGCCTCTAGGTTGTATTGAGGGATGTTGGGAGAGTATTTGGGCAGAGTTTGGCCGAACCAAAAGGCTTTAGAGGTGTGAAGAAATGAGAAGGAGGAGTGCCCTTTTATAAGAGGGGTGAGGGGCACCTTTGGAAAAGCTAGAAATATTAATTTATAATAAATTCATATTCGGTTTCTAAAGGCTCCAAAGATGACTATTCAAAGGATGAGGTGGGGATAGGTCGAAAACAACTCATCCAATAGAATTTAGACAGGTTTGGGTACTTATATTAACCTTATCTTTAAGTATTAACTCTAAGTTAATTAGTTTCACTTTTACAATGTCTCTTTGTATTTTTATATAATATGGTTAATAAACTTACTATATACATACAAGCGACCCCCAAGAGGTCCATTAATGAGCAACCTATAATAATATAAGTCTCATGGCCGATCCTTAGATTTTTAGGAATTTAATATCAATTAATAATATAATATTTGTTTTAAAAACTCTTTTATGTCAATTTTGACACTATTCAATAGTTGATTTTTTTGAAACTCCTAACAGATTGATTACTTCGAACAAAGTCAATTAAATCAATCCTAATATATCATATTATCATAGAAAATTAGTTTAATTTATTAAAAGTTTCATATTATATTTATTTGGGTATTTATAATATTAATTATGTTAATTTTTTACTATTTTAGTAATTACTGCATCATCATTGTGTCATAAATAAAATAAATTATATAATGTCTAAAAATTATAAATAAAATATCATTATGTAGGAAATATTTTTAGCTTTCTAATGAATATTTATAATCGAAAATCCAACATGTATAACCCTATGTAAAAATTGTTCTTCTAAAAGATGTAAGCTTATGCCATTTTTATTTTTATTTTAACTTTATTAATATAAAGTGTCCCTACCACATACAAGTGGCTCCAAGGGGTCCCCAAATTGACCCAAGTATGCCCATGGTCGGGTATGTGTCCACCAATAAGGTTAGGACACGTTTTAGGGTAATTTTGTATTATTATAATATTATTTTTTTAACCCTTATTTACCGGATTTACCCTTTAACCATGGTAAATAAAATATTTACCACAGTAACTATTCAAAATGTCTAAAAATAAAAGTTACCTATTTACACAATTTGAACATCCTGATTCCAAATATGGAATCCATCTTCCTAAATTCAAAACACAGATGTGGCAGAAATTAATTTAAAATTAATTCCCGCTGTCAAAACAAAAAGCGTGTTTTTAAGAGATAATAACTATCAAAAGATTGACACTTGTTTATGTTCGGTTTAATTGTAAAATTATGTCCAATGATAAACATTAAATTGAATGGTAAAAATATATTCTAAATATACTTTAAAACCACTCAAATTCATAATTTATCACTATTAATTATTTTGATTAAAAAAGTTGTTTTTAATTAAAATTTAGAAATTTTCACTATTCATCAAAATATGAAAGTTATCCGAAATGTACCAAAATTTCACCCTAGGCTAATTTTGATATTCCGAATCCAAAAATGAAGTCCATTTTCAAATATAAAATATATATAATTTCAAAAAGTAGTTATTACTATTCATAACGGCTAGTTTAATTGGTTGTTAGAACTCGGTGTTGCGTACAACACACGCTATCACATTATTCAAAGAGAAGCGTACCGTAGAAGCTTGGGATGTTTCATTTTAAAATTTTGATGTCCCCATTTAGTCAAAAAGTTTAAAATATTGTATTTAAAAAGGGTTCAATATTAACAGTTGATAAAAGTGCAATACTGAAAATGAATTTGTTCTTGCATTATATCTAAGAAACTCATAATATGGATTCTAAAATTATAAGGATTATATAAAGTTCAAAATTTAGATAATACTATTCATAACCTCTTTTGAATGGATTTTTTTTTTGTAAGTCATGGTGTGATTGAACTCGGTGTTGCGTGTCGTGCAAGTTATTGAATTATTTTGAAGAAATAACACACTCTGAAATCCTGGGGTGTTACATTCTCCCCTCCTTCAATAAATTGCGTCCTCGCAATTTGAAATTGTTCTTCGAAAATAAAAGGTTGAAAATAGATAATATATTTGTGGGAAAACCCACATCGGAAATTGGGTTACTAAAATTTAGTCTTAATATGAGGAAAAGATAAATCAAAGGGTCACCACCAAATTATGATCTCGATTAGGAGAACATTGGTGGCAATTAGAGATATATAATTGGAGGAAAAACGTAAATATTTATAGGTAGTGATTGAGGTCATCAATCCCAAACAAGTATAAAATTGAGTTCCTTAAATTCATCAATCTATGATGAATTGAAATACCATCGGTTCAACAAAACATAGGGTATTAGGATAACACATTTTTGACGTTTCAAAATATCCTAGTTGAAATCCCACATCGAAAAATGAATTAATGAGGCCTCTATTTAAAATAAAGAGTCGAAAGTATGAAGATTACCGAAAATAACACATACTAGGGTTCCATGTAGGAAAATATGGATATGGAAGAAAAATCTAACCATCAATTATCTGATGGAGAGTGGTAGAGAACATGGCTATAAAAAGGCCAACAATCCCAAAGCCATAAATTAGTGATGATTTAAGGTACCATCTAGGAAAACATTTTTGTTCAAAGTTGCTTTTCTTAATATTGAGGAATTTATTTATGAGATTGGCTAAGATCATAAGGAGATATACTTACTTTATAATTAGAGTTTTATCCATTAATAAATTTCTACCACAAACTCATCTTTCACTCTAATAGAATGTAAAAAAATTCTATTTACACTATTCGTATAGGGTTCCAAAATAAACGAATTTATAATTCATCTACATGATCTTTTAATAAAAACTACATTATTTAATCCAGGACATCTCATGGTCCAGTGGTAGGTGATACACCCTTGTCGCCCTTCGGTTGCGGGTTCAAGTCTCGCAGCCTTGCCGGACGCGACGGGTTGCCGCCCGACCTCCGGGTTGTCCTTTTATGGCAATCCAAAATAATCCAAACTAGAACTATCCAAAATACTTCTGTCCAAACTCACAGTCTAACATTTATAAGGAAGGTAAACATAATATAGATCCTTTTTACCCCGTAATAGCATATGAATACCTTCATCATGTATTACCATATTCCTTATTGATTGCATTCATGCTCCCTTATTCCATATAGAATGCTGGATATACTTCATCAATCCAAAAATGTTTTAAACCCCAAAAATGATGGAATATACAAATCATTAATCAGTTCCAAGGTAGTCAAGAATATCCAATATATTTTTTTCCAAAATAATCATGTATTATTCGAAAATCACTACCTCGGTATCAGAACTATATTATGGTTTATCATTCTCTCAACCATATATTTTCCAAAAAACTATCCTGCTAATGAGTCACTTTTCTTTGTTCCACACAATCTCAAGTCCTTAATAAAATAGTACTGCAGTACAATCCTTATATACTCCATAATTATTATAACAAGTACATTGTTGATACAACACTCAATTGACATAATCAACATAAGAACTCTAATCATTCCTCTTCATCTGTGGTAGTATCATAACTTGATTATTATCCAATAGCATCATTTGCGTCATAGTCTGATGACTGGGACATAGGTTCGCGTAGTGTCCAAACTCCTTGCAAATGAAGCATTGTACATTTGAAACCATTTTCTTACCCTTGCAGTCATGTACTTTGTGCCCTTTTTCTCCACACTTATAACAAACTCCCATTCCTTTCAGGCAAGTTCCAGGGTGTTTCTTTCCACAGTTACCACATATGGGAAAATTCTTCTTTTCCCTCTTCCCTTTATCCATCTTTCTCTCTTCTATCCTTTTCTTCTCTTGCTTCCCTTCAAAGGCATAGGACTTAGTAATCTTTTTACTTATCTTATCAATACATGATATTATTTCTTCATATGATGATAATACATGGGATACTATTTCTCTTATAAATTCTAGCTTAATACCATGAAAGATATGATCCTTCCTTCTCTTTGTATCATGTGCATTTCTGGAGTTCTCATTCCTTCTACTGGGCGCCATTTCTAAACAATGGCATAAACTAGATCAGTTTATGAATCAAAATACATAATCCCATACTTATAAAACATTTAACATAAATTGAACTATTTATGGATATAATCCATAATCATAAGAATGTCTCCTTTGAGGATGTATATACACATAAACCCTTCATAATGATTTGTAAAGAAAATGAGAGTTATCTTAAGCATATCCCCCGGGAGTGTCGTAACCAAGAGTGCAGCAAGGCCCGTTGTCGTGCACCAGTTCCCGTTCGAGTCTAGCTCAAAGCGGTGTTTTCGGGTTTTACCCCTAGGTACATCTGTGCCAGAGCCGCCTCTACCTGCTCGTATCCAGACAGGGATGTATTGCTCGGAAAACTCACAAAGTTTCTACAATACCAAAATTCTAGGAAGTTCTTCTATACTAATCCTCAAAGTTCATCTTAGGTATATGTGCTCTAATCAGAGTTTATCTAAATCTAGCTTCCAAGGTTTGTACTAAACTTCCTCTGATACCAACTGTAACGCCCCGACCCCAGCTACCCAGAGTCGGTGCATTACTTCGTAACATTGGCATGATCACAAGAAAGATCAAATCTCGAAAGACCGATTAGTTTAGTAGCCTTGGAAACACTAGATATATTCATAAGTTTTACATTACATCATAAAATGAAAAACTACTACAACAACATAATGTTTCCAACGTCCACACTATAAACCCATAATATCCCTGCAAGTCAATCATAATTTACTTCTTCACTACCTGGGAAAAATAAAACATAAAAAAGGGGTGAGCTCAAATGCCCAGTAAGGATAACAATATAGCGGAACATTCAAAATAAGCATAAACATTTAAGGCAATGAATTACTAAAACAAAAGCCTTTTAAAATTGAACTTCAACATAGTATGGCAAAAGTAAAATGAAATAATGCCATTTACTTGTTCACATGGATATTCTACTAATCGAATAATCACATGCAAAAATCAATAACCACTTTCATAATGTTGGAATGCATAATGCCAGACTATCATAACCACATAGCCAAGGCCTCGTGCCAAGACTACAAATAAGATTTTGTCAAGGCCTTGTTCCAAGACACTAGTTTGTCTCATGAGACCTACCGATGCATCGAGGAGCTATAGCGGGCTCCACCCGTCACTTATTAAGTCCAATGCATTCCCATATGAAAAGGTTTAAACATAACATAAACATTCGTATTAAAACTAGCATACGAAATGTCAATACTTTCACAATAAACTATGAATGGTATAAAAATTGCACATCCACAGTCAAACATATCACAAAACCTTCAATACAATATAGAAGTTTTGTATCATAATAAATCAACTTCAAATAATCTTAAAATCCATCAAAGGATGTTGACATAGATGAAATCAAAATTCTTTTTAAAGAAATATCTCCTTTTATTTTGAAATCATTTAAGATCCATATAAAATAAAACATTTTCTTTGAAAATATTCTTATAAGCTTGTAAGGAAAGCTTTGAAGATTTTATAACGGCGTAAAATAACCGCACCCGCCGTATAAGTTAAAAAAAACATTCTTACCTCAATTCTGTCGAAAAGGTTAAAAAGGACCTTGTTTTGAAAACGACGGAAAGATTCCTTTATAAACCTCTTATAAAAAGTCAAAAAAAGGTATAAATGACTTTAACCCATATTCTTGTAAATAGTAAAAATGTTATGAAATACATATTTAAGAAACATGGATGTGGATGATAAAGAGATCCCAGTAGATTATTACATATAAACAACCTCGGATAATGAAGAGATTGTGAAATAACCCTTACCTTGTACTTTTCCTTGGTTGTGGTAGGTTAACCTCCTGTATAATGGTGAAATAATTGTTATTAAATTATAAAAGAATCATATACATTAATATGATATCATATATGATCTTTTAATATTGATTTGATAATAATATCTTAGTATTATCGTTGTTTCGGGTGTTAACTTACTTGTTTTCTTTCATATGTTTTGTTACGTAAGACATGTTTGTAAAGGATAGGTTGTATATTATTCATATCCAGAATGATATCAAGTCCTTAAACATCATTTTTAAATCATAAAATGATAATTACGCTTTAATGGTTACGATGGAGAATGAATCTCATCGCGTTCGTGGAGACGGTAGTCCGTACGTACGCACGAGCGACAATATCATTCTTTTGATATTAAAATAATATATAAATGGATGGTATATCATATATAAAGAATCATTAACATGTTATATTTATTATTTACATGAGTTACACATCATTATTATACCCATCCAAATAATATTATATTGAATAACAATTACACCACGACGTGGAGACGGTAAGCCGTACGTACGCACGTATGGTGACATGTTATTCAAAGGGTGGATAGAATACTGAATATGGTTGTACCATACTTATAATAACATCACAGTATATGTGATATACTGGAGTTATTATTTTAGAATGGTAAGAACAAAGGAAGAAGAAGTGGAAGAAGAAATGAACTTAGAAAAGGGTGGTGAGATCATTACCTCTTCTTCGGGTTCTTCCTTTTGATTTGATCAAAAGGGCTCCTTAGTTTGGCTTTCTGATCAAACTAAGGCCTCTAGGTTGTATTGAGGGATGTTGGGAGAGTATTTGGGCAGAGTTTGGCCGAACCAAAAGGCTTTAGAGGTGTGAAGAAATGAGAAGGAGGAGTGCCCTTTTATAAGAGGGGTGAGGGGCACCTTTGGAAAAGCTAGAAATATTAATTTATAATAAATTCATATTCGGTTTATAAAGGCTCCAAAGTTGACTATTAAAAGGATGAGGTGGGGATAGGTCGAAAACAACTCATCCAATAGAATTTAGACAGGTTTGGGTACTTATATTAACCTTATCTTTAAGTATTAACTCTAAGTTAATTAGTTTCACTTTTACAATGTCTCTTTGTATTTTTATATAATATGGTTAATAAACTTACTATATACATCCAAGCGACCCCCAAGTGGTCCATTAATGAGGAACCTATAATAATATAAGTCTCTTGGCCGATCCTTAGATTTTTAGGAATTTAATATCAATTAATAATATAATATTTGTTTTAAAAACTCTTTTATGTCAATTTTGACACTATTCAATAGTTGATTTTTTTGAAACTCCTAACAGATTGATTACTTCGAACAAAGTCAATTAAATCAATCCTAATATATCATATTATCATAGAAAATTAGTGTAATTTATTAAAAGTTTCATATTATATTTATTTGGGTATTTATAATATTAATTATGTTAATTTTTTACTATTTTAGTAATTACTGCATCATCATTGTGTCATAAATAAAATAAATTATTTAATGTCTAAAAATTATAAATAAAATATCATTATGTAGGAAATCTTTTTAGATTTCTAATGAATATTTATAATCGAAAATCCAACATGTATAACCCTATGTAAAAATTGTTCTTCTAAAAGATGTAAGCTTATGCCATTTTTATTTTTATTTTAACTTTATTAATATAAAGTGTCCCTACCACATACAAGTGGCTCCAAGGGGTCCCCAAATTGACCCAAGTATGCCCATGGTCGGGTATGTGTCCACCAATAAGGTTAGGACACGTTTTAGGGTAATTTTGTATTATTATAATATTATTTTTTTAACCCTTATTTACCGGATTTACCCTTTAACCATGGTAAATAAAATATTTACCACAGTAACTATTCAAAATGTCTAAAAATAAAAGTTACCTATTTACACAATTTGAACATCCTGATTCCAAATATGGAATCCATCTTCCTAAATTCAAAACACAGATGTGGCAGAAATTAATTTAAAATTAATTCCCGCTGTCAAAACAAAAAGCGTGTTTTTAAGAGATAATAACTATCAAAAGATTGACACTTGTTTATGTTCGGTTTAATTGTAAAATTATGTCCAATGATAAACATTAAATTGAATGGTAAAAATATATTCTAAATATACTTTAAAACCACTCAAATTCATAATTATAACTATTAATTATTTTGATTAAAAAAGTTGTTTTTAATTAAAATTTAGAAATTTTCACTATTCATCAAAATATGAAAGTTATCCGAAATGTACCAAAATTTCACCCTAGGCTAATTTTGATATTCCGAATCCAAAAATGAAGTCCATTTTCAAATATAAAATATATATAATTTCAAAAAGTAGTTATTACTATTCATAACGGCTAGTTTAATTGGTTGTTAGAACTCGGTGTTGCGTACAACACACGCTATCACATTATTCAAAGAGAAGCGTACCGTAGAAGCTTGGGATGTTTCATTTTAAAATTTTGATGTCCCCATTTAGTCAAAAAGTTTAAAATATTGTATTTAAAAAGGGTTCAATATTAACAGTTGATAAAAGTGCAATACTGAAAATGAATTTGTTCTTGCATTATATCTAAGAAACTCATAATATGGATTCTAAAATTAAAAGGATTATATAAAGTTTCAAAATTTAGATAATACTATTCATAACCTCTTTTGAATGGATTTTTTTTTGTAAGTCATGGTGTGATTGAACTCGGTGTTGCGTGTCGTGCAAGTTATTGAATTATTTTGAAGAAATAACACACTCTGAAATCCTGGGGTGTTACAAAATATTTTATAAATCATAATATAAAAAATATATTCTGGTAAATGTTTGAAATTTTATTTAATAAAATATTTTTTTTGATGAATATTGAAAAATAATGAATTTTAGTGGATTTTTTTTTCATTTAAATTATTTGTAATGTTAAATTATATTATAAATTCGGTTTGAATAAAAATTAGTTAGATTATATATCTACTAATACAAATTATGTCATTGGAATATTTTTCATATTGAATTTTTATATAAAAAAATACGGGCTTTTAAGCATTTTTACTCTGAAAACACGCTTCATCATAGGGAATACAAAAATAATAATAAACTAAATGTTTCAAGTTATTTGAATTGAATATTAAAAAATGGATTCCATATTTTTAACAAACATAATTCATATCATTTAATAATGTTAACATAAATTTTTACAAAAAATTATTGTGAAAATAGTAAAAATTACATACCACAGTTAAGGAAAGAATGAGTCTACTGATGTGATAATATATATTAATATGGGTAAAAGTAAATTAAAATCATGAAAATAATTATTTATATTAACATATTTTGACCCTATAATATCCATTTTTATATTACTCTACTATGGGGCCATGTGGAGTTAGAAAAACATGATTACACCTTTTCTTTTTAGAAAATTACGAGTCTTTCACTTGCATCACTTATAAAAGGCCCCCTTATCATATATTATTAACACTATAAAACCATTTGGTTTTGGAAAATAACAAAAATATCTCTACCTATAATCTATTATATTATCCTATAAGAATTATTTTTTTTATCAATCCACCATTGGATGAATTTTGGTGAAAAACTAAGGAGGATACCTAAATAAGGGGATACATTCCTTAATGAGCATTTATGTTTTATTTATTACCCAACATCCTTCAATTATTGTTAAACCAAGATGATATAATAACTACATTAAAATAAATATACTTATATGTATTTATTAACTATTAATAACATAAACCCTTCCCTACATCCATTAAATGGGTTACAATATAATTGTTTATGTGTTCGGTGAACTACTTCCTTATGAACCAATGTTATTCTTTTTTTTATTACCACCTATCATAGTTGGGTATGATGATGGATAATATATATATATATATATATATGATATTTATAAAATAATTATACTCTTGATTCATTATATATTATATCCAATTTTATTTTCCTTTCCATAAGGGATACAATAACGTTGCTCGGGTCTATGGCAGATTACAGACTCACAAAGCGATGTAATCCATTTCCCAATAACGCTTTACATAGAATATAATAAGGATAAATATATGTGATATAAATGAAATAATAATTGTATTCATGTAAAATTTATCATTTTAAATTAATAAGATGTCATTTTATTTCTTATATTTTAACACACAAAAAGATGATGACATCGTTTGTGTATGAGTGGACTACCCCCTTAACGATGAGATGTGACTCGCTCCTCATCACCAAACCATGTGGGTAATATTTATAAATAAAAATAATCATATTTAATATAATATTAAACATATTTAAAGGTAATATATTTATTACCACTTCTTTATAATGATCATTGAATACATAAATATTACTCATTCATACGTATGACCTACCACCTCTAGGATCGTATCATAATTAATTTCAGAAAACCATATTTCATGATTGGTATTAATAGAATAAATAATGTATTAATATGATAATTATTTCATTATTATTATTCAGTAGATAATGGAATCCTGACCAATGTAGTAGTATCAAAAATAAAAAATCAAAATATATTTGAAAATAAAGTAGTCAATACCCAAAAGGTGACTTTAACAAGGAATTCTGAATAAATAGTTAATAAATGGAAATAAATAAATAAAAACTTGTTTAATTCATGTATGTATGGTTATGAAATATATTTATAATAAACTTATAATCATTATTGTGATGGTTTCAACTTTTAAAATGGATTTCATGAATTAATGTAAAGGATTTTCATATCACTTCTTACATCTATGAGACACATGTCACATTCACCACACATTTCATTTATGTTGTTTATATTCTACATAAATTTTTTTATGTACCATATCCATTAAATTATTGGAATATATATACCCATTTTATGATCTATATTTCATTGTTTTTATGGTTCAAATGTTACCAATGTGGTATGAGATCTTTGCCTCAATTTTCATTCTTTGAGACATTTGGTAATTTCATGCCCATGCCTTCTATAATGTGGTGTATATAAATCCAAATTGACAAGTAATATCATAAATTTATTTATCCGAATGACATCTTAGAATTATTTTAATATAATTTCGTCATGGATACTACTTTTTAATGATTCCAAATTGGTATGGATTTTATATTATAGTCACTACATTTATCTCGAATTTTTATAACTATGTTTTTTATAATAAAATAGTATATTACATATATAATTAAATATTAAATATTATTCTCCAATTGTTATGTTATTAGACTACATTTTTTCTCTTCATTTTAATTTTCTTTTGTACTCAAGAGTTAAAAATGAATATTTTTAAAAAAAATTATCATTACTGGTCTTTTCAGTCAAAAATCAATTTACATCCAAAACCATATTTTCTAAAAAGTTATGACAAAAGTTTTAACCTTTATCAAATTATTTATTAATAAATTTTAATCCATTTTATCTTTATAAAATCATTAATGTAATATTCATTTCATTTTCCAAATAATTCCTGTAGGTCATTCACTTAAAATGTAAAAGAAATAAATGTTTTAATGTACAAAGAATTAATATTATTTCATCCATGATCATGTTTAATTTGTAATACATAGATAATAATTTCAATAGTTTATTTTTAGAGAATGTATTTTAATATATTTTATGTTTTATTATTATTATTAAAAACATAATTCTTATTTTCTTTAAGAATATTTTTAAATGATTTTCAAAGTATCCTTTATATAATCTTAATGTTATTTTCAAAGAAAATTAGTTTCAAATTTTTTTAGGTTTTAAAAATCGTTTTTCAAAATTAAAAGGAAATTTACCCCATGGAGTATTTTATTTCGTTTGGAAGGAATTATTTATTTGTTTCCCTGGTTATTTTCAAAGATAAGTATTTTAAAACTAATATATATTTTAAAACGTTTTTTTCAAACTAGAAATTATATTTTCCTCAACAAAAATTTTAAATGATTTTAAAAACATTGTTTTTATGTTTTCATGATTTTTTTTAATGAAAAATATTTTCAAAATTATCAATGTTTTTTTAAAAATACTTATCTGAATGAATATTTTCTTTAAAAAAATTTTAAATGGTTTTAAATATTCCTTTATATGTTTTCTGTGTAACAATCAAATAAAATGACTTTTACAATTTCTTATGTTTTATAAAGTGTTTTAAAAGATAAAAAATAAATGTTCTAAAAGAAATTTTCCATGTGATTTTTCCAAAACACTCTCCATATTAATGATGTCCTTTAATGCTACATGTGCTTTAATGAGGATACGATTCAAGTATACTGTTCTTATTCCTTCTCTGAATAATTTTTTTTATAATGAATTTTTTTTTGAAACCTTTTTAACATCCATGGGTTACCCCATATTAAAATTTATATTAAAACTGCTTCTTCTCATGGGTTATGCTATGATCATACAATGAAATGATTAGCAAACATATAATTTTTCCATAGGTTGTGATATGGTGAAATGTGTATGTAATTGCTTTTATTTCATGAGTTTTGATGTGATGAATGTTTTATGATGTCATGGAACACATACACAATATTTTACTTATATTATGGTTGGGACCTATTTCCTCCTCCAATGCGTTGGTTGAATATCTATAACTCATGAGATTTTTAGGCCTCTAACAGAGAGTGAATTTTGTTTAGTACGAGACTTTGTATGCTACGATGGTCTTCGGAGTGAACCTTGAATTCTATAATTGTTTATAAAGTGAATTAATAACACAATAATTTTCTTTTAAAGCGATCCATGACTAATATAAAATAGATTTTATATGCTTATTTTTATTCCACCATTCTATGATTTACACGAATTTTTTGTTGTCATGGCACATATCCTCTGATTTCATTACGATTCATGTCTTATAAACCTTCATCCTTTATTCCATTACTATGAGTTATAATATTTGTTATTTATGGTTAGGTTTTCATATGTTATTCTCATTTTCTCATACACTTAAGTTCATATTTATCTTATGTACCTCAATTTTTATGCTTAATGAACATCTAAGCTCACCCATTCTTATGTTTCCTTTCTACGGGTTATGAATAAAGGTTTTAATAAGGGGATATTTTTGAACATTACTATAGGAGAATTTCATTATGGGCAATACTGAAGATATTTCACCAAATTAGAATATTTTGTACCTAGGATGAAAATTCACTAAACCATTATGGTCATTAGGTGTTTATTTTAGTAATGAATTTAGTATTCATCTAAAAATATGTCATATCAAGTTATGAAATTCCAAGTTGATATTTTTGGAATTATAAGATGGTTTAGCTAATATTTTTAATTTTGGATGAGAAACATTTATTGATATCCCATTGGATACTTCTATTAATATGTATATGGATACATCCATGGATAAATATAAGGATGAGTCAATGTATATAAAGATGTCTTGGAATTTCAGTAATGAATGGAGAAAGTTATTTCCAAGAAATTTCATCCCAGTATGTATACTATAAGTGGATGTGGATCTATAACATTGGTACTTATGGGTAAAAACATTGAAAATGGTGAATTTAAATAGGCTCCATCATTACAAAATTCACAACAACAGGCCCCACAACACACATGGTTTGATAGTCCCAATAGAGAGATATGCTTTTCACAAATAAATATTTCATACTAATAGATGGATATTTATTGTATTACATATATTCATAATAAATTATCATTATAGTTTTTTGTATTTTAGAATTATGTTTACAAATAATGGTTTATTGAAGAACTATATTATCTCATACTAGGTTCGGCATGACTAGACACCTTCTAGTACATATCAAACATAATACATATCCTAGTTAACTAAGGAATGGAATCCTAAGGAAGGGTGAGATAATATTCTTAGTACGGGTAAAGAATGGATTTGTTTAAGTATAATCATGATAATAAGGGTTTGAAAACATGATCATAAAATTGGAATACAATACCCATCATTTCAAAGTTCTTAAACTTGAATCATGGATTAATATTGACAGTACGTAAGTCATTAATCATATATGAATCAATTTTCATAAGTCATGTGATCATAACAGAAGTATAATTAATGGAATTTCAGAAATCAAATAAAAATATTAAATTATTTCCATAATAGTCTAATATCACTTCCATGGCTATCATAGTTTAATGGTTTCCATCCATAAACAATAATAGTTTTCAAGGATCACTCCCAAGACTATCATAGTTAGAAAAGTCCCTTACTAAATCAGGTTCACTACTCATTCCAATCATGTCTATCTCATTAGATATAAATCTATACCCAATGCATTAAATGGAGATATAGATCCCACTCATCACATAATGTAATTATATATATGTGTTCCAAAGTATCTTAATCACTCTTCATATCATTACTCTAACACCCGAAGACTATAAAATAATTTTATTATTAAATACATTTAATTTTTTTTCTATATTTATTTACATGAAACACCATGTTTTGTTTATACTACACAAAACAATGAGTTTTCTTATGTTACATGTAATACAGAGTTTTACTGAGAAATTATATATTATTAAAATATTATAATTTGATATAATAAGATATAAAATCTACATTAAATTGGTGACTATTAATATCAATAACTAACTTTTTAAAATATATGGTTCAATTCATTTGTTACAAATTAATTAGAAATAAATATAGGATCCAAATGAATATATGGGAAATTTTTTATAAAGAACTATGTTTATATGCACAAATTTATTTCATCCTAAAAAATTATATCAATACCACAAAGTGAATGATATTAATGAAATATATATTCAGTAAAATATTATTAATATAGATAAAATAGTTTTAATTGGAATAATATAAGAATAAAACCAATTTTAGTTTTAAAAATAGATATTTTTCTAAAGGCAATTTTATCGCTTTTTAACAGATAACCTATGATAAATCCAATTATCGACACAAATATTTATATTATTTGAAAAAATAAACATCATATATTAATTGGTAATTTTAAAATTTAATTTATTTTACTTATTTTTATTTTTATAATAATTTTCATGCTTTGATGAATACTGATAAAATCATTCATTTTAATTAAAAAAAACTTTTTGTATAAATAATATAAAGAGTTAAATTATATTTTTAATGAAATTCACTGTGTTGCATTTGTTGTTAATGAGGCATGATGTTGTCATGGAATGAATGGATGTAAAAGAATATCAAGATCTGAATGATAAAGGAAGTGATGGTGATGGTGATTAAGGAGAATGGACATTGTACTTAGAGGCATGTCACTTAGGAGATTCACTAAGTGGCATATGAGATGATGGTTGAAACATTCTCCACGTACATCTAACGATTTATGAGCTGATCATTAAGTTCCATGAACTTGTATCAAGTGGATACAATGTCACAACATTGTTAGAAGACTATGCATTGTCTTCACACTGCATGAGGAGTTGAAGATGATCTATCCACAAGTTCTAAGTGGATGAAGTGGTTTAATTAATTCCATGTACAATCACTTAGTGCATGATGAATTGAAGATGATCCAACTTTATCTCTGATTGGATCATTGAATAATGTTGAATAATTATTTGATTCAGGAGCTTCGGTTGAAGATGAACCTTTGGGAATTTCACTCCTAAGTGAAGATTAAATGTTTAAGAGGAATGGAGGAATTCATTAGAAAAATAGAAGAGAAGAGAAGAAATGAAGAAGGGAGAATGTATTAGAGGAAGATGTGGAATTTGGAATTTGAACTTGGTCACTTTGTTTTTGAACAAAAGACTTTTTCTGTACTCAGGAAAAAAGAAGCCACCAAGGGCCACCCTTAAGGGGTCAACCCCAAGGCACATGTGGGACTCGAGGTCGCCACGCCCAAGGGGGATCCCATGGGGCCAGCCCGAGAGGTTGCGGCCGTGTGTAAGCCGGGGCCACGCAGGGGAGTCAAGCCTGCAGAGCGTGGGCGCCAGAGCGCGAGATAGAGGTGTGCGCAAGATCGCGCCCGCAGAGAGAACACGGTGTGGGGCGGCCCCGTGGAGGGAGAAGTTCAATCGAAGGGCTGCCGACAGTGGAACATTGATAAACCACGGAAAATCCGCGGTTCGTTTCGATGTGGGACGCGCAATTTTGCCGCGGAGCGAATCCTGTCCGCTCGATCGATCGTGCGCCAGATCTCAACCGCATGATGGATCCCGCGTGAGATCTTTTGATCGCGGCCGTCCATAGTTTTCTAATCGCCCGATCTAACGGCCCGCGAGGTATCTTCTTCCTCGAGCTCAACCGGAGGCAAACAGCAACGCCGCCTGAACCAGTGGCCTCCCCGAGCACTAAAGTCGAGGTCCCGGCCACCATAGATCGAGCTAAGGTGTTCATTGAGTTCGTCTGGCCCTGAAAAACTCATCCATGCAGGAAAGATGCATGTATGCACAGTAGTGAGGAAATTCGGACGTGGCCGAGGCAAATAACATTTCCTAGGCCATGATGGTTTATGTTTTGTATGGATTATCCATAACAGAAGTCCATGCGCGGCCGTTGGTGTCCTTGGCACCATGCTCGCTCACGGCTATCCAAGGACCTTGTGCGCCCTTGTACCCTTGGGACCTTGCGCGCTTCCCTATGCACCCATGTGTTCCTTGTGCGCTTTGAAGAAGAAGAGGGCCACACCATTCACCTTGTGTGTGTGCCACTTGGGAGAACACCTTACGGGCAGTGGGTGTGCAAAGAGGGGGAAGGCCGAGGCCTTAGTGCCATGTGTGCAAAGAGAACAGGAGGAGGTCGTAGCCCTTGTGGGTGCACACTTTGAAGAACAAACTAAAAGAACACTAAAGTGTGTGTGTGCAACAAGAATAGGAGGAGGCCAACTCATGTGTGTGCTAAAGTGAAACAAGTGTGTGCTAAGAGACAAGGAGGCCGAAGCCTAAGTTTGTGCAAAGTGGTTGTGCACACATAGAAGAAGAAGAAGACCCACAATAAAGTAGAACACACTTTAAAGTGTGTAAACAAAAAGAACAAAGAGTGTGAAGGAGGAAGAAAGGTGTGTGCTAAAACAGTTTACACCCTTTGTGGGTTTATTGCACCAAGAGTAGAAGAAGGGGAGTGCATGCATGAATGCATGCACGTGAACACGTGAATGAAGCTCAAATCATTGGAGTGCATCTGAGTTGTCCAAGACCAGAAGATCTTGAAGAATTTTAGAGGACATGCAGTCTTTGCATGACGAAGAAGAGTTGCCATGCACTCAGTGCATGGAGTTGTTTTGAAGTGAGACTGAGCCACACTAAAGTTAAAGAAATTAGTTGTCTAAGTTTTCAGTAGGTTGAGAAGAGACTGATCAACTGAAGTGATCAGAAGTTTTGAGCGAGACCAACAGACCTTATCAGAGGCTGTTGAAGATTATTGAAGAAAGAGGCCAGGTCATCCTAAGAGAAAAGAGATAAATCCTGAGAAAGACGAGAAGACCTGATCAACTCAAGTGATCATAGGTACAGAGCAAGGCCAACGGCCTTTATCCCAGGCTGCTGAAGATACATGAAGAGCTGAACTGATGAAGAGCTACTCGTGTGACTCGAGCAGCCAGGAGAAGCCCCCTGTGAGACTCAGGGTGGAGGAAGTCTTCAGTGGGATTCTGGAGCAGGCCAGTGGGACTCTGGTAACGCTGTGGGACGTAGTATAAAGACCCTCTTATGCGACTCAGGATAGATACAGTGGTACTCTGTATCGACCATTGTAATTTCAACAGGTTATAATGGAGAAACCATGTTGGGGGCGTATAACCAACGTGGCAAGGACGTAGGCCTTTGGTGTCGAACCTTGTAAATCCTTGTGTCATGTGCCTTTACATTTACAGCATCACACGAGGAAATGTTGAGAGATAAAAGAAGAGTGGATCGAGTCCTTAACAAGCCATAGAGGTTTAATTGATTAAGAATCAATTAGTAAAAATTTTTAAAGGATCATTGATTCACCCCTCCCCCTCTCAGTGATCACACTGATCCGGGCACTTCAATTGATATTAGAGGGAGGTTGCCTCTAAAAGAACCAAAGGAGTCTTTATGAAGTGCATATTTGTGGAAATGAGCGACCAGCCTCAAATGGAGATATCTGCCAAGACTCAGAAAAATAAGAAGAAGAAACAGGCCAAGAAGATGAAGAAAGCCTATCCTAGCTATGATGAAGTTGGAATAATGAATGATATTCAAAATGCAATCAAATATCTTCAGAAGATAGTCCCAAAGGATGTGGCAATGTGTATAGCTAAATGAATCTTTGATCTTCAAGAAGAAAAATCACAGTTATAAGAAGAAGCCAATTCTATGGAAGATCAATTGGCAAAAAGGGTTGGCATAACCAACACTCTTAGAAAGCTGGTGAAGGATATGGAAGAAATAGTTTCTCTTTGCAATGAAAGATATGAATATAATTGTGAAGAATTGTAAAGAAGCCATTCTGAGAAAGAATTCTTTAAGACAATGGTCAAAGAAGTTTTCCATGCACTAGAAAAATTGCACAGAGTTTCAATGGTTGTCAAAGATGCTCAACTAGAAGAGAAAGTAAAAAGGGTGAAGGAGCTGGACAATTCATTGTAAGAAATGAAGAAAGTGCATGAAGACCAGATGAAACAGCTAGAAGAAAATTGGGAAGGAACGCTAAGAACTATTGAGGATGAGAAGAACTCCCTCAATATGAAATGCTTAGAACTGGAGGTGGTATTGAAAAATCAGCAATCACCCAAAGCCAAAGCCTCCCAGTCAGTTGAAAGGAGAAATGTTGCTACTCAAGTATGCATTGAGCAGGATGATTCTAAAAGAAAGATATCCTCTAATAAGAGGGCAACAACTTCTAAAAAGAAGGTACCATCCATACCATCTTGTACTAATGATTCTAAATGTGTTTCCACAAAAAGTGCAGGATGGAAGAATAACTCTAAACAAGTATGGATGAAGAAGATAATGAAAGAGAGCTCTCCTGAAACAACACAACAATTCAAGAGAAATGCCCAACAACAAGAAGGACTCAAGAGGTCAAGATTTGTGGGTCAGTGTTGGTGTTGTAGCAAGCATGGGCATTGTGAAAAATATTGTTGGTACAATCCTCTGAATGAAAAAACACAAAGGAAGCCCATGCCAAGCGGGAGCAAGCCAGAAGAAAAGAAGCAACATCAACAGGTCCAGAAACATCTATTTACTGCTAACAGATTTGGATTGCTTGATAAAATCTGGTATGTTTTCAAAAGTGGTCAAAATGATGCATGTAAATCTCCAACTGTATCCAAAGCTCAAAAGAAGAGAATATCACAGAACCTGGATAAGATAGATTCCTTGGGAAGCAAGCAGATGAAAGTTGACAATGCTCCCAAGCAGATTTTGAAAAAGGAAAAGAAGTCATTGGAGTCTGAGTCCAGGAAGGGTGATGCATCCAGAAGGACCACCAAGAAAACATGCTTCTACTGTGGAAAGAAAGGACATACCATGGATCTTTGTAAAAAAGCCATGAAAATCAATAGAAGCAGACTGAACTCACACAGACAATCAATCCAGATGAAGCAGAAGGGATTGATTGAAAACAAGTTGCCTAAGAAAGGTAGATTGACAGCATCAAACGAACCATGTGGAACTTCCAGAACTGAGGCCACACTTCCAAATGATTTGTTAGTCATATGGCCGAATCAGTTGCAACTTGCCAGAGAACTGCAAAGAGCTGAAGATGAAGCACTGGAAATTGCAAAGGAAAAAAGGAAAAAAAATATTTCACATGAAGATGTGTTGAGATCCACACCAGCACAATCACCATTGATGATCAGATGTGAAAGTGTGAAGAATGGTGAAAATGGGGCCTCTCGGTTGAAAGAATCTTCTCAACCTTGTTGTTCACATTGATGAACCAAGGAGGTTCCATCTTATTCCCTAATCACTTGTATTTACATGTGCTAACACTGTAGGGAATTGAAGATGATGATCATTCTCAGTTGGAGGATGGTTTTGAAGGAATGGAGTGCACCCCTTGAGGGGGATCCAATCTAGAGAAGATTATATTTTGGGATTTAATATCATCTTGATAAAAGTGAAGGTATTCCAATCATACTTTCATCCCTTGTTTCTTAATTGTATCCATCATGTCAATTAAGGGGGAGTATTGATTGAAGGCAAATGGATGAAAGGGGGAGCTTTACCTTTGCACTGAACTTTATAATGAGTTTTGTGAAGTATGTGCAGGATTTAGCAATTCATTGATAAATCTGAAAAATTTCACCCCCTGAAGCATGATCTCACATGTACAATGAATTGTGGACAACATTGAAAATCTTGGTTACATCACTCTTGTTTTCTACACCGGGTTAGCCCAAGTAGACTTAGAGATGATTTACTAAAGGTTCTTTGCTAAAGGGAAGATGTGACATCATCCCTCTCTTAGTGCTTTTCAAGAAGATGCTATCCTAAGAGAGGAAGAGATATTTTGGAAGAGAGCCACACCACATCATTGCATTTGATTGCCAATAAGGGGGAGAAAATATTGGCACACATATTGACCCATTCATATGTGCAGAAGTAGTGTATTGACAACAAATACAAAGGGGGAGATTGAAATGCACTGTGTTGCATTTGTTGTCAATGAGGTATGATGTTGTCATGGAATGAATGGATGTCAAGGAATTTCAAGATGTGAATGACAAAGGATGTTATGGTGATGGTGATGAAGGAGAATGGCCATTGTACTTAGAGGCATGACACTTAGGAGATTCACTAAGTGGCATAGGAGATGATGGTTGAAACATTCTCCATGTACATCTGACGATTGATGAGCTGATCTTTAAGTTCCAAGAACTTATATCAAGTGGATACAATGTCACAACAATGTTAGAAGACCATGCATTGTCTTCACACTGCATGAGGAGTTGAAGATGATCCACCCACAAGTTCTAAGTGGATGAAGTGGTTTAATGAAGTCCATGTTCAATAACTTAGTACATGATGAATTGAAGATGATCCAACTTGATCTCTGATTGGATCATTGAAAAATGTTGAATAATTATTTGATTCAGGAGCTTCGGTTGAAGATGAACCTTCGGGAATTTCACTCTTAAGTGAAGATTAAATGTTTAAGAGGAATGGAGTAATTCTTAAGAAGACGAGAAGAGAAGAGAAGAAATGAAGAAGGGAGAATGGATTAGAGGAAGATGTGGCATTTGGAATTTGAACTTGGTCACTTTGTTTTTAAACAAAGGACTTGTTCTGTACTCAGGCAAAAAGAAGCCACCAAGGGCCAGCCTTAAAGGTTCAACCCCAAGGCACATGTGGGACTCGAGGTCGCCACGCCCAAGGGGGATCCCATGGGGCCAGCCCGAGAGGCTGCGGCCGTGTGTAAGCCGGGGCCACGCAGGGGAGTCAAGCCTGCAGAGCGTGGTCACCCGAGCGTGAGGCAGTGGTGGGCGCAAGAGCGCGCCCGCAGAGAGAACACAGTGCGGGGCGGCACCGTGGAGGGAGAAGTTCAATCGAAGGGATGCCGGCAGCGGAACTTTGATGAACCATGGAAAATCCGAGGTTCGTTTCGATGTGGGACGCGCGATTTTTCCGCGGAGTGAATCCTGGCCGCTCGATCGATCTCGTGCCAGATCTCAACCGCACGATCGATCCCGCGCGAGATCTTCTGATCGTGGCCGTCCAAAGTTTTCTAATCGCTCGATCCAACGGCCCTCAAGGTATCTTCTTTCTCGATCTCAACCAGAGGCAAACAACAACACCGCTTGAACCAGTGGCCTCCCCGAGCACTGAAGTCGAGCTCCCGGCCACCATAGATCGAGTTAAGGTGTTCATTGAGTTCGTCTGGCCCTGACAAACTCATCCATGCAAGAAAGATGCATGCATGCACCGTAGTGAGGAAATTCGGACGTGGCCGAGGAAAACAATGTTGCCGAGGCCATGATGGTTTATGTTTTGTATGGATTATCCATAACAGAAGTCCATGCTTGCGTTCTAAGACCCATGCACGTAGAGGAAAAAATAAAGGAAGAGACATGCATGGAAACAGAGGAAAGATTCATGATTTTGAAAAACCGAAAACTTTGGGAATTCGATTTATCCCCCACGGAAGATTTGAGGCATCCCCCTGCCTATAAAAAGAGAGTCTGAGGCTCTCTGTTTTCTTGCTGAATCTTTGTTGAATATCTGAAGTCTTGCGAAGCCTCGGTGCTTAGCGAAGAACAGCATGCGCGCACCACTTGCGCGGCAGTGAAGCCTGGAGCCATCCCTTGGCTCTGTTAGTTCCTTTTGAGCACTCCTTGCATGAAATAAGAAGGGGAGAAGACCCATGCGCGCCTTCCCCTTGCACGGTAGGAACAACCCGGGGCCGCAGCACCTTGTGCGCCCACGGTTGAAGCCCGCACTTCCACGGCAGTTGGTGTCCTTGACACCCTGCTCTCTCACGGCTATCCAAGGACCTTGCGGGCCCTTGCACTCTTGGGACCTTGCGCGCTTCCCTGTGCACCCAAGTGTTCCTTGCGCGCTTTGAAGAAGATGAGGGCCGCACCATTCACCTTGTGTGTGTGCCACTTGGGAGAACACACTACGGGCAGTGGGTGTGCAAAGAGGGGGAAGGACGACGCCTTAGTGCCTTCTGTGCAAAGTGAACAAGAGGAGGCCGTAGCCCTTGTGGGTGAACACTTTGAAGAACAAACTAAAAGAACACTAAAGTGTGTGTGTGAAACAATAAGAGTAGGAGGCCAACTCATGTGTGTGCTAAATTGAAACAAGTGTGTGCTAAGAGACAAGGAGGCCGAAGCCTAAGTTTGTGAAAAGTGGTTGTGCACACTTAGAAGAAGAAGAAGACCCACACTAAAGTAGAACACACATTAAAGTGTGTAAACAAAAAGAACAAAGAGTGTGAAGGAGGAAGAAAGGTGTGTGCTAAAACAGTTTACACCCTTTGTGGGTTTATTTCACCAAGAGTAGAAGAAGGGGAGTGAATGCATGAATGCATTCACATGCACATGTGAATAAAGCTTAAATCAGTGGTGTGCATCTGAGTTGTCCAAGACCAGAAGATCTTGAATAATTTGAGAGGACATGCAGTCTGTGCATGAAGAAGCAGAGTTGCCATGCACTCAGTGCATGAAGTTGTTTTGAAGTGAGACTGAGACATACTGAAGTTAAAGAAATCAGTTGTCTGAGTTTTCAGTAGGTTGAGAAGAGCCTGATCAACTGAAGTGATCAGAAGTTTTGAGCAAGACCAACAGACCTTATCAGAGGCTGTTGAAGATTCTTGAAGAGAGAGTCCAAGTCATCCTAATAGAATGTAGATAAATCCTGAGCAAGACAAGAAGACCTGATCAACTCAAGTGATCATATGTACAGAGCAAGGCCAGCAGCCTTTATCCCAGGCTTCTGAAGATACTTGAAGAGCTGAACTGAAGAAGAGCTACTCGTGTGACTCGAGCAGCCAGGAGAATCCCCCTGTGAGACTAAGGGTGGAGGAAGTCTTCAGTGGGATTCTGGAGCAGGCCAGTGGGACTCTGGTAACACTATGGGACGTAGTATAAAGACCCTCCAGTGGGACTCAGGAGAGATAAAGTGGGACTCTGTATCGACCATTGTAATTTTAACAGGTTATAATGGAGAAACCATGTTGGTGCGTATAACCAACATGGCAAGGACGTAGGCCTTTGGTGCCGAACCTTGTAAATCCTTGTGTCATGTGCCTTTACATTTACTACATCACTTGAGGAAAGGCTGAGAGATACAAGAAGAGTGGATCGAGGCCGTAACAAGGCATAGAGGTTTAATTGATAAAGAATCAATTAGTAAAAAGTTTTAAAGGATCACTGATTCACCCACTCCCCCTCTCAGTGATCACACTGATCGGGGCACTTAAATTGGTATCAGAGGGAGGTTGCCTCGAAAAGATCCAAGGGAGTCTTTATGAAGTGCAGATTTGAGGAAATGAGCGACCAGCCTCAAATGGAGATATCTGCCAAGACTCAGGAAAATAAGAAGAAGAAACAGGCCAAGAAGATGAAGAAAGCTTGTCCTAGCTGTGATGAAGTTGGAATAATGAATGATCTTCAAAATGAAATCGAATATATTCAGAAGACAGTCCCCAAGTAAGTGGAAATCTGTATAGCTACAGTAATCCTTGATCTTCAAGAAGAAAAATCACAGTTAGAAGAAGAATCCAATTCTATGGAAGATAAATTGGCAAAAAGGGATGGCATAACCAACACTCTCAGAATGCTGGTGAAGGCTAAGGATGAAACGGTTTCTCTTTGCAATGAAACATGTGAAGATACTTGTGAAGAATTGCAAAGAAGCCTTTCTGAGAAATAATTCTTTAAGACAATGGTCAAAGAAGTTTTCCATGCACTGGAAAAATTGCACAGAGTTTCAATGGTTGTCAAAGATGCTCAACTAGAAGAGAAAGTCAAAAGGGAGAAGGATCTAGACAATTCATTGCAAGAAATGAAGAAAGTGCATGAAGACTAGATGAAACAGCTGGAAGAAAATTGGGAAGGAAGGCTAAGAACTATTGAGGATGATAAGAACTCCCTCAATATGAAATTCATAGAACTGGAGGTGATATTGAAAAATCAGCAATCACCCAAAGCCAAAGCCTCCCAGTCAGCTGAAAGGATAAATGTTCCTACTCAAGTATGCATTGAGCAGGATGATTCTAAAAGAAATATATCCTCTAATAAGAGGGAAAAAAACTTCTAAAAAGAAGGTACCATCCATACCATCTTGTACTAATGATTCTAAATGTGTTTCCACAAAAAGTGCAGGTTGGAAGAATAAATCTAAACAAGTATGGATGAAGAAGATGAAGAAAGAGAGCTCTCCTGAAACAACACAACAATTCAAGAGAAATTACCAACAACAAGAAGGACTCAAGAGGTCAATATTTGTGGGTCAGTGTTGGTGTTGTAGCAAGCATGGGCATTGTGCAAAAGATTGATGGTACCATCCTCTGAATGAAAAAGCACAAAGGAAGCCCATGCCAAGGGGGAGCAAGCCAGAAGAAAAGAAGCAACATCCACAGGTCCAGAAACATCTGTTTACTGCTAACAGATTTGTATTGCTTGATAACATCTGGGATGTTTGCGAAAGTGGTCAAAATGATGCATGTAAATATCCAACCGTATCCAAATCTCAAAAGAAGAGAATATCACAAAACCTGGCTAAGAGATATTCCTTGGGAAGCAAGCAGAAGAAAGTTGACAATGCTCCCAAGAAGATTTTGAAAAAGGAAAATATGTCCTTGGAGTCTGAGTCCAAGAAGGGTGATGCATCCAGAAGGACCACCAAGAAAACATGCTTCTACTGTGGCAAGAAAAGACATACCATGGATCTTTGTAAACAATCCATGAAAATCAATAGAAGCAGACTGAACTCACACATACAATCAATCCAGAAGAAGCAGAAGGGATTGATTGAAAACAAGTTGCCTAATAAAGGTAGCTTGACAGCATCAAAAGAACCATGTGGAACTTCTAGAACTGAGGCCACACTTCCAAATGATTTGTTAGTCATATGGCTGAATCAGTTGCAACTTTCCAGAGAACTACAAAGAGCTGAAGATGAAGCACTATCAATTGCTAAGGAAAAAAGGAAACAAAAGATTTCACATGAAGATGTGTTGAGATCCACACTAGCACAATCATCATTGAAGATCAGATGTGCAAGTGTGAAGAATGGTGAAAATGGGCCATCTCGGTTGAGAGAATCTTCTCAACCTTGTTGTTCACATTGATTAACCAAGGAGGTTCCATATTATTCCCTAATCACTTGTATTTACATGTGCTAACACTATAAGGAATTGAAGATGATGATCATTCTTAGCTGGAGGATGGTTTGGAAGTAGTGGAGTGCACCCCTTGAGGGGGAGCCAATCTGGAGAAGATGATATTTTGGGATTTAATATCATCTTGATAAAAGTGAAGGTATTCCAATCATACTTTCATCCCTTGTTTCTTAATTGTATTCATCATGTCAATTAAGGGGGAGTATTTATTGAAGTCAAATGGATGAAAGGGGAAGCTTTATATTTGAACTGAACTTTCTAATGAGTTTTGTGAAGTATGTGCAGGATTTAGCAATTCATTGATAAATCTGAAAAATTTCACCCCCTGAATCATGACCTCACATGTACAGTGAATTGTGGACATCATTAAATATCATGGTTATATCACTCTTGATTTCTACACCGGGTTAGCCCAAGTAGACTTAGAGATGATTTACTAAAGGTTCATTGCTAAAGGGAAGATGTGACATCATATCTCTCTTAGTGCTTTTCAAGAAGATTCTATTCGAAGGGAGGAAGAGATATTTTGGAAGAGAGCCACACCTCATCTTTGCATTTGATTGCGAATAAGGGGGAGAAAATATTGGCACACATATTGACCCATTCATATGTGCAGAAGTAGTGTATTGACAACAAATACAAAGGGGGAGATTGAAATGCACTGTGTTGCATTTTTTGTCAATGAGGCATGATGTTGTCATGGAATGAATGGATGTCAAGGAATGTCAATATGTGAATGAAAAAGGATGTGATGGTGATGGTGATGAAGGAGAATGGCCATTGTACTTAGAGGCATGTCACTTATGAGATTCACTAAGTGGCATAGGAGATGATGGTTGAAACATTCACCATGTACATCTGACGATTGATGAGCTGATCTTTAAGTTCCAAGAACTTGTATCAAGTGGATACAATGTCACAACAATGTTAGAAGACCATGCATTGTCTTCACACTACATGTGGAGTTAAAGATGATCCATCCACATGTTCTATGTGGATGGAGTGGTTTAATGAAGTCCATGTACAATAACTTAGTGCATGATGAATTTATTATGATCCAACTTGATCTCTGATTGGATCATTGAAGAATGTTGAATAATTATTTGATTCAGGAGCTTCAGTTGAAGATGAACCTTCGGGAATTTCACTCCTAATTAAAGATTAAATGTTTAAGAGGAATGGAGGAATTCTTAAGAAGAAGAGAAGAGAAGAGAAGAAATGAAGAAGGGAGAATGTATTAGAGGAAGATGTGGCATTTGGCATTTGATC
This sequence comes from Viscum album, assembly GCA_963277665.1. Classification (NCBI taxonomy): domain Eukaryota; kingdom Viridiplantae; phylum Streptophyta; class Magnoliopsida; order Santalales; family Viscaceae; genus Viscum; species Viscum album. Next base: position 1,949,685,133 of record OY728130.1, read on the forward strand.
ATGGTCACTTTGTTTTTAAACAAAGGACTTGTTCTGTACTCAGGGAAAAAGAAGCCACCAAGGGCCAGCCTTAAGGGTTCAACCCCAAGGCACATGTGGGACTCAAGGTCGCCACACCCAAGGGGGATCCCATGGGGCCATCACGAGAGGCCGCGGCCATGTGTAAGCCGGGGCCATGCAGGGGAGTCAAGCCTGCGGAGCATGGGCGCCAGAGCGCGAGGCAGAGGTGGGCGCAAGAGCGCGCCCGCAGAGAGAACACGGTGCGGGGAGACACTGTGGAGGGAGAAGTTCAATCGAAGGGTTGCCTACAGCAGATCTTTGATAAACCACGGAAAATCTGTGGTTCATTTTGATGTGGGACGCGCAATTTTGCCGCGGAGCGAATCATGGCCGCTCGATCGATCGCGCGCCAGATCTCAACCACACGATCGATCCCGCGCGAGATCTCCTGATTGTGGCCGTCCAAAGTTTTCTAATCGCCCGATCCAACAGCCCGCAAGGTATCTTCTTCCTCGAGCTCAACTGGAGGAAAACAAAAACTCCGCCTAAACCAGTGGCCTCCCCGAGCACTGAAGTTGAGCTCCCGACCACCATAGATCGAGCTAAGGTGTTCATTGAGTTATTCTGGCCCTGACTAACTCATCCATGCAACAATGATGCATGCATACACAGTAGTGAGGAAATTCGGAAGTGGCTGAGGCAAACAACGTTGCCGAGGCGATGATGGTTTATGTTTTGTATGGATTATCCATAACAGAAGTCCATGCATGCGTTCTAAGTTTCATGCACGTAGAGGAAAAAATAAAGGAAGAGACCCGCGTGGAAATAGAGGATAGATTCAATATTTGGAAATATTTTGAAAAACTGAAAACTTCGACAATTCGATTTATCCCATGAGGAAGATTTGAGGCATCCCTCTGCCTATAAAAAGAGAGGCAGAGGCTCTCTGTTTGCTTGCTGAATCTTTGTTGAAGATCTGAAGTCCCGCGAAGCCTCAGTGCTTAGCGATGAATTGCCTGCGCGCACCACTTGCGCGGAAGTGAAGCCCGTAGCCATACCTTGGCTCTGTTAGTTCCTTTTGTGCACTCCTTGCACGAATGAAGAAGGGGAGAAGACCCTTGCGCGCCTTCCCCTTGCGCGGCAGGAAGAACCTGGGGCCGCATCACCTTGCGCGCCCACGGTTGAAGCCCGCACTTGCACGGCAGTTGGTGTCCTTGACACCCTGCTCGCTCGCGGCTGTCCAAGGACCATGCGCGCCCTTGCACCCTTGGTCCTTGCACGCTTCCCTGTGCACCCAAGTGTTCCTTGCGCTCTTTGATGAAGAAGAGGTCAGCACCATTCACCTTGTGTGTGTGCCACTTGGGAGAACACCCTATGGGCAGTGGGTGTGCAAAGAGGTGGAAGGCCGAGGCCTTAGTTCCTTTTGTGCAAAGTGAACAAGAGGAGGCCATAGCCCTTGTGGGTGCACATTTTGAAGAACAAACTAAAAGAACACTAAAGTGTGTGTGTGAAACAAGAAGAGGAGGAGGCCAACTCATGTGTGTGCTAAAGTGAAACAAGTGTGTGCTAAGAGACAAGGAGGCCGAAGCCTAAGATTGTTCAAAGTGGTTGTGCACACATAGAAGAAGAAGAAGACCCACACTAAAGTAGAACACACTTTAAAGTGTGTAAACAAAAAGAACAAATAGTGTGAAGGAGGAAGAAAGGTGTGTGCTAAAACAGTTTACACCCTTTGTGGGTTTATTGCACCAAGAGTAGAAGAAGGGGAGTGCATGCATGAATGCATGAACATGCAAACGTGAATAAAGCTAAAATCAGTGGTGTGCATCTGAGTTGTCTAAGACTAGAAGATCTTGAAGAATTTGAGAGGACATGAAGTTTGTGCATGAAGAAGCAGAGTTTCCATGAACTCAGTGAATGAAGTTGTTTTGAAGTGAGACTGAGCCAGACTGAAGTTAAAGAAATATGTTGTCTAAGTTTTCAGTAGGTTGAGAAGAGCCTGATCAACTGAAGTGATCAGAAGTTTTGAGCAATACCAACAGACCTTATCAGAGGCTGTTGAAGATTCTTGAAGAGAGAGGCCAGGTCATCCTAAGAGAAAGGAGATAAATACTGAGCAAGACGAGAAGACCTGATCAACTCAAGTGATCAGAGGTACATAGCAAGGCCAGAAGCCTTTATCCCAGGCTGCTGAAGATACATGAAGTGTTGAACTGAATAAGAGCTACTCGTGTAACTCTAGCAGCCAGGAGAATCCCCCTGTGAGACTCAGGGTGGAGGAAGTCTTCAGTGGGATTCTGGAGCAGGCCAGTGGGACTCTGGTAACACTGTGGGATGTAGTATAAAGACCCTCATGTGGGACTCAAGAGAGATACAGTGGGACTCTGTATCAACCATTTTAATTTTAACAGGTTATAATGGAGAAACCATGTTGGGGCGTATAACCAACATGGCAAGGACGTAGGCATTTGGTGCCGAACCTTGTAAATCCTTGTGTCATGTGCCTTTACATTTACTGCATCACTAGAGGAAAGGCTAAGAGATACAAGAAGAGTGGATTGAGGCCTTAACAAGCCATAGAGGTTTAATTGATAAAGAATCAATTAGTAAAATGTTTTAAAGGATCACTGATTCACCCCCTCCCCCTCTCAGTGATAACACTAATCCGGGCACTTCATTTAACTTGTTTTAAATAATTTAATTAGAAAAATTTATTATCATTTAATATAATTATAGAAATTATTATCAAATTTAAAATTAATTTTGATATAAAATCATTTTTGTTTTTTGAATTTTTTCACATTAAAAACTAATTTTCTTATTAGGCTAATGAGATTAATTTTAAAAAAATTATAGAAAATTCTTTTTTTTATTTTTTATAAATGGATTATATATTTGGAATAAGTGATTCCAAATTATATAAATAGGTTTTTTTATTTGTGGGCAACATTAATAGTAACTTTAGTAATTTTTTTAGTTATCATGGTTAAGAGTATCTCTAGTAATTAAGGGTAAAAATGATATAATAAGTTTTATAAATATACCCTAACACTTGTACTAATTTTATTGTATGATTAATTGTATACTATAATCATAATTGGGGAGATTTTATGGCCTATTTGGTCCACATGTATGACATTAATAATTTTTAGTAATTTATTCTATGTGAAGTGAAATAGGACACACCCTTGTTTTTAAAAAGTATTTAATTTTTTGAATATGTTTATTAAGATGATATAATTGAGAATAAATGGTCATTGTAAATATAAAATACTTATCTTAATCATGATTTTTTTTAATTTTTAGGGAATATTTAATTAATTTAAAAACATTTAGTATGATGATATAGGATTATTATTATCCTTTTGAAGGGAATCTATAGGAGTGGCCTTTTCAGACCTTCCACACCCAGAAACTCCCCTCCCCATGAAGATGTCATTTGAAGAAGCCCTAGCTGGGAATGAGCTATTCCCAGCCGAGACGGAAGAGCATCCAATGGGTCAACATTCTAATCAGTGATGGTTCGACACAAAAATTTGTTAGCTGGGTGGTTTGTGCCCATCTTCCCTCTATGTGAGACATCGTGTGACCGAGAATGGTGACTGGACCATGAGAGGTGGATATTCCCCCAAGTGAAATTATGATATATTAATTGAGTAATTAATGGACATATCAAATAAATTATATTAAAAATATTAAAATAAATATAATTAGATATTATTTATTTCATCCATGATTTTATTGATGACCTAGAAATATGATGGAATTATTAATGGGTTTTTATAAGTTTTCTTGTATATTGATATTTTTTAAAAATAACTCAATATTTGAATAGTTCTAAAATTTACATCAATGATATTTTAAAATAAATTACATTTAATTAAATGATATAAAATGGGTAAAAATAAAATAATATTCTAAAATATTTTTTAAATATTAATATTTCATCCAAGACCCATTTATTGTTCATTTGGAATTTTTTAGTGACCATTTTATCTGCCAAAGTGTAAAAATATGTGTTGTTTTCGAAAGAGTTGAATGGTTTAACAAGGGTTAATCCATAATGATAATGGTTTGAATGAGACCAAAATATGAATAAAAATTATTTGTTGAAATTATTTATACCCATACTCATTAAATATTATAAATAACGTTTTTTGTGTCAATTTTTAATTGAAAATTAATTTATATTTATTTAATATTTTGGGAGTTTCCAAAAGTTCCCCATCACCTCAATTATAAAATAGAACATCCTATTTCACTACTTAACAGAAAATTTATCCTTTTATCTCATCCAACCATGGATTAAATAATCTTGTAACTTCCCTCCCTTTGGCTATAAATCCATCCAAGGATGTCTTTGGGTATAAACCAAATGATGTTACCTAAAAACAAGGGCACATTAATTAATGATCATTTTCATTTTATTTTATTCTCAGTCCATTAAATTATTATTATTTATTGACTATATAATGATAGTGAATCCTAAATATACTGGGATGTTTTTATGTTAATTTTTATTACCTACACCTACACACACACCTATAAAATTGCTAAATAATTTACCATTCAGGTGCAAAAAAATTAACACCATGTGAATTGATGTCATTTTGTTTCCTTTACCACCTCTCATGGTTTGTTGTTATATTAGAAATACTATTTTTATGTGATATATAAGATATTTATGTTGTATTAAAACTTCTTGAATACTTATATTACACACACATATATTATTTACATTTTTTGTAAATATGATGACATCATTAGTGGAAGTGTGGACAACTACCACCTCAAATCGATGTGATTAATTTATCCTATAAATGGAATATATAAATGGGGGGTTTTAAAAATAATTTTTAAAATATTTGAAAAAAAATTATATTTTAATTATTTTATACATATATATCATGTAATTTTTATTCTTTTAATATTATAAGGAAATCCAAGTAGCGTTCATGCGTACGTACATTATACCCTCTCTATGAATGGGGAATTTCATGTCCAATATCCAAATATTGTGGATTATTTAAAGTAAATATATATTTGTACATATATTATAATTAGATCATGGTTTACATTATTTATATTATGATATTATGATCTAAGTAATAGTAACAAAAAATAAAAATTCATTACATTCTAAAAAATCACAGAAAATAACAAATAAAATTGTGAAAATGATAAAACATAATTAACACATGGGTGATAAAATAATATAATAATGTCACATATGATATCATAAATATTAAAAACTTGTTTATATAAATTAATTACATCATTTAAACAATTATAAATTTTTTTTAAACATGTTCAACTAAATAAAAGTGTGTGGTAAAGGATTTTCATCTCACTTTTTACATATGTGACATAAATGTCATATTCACCAATTATATATTTTGTGTCATGTATCTACCACCCATTTTGATATATTATATAATTAATCCTTTTATATTTATGTTATTACTAATTTGAAAGTGTTACATGACACTTTTAATTGAAATCATTTAAATCGATTATTTGAGATATAATGAACGCTTTGGACTACTACAACATGGTTTTGGACTGTTTATAGTAAGACCATTGATACATCAGTGGTCTCATGAGATGAATTAGCTTTATAAATCATATGGGTTTCAACCCAATATTCTAAAAATTCTTTTAAATATTCATGATGGTAAATGTACAATATAACTTGGAGATATGACATCCATTAGTTAAGAATTTCTTCTATTGAGAATTCAGCTATTATTATTATTATCCATGAGGTTATTACTTTAACATTTTCAATAGATGTATTTTAGTCTCATCTTATTTATTAATTGGAATGTGTTTTAATTATTTAACAATCCATATTTATTATTCCTAATCCATTTATTTTAATGGATTGTGGTATTAGTTATTTACCTTATCATGTTGATCTCCTCACATTGATTTATTATTTCTTCCACTTTACTTATCCTAAATGAGCATTTGAGATCACCAATTTTGTTTGTTCTATTTTCCATAGGTTTTGAAGATTAAATGAGTGAGTTATTTCAAGTATTAAAATTACTTTCATTTGTATGTTATATATTTTACCGATTTAAAAACTGAACCATCTATAAATATAGTTCTTGAAGGCTAATACATTGATCAGTCATTTGAGATTTGATTCCATGTAAACATGAAATTGTAATAAAATAATTAACTAAATCTAGGATTATAGGGTCAGGGCATTAAATATGGAATCATGTTAATTTTTGTAACATCCTTGGGAACTAGATTTAGGAAAACATATAATAAAGAACACATATCAATGCTTTTGTATGTGAAAAAAAGTTATTTAAGGAAAAATGAATTTGAATTTTATGTAGATATGTTTAAATGTAAGGATAAGAATTAGGTTTTATAAAATATTTAAATTTATGTTAATTACAGGTATTTATATTATTTAACATATAAAATGAAATATATGATATAAATTTCATGGTTGAAATATTACATTAATATTGAATATATTTCAGTTATTTTTTGATTATGTGTATCAATATTTATATAATATTAATAAGGTTTTCGTAAAAGAGAACGCCATACATCCGATTGAAAACTCATCACATCAACAAATGTCATGGAGTTTGAATCAAAAATGTAAAAGCGGTAAGGGTGAAACTCATACTACTAGCCTACATGAATTCCTTGTTAGAATTACGCCTATATACTTAAAATATCTAATAGATAAAGGTTGTTGTGATTTTTGTGACATATTTTATCAGAAATATACACTTCGAATTGGAAAATGGTAGGGTGATTAAGTGATTATTGTTATTTCATAATGTATTCACTATTTTGGGAACCCTATATGATCAACAAAAACATAATACCATGGTATTTTTAGATGTAAATGTTGACTTATATATTGGAATAAATTATGATTTTATTGGGTAGTTATTCTGATTAAAGTAATTAATAAAAATTATTATCATATCATGGTGATTTTTTGATTTTGGAATTTATGTTTTTGGTATACGATATTAAGGGTGAATAATTTTATTTTGAATACTATATGATCAAATACATTTGTTTTTTATTTTCTTAATATTAGTCAATAAAATTTTTGAAGAATGATAAATTATTTTTGAATTATCTATGTTGAATTTTTGGTATATCTATTGAATTTAAGAGATTATTTTTTTTAATAATATAATGTAGTATTCATTTTGGGTAATTTTCTAATATTATCTTCAACATTTTAGTGTTTCTTAATGTATAACGATAGGAGGAATATATAGTTATAATTTTAAAATTTTTTATCCATATAAATTGATTAAAATTATACAAGAATTTAAATTATTTCATCTTAAATAATCATAATTTGGAGAAGAAGATATGTTTGAGGTAGAAATCGTTTAAATTAAGAAACTATACTTGTCATGTAAGTAAGTTTCAATACGTTCTTTTTCGTGGAAGTAAATGAATTAAATAACTCTATGAAAAGTATTTTAAAATAAAAACATTTGTTTTTTTTTCATAAAGATAAATCAATGAGATCATTAACCCATAACATATTTGTGGTCTTGTGATACTATACTTTCTGAAGACCAGGTTCTTTATCATTCTCCATCAAAACATGATAGCAAGATTCTTCTAACTTATATATGATTTCACTAATTTTATCGTGTTTTAATGCTATGTTTTTGGTGACCTTTTCACTTACTTTTCCATCTTATTAAGAATATGGATTGTTAACACTATTTATTATGTGGGTTTTTAAATAATTTTTTATTATTCAGATATAAAACTCTGAAATACTGAAATAATGTTTAAATTGTGAGGACACAATTTAATTAAGGTGTGGGGAATGTGACACCTCAATATATTACAATATTTTCATTATTGAATAAATTTAATTAAGATGCTAGTATGATTTATACACAACAAAATATTACGTATACACTACACAGAATAATGAGTTGGCTTGCATTAGATGCAAGTCCGAGTTATATGGAACAAAAATATATTAGTAAAATATTATTATTTGATATAATATGATATAATATATCTATTAAGTTAGTGGTTTTGAATAGTTTTTAGTATATTATAAAAATATATGGTTGAATTCATTTGTTTAAAATTAATTTTAAATGAATATAGGAACCAACTGAATATATAGGAAATTTTATTATAATAAACTATTTGTCTTCTCATAATGTCATTTTATCCTAATAAATTAAATTTATTACCATTATTAGATGATATTAATGTAATTTATATTAAATAAAATATTTTTAAAATTTAAACTATAAATAAATAGAAAAAATATATGAAAAACCTAATTCTACAAATAAAAATCCATATTTTTCTAAAGGAATGTATATCGTCTTTTAATGGAGAACCTATTTTAAATCTAATTTTGGACTCTTTTATAGATTTTATTTGAAAAATATAAATATTCTATTTTAATATAAAACATAAATAATTTTCCATTTAATATATTTTTTGAAATTTTAATAAATTTCATTTTGAATTTTGATATAAAAACATTTCATACTTTAGAATGTTTTCATATTAAAAAATCATTTTCAAGTTCCGTCAATAAGATTAATTTTAGGTTAATTATTAAAATAGAAATTTTTTTAATGTTGACAAATGGATTAAATATTCATAATAATTGGGTTCAAATATGTAAATAGGTTCCTTTTATTTTTGGGAAATATGAATAGTAACTTGGAAGTTTTTTTATGTTACCATAGTTAAGGGTAAATAAGGTAATTAATGGTAAACATGATATTATATGAATTGTCAAACTACCCTAAAATTTTTCTTAATTATATTTTATGGGTTAGTGTCCACCCCAACCATAATTGAAACTATTTTATGGAATATTTGAGAATCATTGATTACATTTAAAAAATTTATTTTATTATAATGGAAATCTAATATGTTACACTTACATTTTTAAAATGCATAATTTTTTTATATGGTAATTAAGATTATATATTAAAATATAAAAAAAAATTGGAAATAAAAATTGTTTATATGAATAAATTTAATTTATTTTTAATTTTTAGTTAAGAAATAATTAAATTAATGACATGGACAATAATGATTTAGTAATTGTTTAATTAATGGATATATAAAATAAATGAAAGTAAAAATATTAAAATAAATATAATTTGACCTAATTAATTTCATCCGTGAATTTTATAGAGATTATTAATATATGAGTTATTTTCTAAAGGTTTTATTGAAGTTATATTGTGTATTGATATTTTTTAAAAAAGTCAACGAACGAATCCTTCCAAAATTGACATTAATGATATTTCTAAATAAATAATAACTCATTAAATGATATAAAATTCAAAAAAAAAATATAAAATTAAACAAATTTATTTTTATAATGATTAAAATTTCATTAATTACTCATTTATGTTTCTTTTATAATTTTATAGCCACTATATTAACCCTTATAGAGTAAAAAACATATTGCCACGGTAAGAGTTAAAGGGCTTAACTAATTGTTAAATCCAAAATATTAGTGTAATAATGTGACCAAAACATATAAAAAATTATATTATGAGATTATTTATAACCATACCCAGGTTATATTTTATATAACTCTCTTTTTATTATTTTTTAATAGAAAATTAATTTTTTATAATTTAATATTTTGGGAGTTTCCAAAATGTCCCTCAACTCAGTTATAAAATGGAACCTATTCCATCACGTCCTCACACTACATGGATCCTTATATATCATCCCAAAACATATAAAATAATCTCTAAACCTTTCTATATTAATCATAGAAGCCTCACTTTTTCGTAAATTTCACCAAGGAATTATTTTAGTATAATCAAATCAAAGTGACTGGAAAACGAGTTAATGTTCTTTATTAATCACATTCATTTTATTTAATTCTAAAAAAATTAATGTATTCTTGTTTCATTATTATATAATTAATATATTATAAAAAATAATACAATCTGTTTTTATTTTAAGGTTTATACCTACAACTACACACAGATCTATCAAATGGATAATGAATTTACTGTTCGTGTATAATGAACTACTGCCTCACAGAATAACTTCATTTGTTTTTAACTTACCTCAATTCTTGATTTTTCATTATGCATTACATGTTTTTATATTATATATATGAAATTTATTTTTTATTAATTCTAATTTTATTATTATTTGACACATACCTTCATTCTTTCCATTTTTTACCAATATAGTATCTTTGTTTGTGGGCGGAATACCACATCCTCAATGCAATGTGATTTCATTACACTATTCAAGGAACATATAAATTTTTTTAAATAAAAATATGTGAAATATATTACATAAATATTTTAATTAAATTATAATATACATATATTTAATTTTCTATTCACTCTTTAAATATGACAACAAAAAAGAAGTATTGTTTATGCATGTGTACAGCCTACCATCTCGACGAACGGTCCATTTCATTTCCTATATCCAAATATTTTGGAATTTTACAAATATATATATATACTGAATATATATGATAATTAAATCATGTTTTACCTTATATATAAAATGAAAAAAATATCTTTTTAAAAATAAAAAAAAATTATAATTCAAAACGTTCTAGAAAAACAAGGCAAGTAACCCCTGAAGTAGTGGAAATGATTAATGATTATTAACAAATTGGTAATAAAATAATATGATAAGATAATATATGATATTATAAAAATTTATACAGTTATGATATAAATTAATAACATGATATTAACTTATATATATGTGTTTCATGTATGTAAACATAAAAAGGAAGTTTGGGATAAGGATTTTCATCTCACTTGTTTATATCTGTATGATTCACCACTAACTTCTTTTGTGTGATGTATGTGTAGCCGATTTTGATATATTATATCATTAATCATTTTATATTCATTTTATTAACAAATTTCAATGTGGTGTGGGAAAATTTAATTTATAATCCTTATTATTGATTAATATATATATATATAAAGAATGCTTTGGATTGGTATGACAGGGTTTGGGGACTTTTTAAATTAAGTGCCTCGATATATCAGTTTTATCATGAGAAGAATTAGTTTTCAATGTTAGATGCATTTCTACATGATATTATAAACCATATTGATAGTTATATTGATGATAATGGTACCATGTACCTAGGAAACATGACATTCAAAAATTTATAATTTCCTCTATTGAGAATTTACTAAATATATTTATTATCTATGAGATTATTATTTTGACATCATCTATGGATGTATTTCATTATTATTTGTTAAAAGGAATGATTATTTGTTATTTACCATGCCATATTGATTTTTCCTTATAAAGTTATCTTAATGGAATATGCTATCACTTATTTTCCTTTCAATGTTGATTTTTATCATTAATTCATTCTTCCTTCCACTTTACATAACCATTCTAAGCATTTGAGATAACATATTTATCTGTTTAATTTTCCCCATGTTATGAAGATTAAATCAATTAATTTTTACAAGGATGTAAATTTATTTCCCTTTTTATTTTTTATTTTTAATTAATGTATTAAGGGAACCATTTATTGAACTAGTTCTCCTGGACAACTAAACTATACTATCATTCCAGATTTGATTCCTTGTAAACATTTTAGTGTAATAAAATAATTACATAGATTTGGGATTCTAGGTTTGGGGAATTATAACAAACAATTAAATGAAATGTATATCATAAAAATTTCATCATTTATTAACAGAAGGAAAATAGGTAGGATTTATAATCATTTCATTATATAATAACCTGTGAAAATTAGTGGGTTTTCTAAGAATATAACTCATAGAAGAGAAACATGTTTCAAAGGCATTATGTTATAAAAATAATATCCATTCAAAGAAATATTATTAATGGTATTATTAGATTATATTCCCAAAAAATACATTAGTTAAACCGATGAATTTCATTTAAGATGGAAAATAATTTTTTAGGTTCATTTAAAACATTTCTTTGGGAAAATATCCTTCCTAATTTGAAAAACTATTTTTTAAACAAAATAAATTCAAAAAAAATTTGAATTTTTTTTATGTCTTATAAATGATGCTTCTATGTAATTATTGGTCATTACATCTGAAATTTTTTTCCAAACCTATTAAAAAGAAAGGATGCTTTTTCATTTGCAGAAAAATTCAAACAGTAATTATTTTGGAGTACAACCTGAATATTCCATTCAAACAAATATGTAAAAAATAAAACATGGCTAAAAGTGTCTTTTAAAATTAATAAGTGAGTAATAAAACATTATTTAAAATATCACTATAAAACATATTTTTTAAATAAAAAATATTTATAATCAAATAGATAAATAAAGTCAGATCTTCTTTAGAAACATTTTTTAAATTTATTGAGTACCGAAGAGTGGTAAACATTTACCATTACATGAATATATCAATAAAAATTTTATTATAATAAGATTTATGTGATTTATTGAGATATAGATCATAATATTTCAACAATGGAAACATAAACATAAAAAATCCTGAAAAATTATGAGATTGTAGTAATAAACTCTTACCACATTGATAACAATCAATCATAAATAAAATAAAAAATTATTATTGGAATCCAAATGACACGGGATCAATTGTAGGTGGGGGAAAATCCCTAATTATTGTAGAAACATTGTAGCTGCACTACAGTAGTGGCAGACTGTAACGACGGTGGCACTGTAGTGGCAGAGGTACTGTAGCGGGAACTGTAGCAGTGATGGTACTATAGAAGAATGAGTATTATAAAAGTACTATTCAACGGAGGGTCCTTTGGGGAATAAAATGTCTTCCATTCCCTTGAGCCTTAAGGATATATAATGGGTACCCCTATGAATAGAAATAACGGGGGTCTTTTCGTTCCATTATTAATAAAATGAGGCATTATCCCCAACCCTTAAGAGAGAGAAAATTGACATAAAACCCCCATACTATGATGGTAATTTATTAAACATAAACCCCATGAAAGATAATGTAATAAAATGGATATTAAAATAAAAATATTTATCTGTATAATAATCATTAAATAAATCCATGGGTATTATACATACAAAATACATAGAATATGTGGTGAATATGTATTTTGTCTCATGGAAAATAAAAGTCAGATGAAAATCACTTTCCTTAAGTCTTGAATCTAATCATACTAATTAAATACTCTTATATAACAATTATAACTTTTTATAGACTGATGAAAAAATAATATTCATATATATAATAACATATATTATTTACTTGTGACTTTTTATTACCCGTTTATCAATAATTCCATGTTAAAGATATGATTCAGGTAATAACAGCTTTGTTTTTCACAGATGTTTTATCTTTTCTTATTGGTCCACTTTCAAAGATAATGATTTTATAATATAAAGAAATATAATCAGGATATTAATATCATATATATATAGAATATATATTTTTAGATTATTCTATAAAATTTTGTGACAGTAAATGATATACATCATTCATGGAGAAGGTATGTCATACAGAAGCATGAATGATATTTCCATTTTATTATCTCATTGAAAGAAAAAAAGTAATATATATATATTATCAATAAATTATAATTTTTATGTTATATATACCAAATATTTGTATTAAAATCATCCTTAATACAGTCTATGTAATGTGTGAATGAATCATGTCGCTTCCGGAGGTTGTAGTCCACCATATATACGAACGACATTATCATATTCCCAAAAATTAAAATAATGAATTAATTTTCTATATAATAATTTAAACTGTACCAATACATCATATATATCATATATATATAAATATATATTTATATATATTCTTAATAAATAGTATTTACATAACTATTCCCTACATTATAAGGTGGTAATGGAAAAAAATGTCATTGGTTCGTGAAAATTTAGTTCTCCATACATAAGAACCAAGATTTCATAAAACATTTGATTAAATTATGTTTTTTTGTTAGTAAGGTTAACATATAAACATCTATTTATATTTAATATAATGAGGATATTATTTAAGATTGATATAAAAACAATTAAATGGGATTGAGGATGAAATAAAAAAATGTATGTTAATGAACATTACCACTTATTCGGGTATCTTTTTTTGGTTTATAGAAAAAGACATATGTGGATGGATTTCTACCCAGATGAATTATTATAGGATTACATAGGGGATGTTTATGCGTTACTTTTGTAGTGATTGAAAAAAATGATTTTTATGATGTGATGATATGGGAGTGGGTGGACTTTTATAAGGGTGGTGGATGACACTTTTTAAATTGTTTTGAAAGTGTGAATTCCACCAACGATTTTTCATTTTCATATGGATCCCAAATTGGATAAATTTATATAAATACGTTTATAAGGACTAAATATGGAAATCCCTTGGGTTTTATAGATGTTTTAGGTTATTTTTACACCGTATATTCTATGATAAACCACTTAATAATCTTGTTTTATCCTTAACAACTGAAATTAATTCTAAGATATTTTCAATAATTACTATGGTAAAAAATTTATATTTACTCATTATAAATTATAAATTCTTATAATTCCTAATATGGAATATTTTGTTCAAAATTCAACAAACATAAGTGCAAAAAATAATTTGAAATTCAATTTATAGACGTATCAAGAAAACAAGATTTTAAAGAGAAAGGGATCAGAAGATCACAATGTTTCAAATCAAATTTCAATATGAAATTTATTATAATGACTAAATTAGACTAATATATGTATAAATGAACAACATATAATTTAAAACATAATTAAAATATAATTTAACTATATGAATAAATGAATCAAAAATACATTTTTCTATTGACATTCAGTATTTCTCATTATTCATGAAAAAATGAAGCTTCTTAGAAATATCATAATACAATCCCTCTGAATATTTTGATATTGTGAATAAAAAATGAAGTTTAATTTATCAAATTCTTTTTCTAAATGTTTCGAAATTTATTTTATTATTTTTCAAAAAAAAATACATAAAGAGATGTTTTTTATAAAATATTATTTTCAAAACATATAAACAATTTAACAATATTATGTATTTAATTATCAATATGATTAATTAATACAAGTAATTATATTTAAAAGGTAGTTATTAATATTCATAATACTTATTTTAATTCATAAGAAATAATGGTAGGTTTTATATAACTATATTATTAGTATATCTTTATATTTTATAACATAGGGTCACGTGAAACACAAGCTCAGATGGTGTTGCATTTAACACACGTGTAACTTTGGGTTGCATATATACTCGATTATATTTGTGTATCTTACAATTCAATCAATTAAATAAATTCAATATAATAAAAAAATGTTATTAAAAACATGGGGTGTTACATTCTATGACCCTTGAAATGAATTTATACATTCATAAATGTCACACTAATACAAACAAATAATGATACTTATGCCTCATTATTTCTTCAAGATCCCACATAACTTCTCCAAACTGGTGGTTTGACCAAAAAAATTTGACGATGTGACTGTTCTTGTTTCATATAAATTTATTTGTATGATCTTAAATCTCCACCAGTTGTTCCTCATAAAAAATATCTTTCTACAGGGGTGTTACCTCTGAGTTCATTACAAGTGAAGGGTCAGATATGTACTTCCTCATGAAAGATACATAGAATACATTATGGACTTGAGAGAGATTTATTTGAAGTTCTATGTGATAAAAAACTATCCCTACTCAACGTGGGATCATTAAAGGGCCAATATATTTCGTTTTAAACATTCATTTCGTCCCAAATCTTATAAAATTATACTAGGGAGAGATTCAAATAAACAACTTATCAAAAACTTCAAACTATAGATCACATTGGTGGTTACAAGAATAACTTTTCTTGTGAATATGTGATTCCTTAATTTACTGCTAAATGGATCTTACCTTCTATTCCACACCACTTAAAATCTCAGGTATCAATAACTTTATTTATCCAACTAAATTATATCATGTTGGTGATTAAATTTTTTTTCCATATAGGGAATTATATAGAGTCCTCGGAATATTTGAGTGAAATATATTTTTGAAAGAATACTAAACTAGTAGAAGGTGTTGAACCGAAATAAATTTGAAATACATTGAAAATGATCTCAACATATCCCATAGGGTTTGAGTTCTTCATTCAGACTAACCATATGTTTAAGGATGTTATAAAGTGTTGAAAGTCAACTCTTTATCATGATCTTGGTTAAGACTTCACTAGAAACTGGATGAAATCCTCATATCCCAATAAATAAAAATCAAATTTGGTTCTCCATTAAAATTTACCACGTCATTATTGAGTAAACATACAAGATGATCCAAAGAGAAATATTCTTTGATAGAGATAAAGTGTGATGACTTAGTAAGGTGATCAAATACCTCCCATACAACATTAGTCCATGAAGTAGTTTTTGGGAGTCCAATAAAAAATATTTTTCTATATACTCCCAATTAAATTTTGGTTTGGTTAGTGGACTAAAATCAACTTATATATTTTTATTTTATCCTTAACATGTTGTAATATAAAGTACCATAATATAAACACTATGATTTCTCTTTTCATTCCACCCCATACGATGTATTATTTTAAATACATATACATCATCACACGTCTAGGATTAATAGAGAATGAATAAAAATGATCTTCCTCTATCATATCCTTCTTCATAAATCATATAGACATAACACATACATGTTTTTTGAACCGTATCAATCTATCATGATCATTTTAGGATTCTAGAAGATTTCTAGCATTCTTTTGGAGCCCTAAATTTTCCATTTGTGGTTTTTGAATCATTACATATATAGATAGTTTAACATTCAATAGATGAAGATAATAATTTTCCTATTCAATTAGGATTTCCGTATCAATCCTTATAAAGTAAAAAAAACATTGGATATTTGTGATTATAATCATGGATAAGTTGGAGAGATCCTTTCAACTCAATGCATCAACTACCTTGTTCTTTCCCCTATGGTAGTAATGTATCGAGAAGTAATAATCCTTTATCAACTCAAAATGTCTTCTCTACTGCATGTTCAACCCCTTGTATGTAAATATATACATTAATTTATTTATCTTTATATATATCACACTTTTATACATAAAAATAATTCCTCCATATATTTAATGCATAAATTACTACATCTAACTAAAAAACATGAGTTGGTAATTCATCTCATGAACCAGAAAATTTTTATGATACATAAAATATAACAATTAAGATTTTTAGGAGAATTCATCCAAATAACATCTTAGATGAATCAGTAAAGGGTATATACCCGTATCCACAATAGCGAAATATAAGTGTAGGCTGCTAGTTGGCCTACTCTTTAGTGCCTTGAATTTTTATTCACATTCATCCTTCCAAAAAAAACTGGGCACCCTTCAATGTTAACTTGCTTAGTGGACTTGACATTCATGACAAATTCTACACTAATCATTAGTAATATCCATCAAAATGTGGAAACATTGGATCTCAACCACTGTTTTTATTCTAACATGATGTTTTTTTGACTTCAATCATTAGTGGATCACCAAATATAAACTCTCTTGAGATTATGTGACCCAAAAAATGAAACATTGTTCTTTTAAAATTCTCAATTTATAATTTTTTCATATATTTTCACATTCCTAAGGAACATTAGAATGACTTCCACGTTTTCTTAATGATCATCCTTTATGTTTTAATAAATATTAATATAATCTTTAAATAATACCTAAAACTGATCAAGATAATCCCTAAATACTCTATTTATAGCATCCTACCTTTTTATATCATAACATTTTATTACATTTTACAAAACCGAGGATCTCTAAGGTTTAATGTCTTGGAATCCCGGAACCTAATACATGATGACATATAACATTTTTCTTTAACACATGAAAGGATTATTCATTGTTCATCCTATGTTCAATAAAATATCTCATAACATGGGATCATACATCAATGGAAAGGGTGAGAAGAAGGCCCAGTAAGGGAAACAAGAGAACTATTTAACATGTGAACATTATATACATCAATAAGGTCATGATAAATAACGTTAAGGCGTGAGAAAGAGATCATGGGGCATATCATCATAAAAAAACATGATTCATAACTTGAGTATGTGGCTACAAAATTTAATTGAGACAATCATTAACATATCACCACGGTTCATCCCCAAGGTGTCATTTAAAAAAAATACCAAGATTATTCACCAAGGTATTGTTAAAATTTTAATCATTAGAGATCACATAATTACCCAATGAATTGGAGAGCTATCAGGGAGAACCCTTAATTTGTCTCTATTATCATGTGAGGCAAATATATCGTCATCCAACATTTCATAAATAATACATATATCATAAAACAATGGGTTTCATTTCAAAATCATAACGTTTTAAAAACTTCTTTAAAGACATGATCTATATGTCACTTTAATCCAACGGAAAAGGAAAGCGGGTTTCATGTATTTAAATCCCAGAATTAATGTAGAACATTATGATATATATGTGAATAAGCCTATAGAAGAAAGAGACTTGAGTATTCAATTAATAAAATAAAACAATTTTATAAAACAAGAGAGACATTTTGAGATGAAAATTCTGCAGTATAACTACTATGTTGCAGGGTTTTAGAAAATATCGAAAAGAGATGGGACATGGGTAACCCACTCATAAATGATACATAAAACAGTATAGGGACAGAATATAAAGGATATAAGAACATTTTAATTTAATTTTAACGACATACCATATGAAATGAAAAACAAGTAAGGAAGGAAAAAATAAGATTTCCCTTATGAAAATTCGACAGCCTAACGATGTCACTAAAAATTCAAAAAATGATTTGATGAGATAAAATAGGGTATTTCATCATATGAACATAAATGAAATGTATGATGGATATATATATCAAACCCTAACATTATAAATATGAACTTGAAATACTTTACATGAAAATAGAACTTGAAATTGAGAAGGGAGAAAGAATCCCTTACAAAAATTCGGCAGCCAAACGACGTCACTTAAACCTCAAAAAATGATTTCATGAGATCAAACAGGGTCTCTCATCATATGAAAATAATGGAATAGTATAATTTATATATAGATCATACCCCAACAAAAACAAGAAACTTCAAAGACTGGACATGAAAATAGAACTTGAAAATGAGAAGGGAGAAAGAATCCCTTACAAAAATTTGGCAGCCTAACAACACCACTTAAACATTGTTAAAATGAATTTATGAGAGAAAGAGGGGGTATCTCATCATATGAACATAAAAATAATAGTAGGATGAATTTAAAATAACAACCCCAGTATAAGATCATGATGTTTATAATAAATGACATAAAGGAGAATACATGAAAAGAAAGGGAGAGGTATGATCCCTTACCATAAAATGTAACTCTTAAAACATGATGTTCGGCACCTTAAGGGCTTTGGAACAGCTTGGGGGGAATCCTAGGGAGTTAATTAGGCAAGAACGTTATTTAAGTGGATTTTGGAATGGAAAGGATGATAGAATTTATTGGTATTTATAGGGGAAGTGAGGGGGCAAGGCATTAATGGCCACGAGACACCTCATTGGTGGTATTGGAAAAACCATGGGATTTCCCATGGTAATTTACCATTTTATTGGCCAATTGGGTCAAATAAAAAATTATCTTACTATTAATAAGTATACCATATTGATTACAAACTTATGACGTCATTAATGATGTCATTAAACACCAGAAACCCTAAACTGAAAATTCATTATTCACTGAAAATTCAACTTTTTCAGAAAAATCCCAAAAAAATACCTTAACATAATATCGATGCTCTGAATTCAAAAATGAACTCCATTTTATAAAATTAATTTTCTACATATATTTAATTTAAATTTTAAATAAAAAACACTATTCACTAAATATTCATTTTTTTCAGAAAAATCCCCATAAATTAACTTAACATAATATCGATGCTCAAAATTCAAAAATGTAATCCATTTTATAAAAATAATTTTCTAAATATTTTTAATTTTATTTTTAAATAAAAACAGTATTCAGCCGAAAAAACTAATAATTAACCAATAATTTCTGAAACAGTTATTTACCAACTTTATTGAATTACATTACTTAATCAAGGTGCCTAGATTATATTAATACTTTCTTTAAGTGAGATTACTAATCCATTTGGTCACATTACTAATCCTAACCGTAAAATCACTATTCATAATTTATTATTCATCAAAAATTATGTTGATCTTATTAGACTCTAAATTTATTACTAAACATAACAGTATAAGACCATTTTTTGAAAATCATTACACATCATTAATTATTTAAGGTATACATAAATGTTTCAAAATATTATTTTTCCATAATTCATCAATAATGTACATTGTAAATTTATTCAGACATTTGAAAATTCACAAACTTCACCATAAGAAGAAATCACAATTGTTATTTATCAGAGGATTATATAAGGTAGCGAAGGTCTCGTTACACAGCCCCTTATAACAGCAGCATAAGATCTAAGTGTAAGGTGTGCTAAGGTGAGAGAATCTTTGGGCAGCTCAGCCAACATTTCCTGAGTGGTGATTTCTATCAGCATGAACTTTTCATGAAGGCAATCTTGTTCCATCTTCACACGATGACGTTCGGATTGGGTTTGGTCCACAGCAAATCCCAAAGGTGCTACCTCCTTCCCGAGTTCAGTCAGATAGGCTTCGATCGGCCCGAGACTACTGGATGTGGCCGTCGAATCTTCATTTAATATTAATTAATCAAGATCAATGGTATTTAGAAAATAATTTGGACTTTTATTTTTCAACGTTCATATTGACCAATGGTCATATAACATTTGAAACCCAACGGTCTCATTTAAATCATAATAATTTTATTAAATGAAAAATAAAATAACCCACAAAAACATAGGGAACAAAATTTGCATGTCGTTACAATCTTTCCCCTTAAAAAATTTCATCCTCGCAATTTTAATACTAGGCTTGGAAATTTCATTGAAAGTCCCAAATCGGAAAAAGAGCCCGTAAAACTTTTACTATTAAATAAATAAAGGGAAGTACAAAGGTCACCCGAGTTAACCCGTACTAGGATTCCATGTTGGAGAACATGGTTATGGAAGAGAAAACAAATGGTCATATTCTGATGGAGAGTGATAGAAAACATGATTAGTAGAAAATTAACAACAAGAAAATCACAACCTTAAGATGTGTTGAATGTTCTTTGATTACCTAGTAGGAAATGTAAACCAACAACGTTTTTGGATTACGTTCCTTTTCATTGAGGTATTTATTTATGGTATTAACTAAAACATCAGGAAACATACTTACTTTTCATGTAGACTTTCATCTTTTACTAGATTTCTAACACGAACTCATATTTTCTACAAAAGATGAGTATTTAAGATGACTTGTTTGCATTAAGCCCTCTAAAAAAACATCGAGAGAATCACATAATCCACAAAAGATGAACTCTATATATCCCATGTCTTTAGTACATAACCAAATCCAAAATCGTTAGTGGAAGATCATATAATCCTCAAAAAGGAAAATCCTTTAATAAAACTACTATTAATCTCCAAAATTTATAAAAATAGTACCCAAAGTTCAAGAAAGATCATTCAATACACATTCTTCCTTAAAATTTATCAAAATATTCCTAACTAAGATTGAAACCCAAAACTCAGATGGATTTAGTCACATAGTCTTCCACAATAAATCTTAACATATATCTCCAAATAACATCGTCTACTCTTACAGTCTCATACTAAAGTGTAATTAACCTAATCACATATTCTCTATACTAGGTTAATCATTTTCCAGAAAGAACGCAAATCACCATATGTCGAAAATAAATACATAGATTCTTACAAAATAAGAATTTCAACCATTCCTCCACAAATAAAATCCTATAGTATTTTTATTTTCCATAGGCATATAGTACTCCAAAAGAGAAAACATCGTCCAAAATAACCTTTATCATTTAATCCCCAAAACATTTCCTATAAAAAGATATCAATTTGATAAAACACAAGTTTCCAAAATCAACTTATTCTTTATCCATAAAAATAGCAGGTGTATTAGTTAGTCTGGAGGGCATAACAATAAACATATATTCCCATGTCTTTATTGGAATACAGTTTTTGGAATATCATCATTCATTACCCTCAATAGATGATAACCAAAATGAAGATCAATCTTAGAGAAGAATTGAGTCCCATGGAGTCGGTCAATTAAGTCATCAATTCTTGGAAAGGTGTATTTTATCTTCACTGTGATCCCATTCAGTTCTCTATAATCAATGCATAGCTACCTTGATCCATCATTCTTCTTCACAAAGAGAACTGGTGCTCCCCAAGGAGACACACTTGGTTGGATAAACCCATTCTCCAAAAGATCTTGGAGTTGTTTCATTAATTCCTCTAGATCCACATTTTCCATCCTATAGGGGGTCATTGACATCAGATGAGATCCAGGTACGAGTTCAATGGAGAATTCTACCTCTCTTTCTGGGGTAGGTCTGGGTAACCCTTCAAGAAATACGTCCATGTATTCCTAGATGATGGGGGAATTTTCTAAAAGAATAAATCATTCGTGATAAACTTATGTCATTTACGAATCTTTTAACTAAAATGATTTTATGTCTTAAAACTTCATGCTTAGACAATTACATTTTTCTATAATTCCTTCATAATGATTCATAAAAAGCTTGTGATTAACCAAACATATCTCATGGGAGGGTTGTAACCAAGAGTGCATCAAGGCCCGTTGTCGTGTACCAGTTCCTGTTTGATTCTTGCTCAAAGATGTGTTTTTTGGTTTTACCCCTATGTATATCTATGCCAGAGCCACCTCTACCTTCTCGTATCCAGACATGGATGTTTTTGTTTGATAAACCACCTACTCAATACTCACCAAAATACCAGGAAGATTTCCTATATTTAAACATTTCTATAGGGTTCTTCTTAAAGTTATCATTTCCTAATTTCCTTAAATAACTAAACCATCCTTTGATACTAACTATAGAATCCCTCCTTTTTATTACATAACTTTTCATTACATTTTACAAAACTGAGGATCTTTAAGGTTTGCTGTCATGGAAACCAGGAACATAATACATGATGACATAAAACATTATTCTTAATCACTTGAAAGTATTATTCATTTTTCATCATAAGTTCATTATAGAATCTCATAACCTAGGAGGATACATCAAAGGAAATGGTGAGTAGAAGGCCCATTAAGGGAAACAAGAGAACCATTTTACAGGTCAACTTGAGATACATCAATAAAATAATGATAAATAACATTAAGGCCTGAGAAAGAGATCATGAGGAATATCATAATAAAAATAACATTATTCATAACTTAAAGATGTGGCTAAAACATTTTACATAGACAGTCATTAATACATCACCAAGGTCCATCCCAAAGGTGTCATTTTAAAAAAATTACCAAGGATATTCACCAAGGTATCGTTAAAATTGTAATCCCTATAGATCAAATCATTACCCAATGCATTGGAGTGCTATCAGGGTGCAAAATTAATTTTACTTTATTATCATTTCATCCACATATATAATCACCAAATAATTCATAAATAAACCATATAGAATAAAATTAATGGGTTTCATTTCATAATCATAATGTTTTAAAAACTTGTTTGAAGACATGATCTTTATGTCACATTAAAACCATGGAAAATGAAAGAGGGTTTCATATATGTAAATACCAGAATTAGAATAGAAAACTTTGATATATATGTGAATAACCCTATATGATAAAGATCGTTGAGTATTAACTTAATAATATAAATTAATTTGAGAAAAAGAGAGAGACATTTTGAGACAAAAATTCTGCAGCATAATGACTATGTTGCAGGGTTTTAAAAAATATTGAAAAGAGAGGGGAAATGGGTAACCCACTCATAAATGATCCATATAACAGTATAGGGACATAATATAAAGAATATAAGAACATGGTAATGATATTTTAAAGAGATACCATATGAAATGATAAACATGGAAGGAAGGAAAAAATAAGATTTCTCTTATGAAAATTCTGCAGCCTAATGACGTCACATAAACATTAAAAAAACGATTTGATGAGATCAAATAGGGTCTATCATAATATGAACAAAAAGGAACAGTATGATGGGTATATAGATCATACCCCAACATAATAAAAAGGAACTAGAAAGACTTGACATGAAAATAGAACTTGAAATTTAGAAGGGAGAAAAAATCCCTTAAAACAATTCGGCAGCCTAACGGCTTCACTTATACATCAAAAAATGATTTGATGAGATCAAATAGGGTCTCTCATCATATGAAAATAATGGAGAAGTATTATGGATATATAGATCAGACCCCAACATAAAAAAATGAACTTTAAATACATGACATGAAAATAGAACTTGTAAATGAAAATGGAAAAAGAATCCCTTACAAAAATTCGACAGACTAACGACGCCACTTAAACATTCATTAAAGGAATTGATGAGAGAAAGAAGGGGTATCTCATAATAAGAACATAAAAATAAAATTTGGATGAATATAAAATAAAATCCCCAACATAGGAAAATGGAGCTTAAAATAAATTACATAAAGAAGAATACATGAAATAAAAGAGAGAGGTAGGATCCCTTACCTTAAAATGTAACTCTTAAAACTCGATGGTCGGTACCTTGAGGACTTGGGGGCACCTTGGGAGGACCCCTTTGGAGGTATCAAGCCATAACTTCTTTGAGAAGGATTTTTAAATGGAAAGGATGGGAGAATGGCTTTGTATTTAAAGGGGAAGTGAGGGGACAAGGCATTAATGGCCAAGGGACACCTCATTCGGTGTATTGGCAAAACCATGGGATTTCCCATGGTATTTGACCATTGAATTGTCCACATGGAACCCTCATAACTTATCATACTATTAAAAAGTTTACCATATTGATTACATACTTAATATATCATTAATGATGTCATTAAACAACCGAAACCCTAAACTGAAAATTTACTATTCACCGAAAATTCGACTTTTTCAGAAAAATCCCAAATAATTACTTTAACATAATATCGATGCTCGGAATTCAAAAATGAACTCCATTTTATAAAAATAATTTTCTAAATATATTTAATTTAATTTTTAAATAAAAAACACTATTCACTGAAAATTCATTTTTTTCATAAAAATCCCCAAATATTACCTTAACATAATATCGATGCTCTGAATTCAAAAATGAACTCCATTTTATAAAAATAATTTTCTAAAAATTTTTAATTTAAATTTTAAATAAAAAAACTATTCACCCAAAAAAACTATTACATAACCAATTATTTCTGAAATAGTTATTTACCTATTTTATTGAATTACATTACATAATCAATGTGCCTAGATTATATTAATACTTTCTTTAAGTGATATTACTAATCCATTTTGTCACATTACTAATCCTAAGCATCAAATCACTATTCATAATTTACTATTCATCAAAAATTAAGTTGATCTTATTAGAATCTAAATTTCTTACTAAACATAACTGTAGAAGAACATGTTTTGAAAATCATTACAAATCATTAATTATTTAAAGTTTACATAAATATTTTAAAATATCCTTTTTCCAAAATACATCAATAATATACATCCTAAATTTAACCGGACATTTGAAAATTCACAAACCTCACCAAAATAAGAAATCACAATTTTTATTTATCAAAGAACTACATAAGGTAGCTATGGTCTCGTTACATATCCCCTTATAATAATATCATAGGATCTAAGTGTAAGATTTTCTAAGGTGACATAATCATGGGGCGGCTCGGCCAATATTGCCCGAGTAGTGATTTCTATCAGCTTGAACCTCTGGCATATACGATTCTACTCCAGCTTCACATGATGAAGTTCTTCTTGGGTTTGGTCCAGAGCAAAGCCCAAAGGTTCTACCTCCTTCTCGAGTTCCTTCAGATGGGCTTCAATCAGCCCGAGACTACTAGATGGGGCCATCGAATCTTCTTTCTATATTAATTAATCCAGATCACTTGTATTTAGAAAATAATTGTAACATTTAGTTTCCATCTGTCATACTGACCAACGATCATAAAACATTTGAAACCCAGCTGTCTCATTTTAATTATAATCATTTTATTAAATGAAAAATAAAAAACCCCACAAAAAAATAGGGAACAATATATACTCAAAACAATATTGGGTCATTACACTATTGATTGAATCCTTGAAGATATTAGGGGGATTAGAAAGACTAAAAGATATAACAATATATTCATAGTATCCATACCATATAGGGAATGTCGTCATGGGTATATACTCTTACTTCAGCCTCAATTGAGGATATCTTTAATGATGGTCAATCTTGGAAAATTATTGAGCTCCAAATGGTTCATCAAACAATTTATCAATACCTGGAAGATGACATTAGTTCACAATTGTGATCTTGTTCATATCCTCACAATCACCAAAGAGTATAACTAAATGATCATTACTTTTCCAAAAATGTTATTCCCTAAGGTTACTGACGTGGATGAATGATTCCTTTATCAATATTCTCTAGGATATTTTTCTTCAATTCATGCAACTTAATCATTTCCATTTTAGATGGATTCATTGATATATGTGAGGATCTAGGTATGAGTTCTATTGAGAACTTGAAATCACAATTTAGTTGAAGACTATGAAATTATTTTATAAATAAATCTAAAAACACGCTAACAATTGGAATATCATTAATTTTTTTCTCTCTCCAATCGTCTTGGATAAACACCACTTCTAAAAATGTATCATAACCCATATATCTGATTTAATTTAACTCAGAATATCATATTTATCATCTAATTAATAGAAGATCATAGGTTGATTTGGAATTTAAAATATGAGTTTCTTTTGTTAGAAATTGAGGCGATCCTTATGTAAATAAATCCAATCCATGCAAGAGACAACATTGAATTCAACCAGAGGGAGAATAAAAACATTTTCACGCAACAAAACCCCACACAATTCAACCAAAGTTGAAACATAGACTTGTAAAAGTATTATCATACCATTTGTTGTTTTTACTAATAGTTAATCGTTAATTTTTATGGTGACATCTTGATACCCCTATACAACTCATTATATAAAAAATAATGTGCAGATCCATTGTCTAATATGAAAATATATGTTATAAAGTGAACAATAGTTGTACAATAAACAATTTCATTATCATTTCCCTCATCTGAAATGGTTACCAAATGATATTATGTTTTTTACCATTGTATAATAGGTTTCTAAAATCAATCATTTTCATAAATCCTTTTATTTAGGAACTGGTTAGAATAATTTTTATTCTCTTTGAACTTAAATCACTGAATTTTGGGTGGTGCATTTTGTTTAACTCTTTCTCAATTCACATCATTATAAAAATCTTTCCCACCACTTATATAGTCAAATACTCTATATAAAACATTCCCACATTTATGTTTTTTTATCCCTTTTAATAAAATTTCCTAAATGATTATTTCTTCACATTGAGAATAATGTAATGATAAACATATTTCCCCATGATTCTCATAATTTCATTTGAAATCCTTTTTTCTCTTCTTATAAATTATATGAGATTGATGCATAACTCCAACATTCATTTCCACCTTAATGTTCTATCAAAAAATTTATTCATATCTACTAATGTATCATATGGTTAAAACACTTCATAGAATTTTATTTAACACAATAATGAATCAATCAACCTTACATTATGGTTGGATGATATTCCTGAAGCGAACCTCACATGTTCTGTAAAATTGGCTTCGTAGGTACCAACAAATTCATTATCCCTTTATTATAACTTGAGAAAATAATTATCTATTTTCATATGAAAAAATGAAGAAATTACTTATTGAAAAATCATTTCTTAAACTTTTCAAAATCAACGGATTCCATTTCATATTTCCAGTTTGTATTCTTGATGAGATTACACCCCTGGTCCACTTCACTATCTAAGGGATAAACTACCACAATGAGTTTCTCTTGTTCCAAATATTGGAGAATGGGAAATATTTTTTCAGTGGTATTTATCCATTGCGCAACCACTAATGGATTAGAATATCCATTGAATGAAGGATGAATTTTCCTTATGAGGGACTCAACAAAATGGTGTTCCCTTATTTGATCATGTTTCTGTCTAGTATGATTCGTAGACAGAGAATGACATGTGAGCCTATAAAAAATATTTTCCAATCCATATCCCATTTAATTTATGTGTTTAGGAGTAAAATCATTTCATTTCACATCGCATTCAGCATTAAAGTATTTCCTATGGGTTCTAGTCATTGAATAAAACCAAGAAGAATAGTGCTAAAAACACTATCAATAGTGGTAAAACCACATAATCAAGACGAATTAATTATAATATTTTAATCTATGACACCTTTTGTTTAACCTAGGCCATCCATGATCATTATTTATTAATATTACTTCATGAAAATTCAAAATAATATTTTAATTAACAATAATATATCAACTAGGAGTCTCAAACTAGGTATATATTAAGGCTTGTTGTTATGCACAAGTTCCCAGTCGATTCTACCACAATACGATATTTTTTTGGGTTATTACCACTCAGTATATATATGATATATCCACACCCAATTTTAGTATCTAGATAGGGATTTATTTCTAGAAAAATACATTATATTTTCCTTAAAATAATCTAGGATGTTAACCTTTGTTATGTTTTTCCTACGGATCTGATCTAGAGTTTTATTAACTCAAATTTACATTGTTAACTAAAACATTATTCTGTTACCAGATATAGTGACCCAATTTTTCATTCATATATATTTCATATGAAATGATGAATATTCGTTTTTTTACAAAAACAAATTTTAAATGATCAAAATGGTTTAGTTCCTCAAAAAACAAGGCTACAAAACAAATAGTTTATAGAAGAACTAAATTATCTCCAACTAAATTCATCATGAATTCCACTGTTCTTATATTTATGATACATAATACATATCATCATAATTTGGGGGAAATAAACATAGGAAAGGGTGAGATAAAATTATTTTTAAGGGAAAAAATGGAGATGTGTATGAATAATCATGATCATAAGTGTATGAGAACATCAGCATAACATTGAAAAAACATACCCTACATATGAAAGTTAATTAATATAAATCATGGAATAAAGATTGTAATTACATAAGACATGAATCATAAATTATTCAACGAGAATAATATATCGGAGCATAATATAAGTATACTAAAATTTAATATGTAAAAAAATAAACATATAAAATGATTTCCATAGTAGTTAATGATCATTACTAAGGATATATTTGTGGAATATCTTCACTCCTAAAACCATTTTAGTAATCAAGATTCACTCCCAATACCATATTACAAAATTAATTCCATTAATAAATTAGGTTCACACAACATTCTATATATGTATATCTCATGAGATATAAATCATTACCCAATGCATTGGAGGGAGATATAGTTCCCACCAGTCACATAAAAAATAATACATTTGTGTTCCATAATATAATAAACATACATCATATCGTATCCCATGAAATGAAATAGGTATCATAAAAATTTAATGAAATCTTAACCTATTGGAAATTAAAATGTTTTTTATAATTTTATCATACCCTAAACAATTAAAAGAAGTGTGTTTCATAATCATATAACCCATGAAAGATAAATTATTTTCCTAAACATCATGAAATAAAAAAACAATTCAAGAAAAGTGTGTGAAGGGTAATCATGGATCATATAACTTGTATGTAATGAGTAACACCAATAAATTTCATCATATATGTAAAACTAATTTTTAAATATTATTTAAAACATATCTTTAGGAAAATATTCTTTCCTCGTTAAAAAAATATTTTTAAAACCTGAAATTTTTTTAAACCATTTCTTTAATTGAAAAAATCCCTAAATCATTTCAAATTAATGTTTAAATAAATAATTGGACATGATTTAATAAAATTTATTTAATGCAATACTCATTAAAAAGTAGGTTTATTTCATATTTGTAGAAATACTATATATGCATTTTTTTGAAAAATGAAAAAAAAAATCCATTCAAAAAAATTAAAAAAGTAAGACATGGAAAAAAATTTATTTCAAAAATAATAATGTAGTAATGAAACATTTTTTAAATGTTTTCTAGAAAACATAGTTTTGATGGAAAATATATTTCTGATCAAAAATAGAAATAAAGTATTATTTTAATAAAAATATTAATTATCTTATGTTCTAAAGAGTAGAAAATGGTAATATTAAATGAAGATATCATTATTTACCATAAAATAATAAAATTTATTATAATTATTGATATATGGAACATAATATTTCATTAATGGAATCATAATCATAAACAATACTTATATGCAAGAAGATTGTAAATATAAACTATCACTACTTTGGTAACATTAAATCAGGAATACCATGAAAGAATAACATAAAATGAAATAGAATATTTCATGGGGGTGAAAAAATTCAGGATATTATATTTCAATGGGTATTTTCAAACAAACCATGATATATTATTATTAGATGTCATAACATATGTCTCAATGAAAAAAAAATGAGTCTAAAACAACCTTACCATGTTTATAATGATTTAACCATATACCATATGAAATATAGATACTAATATTCATATTTAAATCCCAATAATACTCAGTATAATAATCAAAATATAAATCAATGAGTCTTATACACACTACATTCAAAAAAAAAGGATGTGAACACAGCTTGCGTCTCACTGAATATAAAAGTGAGATGGAAATATTTTACATTAAGGCTTAACTCTCATCATACTCATCTAATAATCATGTATCATAAATATTAGTTTACAATAAATATATCACATAATTATATTCACATATATAAAATATTATATGTTATTTAATTTTTTCTTTATATAACTTATTTTTTATCAATTCCATGATAATGTTATGTTTCATGTAATAACCGCTCTGTTTTTCATACCAGTTTTAACTTTTTATTATTAGTCCTATTAAATTGATCATCATTGAATCATATACATAATTAAAAATAATTATATTAATATAAAATATATTCATTATATATATATATTAAAACATAATATTTCTTGATAGGAAGTCAAATACATCGTTCAAGGATATGGTAGGTTTTACGTACACATGAACAATGATTCCATTTTCTAATCATATTGAATGAAATAAAAGTAAATTATTTATATATATTTTTATTATTATAAAATTATAAATATATATATATAACAAATATTTCTTTTAAACTCATCCTTAATATATTCTGTGTAAAGAAAGAATGAATCACATCGCTTCTTGAGGCAGTAGTCTTCCATACACACGAATTATTTTATCGTGTTCCAACAAATGGAAAGCGTGATGGTTTGTTTTATATAATAATTAAATAAGAATGAATAAATAATAAATTTCATATTTATATCATTTATAAACTATATTGACATCATTTTTTCCAAGATATAAAGCTGGTAATGGAAAAATGAATGACATCGATTTACGAAATGATAGTATGTCGTACGCACGAATGAATAATTCATATCCCATTAGATGGAATTGTGTGTGTGTGTTTATATAATAAAATTTTTATAAAAACATTGAATTATATTTTAGATAAATTTTTTTCAATATATGAATTATTCACAAATAATTAAAGTGGTTTGAGGGAAAAATAAACCATAAATGTTTATTGAATAACACTACCTCTTCATGAGGTATCTCCTTTTGGTTTGCACTTATGGAAATACTTGGATGGATTTATACCCAAATAATGGATTATAAAATTATATTAGGTATGTTTAGAAGTTAATTTTAAGGTATTTTATGAACTAATTAGCTTTTCAGGTGTAATCAGAGGGGGATAGAGGTGGCCTTTTATAAGAGAGGTGAGTGGCCATATTGTAATTTTTTTGAAAGAGTGAATTACACCCACATATTTTCCATGTCAAGTGGCTCCAGTAATGAAAAAATATACATAATATGGAGGATCAGGTCTATATATAACTATAAAATTGTTTCTAGACAATTTTGGGGTCATTTTCACAACTTATAACAACTAATTAATCTTTTTTTACCTTAATCATTGCAAATGATTTTAAATTTTTTTACTAATTATTTTGTTCAAAAAATAGGATTTCATTACATTAAATTATTAATTATAATTATCCCTAATATTGAATACATTTTTCTATTTTTAATTCTAAAAATGTGAAGAAATTCATTTAAATTTAATCTCATAGACGGGTTGAGAATGTGGGGTTTTAGAGGGAAAAGATCAAACATTTTGAAAGATTTTATATTTAAAATCAACATGAAATTCATTAAAATGGAATATATTAGGTTAACAAATGTATAATTGAACGAAATATAATTAAAAAAAATTTAGTTATAATAAAACTATGTTATAAAATTAAAAAATGTATTTTTCAATTAAAATTCATTATTTTTCACAATTCTCCAAAAAATTAAATATTTTGGAAAAACTACAAAAAATTATTACTGGGATAATTTTTAACGTATGAATTAAAAAAAATATTTTATTCTTTTGACCTAGTTTTCTTTAGTTTTTAAATTTTTTTTTATTTTTCACAAAAATACATAAAAAGAAATTTTGGGAAAATAGTATTTTCAAAAGATATAAAGACATTATGATAAATTATTTATTTCTTTGGAAATATTATATATATATATAACCATTTATTTTAAAATAATTTATTATATTTCATATTAATATGTTTAATAATTATGTTATAAAAATTGTTTTTAAATAACAATATTAATAATGTACCATTATTTTGTTAAAACACAGTGTCGTGTGTTACGCACATGAGCCTTCACTTGGTTGGTGAGGAATATTCAAGTGAATCCATGAGACTATAGATTAAATCTGGGTGGAGGCTTATTTCTAGGTTACTATAGTAGTACTATAACATTGAATGTATTAAGTACTTCTTAGTATTATAGAATCCAGATCTATTCACCATCGGGCCATCAGTTTGTTCCATGAGTTCTTCAAGTCCTTCGAGCCACACATGACATTAAGCGAGTAATGCTTTCAGGACACCTTATGTAATTCAGGCCACCTCAATGACTTCAGGCCACCCCAATTCTTTTGGTCCACTAGATGAGTAGATTCAAACCAGAAATATTTTACAAAGTAACAAGCTCCAAGACGATGATTCTGATCATGTTCATTAACTAGTGTAGATATATAAAATTTAGAAGAATGAGAGGTTTTGTAAATTTACATCGGTACTAGGAATGTGCATCTCTATACAAGACAACTAGTTGACCATCCATGAAACGTTGGAGATGTGATCACGATGTAGATGCGGGGGAGGAGACGTTCCAGGTAGCCAAAGTCTAGGATGAATTCCTCTATTTCCTTTAGGTCATGTAAGGTCATGAATCCTATAGGCCAGGTTAGGGTTCCCCTTAAACCCCTAATGTGGGGATTATCAAAAATTAATAAAAATTTAAGTCCATCAGGCTATTATAGTATATTTGCATGTTACACAAGCTAAAAATATGTTGTCTGTAGTGTTATATTAACATGGTGTTTCATAGAAATATAATTAAAATATTATATAATGAAATAATATTCTACGAAAAAATTTATTTATTTTAAAATAATGTTCTTAAAAACATTGGGTGTTACACTCTGTAGGGATATTCTTTAGAAATTCATAAACTATTTATGAACTATCATGAATTATTTATATAGATGATGACTATGAATAACCTACTCTAAACCTAATTTTTCATATATTTATGCAACTTATAAGTGATTCTATTCATTATTATGTGTATTTCAACTATAATTAGTGTTTCTAACACTACGTTTTTTTTGTTTTATTAAATGGAGGGAAGTAAAAGGAACTTGGATAACATTGATTGTGATGGACAATTGGCTGATGATAATATAAATGGGATGATGAATTGAGTGAATGATATTTTTATTATTCACAATCCATTATCATAGAACCTGATTACCAATGTGTGTGTTAACCAACTCTCAAACTCAATAAATTAGAGACGGATTGTGTTCACTAAAAATTCAGGTAGTAGAGACCATTGCAGAAACAAGAATTTTTTTCCGGCATGTTTATAATTCTGGAAGAATCACTCAAGGGAATATATAATAGGGTTTATAATATGTTTTGGGTTTGTAAAATAAAGACAAAAAACAAGTAACTACAATGAAAAAAAATGAAATTTTTTGGTAACACAATGGATGAGAATAATGCTCTCCCAAAGTTATCATAAATTGTGGAACGTTTAAAATATGGAATGTATGGGAAAAATAAAATTTTATTTCCAACTGGGAAATAGTATTAAGGGAATCATAATGGTTTTACGATTAATGTTTTTTCAATTGCTGATAAAGAAACTTTAAATTACATATAAAAGGGAAGTGGCATTTAGGAATACGATGATAAAGGCTAGGTAATGGAATATGGATAATGTTGAATAATATAAGTATTTATGTATTTTAATTACAAAATTATATTATATGAATCATTATATATGTATTTATTGTTCAGTATATGTTTTTTATTGAATATTTACTTGAATGTGGTTAATTTGGTTGATGACCTAGAAAAGTGAATTTTTTTAAAGATAATATTTTATAAAAAAACGATTAAGGTAAGATAACCCTTAATTTTTTCCTCATTTTATGAAAATGGGGTTAATTTTTTATAAAGATATTATAGATAAGGTTAAAGTAATTAGAATATTATTGAAGACCTCAAAACTAAAAAATGTTTTGTTGAAATAATTCCTTATGTTATCAATGATGGAGTTTAAAACATTATTGTTTTTACAAAATATCTTAAATAATTTATATATTTATTACAAAAATGAGGAATCATGTATTCTTCCATTGATATATTGAGTAAATTCAATCCATTATAATGTTTTTTAGAATACATGACAATGATGTCCAAATATTTTTATGTTATAATTAATAGCTAATTCCTGTTGTTTTGTAGATCAATGATAAGTAAATTTTAATAATTTATTTACCTTCCTTAAAAATATTTGGATTTTAATATTTGGGATAATTTATAAGGTTAAATATTTATGATATTTTTTAAGTTTAAAACTAGATGAAGTTATAGAGACAAATGAATCATTCCATTATAAGAAGATTTATTCTTATTGGATAATGTGTAATTACATTTTTTTTATGATGATAACTATATATAGAAGAATGAAATATCTTTATTTTCGGGATATTTTATTTGTTTAGTTCATCATAATTTAAAAAAAACATCTTCATCTCTTGGAAAAATATATGATGTTAAAATTGATAGAAGCACAACTAAAGGATGAAATTTTTCTTAGGAAACAATGGAAAAGTTAATCCCTCAGTATATTAGTCCATTTCTAATTCATTATCATATAGAAATGGTAGAATATTGATTCTAACTTCCAAATGTACTCTATAATGTCCACTATGTGTTCCATTTATATCTCTTGATGAATTAAAAACATGATCCTTCACATGTACTAAACATAGAGGCTCTACCACTGGTGTATAATCCTTCTTATAATGAAAAACTTTTGGATAATTTGTATTGGTGAAAATTCAATGAATGTAGACCAAATTTTTTTTTAAAAGTTTTATGAAAAACTAATAGGTTGCAGAAGATAAATGGTAACCTATAAATGCAATGAGGCAGATGTATCCTCTATTTTTGGTACCAAAGTGATCAATTTTGAGGGAGTAATTGATTTTAGGAGGGTAAAATGTAACATCATGATATTTTGAAAAATATATTTTTCAATTTTTATGACATTTTAATTTAAATTTAACACCAAATTTATCATGCATTAGATGAAATAGAGAGTTTAGATTTTTCCACACATTACTATGTTTATCTTATGTTTCATAAGACACCGAGTTTAGAAAAATAAGAAAAAATATTAATATTATTATTTAAATAAAACTGTTATTACCTATACATTAAACATGGAAGCCTGTATATGATAAAAATAACTAAAATTCAATTATAATTGATTTATATAATGAAAAAATACGGAACAAAATGCTTAATTTTCGATAAAGATATTATATGGTTCGGAAATTAAATTTTCACAAAAAGATAATTTTTATTTCTGCTTGTGAAAAATATTATAATATAATTTGAATTATTATATAAAATTAACTATATAAAAAA
The DNA here is from genome assembly GCA_963277665.1 of Viscum album. NCBI lineage: Eukaryota > Viridiplantae > Streptophyta > Magnoliopsida > Santalales > Viscaceae > Viscum > Viscum album. The sequence continues at coordinate 1,949,721,325 of OY728130.1, forward strand.
ATTTCTATTATTATATAAAAATTATCTCAGTGAGAATTTTATATATTTTTCTAAAAATATTTCTTTTTTGAAGAATTGTGAAAAATAGTTAATTTTAATTGAAAGTTGTATTTTAATTTAAATTATTTAGAAGGTAAAAATATATTTTAAATTTGTTTTAAAGTAAAAATTGATAATTTATATATATATTAATAAAATATAGTTCATTGAAGTATTTTTCATAGATTATTTTTATATAAACCATTTAAAAACTTTTTAACATTTTCTCTTTGAAAACCTATTTTCATATCATGTCTTTGGGATTTGTTTTAAATTAAAATTTTTCACTAATATATATTGAATTTTTTAAAATTTATTGCAAACTTTTTTATCATAATAATATACAATATAAAATAATTTTATTTTAAATTTTGAAAAAAATTAATCGTGAAAATATTTATAATTCTTAATCGTGATTAATGTAAAAAAGAATTTACTAAGGGTTAAACTAAAAATAAACTTGTTTAAATGACCTAAAACATGTTCAATATATATTTTATGGACATATTTATAAATAATTATTTATATATCTATAATACTCCATTTTGGGATCTTTTACGGATGATAAAAATATTGTTACACATTATTCATTTCAAAAACATCACAGGTCTACAAACTAACTCACTTATAAAGGACCACCCGATCTCCTCTCTTTTTCACACCTTAAAACCATTTTAGTTTTTCTTATACCCACCCAAGATCATTCTATACTTCCATAAAATCATACTATAAACCTTATTTCATGAAAAAAATAACCTAGTAAGTATTTTAGTGAAATCTTAAGGAGGATACCTGAAGAAGAGGCAATGTTCTTCAACAAGAGTATTTTTTTGCATTAATTCACCCATTCAATTACAAATAAAACATGATGATATACTAAAATAATTATTTTAAATATAATTATATATTTTTTGTTATGTTAAATAACTACAAAAATATATTCTTCAATCTAATGGGTTATGAAATCATCATCATTGTGTACATAGGACGATTGCCTTCTGAACTTATGTCATTCGTCGTTTCATTACCACCTCTAATGATTGATAATTATGATTTATGTAATATTTTATTTTTAAAACAATTATATAAAATTATTTATTATTTATTAGATACATTTTTTTACTTTTTATCTCGTAGGGGATATGATAATGTCGCTCATGTGTATATCGAACAATCTCCTCATAAAGGGATGTGATTAATTTTTCACTAACACATTACATGGAAGATAATAAGTAAAATATATGTGATATACATGAAATAATAATAATATATATGAAACATTTATCATTATGAAAATATAATACATCATTTTCATTCATACCCTTTCACTCACTGAAATATGGTAACGTCATTCATGTACGAGGTGGAAACTACATTAATGAGGTGATGTGACTCTCTTCTCATCACTGTACCAAATAGATGATATGTTTAAAGAAAATAATATTATATTTATCATATTATGATCATTATGTAATTATAAGTTATTAATTACCTCCTCTACATATTTATCATTGAGAAATGGAAATGTTACTCAGGCATACGTATGGAATACCTTCCCCATGACTGCGGCTTACATCATTTCTCATAACCATATTTCATAATGTGTTTTTAGAGTATAATTGATGTATAAATGTGATAATTATGTAATAATTATTATTCATTATATAATGGAAACGTGATCACTATAATTTGGAAGAAAATTACAAGAAAAAATATATTGGAAAAATAAAGTGGTTATTACACAAAACATGATAATAAAAATGAATTGTTAGTAAATGAGTAATAAATGGTCATAAGAAAATAATATTTGATAATATATATATATATATATATATATATAATTAATTGAAATATTTATAATAAATTCATATTTATTATAATGGAGTTTTGAAGATGTGTGAAGGAAGTCAAGATTTAAGGGAATGGATTTTTGTCCCACTCTTTACTATTATGAGACACATGCTATATTCACCATCCATTTATTTTATATGGTGTGTATAAATCCCATTAATGTATTTTATTATTATTTTACTTAATTTTATTTGGATATACATATACATTTGGTTATCTCTCTTTCATGGGGTTTATGATTCAAATGTTACCAAAGTGTTAAGGAATTTTTGTCTCATTTTTCATTCTTTAAGATCTATTGTTATGGTATTCACAAATATATCTTTACGAGGAATATACACAGAAACATTGAAATGAAATATAATGAATTTAAAAATCATCATGATATTTTATTTTTGACTTAATGGTATTCTTTTATGGGTAATATGTTTTAATGTTACCAATTTGGTAAAGATTTTATGCCACAATCCCATCATTTATTGTGTATGTTTATAACTATATATCTAATGAGAACATGTTATGGTGAATGTCTAAAAAACACATGAAATTTATTTTCCTATGGTTATTTCACGAGAATACATGTTTTCCATTAATTTTCAATTCATTATGTTCTTAAATGTTCAAAAATAATGTTTTAAATAAAAATGATCTTTATTTATCTCCTTGGTCAAAAATCTTCTTTCTTCCAAATCCATGTTTTCTAAAAAATTATTAAAAATTGTATTAAACCTTTTCAGAATGATATATTAAAGTCATTTTTACAAATTTTTACATTTTAAAAAGTGTTTTGAAATGATTCTTCTGGAAATTTTTAAAACAATACTCATTTGGATTTTACAGAAAATTTGAATGGAATATTTATTTCAACATACAGATCATAAATAAAATTTCTACCATAATTAAAATTATTTGTTTGAAATATGAAATTCTATTTTTTCAAGATTATTTTTAAAAAACTGGATTTTTATAATATTTAATGTTTTCAAAATTATTCTCCTAAGAAGAAAGTATATTTTCATCAAGAATTGTCTTAAATTAACTGTAAATATTACTTTATATGTTTTCATGATTTATTTCTAAGAAAACGATTTAAAAGAAGTTTTATGTTTAAAAATTTATTTTTAAAAAATACAATTATATTTTCCTAAAAAAATATAAATTATTTTTAGAGTATCCCTTATTAGTTTACAGGTTTATTTTCAATCAAAGTGATATTCAAAAAAGTTTATCTTATTAAAAGTTTTTTTCAAAATGTAAATTATATTTTCATCAAAAAATGTATTAAATGATTTTGTAATCTTCCTTTATATGTTTTCATGGTTATTTTCGACTAAAGATATATTAAAAATGTTTTTTTAAATATGAATTGGTATTTTGATTATGAGATTATTTAAATGATTTTAATGATTAATTTTTTATGTTATTATGTTTTATTTTAAATAATGTAATTTAAAAAAAATTATGTTATATAAATTGATTTTAAAAATGGAAAGGATATTTTCCACATAAATTCTATTATCTGATTTATAAATAATCCTTTATTTTTTTTCTAGGATATTTTAAAATAAATTGAGTATCAAAATGATTTATGTTTTAGATGGGTTTTTAAATAATAGTTTTTATCTCATGAAATGTTCTAATTTATCTTTAAAAATCTATATCCATCAATAAAGACATTCTTGTATACTACCACTACCTCACTAGAGATAGGATCCAATGATACCATTCTTATCCCTTCCATGAATGGTTTATGTTTTTTATTGAAAAGGTGTTTATGAAACCCATTAATATTCCATGATTTATACCATTATATAGTTCTTTTGAAACTCACTTCTATAAATATGTTATAATATTATGAAATGATAAAAACAATTTTAAATATGTCTCTTTTCACTACTGGAACTTTGTGTTTTCCCAACGGTACTATAGCAACAGTTTGGGGAAACAAATAGTGTTGTGTAAAAGAAGAAACATTTTCCAATGGTTTGAATAAACCATTGGAAATGTGTATTAATTCTTAAGATTTCCGAAAAGTTCTTTAAAACTGATTGGAAAAACTATATTCTCTAAGCTATACCAGTGGGGTTTTAAAACTGTTGGTAAAAGGAAGCTTTCCCAACAGTTTTTAAAAACCATTGGGAATGTTTTCCCCCAAATACCAAGCACCCGACCTCCTTGTATGTCTGATTGTAGACCTAATCTATACCTCCTATCGACGTATTCTCGGCCGCAAAACACCTTTCAGGTGAAGATACTTCTTCAATCAAACAAATTTTTATTTCTATACATCAAATTAGTAAGTGTTACCTTAGGTTTATTTTACTTCTTATTTTTATTTTATGTTTGATGTTTCCATTTCGCCTAAATTAGTTTTATTGTTATTGGATTATAAAACCCTTTTTTTGTTTTATGTTTTTTGTTCTACACTTTATACATCATAAATGGTCTGTTTAGTGGGGTTTGTATAGTGCATGGGGTAAAGGGTTTGTTTTATGTTTTTTGTTTAGTGGGGTAATGGTTTTGGTTTATGTTTGTTTTATGTTAGTTTTATGTTTTTTCTTCATTGGTGGTTTTATGTATTATGTTTAGTGGGGCTTTATGTTTTTTCTTTAGTGAAATAAATAATGCATGATAGTTTGGCTTTTTTAATGAATAAAATGATTTTAAATAAAAATATTGTATGGGGGGCTGCAGGAGGGGTAGGGGCTATCCAGGTGTGGGGTGCTATCTAGGTGGGGGTGGGTCATCCAGGGGTAGAGGGACTGCAGGGGCAGTACGGGGGGCTATATGGGTTTGGGGGAGGGGGTATGGGATGCCCAAAGGACGGGTGTGGGTTGTCCAGGTGGTCAGGGTGGGGTATCCAGGTAGGGGAGGGGTGTGGGATGTTCAAGGAGTGGGTGGGTCTTCAAGGTGTGGGAGGCTTTCTATGTTTTGGGGGTGTCCAGGTGGCGGGTGGGGCTATTCAGGTGGGGGGATGTGGGTTGTCCAGGTCGTGGGAAGTCCATGTGGGGGGGGGGGTGGTTAGGGTGCAGGGGAGGGGGTGTGGGTTGTCCAGGGCGGGGGTGGGCTGTCCTGGGAGGAGGGCTATCCAGGTGGGAGTGGGGGTATGGGATGTCCAAGGAGGGGGGAAATCTAGTGGGGGTGTGGGCTATCCAGGGGTGATGTCAGGGGGGCTACAGGGGAGGGTGGTGTGGACTGTCCAGGGAGGGGTGGGTTGACTAGGGGTGGTGGTGGGTGGGCTATCTGGGTAGAGGATGGGGGTGTTGGCTGTCAAGGGTGGGTGGGATGTCCAAGGGGGGTGGGGGTGGGCTGTCTAGGTGGGGGTGGGGTGTTGGTTGTCTTGGGAGGAGGGGGTGGGGGGTGGGCTGTCAAGGGGGTGTGGGCTGTCAAGGGGGGGTGGGCTGTCCAACGGGGGTGGGTGGGATTTCCAGGTGTGGGAGGGGGAGTTGGTTGTCCAAGGGGGTGGGGTGGGTTGTCTAGGTGGGGGTGTGGGCTATCCACAGGGGTGGTGGTGGGTTGTCCTAGACACCTCGTACCCTCTGGACATCCCCCACCCCTGAAAATCCCCCTAGACCCCCTCCCCCCGACCCCCTGGATAGCCCCGCCACCCCCCGTGGACTGCCCACCCACCACTTGGACACCCCGTACCCCCATAGAAAGCCCCCCACCACCCCCGAGGTGGAGGAGGATATCGAGGAGGAGGCTGAGGTGGAGGATGAGGGAGATGAGGAGGCCAAGGCCGAGTACAAGGGTGAGGAGGAGGTTGGGGATGATGATGATGATGAGAATGAGGATGAGGGTGAGGGTGATGATGATGGTGATGATAGTGATGGTGATGAGGGAAAGATTAATCGATTACATTTTTTATTGATATTACTAACCTTTGATGTTTATTTATTTATTGTTCCTAAATATATGTGTGATTATGTAGGTCAAATTATATTTATTTTTTATCTATTTTAATGAAATTGTAATTGTTTTGAGCAATTTAGAAAATTGATGATCTGATTAGAAGTTGATATATTGAAATTAATTCTTAAACCTTAAAATAATATGCTTAGAAAATATGTAAATAGCATCCCATGTGTACAAGACAGCCCCCCCCCCACCCCACCCTCTTCCCTGGACCTTGGACAGCCCCTGTAAAACCCCCCAGACAGCCACCCAACCTCATCCTTGGACCCCGGACAACCCTTGGACAGCCCCCAGAGATCCCCCCTCCTCCCTGGACCCCGGATAGCCCCCACCCACCCTAGAACCTGAACAACCCACACCCCACCCTCCTTCATGGACCCCGGACAGCCCCGAACAGCCCCCGGACATCCCCCCGGGCAGCCCCCTGGATAGCCCATCCACCCTCGTCCATGGAGACAGACCCCCAAATAGCACACCACCCTCCTCCCTAAAACCCTTACATCTCCCCCCCCCCCCTCATTGGACCCTGGACATCCCCCCCACCCTCCTCCCTGATCCCCGGACATCCCCCCACCCTCCTCCTTGGACCCGAGACATCCCCCCCCTCCTCCCTGGACCCTAGATAGCCCCCCCCCCCTCGGACAACCCCCTTGAAAGACCCCTCCCCACCCTCTACCATGAACCCGAGACATCCCCCACCCTCCACCCTAGACCCCGAACAACCCCCAACCCAGAATCCCAACATTCGGTGAGCAGCGATTCAACATATATTAAACATCACGACAATTCAATAATGTATATGGACCAACTACCTTGATTGCGGAGACAATCACACTCTTTATTTGGAATCATGGATCCCAATCTAAGCTCTCTTTAAAATAGACACCCCTTTAAGTAGAAGCAACTGGATTAAGAAAAACTGACCAAATGTATTTGGATTGTGTTGATACTTTTGAATAAGGATCCATGAGTCATTTTTGATGTGTATGAGTCATCCACGCCTCAATCTGAGAAACAGTATGGCCGGTACCACTCAAGGTGTCTCACTTTTATTTTAATTGGACAACATTTTATGTGAACACAACAATTGGAAAACAGAAAACTAACGAAATGCATTCGGGTTCTGTTGATACTTTAGGAAAATGACTCATGGGTCATTTGTGACGTGTAAGAGTCAACCCTACCTCAATCTGAGGCACGGTGTGGCCGGTACCACTCAAACTATCTCACTTTAATTTGAAATGAACAAGATTTCGATTGAAAACTAAAACTTTCATATTAAAAACGGACCAAAAGACTTCATATTTTATTGATACTTTTGGATAACGATCCATGGGTCATTTGTGATGGGTACGAGTCAACCCCGCCTCAATCCGAGACACAGTGTGGTTGGTACCCCTCAAATTGTCTCAGTTTTAATTGAAATGAACATGATTTTAAGTGAAAACAACAACTTGCATATGGAAAACTGACTAAAAACATTATGATTGTATTTATACATCAGTACAATTATACACGGGTCATTTGTGATGTGTACAAGTCAACCCCGCCTCAATATGATGCACGGTGTGGATGAAATCAGTCAAAGTACCTCTATTTTGTTTAAAATCGACACTATTTTATTTAAAAACAACAGTCATATGGAAAACTGACCAAACATATTATGATTTTGTTGATACTTTATCACAAGGATCCTTGGGTCATTTTTGACATGTACGAGTCAACTCAGACTCAATCTGAGGCATGGTGTGGTCGGTACCACTCAAAGTGTCTCACCTTTATATGAAATGGACAACATTTTCAGTGAAAGCAAAAACTAGCATACATAAAACTGACCAAACACATTCATATTGTTTTTAAACATTAGTAGAATGGTCCATGAGTCGTATGTGATGTGTACGAGTCAACTCTTCCTCAATCCGAGGAACGGTGTGGACGATATCACTCAATGTTTCTTTCTTTTGTTTAAATTGGACACCCATTTTTGTAAAAACAATTGGCATACGGAAAACTGAACAATCCTATTTGGATTATGTTGATACTTTATCACAATGATCCATTGATCATTTATGACATGTATGAGTAAAATCCGCCTTAATCCGAGGCACGGTGTGGCTGGTACCACTCAAAGTGTCTCACTTTTATTTTTATTGGACAACAATTTAAGTTAAAACAACAACTAGAATACAGAAAACCGACCACACGCATTCAGATTCTATTGATACTTTAGGAAAATGATCCATTGGTCATTTTTAATGTGTACAAATCAACCTCGCCTCAATATGAGGTATGGAGTGGTCGGTACCACTCAAACATTCGAACTTTTATTTGAAATGGACAGGATTTTAAATTAAAACAATGAATTGTATACATAAAACCAACCAAATGAATTGGGATTTTATTTATACTGTAGTGAAACAATCCATGGGGCATTTTTTACATTTACGAGTCAACCCCGCAGCAATCTGAGGCATGGTGTTGTTGGTACCACTCTAATTGTCTCACTTTTATTTAAAATGGACAGGATTTTAAGTGAAAACAACAACTGGCATATGAAAAACTGACCAAACACATTCATATTGTGTTGGTACATTAGTAAAACTATCCATGGTTCATTTTTGATGTGTAGGAATCAACCCCATCTCATTATGAGGAATGGTGTGGTCAGACCCACAGAAACTATCTCACTTTTATTTGAAATGGACAAGATTTTAATTGAAAAAAACAACTTGCATATGGAAAGCTGACCAAACGCATTCAGATTATGTTTATACCTTAGTAAAATGATCCAAGGGTCATTTGTGACGTATATGAGTCAACCATGCCTCAATCCGAGGCATGGTGTTGCTGTTATCACTCAAATTGTCTGACTTTTATTTGAAATGGATAGGATTTTAAGTGAAAACAACAACTGAAATACAAAAAACTGACCAAATGCATTCTCATTGTGTTGATACATTAGTAAAATGATCCATGGGTCATATTTGATGTGTACGAGTCAACCCCAACTCAATCTGAGGAATAGTGTGGCCGGTAGCACTCAAAGTGTCTCTCTTTTGTTTAAAATGGACACCATTTTAATTGAAAACTGCAACTGGCATATGAAAAACTGGCAAAATGTATTCAGATTTTGTTAATACACTATGTTAATGATCCATGGGTCATTTTTGATATGTACGAGTCAACCAAACCTCAATCTGAGGCATGGTGTGGCCGGTATCACTCTTAGTGTCTTTTTTATGTTTAAAATGGATACCCATTTAAGTAAAAACATCTGGCATACAGAAAAATGACCTATCATATTCATATTGTGTTGATACATTAGAACAAGGATCCATTGTTCATTTTTGACATGTATGAGTCAATGCCACCTCAATCTAAGGCACGGTGTGGCCGGTACCACTCAAAGTGTCCCACTTTTATTTGAAGTGGACAACATTTTAAGTAAAAACAAAAACTGGCATACAGAAAACTGACCAAAAGCATTCATATTCTCTCGATACATTAGGAAAATTAACCATGGTTCATTTTTGATTTTATGAATCAACCCCACCTCAATAAGAGTCACGACATGGTCGGTACCACTAAAATTGTCTCACTTTTATTTGAAATGGACATGATTTTAAGATAAAACAACAACTTGCATATGGAAAACCGACCAAACGCATTCAGATTCTGTTGATACTTTAGGAAAACGATACATGGATCTTTTTTTGATGTGTATGAGTCAATCCCACCTCAATCTGAGGCATGGTGTGGCTGGTACCACTCAAACTGTCTCACTTTTTTTTGAAATGGATAAGATTTTAAGTGAAAACAACAACTAGAATACAGAAAACTTACCAAATCCATTCAGATTGTGTTGATAAATTAGGAAAACGATCCGTGGGTCATATGTGACATGTACAAGTCAACCCCACCTCAATCTGAGTCACCGTGTGGTAGTTACCACTCAAACTTCCTCACTTTTATTTGAAATCTACAGGATTTTAGTGAAAACAACAACTTACATATAGAAAACTGACAAAACACATTGTGATTGTATTGATACTTCAATAAAATTATCCATGGGTCATTTGTGATGTGTACATGTCATCCCTGCCATAATTTGAGGCACGGTGTGGCCGTTATCACTCAAAGTGACTTTCTTTTGTTTAAAATGGACATTGTTTTAAGTAAAAACAACAAACATACAGAAAAATGACCAAACTTATTCTGACTCTGGGGATATTTTACCACATGGATCCATGGGTCATTCTGGACATGTAGGAGTCAACCCTAACTCTATATGAGGCACGGTGTGGCCGGTACCACTAAAATTGTTTCTCTTTTGATTAAAATGGTCAACATTTTTTGTGAAAACAATAACTGGCATACAGAAAACCGACCCAACAAATTCAGATTGTGTTGATACATTAGGAAAATAATCCATGGGTCATATGTGACCTGTACGAGTCAACCCTTCCTCAATCTGAGGCATGGTGTGGCTGGTATCACTCTACGTTTCTGTTTTTTGTTTAAAATGGATACCATTTTAAATAAAAACAACTGCCATACAAAAAACTGAACAATCATATTCGGATTGTGTTGATACATTAGCATAAGGATAAATTGTTCATTTTTGACGTTTATGAGTCAACTATTCCTCAATCCGAGGCACAATGTGACTGGTACCTCTCAAAGTGTCTCACTTTTATTTGAATTAGACAACATTTTATGTAAAAATAACAACTGGCATACGAAAAACTGACCAAACACATTCGGATTATCTTGATACTTTAGGAAAACGAACCATGGGTCATTTTAGATTTGTAAAAATGAACCCCATATCTATACGAGGAACTAAATGGTCGGTACCACTTAAACTGTCTCACTTTTATTTGAAATGGATTGGATTTTAAGTGAAAACAATAACTTGCATACAGAAAACTGACCAAAAGCATTCAGATTCCATTGATACATTAGGTAAACAATATATGGGTCATTATTTAAATGTACCAATCAAACCCGCCTCAATCCGAGGCACGGTGTGGCCGGTACCACTCAAACTATCTCACTTTTATTTGAAATTCATAGAATTCTAAGTTAAAACAACAACTGGCATAAGTAAAAATGAAAAAAAACACATTCAGATTGTGTTGATACATTAGGAAAATGATCGATGAGTCAGATGTGACATGTATGAGTCAACCCCACCTCAATCTGAGTCATGGTGTCGCTGATACCACTCAAATTGTCTCACTTGTATTTGAAATGGACATGATTTTAAGTGAAAACAACAACCTGCATACAAAAAAACAACCAAATGCATTATGATTGTTTTGATACTTCATAAAAACGATCCATGGGTCATGTATGACATGTACAAGTCGACCCCTCATTAATCCAATGCACGGTGAGGCCGGTATCACTCAAAGTGCATCTCTTTGGTTTGAAATGGACACTGTTTTATGTAAAAAACAACAGACAAATGAAAAACTGACCAAACGTATTCTGATTGTGTTGATATTTTATCACAAGGATCCATAGGTCATTTTTGACATTTAAGAGTCAACTCTGATTCAATCCAAGGCTCGGTGTGCCCAGTACCACTCAATGTGTCTCTCATTTGTTTAAAATGGACATCATTTTAAGTGAAAACAACAAATGGAAAACAAAAAACTGACCAAATGCATTAGGATTGTGTTGATACTTTAGGAAAACAATTCATGGGTCATATGTGACGTGTATGTGTCTACTCCGCCTCAGTTTGAGGCACAGTGTGGCCGTTATCACTCTAAGTGTCTTTTTTTTGTTTAAAATGGACACCCATTTATGTAAAAACAACTGTCATACAGAAAAATGACCAATCATATTCATATTGTGTTGATACATTAGCACGAGGATCCATGGTTCATTTTTTACATGTACGAGTCAACTCTGCCTCAATCCGAGGACGGTGTGGCTGGTACCATTCAAAGTTTCCCATATTTATTTGAATTGGACAACATTTTATGTGAAAATAAGAATATTCATATGGGAAACTGACCAAACGCATACATATTTTATTGATACATTAAAAAAAATCCATGGGACATTTTTGACATGTAAGAATTAACCCAGCCTCAATCCGAGGTACGGTGTGGCCAGTACCACTCAAACTGTCTCACTTTTATTTGAAATGGACTGGATTTTAAGTGAAAACATCAACTGCTATATGAAAATCCAACAAAACTCATTCAGATTCTATTGATACATTAGGAATATGATCCATGTGTCACTTTTGATTTGTATGATTCAACACCTCCTCAATATGAGGCATGGTGTGGCCAGTACCACTCAAACTGTCTCACTTTTATTTGAAATGGACAAGACTTTACGGGGAAAACAAAATCTGGCATACGAAAAACCTACCAAACGCATTTGGATTCATTTGATACATTAGAACAACGATACATGGGTTATTTGGACGTGTACGAGTACACCTTGCCTCAATATGAGGCAAGGTGTGGTCGGTACCACTCAAAATATCTCATTATTATTTTTTAATGGACATGATTTTTAGTAAAAACAACAACTTCCATACGGAAAACTGACCAAATGAATTCAGATTCTACTGATACTTTAGAAAAACGATCCATTGTTAATTTTTTATGTGTATGAGTCAACCCTACCTCAATTTGAGGCACGGTTTGGATGGTACCCCTCAAACTATCTCACTTTTATTTGAAATGCACATGATTTTAAGTGAAAACAAAAACTAGCATACGGAAAACCAACCAAATGCATTTGGATTATGTGGATACATTTTTAAAATGATCCATGGGTCATTTCAACATGTACGAGTCAACCCTTCCTCAATTCGAGGCACAATGTGGCCGGTACCACTCAAAGTGTATCTCTTTTGATTAAAATGGGAAACATTTTAAGTAAAAACAATAACTAGCATACATATAACTATCCAAAAACATTCGGATTGTGTTGATACTTTAGGAAGATTATCTATGGGTCATATGTGACATGTCTGAGTAAACCCCACCTCAATCTGAGGCACAGTGTGGATGATATAACTCAAAGTGTCTATCTTTTGTTTAAAATGGAAACCCTTTTATGTAAAAATAAATAACATATAGAAAACCAATCAATCGTATTCAGATTGCATTGATACTTCAGAACAACAATCCATGGTTCATTTTTCACATTCATATGTCAATTGTGCCTCAATCCAAGGCACGTTGTGGCTGGTACTACTCAATGTGTCTCACATTTATTTGAATTGGAAAACATTTTAAGTGAAAACAACAACTGGCATATGGAAAACTGACCAAATGCATTCAGATTCTATTAATACATTAGGAAAGTGATCCATGGGTCATTTTTGACATGCAAGAATCAACCCCACCTCAATCTGAGGATCGGTGTGGTTGGTACCACTCAAATTGTATCACTTTTATTTGCAATGGACAATATTTTAAGTGAAAACAACAACTTGCATGAGGAAAACCGACCAAATGCATTTGGATTCAATTTATTCATTAGGACAACGATCAATGGGTCATTTTTAACATGTATGAGTAATCCCTGCCTCAATCCAAGGAATGGTGTGGCCGATACCACTAAACCTAACTCACATTTATTTGAAATGGACATGATTTTAAGTGAAAACAACAACTTTCATATGGAAAACTGACCAAACGCATTTTTATTGTGTTGATACATTAGCAAAACGATCCATGTTACATATGTGATGTGTACCAGTCATCCCCACCACAATTTGAGACACGGTGTGGCGGGTACCACTCAAAGTGTCTCTCTTCTGTTTAAAATGGACACTGTTTTACGTAAAAACAAAAGTCATTCAGAAAACTGACCAAACATATTCAGATTGCATTAATAGATTATCACAAGGATCCATGGGTCATGTTTTACGTGTATGAGTCAACCCCATATCAATATAAGGCACGTTGTGGCTGGCACCACTCAAAGTGTCACACTTTTATTTGAAATGGACAACATTTTGAGTAAAAACAACAAGTGGCATACGAAAAACCAACCAAATGCATTCGGATTCAATTGATATTTTATGAAAAAGATCCATTGGTCATTTGTGATGTATATGAGTCAAGATCGCCTCAATTAGAGTCACATTGTGGATGGTACCACTCAAAATATCTCACATTAATGTTAAATTGACAGGATTTTAAGTGAAAACAACAACTTGCATACAGAAAACCGAACAAATGTATTTATATTGTGTTGATACATTATCCCAAGGATCCATGGTCCAGACTCACACAATACACTTCTCATGTGTGGAACTCCTACCCCTATTATAAAAGACATGACATTTAATACACCTATCCCATCCTCAAATAGTGGGTTCTTGGACAAAACCAAAGTCCCTTTGGGAACCCAATACCAAAGAAATAATAGAATATTCATACCCACTACCCAAAATGGGGATTTATCTCACATCACTCCCAGAAGAACAAATTACAATTATCCACAAACCCACTAATTCCAATTGAAAAGTCTATGAAAAACATATAGGTTATTCAGGTAACCCATCTCATATGTCGAGATTGGCCAATGTTTCCCACTAACACATCAGGAACCATGTATACATGGATAAATTGTCATTAGAAGAATATAAATATCATATTAGATTCCTATAACTCATCCTTGGTCTATTAACATGACCACTAGCATTTTATATCATATGGGTATCATGATCCTTATCACTTTACCAATGTTTTTATGTTGGTTTTAAGATAGTCCACCCAAGACCATGGGTAAACATCCAATGTGCTTCCTAAAACAAGTAGGTTTTTTCTCTTGTGTGTATTGGTGTTGTGTTTTGAGTGATGAGTGAATTATAAATATTGAACCCTGTTATGGGTGTTATTTCTTTTGAATTCTAAATTTCTGAATTCTGGTTGTATTGGATTCTGGCTGTATTGGTAATGAATTCTAAATTTTGAATATTATTTTGTGTATTGGATTCCAGATGTATTGGATTTTAATTTTGTATTGGTGTTATGGGTGTTATTGCATTTCAATTCTGGATGTATTGGATTTTGGATGTATTGGATTTTGTGTTTTTCTCTTGTGTTGTGGTTTGAGTGAGGAATTAATTTTAAATTTCTAAATTTCTAAATTCTGGATGAATTTTAAACATCCCATGTAGCCATTTGGATTCTGGATTTAGGTAGTAGGTCATAGAGAGTTTTAGGTTATAGGTTGGTGGTGGCTGCTTTCTGTTGCTACTGTGGAGCTGCAACATATTTATACCAATGATTTTCAAAACTGTTGGTATATTCCATCGATGTATACTATAAGAACGGTTTTTTAAACATTGGTATAAATTTATTCCAATGGTTTTCAAAACCGTTGGTATATTCTTTGGATGTATATTTTACACTATATACCAACAGTTCTGAATAGTAGGTATAAGGGTAACATATACCAATGGTTTGTGAAACCATTGGTATATCTCTTACATTAACACATATACCAACGGTTTACACCAAACCGTTGGTATAAGCCTATTCAAATAGATTACTTCGCCATGGATTGGGGAACTGTTGGTATATAATATGCCAACTGTTTCCCGGCCTTTACTAATGGTTTAGAACTGTTGGTAAAGGGTAAAATTCCAATAATGTTTCCATTGTTTATGATATGATGAAATTATTATGAAACCTATTTCATTTCATGGGTTATGATGCGATGAATTTTTTATAATCATTTTGCATCAAATTTTATGATTTTCATTGTATAATGAGCGGTACATATATCTCATCCAATCCATTTGGGAGATATTTATATCTCATTAGATATATAAGACTATAAAGTGGAGTTCCCCTAATTTAATACATTACCTTTTTTTCAAGTATGATCATAAGAGTGAACCTTGACTAATATGATAGTCTAGGGAGTGATCCCATATAACTATGACTGTGTTGGTAGTGATCCTTGAATACTATCGAAATAATCCTCTATGCTTCTGTGTTTACCATTATTCTATGTCTTATATCAATGTTATGATCTCATGAAACATGATCTTCAATTATCATATGATTCATCTCTCACGAACATCCAATATTAATTTAATGTCTCATGATATTAATATTTGATGTTTATAGTATGTTTTAAAAATATTATTCTCATGTTCACATACCCAATGGTTTATATTATACTTACATGTATCCCTTATTAAAATTTACTAAGAATACAAGCTCACTCTTTCTTTTAGTTCTTTTCCTCATGTTATAACAAAATATTTTATGTATGTTATTTCAATAAAGTGTACTAAGGGAGAAGATCATTATGGGATATGATGAATAACTTTCACCAAATTAGTATATTTTGTACATAGTCTTTGAATACTTGAAAACATTATAGTCATTAGTTTTTTATTTATGTAATGTATTGAATATTCTTATAAAATATGTATGATACATGTATGAAAATCATAGGGTTCTATAGTATTCATGAATATATTTTTATTGATCATTTAAATGATAATGTACTAAAGAATTGGAATCCATAGTGTATTGAACATTGATACATGTGGCATATTTTTATATATTTTTACGGGATACATGGGCATGGAAAAATCTTGTTTTACCTTTTCCTTCCATACAGATTATCCCATAATTAGAAATCACATTAATAATATTTTTTGTCTTTTCATTTCACTTATTTCATGTATTTTATAGTTATGTATGGAATCATATAATGGATGATTTTTTTATATATTTTTTAAATAGTACATGGTTTTTATACTAAAAACATTTTTTTTCATATTAATATCTAGTTATATCAGTTATCCCTGGTGTATAGTTACCCTTGAATGGTTGGTTCATATTTTTAATTTCTAAATATTAATGAAATTGTATCCTCAATCATTAGTAGAATAATATAGATTTTTTTTCTAAATTTAAATATTTGTAAATTATTTCTATAATAGTTTTTCATAACCCTTGAAATGTATACCATACAAAAACAATTAATAAATATATTATAGGTGTTATAGTGTCCAAATTTTTATATAATCTGGGTATTTTGGTTGGGGTTGTAACAATGAGTATGGTATAAATATATTCTTTATATCATAAAGTTCTCTATAGGTATTAATTTTAAAAAATTAATTATTATTTTAAAACCAAATCAATAAATTAGTTTTATGAGAATATGAAGTGGAATTTAGAGACATTGTTAGGTAAAATAGAGAAAAATGATTCATAATAGGAATGATTGATCTAAAAAATTAGTTACTGCTAGAAAATGATGGAGAATAAAATAATGATATATTATGTAAAAAAAAGTAAGAGAGTTTTAGACCTCCTTCCCTTCCCCCTTGTCGATCTATTTAAATATCATATCATATATCATACTATACAATGGTATTTTTTTTAATACTTTGGTTAAAATATTATATAGATTTTTTGAATATACTATATAATTTTCATGTGTAAATATATTTTTATTGGAAAACTATTTATTTAAAATTATATTTTAAGAAACTAAATAATCTACTAGGATTTTTTTCTTTAAAATAAATTCTTTTATACAACTATGATTTTTGAAATCATATAATTTTTTATGTGGAATTTTTATTTTTATATCTATCATAAATTACCTATAAAAATAACATTTTATTAAATTTTGGTTGTTTTTTTGGTTAAAAGGGTTTTGTGCTAATATAGATAGAATGTTGTCCTAAAATTCGAAAATCATATTTAACCTAGTTTTGATGTATTTTAAACATTTTTTGAAGATTCATATGAATGTTAATGGTATCTATCACTAAATTTAATTATTTCCAAGTATATATCATTATATTCGTGATTAATTTTTTTATAGTCAACTTTCCAAGAGTATTTATACTTGAAATGAAATATCATCTCATGGGTCACACTTAGAACCATTATAACTTAAATTCCATTATTTTCCAATAATAATAAATTTTAATGTTTCATTGAGGGAATGTAGATCAACATGGATACTAATAACATCCATGATGTCTTATTTATAATTATTACATTAACATTACAACTCATCCCCTGCTTTTCAATGTCAATTAACACATATTACCGTGTTTTTCATTCTTTGTATAGTTAATTGAAAATTATAAAATTAGGGGGAAGCGATAAAATATCAATACTTGATGCCAAAAAATCACCAAAAATTATGGGCATCGATGGTTTTTGCCGTGGAATATCTGATGGGCTAATGATTATTTTAGATCAAATATTTTTAATAATTATTGATAAGATGTAAAATCTAAATTTGATGAAAGATAAATTGGTTTTTTTCTCGAGATTGATATTTTAGTGCCAAAAAACGAATGAGGTATTTTTAAAGAATTATTATTGTATTAGAATGAACTAGAATTTTATCAAGGTAATTAAATTTTAAAATTACCTGTGTTTCACTTTTTCGAATTTATTATATTATTAATCACATTAATCATAAGATATAACTAACAATATTTTAGTATACTAACATGACAAATAAATCTAGATTATAAATATAATAAACAAAATCCATAAAATCAAAATGTTAAAAATAGAAGACAAGATAACTATAATGACTCTAGTATAATGCAACAAAATATCTTCCAAATACTCTCCCCCATGTCCTACTTATGTTAGTCTCACCATAATACCATCCAATGGCCCATTAATGTTTTTTCAGAGGGTACCTAATGTGGTAATAATATTAGCTTATCTATTTTAGTACTATTCCTTCTCTGCCTCCTCGACATAAATTATATCATAAAAGAAATAATTAATCTAGAATAATAAATATACTAAAAAATTATTTTTTAAAGGTAATATAAAATATCCCACCTCTCCCCTTTTCAATATAATATGTAAATGAGGTTCACATTATGGTTCCTCGCCACCTCCATGAGCAACACACTTTGTTTTTCACAACCACCTTCACGGACAATATTATTAAAATTATTATGGTGAAAAAAAATATTTAAATGAATATATTGTATATTTATTATAAATTGGAAAGGACAAATGATTTAATAGTTAATTAAAACTATGTCATTTCACCATGTTTGGAAAACCTTCCTAAGTGAATTAACTATAAACCTATAATATGTGTATTCTATAAACCTGATGTATTTTAGTAAAATTTCATATTTAGTATAAACATAAAATCTAGGAATTATATTAATTTTTTAATCAAATCCCATGTTTTATGTAACTATACCATTATAACTCTTATAATTACCTATAAATTATTTTTCCCTTTGACCCATGGGAACAAAAAGACTGAAAACTTAATACAGAATCAGAAAATCAATTAATTGACTTTAAAATAACATGAAATGTTAATGATAAATTAAATATAATTTAATTGTGTTATAAATCCTATTTTTTATACATCCAACCTGATTATTACAGATGTTAAGTGAAAGGTAATATAAAATATTTGGAAAAGATAAAGGACCACTCTAACACACCCTCTTCTCGTGGGGATATTCCTTATCTCTCATGTCCTCTCTTTATCTCTATATTTAAAAAAATGTAGAAGTATTTTAAATTATTTATATTTTTCTCTTGAATATTTTCCAATATTTTTCTTCATTTACTTAATGGGGTTATACATTATTTTTATGTAATCTTCCAAAACATTTTATTTTATGTAAACCCGATGTAACAACTCATATATTCATATGAGGTATGGATCCCTTATTATTTAGTTTCAATATTTAAATGTGGCCATATGTGAGTACCCAATTTGATCATCAGTGTTTTAGTGGTGTCTAGGTATTTTTCATAATCTGGAACCCACCTTTTGGGTTCAATATGGCATGGAACACATTCGGTTCAAATCATTTGGGGCATGTATCACAATTGAATAAAATCATTCGAAGAAGGATAGTGGGAAATTACATGAAATATAGTTAGATAAAATTGTGTTATATGGGCTGCACAACCATGCAATAATATCTTCACTTTTGATAATGGATTTTTCACTCTTTTTACAATATTATTCAGACTGTGTGACGTTCCATTTGCAATATATAATTGGTCATCCCAATTATTTTTTGACAATTTAATTATTTTAAATTAAATTAAATCTATTTTTAATCCTAAATCTTCATTTAATTCAACAGATCAAAAACTCACATTTTATGATCCTCCCTTGATGACAAATTTTTTAATTGAGTGATCTTATTTGTACGTCTATGATTCAATAACAACTCATCTCAATGGATTTATGTCAGTGAGTACTCGATTGTTTATTTTCATTTATCCATTTTTCTTACTATCATCGATGCAATTTAGGTGAAAGATTATTTTATCTAATTTCGTGTTCTTCTTCTTTTATTAATTTTTATCCCATTTTTAATAAAATAAATAGTTTATACTAGATGATAACTCTACTACCAAGATATGTTTGGTGTTATATACATTTCTTGTTTGTTTTGGTTTGATATAGAACCATCTTTAATTGTTTCACCCACTAGAATTTCTAGGGAGACCTTGAAAATAAACTAGTTAGTTGAATTATATTTAACAGGACATTTTTGTGATTCCCTTATGTTATTTTGAGATGACTTAAAGCTACTTTTTTTATTATCAAAGCCCTTTTTAGGACAAAAGTGAGAAACCAAACAATCTGAACAGAGCAAAAGATAGCACATGAAAACGAAAAACCAAGGGAAACCACCGAACCTACCCCACCCCATTAGAAAATATTTCTTTAAAGCCTCACTAATGCATGTCATTCAGCAATCAGTCTCATGCAGAAGTGCACATGCACAGTACCGATGACAATGACATACCCTCTTAGCATCCCACTCCAAAATTCTTGCATCGATGAAGACTTCGTGCTCTAGTCCCCGTCTAGAGTAGTTCCATGTAGAATGCGGGAAAAACAACAAAGAACCAAACAAATACAAAAAACAAGATCCCAGGGGCAGCACCTCAACCAACCCTCTCAAAAACCTGGTGAAATCCACCCTTAACCAGGATCATTAAAGAGGAACTTCAAATTACCTGAATCTCTTTCCCTGAAAATCTTCCAGGATAGGGATGGCACATGTAAATCAGACACCTCAAAATTAATTTTCTCTAATGTAAAATCACATTGATCCCATGGTTTAATATACTCTTCAACGCTAATTGTCCCTCTGTGAATCCCAAAACCAAAATGGAGTCATGTCTCTCAATCCATGTATATTGTTCCTCATTAAGAGACACCTCCAGAAACCACCCCATAATCCAGGATTCCTCCTCCTCTGATGCATTAAGTAGCATGGTTTTCCCCATCACTAATTCTTCAGAGCTTAAAATAATAACCCTGTCATGATCACCCTGTTTCACTAGACCTGGGGAATACAAAATCTCATTTTCCTTCCTTTTTTTCATTCATCTTCTTCGCAGATTAGGTCTATTGCGGTAGGGGTAACGAGGAGTATTCATTATTCATTTTCCTCTTTCCGAAGACCTTATTACTCTTTGTATGTGACTCCTCATCTCCAATCTGGCCATGCTCTATCCTATTGGAGACCTTCACTTCGGCCCCATCTCCTCCAGCTGTGGAAATGGGGACAACACTCACATCGGCCTCCAGGAGGCCTTCAAATCTATTGCGCAAGGGAACCGAGGTTACCCCTTCCTCTTGCACCATTTGAAAAATACTTCCAATCCTATCATCATTATCACCCAACTGGGTATTCTCCATGCTTAAATCAGCCTCTCCATCCAGCGGCATCAAACCATGATTATCCGCCTTGCTGGGTTTTATGAATCCACACCCCATGAATTGATGTTTTTTGAAGACGTCCTCAAGAACCACACACTGTGTGGCACAAGAAGTCTTCATTCTAGGACACTCAATGTTGATACCAGGATGGGAGTCACCTGCAAGTTGGGGTTGATCATTCATTTCCACTGCATTGGCATTATGTCCTATGCCAGAATTGCTCCCACCACTGAGGTCACTTATCATTCTGCTAAACACCTCTTTCACTTTCAGGTTAGTATGACAAACCAGCGGTTTCTTTTCCCTCACTTTATGGTCATCGGAAGCAAGCCCCATGCCAATTGAATTTGCACCATTCCTTAAGTCACCTTTGTCTAGAACTGCAATTTGGGCCACCGTAGTAGCACTCAGTGGATCACTTCCCTCACCTAGCCCACTACATCTAACCCCATTAATTCCTTTGGCTAGAACACCCTCCACCATGCCTTTCTCCAGAATTCCACGATTTCCATTGCACACATCCTCTAGATATTCAGTATTATTAGCTTCCCGCATGCAATTCTCCAAAAAATGACCCAACTGTTCGCAAACCTGTAAAAACATAAACCATGACTCATATACCACATGCTGATTACATAGGAATTATTCCCCAACAGTAATCCAAACGAAGTCTAATGGAGCCTTTGATGCGTCCACCTCCACACACACATGAGTATTAATCGAGTGGGAAAATGTATTGGTCTGGATATCCGAACAGACGTATCTACCAAGAAGGTTCCCATGAATTTTAACAATATGTGGATTCTGAAAAGGAAGAAGATTATTCTGAATGTATAACCAGACCACCACTGATAGAGGGTCTCACTTCATGTGAAAGTCATACTACCATCGAGACAATAAGAATCATGAGTCGTTGCAGATGCAGGGACCCCTTGACCATGATTTTATCAGATCTTCCTCCGAAGAATAGTGGATTAAAATGGTTTGGTTTTTCAGTAAACCTACGGGTTCCCTTTAATTCAAATCCAAGTAAATGAACAAAAATCTGTCAAATGTATCGACTAAAGGTCTTCTCTTCAAGAATCGAGTGATTAAGGACAAGTTATGGAGGCTTGATATTTCATTAAACTCAACGATCGAAATCGGGAGATTTGGACACCCATCATGTAGATCGTGCACCTTGGGGCCTAGAAGACATGCTGGAAATAGAGAGTTGACGATTTTCTTTTTAGAGGAAGCTTATTAATAAATTGGTTGAATTTATTGGGTGGAATAGGATATGGTTTACCTCTTTATCCTCTCGATGATTTCTTTTAAATGGATTATATGGAACCAATGATGCATAAATATAATTGTTAGAAATCTGATAAATGATTTTCTATAATCATTAGTTAACTTAGATTGTTATTATGGTTTAATGAGTTGTTATACTCTTTGATTGTGTTTGGATGAAAATGGTTATATAAGTGGGTGGACTCTTCTCGTCGGAGGAAGACCTCATCAGAGCCTGGTCTAGGTCCCATCGTAGCCTCAACAACACCCTCTTCTACCTTTTTCGTTGGTCGTATGATTTCCAAATGCGGCATGATTCTACGATGATGGAGGTTTGGGTGATTTTCCCTAATCTCCCACTACCTTTTCAAAATCCTTCTGTGATTTAAATGATGGCTAATATGGTCTAGAGATATCTCTGTTTCGATAGCCGAATGGAGTCCCTATGCCACCCGGTTTTTCTGCACGTCTGTGTGGAGGTCGATGTGTCCAAGGTGCCCTTCGAGTACATGTGGATTACAGTGGGTGAATAATTTAGGTGTAAGCAGCTGGTGATTTACGAATCATGGTCTGAGTTCTATTCGGGATGCAAGAATTTGGGTCACTCGCAACCTCTATGTTGTCGGGGGGCACCGACTTCCTCCAAGGAGACGACCATGAGTTGTGGTATGTGCAGGCAAGCCTCCGCTGAGCCCAGGGTACCTGAGCAGAATATTGCGGGTGAGGTTCCTGAGATTACAAATGTAGGGGGTTCACTGAGTGGACCGCGGGAGGATGTTCCCATGGTGGTGGAGGATCCTGAGCAGTCCCCAGTGAGTGTGGAGCCTGGATGTGCTTATGAAAGAGGGTTTTATGAACGATCCGCAGGAGATGAAGGCCATTTTGGGGCTTGGTGGATCTGGCAAAGCAGAGGATATGTCTGGAGGTGCCAACAACTGGTAGGTGGTGCAATTGGTGGATGAGGGAGTCTGCATGTTGCAAGGAAAGTCCTCTTATGCTGAGGTTTTAAGCTCATATGGTGGTAAGAGAGATAGAGTTGTTAAGCTCTTTGAAAAGGTCGGCAAGAGTACGGTTTCCATCATGGGGCTCTGTAGAGGTTGACAGTATTGAGATGGAAAACTGGTTTGATGCTCTGGTTGTTGAGGATCCTGAGTATGTGGAGAAAGTGGAGACATCATTGGAGGGAGCGTCCAGTGATGAATGTTCAAGCTATTTCATTGGTGATACAAAGGATGAGGACCAGGAGTGAATGTATCCTAGTCCGAGGCGGAGCAAGAATAGAAGGGGAAAATGGAAGGAGAAAAAGGACTATTCGTATTTACCCTTACCTATGGAGACCCGGTCGGTGAAGAAGGTGAAGGAAAAACCGAAGGACTGTGACCCTATCCCCCCCCCCCCAAGGGGGCAAGCCAGCAATGAAAGTGGGATGAAAATCCTCTCGAGATACTTATGAGTTTGGATGATATTATGATAGATACTTTTCTGATTACCATTGCTCCTAAGGAGGAGGCAGAACGATTGGTGACGAAGATGCTTAATGTGGAAACCAATGATGAGCAGAGTGATTGGATGGACAAAAAAGATTTTATTCTGGTTCGGGGGTTTATCAAAAGAAAGATCAATGAAGAAGAGTACATCCAGTCTTGGGGAAAGCTAGAATTCAGATTTGAAGATCTTCTGATGGAGCAACCCGACATCTAGGTAAACAGCATATCATGGAAACTATTTAGAGATGTTAAAATGGGAAGGCTGTAATTTCACTTTCGTGACTTTGTCTTATCTTTCAGTTCTTGACTCGGTTTCTCACCTCCTTCCTTAAAAGTGTTTGATAATAAAAATTTAAATTTGCAGTGCAGTGGGTAGACTCATGTGGTATGAAATGATAAATGGTATCAAATGGTGAATGTAATTTATTCCTTTCATGTTTCTATTTGAATATTGAATGTGGTAGTGGATTCCTTGGATTCAGTTTGATCATTTGTTCTGGATTTTTTGGGATTCCATGAGCCTTGCTACCCCAAGGATCCCATCATTCATGGACTTGGGCATGGTATGAGTGGTATGAAATTATCCTCTGACTCCAGCTTGGATATATAAGAGATTAAATCGATATTATCCTAGGACTATACGAGTATTCCTTGGTCTTCTGAACCTTAACTCCAGTCCTTCGTGGTCTAAAACATTGATTATATTGAATAACCATCAGAAATATGATATTATTGGTTAAATTACTTGTTCGTGGTTTCTTTAACTCTTCAGGTTGTTTGGAAAGGTCATGGATGACATGGTTCTATGGTTTATATGGTGAGGGCATGGTGTTTAATATACATAATGTTTTTAGAACCCTAGATAGACGATATTGACCATATTTTGAAAGTATCCTTGAGAGTCGATTTCTGTGTTATTAGTTTTGTAGTTACATTCTATGGGAACCAATAAATTTATTTACTAATTACCTTTTTTAATTACAAATATTTTAGTTTTTTATATGGTAAAACCTATAATTTTATAAATCTTAAGGTGGTTACCTATATAGATTGTATCTCACACCATGTTCGGTCCCTTGTTGTGTACACGAATAGACTATTTCGATGTAATTATTGATAGGGGAAAGCACCCATTTTTTGAGACATGATTCTGTATTGTACTTATGAGTATGGGAGCACAGGACCAAGCTATGTCTCATGATGCTATCATGAAATAGAACATTTTTTAATTCTTGGTATTTTGAATACTTTTATTGTACTATTCTATTATTTACCTATTCTGGATTCTTTCAAGATATATGTATCATCATTATTGTTTATGAGACACTACTAGATTTGTTCTTCATTATTAACCTATTTATTAATCATTTTCCTGCCTATTGTGTCTAATTTATCTATTGACTATTATTAAATTTTCTCTATGTTACACATTGGTAATGAAGGCAATGTCACCCCATGGACACACCCTATTCCCTCGATGCTACTCGGAAGCCTCTGGAATTCATGGAGATCTGCTTGATTCCATGTGACCCATCATGCTTGGGGAACCATTTAGTGGAATCTAGGTCCAGTACATTTCAATGTTATATCAATGGTTTATTTTCTGATTTTCATTAATATTGGATGATAATAAAAAGGGATAAATAGAATTTTGGATTTGGTAATGAGTTGTTCTTGGGAGTAACTACCCCACATATAATGAAAATTCAAATTTCCTAAAATGATATTTCTATTTTATAGAATATTCTTATAATAGTATATTTTATTTCAATGTTGGGTGATGCACTAGTATTTTGATGTTATTATTGATATGAATAGAGGTTCTATTTTTATTAATCTCGATGAGATGAGTGTATTCCATCCCATGAATCAAATAGGAACATTACAGGAATAACATTCTCTACATTATATAATGATATTTATAATGAATTACTTGTTATATGATATTCTGATAGGTTCTATTATAGTAATCCCTAATATTGTGATATATTTTGTCTTGTGGATAAATAATGTGATGCCATATTTCAGTTCATACGAATTATGGTCCTTTATGGACTAGAACATGATTCATTTTTTGTGTCAATTATTTAAAGTAAATGTGATATGGTATAAATTATATAGGAACCATATTATGGTTCAAGAGGTGTTATGGTCCCTCATGGATTGGTACATGGTTAACCATTGGTTAAAACCTTTTTATTAAATGAATGGTGGATATTAAATGGATATGAGTTTTAAATGAATTTGAATGGAAAATTGGACTTTCCAATAGGGACTATATCAAGCCCTGGCTTTTGAGTTGGAATGAGAGAGTGTCTCTACTGGTTTTTTGTGACTGTTCATTTTACAATTATTTATTTGGGAGAAGGTTGTGTGGTTATACCTAGTTATAGGAGTGTTTTTACTAGTCCTGTTACATTTTTTGTGATCATTGATGTTGTTATTTTTGGAGGCATGTGTTTGGAATTGTAGAGAAATACCACCCTAATAAAATCTAGTTTTATTCTTGGAGGGTGGCGATGATCAGGCTACAGAGGTGGTGGGATATGGGATACCGGTGGATCCTCCATTAGTGTCTTCTATAGAACTTGTTTTTATTCCATACACATCTACAAATGCATACTTCTATGATGGATTCTATCACTTCATTGAGACTTTTCAGGGATCACTACATCCTACCTTACTGATGGATGATCTAACATGAGGGTTAAAACAGAATCATCCTACCATTTTTCAAGTGATGGAGGTCCACAGGTTTTTGAGTGGTGTCTAGAGACTAGATTATTAATATTCGAGCAACTAGAGACCCCTTCTAGGAGGGGAGGGAAGCTCACAACTCTCATGCTTCGTGGATCATTAAAGTGCTAGTGGGATGTTCTATACTTGGCTGAAAGGATATGAGATACTGTTTGGGATGGTTTCCAAACTAGATTATGTGACTGTTTGTATCCTGAGACTCAATGGGTACATAAATCTAGTGAATCCATGCATCTATAGAAGGGTTCTATGATAGGTATGGACTACTCAGCATTCTTTATAGAGTTGTAGCCTTTGTGTTGATGTGCCTTATTGATGAGCTGTTGAGGATGAGATGCATCAACGATGGTCTCTGACATACTATCATATCTTAGGTCAATGTGTTTATATTGATTCATATTACTGAAATTTTTAATCAAGTGATTATTATAGAGAATAATCTAAGGGATGATGGGGGTGTAGAGTAGGGAATTTCTTTTTTTCAACCCAATAGATTGACTTCCAATTAAAAGAAGAGTTATCTTTAGGATTCCCTTGAGATGACTACCATTCAGGTTGTGAGTTATAGTATCTTAGGGATATGTCATCAGTGTACTATATGAGTCCATATAAAAAATTAGTGGGACTACAACCCAATCTAGTTGTCAACCTTCGGAATGATGGGCCATGTGCAAATTTTCGGCCAAACCATCCTTCCAACTATGAGTTATAGAGGGTATGCTTCTACACCGGGTTTTGGAGTAGGTTTCTCAGCTCTTTGGTAGGTAGGTAGTTAGAGAACACCCAATGTATAAGGTGTAGGTCGTGGTAATCGTGGTTGTTGTAGTCAATAACTAGTTATATCGATACATTAGAGTAGGCCTACATTTGGGGGTGAGGTTATGTCATAGGGTCTTGATTTAGGCCAGATATTTAATGTACAACCTACCCTAGAGGTGAAGGATCATAGACCATTTATATTGAGAGGTATGATCATTGTATCAAATTTAATTTCATCTACTATTTTTGATATAGGTTCATCACATAATTTTATATCAACATATGTGGTGAAAAACATGTGGATCATTATACTATCTTCTAAGAGTGTTATGATTCATTAAACTCTTTTGGGAATTAGAGTGGAGGATGTAAACCCATAAAGGGAGATCCCACTTGGGGTTGGTGGGTATCACATTTTTTGGAATCTTTATGTACTCAATATGGAAGGGTTTTAAATCATACTTGGGATGGAGTCACTAGTAGCTTATCAATATTACATTGAATACTATCCATATAGGGTGAAATTCACATCACCAGAGGGTGTAGTTTATACTAACAAGGGTTAATATGATGTCCAGGTGAGCCGATATAGAACAAAAATCATGGGATGGGAGGGATGACATCCCAGATCACTATTTTTTATTTGGATGATCATGGAGAACATCAAACACAGATCACTCAAGTGGATGATCATTTCAAGGATGTTTCCCAATTCTACTTTTCCGGTTTACCTCGTGAGAGAGAGATTGTGTAATCCATTGAGTTAGGGATAGGAGTTTCAGTGGTATCCATTCTTCCATATAGGATGTCCAAAATATAGTTATTGGAGCTCAAGAGGTAGATAGTGGATTTGGAGTAAAAGGGGTTCATTAGGCCTATACTTCTCATTAAGTCTCCATTGTTTTTTTTGCAAATAATGATGATGGTACCCTTAGGATATTTGTCGATTATCATGAATTAAACCAGATTATGACCAAAACCCATTATCACCATTCATGGATAGATGAATTATTTTATTATATTTTAGGATAACTAAGGTTCCTAATAATATAATTTGTGATGGGATATCACTAGGTGTGTGTTAGACCTATATAAATACATCATACACCCATTTATTGTAGGAATGGTCTATACGAGTATCTGGTTATTTTTTTCATTCTCACAAATATACCAGTAGTTTTCATGGTTCTTATGAACCAAGTCTTCCATCTTTATTTGGATCATTTGTAGTGGTTTTCATGGATAATATATTGGTGTATTATCACAATCAACATGACCATTCCAAAAATCATTAGATCAGATTGGATAAAATGAGAGAAAATCTATTATATGATAATGATTACAAAGTCCCAATTCTTGATAAATAAAATTTATTCCCTAAATCACATCATCGTAGATATATACGTATTGGTTGACCTAAATAGATCGAGGGTTATAGTTTCCTTGGAATATCACAAGAATTTTCTTGACAAATAGTGTTTCTTAGGGATGTCTAGTTAAAATAGGAATTTCGTTTAGAAATTATCATGCATAACAGCACCACTCATGGGCTTTACTAAGAAATATATGATGTTTGTATGTTTATATTCCTATGAGATAGACTTTTAGGAGTTGAAAAATAGAATGAATTCAGCACCAGTCCTGATACTACTAGAGTTGGGTATGATATACATTGTGGATTTTAATGAATAATTTATTAATATTAGATTAGTGTTGATGTAGGGGGTAGATTCATGGAGTACATGTCCTGGTAGTTAAAGCCACTTGAGATTAATTGGATGATACACAATCTCAAGGTAGCTTCAGTTGTTCATGTTTTTCATTATTAGATAAATTACGTACTAGTAGAGAAGTTTTTGGTGTACACATAGCATAAAATCAACATGTAAATTTTTTCCTAGCATGATTTGAATCTGAGGTAGTGAAGGTGGATGTAGTAAATACAGTCTCTTGACTTCAAAATTTCCTACTTGCATGGTAAAGGAAATGATGTGGCTGATGCATTGAGAAGGATAACTCAGATATAAGAAATTTAGCAGTCTAGTAGTTAGTGGAAGCTCTTAGACATTTTCTATGAGATTCAATTGGAGATGTAGTATAGTTAGGGGAAGAATTTTTTATCCTTCTCAGTTGTTTCCTCTACCTTATTGTATCAAATGAGGATAAGGAAAATATCAGAATTAATGGTCCTTGTCCTATGAGAGAGAGTGTAAGGTGAGGATACACCTCCTAGTTATACCATATGTGTGGATTATATTTTTCATATCCATGGTTATGTTTGTGTTCTAGTAGAAATACGTGAGTAGTTGATGTGGGATTTTCACGCATCATCTTGGGCAGCGCATCCTGAAGTCTTAATGATTTATTATGATGTATGTTGTAATTACTAGGGGGTATATATAATGTGTGATGTAAATTGTTTTGTTTTGAGGTGTTCCAGCTATCAACATGTGAAGGTGGAACACTACAATATTATTAGATGTCTACAACCGTTATATATTCTAGAGTGGAAATAAGATGATGTCATGATGTATTTAATAACCATTTTTCTATGGTCACCTCAAGGTAATAAAGGTGTATGAGTTTCTTATAGGCTCATGAAGGTTTCTCATTTATTTATGTTCAATGAGACCTTCAGTGTAGATGATCATGGAAGGTTGTATATTTGTGATATATTATGACATCATGGGGTCCATTACACTATCATTTCAGATAGTTACACCAACATTAAATTTCATTTCTTATAGAGTTTGTAGAGGGCGCTGGATACATAGGTTCTTTTGAGCCAAACATACCATCCTCAAACTGATGGCCATTCAGAGCATAAATTACATGTGCATAATGACATTCTGTGAGCATGTGTTCTATATTTTGTGGTCTCTTAGAAGAGTTATACACCCTTACAAGAGTTATCTTTCTATAATAGTTATTATTCGATGATATAGAGAGAAACATATATGGATTTTTATAGTAGTTCATACTGATAACCCCTCTACTGGTTAGTTTATGTGATACATCTTTCCTATGACAAAATCTCAAGTAGAATACTTCTGAGAAGGTCCAGTTGATTCATAAGTATATGGAAATTTCAGAATATCAATATAAATCTTAGAAAAATCACCACAGATGACCTCTAGATTCTGGGATTGAGGATCAGGTCTTTTTCACATTTCAATGAACCTGGGACATATATAGATCAGGAGATAGGGTCAGCTTTGACTGTGATTTTTCTAGCTATTTGAGATTCTAAGTATATTCATCCTTATATCCTAACAGTTGTAGTTACCCTTGAGGTATTGATCCACACACGACATCATCCACATATGTAGGATGTGTCATTGTCACCTAGAATTGTCTCATGATTTTGAGAATAAGGAGGTGGAGAAGATGGTTTATGGATTCTTTGTACAGGCATTGATTCATATCATTGATAGAATTGTGATGGTTCATAGAGGTTGGTGAGATTATTTAGAATTATTGTTATGGAATCATGTCTTTTTACATGATAATAAATGGGAGAGGTAGGCTAACAGATATGTTCAGTGGCCATATTTGTTCCTAGACGAATATTGACCACCATTCAGAGTGAAATTATGAGATGAATTACTTTATGGTTAGAATATGTTCTCAACCTAGGTTTCATATGATGTACATATCCCTTCTATTTGAGTTTTAATGTTTAAAGTTGGCCTACTGTGAGTACCCATGTTGATCAAAGCAGTTTCAGGATACTTGGAGTCTTCTTCATATCTTGGTACATATTTTTGGGCTAAAAATGGCATGGCACATAGTTAGTTCAAACCCTGTGGGGTAGTCTGCATGGTTAGATAAAACCCTATGAGGATGGGATGTAGGGAGATACAATGCACATGGATAGACCAAATCATGTTAAATGGGCCGTATTGCTGTGTGAGATTTTTTTTTAATTTTGATAGTGGAGTTTTTTCCTAATTTATACACCATTAGGAAAACCGATCAAGGTTCCCTTTCGAACACCTAACCATTAATAGTTGGAGAACTTTTTTCAAACTTTGTATCCATATTATTTTTGTAAAATTTAAATATTTTATTGTTAATTAAATTAGTTTTCTAAACCTAAATCTTCATTTCATTCAACAGATTGAAAACTCACCTTTTGAGATCCTCCCTTGATGAATAAACATAGAATTGAGGAATATCCTCTATTCATTCATCGATTTTGGTGTATGTATTCTCTTTGGATCCACATCAGTGAGAAATCAGTTACTTTTTATGTGTTCTCTATTTGTCTTGGTATCAATGACTCTATTTCACTGCATGCTAATTTTCCTTAATTCTATATTCATCATATATTCTTCAATTTCCATTGAATTTGAGATGAATGAGGATTTGGTACTGTATGATCACTCTACTACATATCAATGTAAGGTGGCCTATAATTTTCTTATTGGTTTTGGTGGTTTATCGATCTATCCAACATTGTTCCACCAATCAGTCTTTCTGGTTGGTCCTGAAATTAAATAGATTAATTTAATTAGATTTTATTGGACCTGTTATCGATGATATTAGATTATTTATGAATTATTTGTGGTTTATTCCCAACCTATGTCCACCCATGGGGTGTTCCATATGAATTTTACCTATTTATTCATTATATAACCACCTTTGGTGTTAGTTGACACTTTCCATTTTTCAGGAAACTTATCAACAAATGGAATGTGTTTAATTGGTTTAATGTGAGATGGTTTACATCCATTTTATGCTGATGATTTTTATTAAATTAATTATATGTAACATATAATTCATGAATGAAATTTTATGAATTTTATAAATGTGTGGGTATACACATTGGTTTCATTTGATTGTGACTATGGTTAAATGAGAGGGTATATTTCTTATTCTGTTTGGATGCAAATGGTTATATGACTGGGTATACTGATATGGTATGAAATGGATTAAGGAATGATATGTTAAATGGTATGAAATGAAAAATTGTGTGATATGGTGAATGAGTGAATATATGCCTTAAAGGATACTCCTTAAATCTTGAATGCGATATTGGGTGTCTTGGATTGAGTATTCTATTAAGTTCTTGATTCTATGGTATGACTTGGGCCATGCATCCCCTTGGTTCTAGTTTTCATGGACTTGAGTAGGACATGTTCGGTATGACATGATCAAAGGACTCTAACCAATTCCTAATCCTGTGTCCATCATGATGCTTCTAGGACTCGATGGGAATCCCATGGTCTTCTACACATTAGATCCAAAACATCATTGTCTCACACATTGGTTATATGACATAGTCATGATAAATATAATATTCTTGGTTGAATGGCTCAGTTGTGGTTTCATTAACACTTCAGTTTGTACAAAATGATCGTGGATGATATCATTATATGATTTATATGGTGAGTTCATGGTGTTTAATTCATGTAATGTTTGTAGCTACCATGATATAGGGGTTATCCATCTATTTCATGGATCCTTGAGAGGATATTTTAGTGTAATTGGTTTATTTTTTACATTCCATGGGCATATTTACATTTATTCACTACTTACATGCTTTACTTGAACACTACATAGCTTGTTATTTTACACAGCCATGAATTTTATAGATATTTGGGAGGTTATCCACTAAGATTTTATTTCACACCGTATCCCGTCTGCCATTAGGAAAATAAATGAACTATTTGGATGAAGGTAGACACAGGAGAAAGTGTCCATAGTCAACGGGTTTATTTTGAACCATGCATATGAGTAGGGGATCATGGGACCAAGTTGAGTCCCATGATGCTATTCGGAGATAGAACATTGTTTCTTTTTGGATTTTTTGATATGTTAATCTTACTATATTTATTTGTACATATTTTGGATTATTTCTAGATACATGTATCATCATCATTGTAAATGATAAACTTAATGATTTTTTACGAATTCCTATCTTGTTTATTTAGCAGTTTTTTTCTGGTTGTATTTTCATTATCCATTAACTATTATTATTATTCTGATGTGTTACACTATGGTAAGAAGGGAATAGTCTCCCCACAACACACCCTAGGCCGTCACTACTAGTCGAAAGCCTCTGGTGTTTTGGAAGATGTTCTTTAGGCCATGTGAACCTATAGGATCAGGGAACCTTTCAGGGGAATTCGGGTCTGGGAGGTTACACCCTATTTAGTGGATCTTACTTTTTCTTATTCCATGTTATGAACCAGTATATAAAATTTTTAAATCATAAATTCCTTTCCTCAATAACTAATTTTTATGGATGGTCCTTTTGGTTAACTTATGGGATTATAAAAAAAGATGTGATTTAAATATTTAATGATGGAATTATGGTTTCTTAAAACCTCATTAAAGAAGTTAAATTTCAAACTACTTATCCACCATTTCTCCTGTAGTATTCTTCAAATTATGTCTATATTTGAGAACATTGAATATTTCATCAAATACGAACACTCGAAAATTTAAATTCATTTCTCTATCATGTAACTTTATAAAATATTATTTTATTATAATTTGAGGAAATATTATATAACCTATCCAATCCCATGGTTGTTTCTTTTGCATATTATTTATGTTTGATTTTCATATATTGAACTGATATGAATGTGAATGTAATGATGGGTGTTCCTAGATAGAGCCCTAATAAATTCTGCAATGTTTATATCACATGAGATGATTTGTATGAGAAAATGGAGTAAGACTTATCCAAAATGGTACACTTTCCACTATGTTATAATGTTGCAACAGTAATCCTTGAATAAATTTTTTGATGGAACATATTATGATATTCAGACATTACTGGGGTTCCATGAACTTATTAATCAATATTTTTCAGTATTTCTCATGTATTATTGTTCACCAACCTTGTCTTTTATGATATCATATTATGTCATTTGACTCGTATATTATACATCATTATCAAGTTTTTCTTCCTTAATTATAATTATAGCTCAGTAATTTTTTAATCTATTCTAGAGGGTATCCTTTGTAGTTTTAGAATATCAACAGTATATATCAAAACCTTATAGAGTTTAAAATCCATATTTGGTTTTATAGATTCATGTAGATGATTTATGAACCTAGTCCACCAAAGGCAGTAAGACATGGAATGCTTTGGTTGTGATTATTTTATATTTATGTTAAACTCATATAACATTAATTTTTAGAGACTTGGTTCACCATTTTTTCAATTAAATAATTTTATAAATTTTTTATAAGAGTGGATAATAATATATTAGTAAAAACCATTTGGATAAGTCTATGTATATAAAAACACACTATAATTTTGGTAATGTATAGGGTGAGTGGATTCCATAATATGAAATCCCCATCTATATAATACAAGTAGATGTGGATCTAGATTATATATTCCTAATTTTAATTACCTAAAAATGGATCATTTTGTATTAAATCAACCTATTCATTGTTCATGATGAAGATTCCATCCTACACTACAGTTTTTACACTCTAAGGGGATATTATTTGGTAAATTCAAAATCTATTTATGAAATACTATGAATGAAATGATTATATTATTACTTTAGAAATCATAAAAATAAAATTTCAATTTAAAACCTAGATTAAATCCTAGAGATAATAAGTTATGATATATATTCCATTAATAATTTATTACTTCTATGTTTACATTAACCCTACATATATTATTATTAGTTCATGTAGTCTCATCCCGATGTTTATTTTTAATATTTTAAATTACTATTGAAATTTGAGATCATTATAAATTCATGATCATAAAATTTCATATATGATTGTAGTTATACACATATTTACATATAATTACAATTTACTATAACTATTCAAACACAACCTAAAAACAGTGAGGTTGAACAATCATTGGTAATAGTATATTGGGAAATTAGTGAATCCCATGTTTATATCCACTCCTTGGTCAATATTTTTGGACATGACCACATCAAAACAAATCATACATCATTTATTTTTATTTTATGTTATATTGGGAATAGTCTTTTTCCATCATAAAAAAACAATATCAAATACCATGAGAGAACAATCCCAACCCTTATTTTTAATGAACAACCCATTCTATACAAGTTTATGTAGAAGGATGAATTTATATTGGATTTTTATTCTCAATCACGGTTACTATTTATTTATGAGAAATAATATCTAGATAAAATGATTGAGAAAAAAAAGAAAGAATAATTATTTTAGACATTGTAAAGACACTAGTATTTATAGATTAATAAATTTTCAATTATATTATTATTTATGAATAATATATTAATTTTATGTTAAACGGGATGTTTTTTTCAAAGCGTACTCAACACACAACAACTAGTTTCTCCGAAATCTGACGTTGCACACTACAATGAGTTATACCGAAATAGAATACAATAATAATACTATTATTTTAAATAGTAGTTAAATCCTAGACGTTGGGATGGAGGGAATGAATAGTATCAAATGAATTATAAAAATATGGTTTACACAGGTTTCAATAATTATTCATTGGTTATCAAATTTATTATAAATGGAAATAAGAACCAATTGAATACGATGGATGTGTTTTCGTGAAAAAATATTCGAAAAGAGAATAATTAAGTTTATGAAATCATAAAACCCTTTATATATTATTTATTTAATGAAAAATATATGTTTTAATGTTTTAAATTCATATTTTTTTCTAGATATAATATAAGAACAAATTTAGTGTTTTGATAAAAGAAGTATTTTTCTTAAAAGTTAGTTTTACCGCTTTTTGATGGAGGAGCCTTTTTAAATTTATTTTTTGTCAGTTTTATATGATCTATTTGAAAAAATAATTTTATTATATAGAAGAAATATTGAAAAATTTCCATGGTAATAGTTTTTGTAATTTTCTGATAATGTTCATTTTTTATAAATAATGAAAAATACTACATTTTAATTTAAAACTGTCCTTTCATCTAATTTATTTATATAGTTTTATTGTCCTTTTAAATGGTTTTAATGTGTAATTGAATTATTTTTTATCAATTAATCCAATTATGGTCATTCTAATTAATTTCATATTTAAATATGATATAAACACGTGTCAATCTTTTGATAGATTATACTTTTTAAAAATTTTCTTTCTGGTTTTGACAAAAGAAATTAATTTTAAATTAATTTATAAAAATTATTATATTTGAATATGTAAAAATTGATTCTATATTTGGAATCATAATGTCCATATTTTTTAAATTGGTACCTTTTATTCTTTTTACATTATGAATAAAATCTTCAGTAATTATTTTATTTACCACGATAAAAGTTTAAATCTAGTAAACAAGGGTAAAAAATAAAATTATAGTATTATTAAAATACCTTAACACATTCCATAATCATATTTTATGAGATATTAATGACTATTTACATTAATACGTTGATTTTGGGACCCCATAGAGCCATCGAGGTGTGATAATGACATGTCATAAAAATTTATTTAATGTAAAGAGAAATATAACATAAAGAGGTATATTTTACTTCAAAAACATAA
The DNA here is from genome assembly GCA_963277665.1 of Viscum album. Taxonomy (NCBI): domain Eukaryota; kingdom Viridiplantae; phylum Streptophyta; class Magnoliopsida; order Santalales; family Viscaceae; genus Viscum; species Viscum album. The sequence continues at coordinate 1,949,758,609 of OY728130.1, forward strand.
TATAGTGTTATATAATTGATTTCTTCAACTATAAATATTAATTGTAAATTTAAAAATATTTCCTACATCATAGTAATTTATTTTTTAGTTTTATCCATTAAATAAATAAAATTAATTGTGACACAATGATGATGCAGTGATTGATTCATTAATAACAAATTCATATAAATGATAATATAAATATTAAAATAAATGTAATTTGATTATTTTAATGCCATAATACATTCCTAAATATTATATTGATATATTAACTTTTATATTATACATTTTTTTAAGGAATCATGTTGTTATGAATTTCTAAAAAAGTCAAGTATGAATAGTGTCCAAAATTGACATAATTCATAACATAAAATTTAAAATAGTTTATTAAATGACATTAAATTCATAAAAATATAATGTTCATAATAATGTTTTGGATAAGTCCAAATATTTCATAAATGACTTTTTCATTGTCGTTTGACATGATATAGTATTTACATTAACCCACAATGTGTAAATAACATGATATCACAGTATGATTAAAAAGGGTAAAATAAGGGTTAAACCAAAACAATAAGGATAAAAAAACATTCAAAACATGTCAAAAAATTATTGGATGGTGTTTATTCTAAATAACATATTATATTATTATTAAATTAGTTTTGGACCATATTTAATCGAAATCGAAATTATAAAAAACTAATATTTCAAAACATTCCTAAAGTGCCCCTCCTCCCTTTTATAAAAGGCTACCAACTCTACCCACTTAATAACACCTATAATTCCTCTTTCATCATCAGAATTATTATAAAATATTCTTTCAACATCCGTTCCTTCCTCCATGAAGAATTACCTTGGGAATAAAAAAAATCCAGAAATCTGTTTTTCTCAAATCAAAATAAGTTACACGATTTAGAGGTAATTTCTTCTCTCAATTTCCATTCCTTATTTTCCTTCTCTACTACCTATGATCTTATTATTTTTTTATTACATAAAAAGAGAATCCTAAATATTCTAGGATTTTATATGAGAATTATTTGAACTACACTTTCACAATGCTCCTTCTAATGGATACAAACATATTGTTTCTGTGGATGGTGAACTATTTCCTAACGAAACGATGATTATTCAATTTTCCCCAACCACCTCTCATGGAGTCCATAATTACTGTAATATATTTATTTATTATATTTATTATATTTATATTGTCTCTATGATTCCACAATTTCTATTTACAATATACCTTTATACTTTCTAGTATGTGTAAATACAAAACTTTCATTTGAGAAAGTGTAGACTACCACCCCCTCAAAGTGATATGAATCATTCATGAAATACATGGAATGTATAAAGGATGGTTTATTAAACAAATGGGTCATAAATGACATAAATATAACACTGGTATTGTAATATACATTTATATCATTTTATTATTACTATTTTAGTATGAAAAATAAATGAATGTAGTGCTCATGTGTACGTATGACCTACTATCTCAATGAATGATGCATTTTATTTCATACCTCCAAATGTTATGGAATATTATAAATACATTAATACTAGATATATATGATATTTAAATCATTAATATCGTTATATAGATGATGTAATTTTTACTAAATGTATAATTTATATCAAAACAAGTTCATTTTTGACTTAAGTACACAATATCGACAAAATGACTGATATTAACTTAAATAATTATGTAACTTTTATAATGTGGTAATAAGTGATATAAAAAGGAAGAATAAACTTTAAAATGTTTCTAAATCATGTATAATTTATCATAAGTTTATTATTTAGGTGTAATAAGGAACATACGTGACGATTCAATCTCAAGGTAAGGGACTTCGTCTCTATCTCCTTTCGTTGAGGCATATTTTGATAATATACACCTCTTTATTTTATAAGGTGTATAATAAAAACCATTCAATTTTAATTTAACTAAAATTGAATGTTTTTTCTATGAATAACTTTTCTTAATGAGAAAAGGAATGTTTTTTAACATATGTGGCGGCAATGACCTCTTCTTTTCCTTAACCGTTCTTTGATATTTGGATTCATTTATAAGGCTTAATGTTTTCAAAAGGAAAAGAAATCACTTATTCAATTTTTTGGGTGTTTTGGTATTTAAAATGGTTTTTGAAATGGATTTATTATTTCAGTATCTTGAAATTATTTCTTGTGATTGTAAATGAAATGTTATTAGTGAAATGTGGGTATTTGCAATATTTTATGTGTTATGATTATATATTAGTACTTGGACATTTGACATATGGTTAAATAATAAAACAATGATAGTTGGTTATGTGATAATCCAAATGACAGGTGGTTCTATGATAAACCAAGGAAGGGAGGTTACATTATATCCTCCAATGCATTTGGTATGGAAGTCAGCCGTATGTCTATTCCATTTAGTGACATGTGTGCAAGTCAACCATATGGTTATTAAATTTAACTATTTTTATGTCTCGTGTTACCTGTATATTTTATATGTTTCTTTCTATAGAATTTATGATATTATTTTGGTTACAAAAAGGTAAGAAATGAGATTACATTTAGTGAAATGTTTTTTCTACTTCTTAAAGGGGAAAAGTATTACATTATGGTAATGTTATCATGGTTTAGATGTTTCTTCAAGACTAACAATTTTAATTCCCTATGTAACCCTTAATAATATTTTTATAGTCATCACATGTTTTTAAATGTTTTTAATACTACATAAAGAATAATAGATTAAATTATGGGATCAAGGAAAATTTATGTCATTAAAACATTAAACGATGCCATATTTCTTTTTAAGGAGTTTTTGTTTTATGTAAAAAATGGATAGTGAGTAGAAGTGTCTACTTGTAAAGTTCAAGATTTTATGTATAAGTTATGACCTAATTCTATAAATATTTAAACCTAAAAAGATCCTTTATGTGAATTAAATTCATATTTTTGACATATCTCAAGATTATGTAATATCTAAGGATCAGACCCATATAGTTGGTTGCAAAGGATAGTCTACCCAACTTTAGGGATTATTAGTTTTGTATTACTACATGGTAAGTATCAATGTCTATTATTTTAGTTAAATAATTGTTTTATAACTTTTTCAAATCAAGTAATGTTGGTTAAAAATTAAAGGTGGAAGATCTCAAATAACATTCCTATCTTTTCTTGATGACAAACTTGCAATAATTATTACAAAGTCATGTTCAGATAATTGTGATGCTCTTTCTATCATACAACTCCCTTGAAAGCTATTGTTTGATATATCAAACACCTCCACTATACCTTGATATAATTTTTTATAATGATTTGTATTTAATAAAATCATATTTTTTAAATATATTTATTTTTTAAACAATGTTAAATATTATCATGGAATTTTCATATATTTTACCTTATCATAAGATTTTGAATCATTTTCCGATTTTTTGAAAGGTGTTAACGAAAGTTAACCTTCTACAGGATATTTATATTTTCTCTTAAAAAAAATTCTTTCAGTATATACTTATGGTATTTAAAAAACCCATTTATTGAAAGTTTCAACTCAAACTTGGTCTGATTGATTTATAAAAAATAACATTTTATCAGAAGTTTTGAAATTATATGTCATACATGATTATTTTTGGAAGATATTTTTCTATGAAACCCCATATTACCCAAGTAGTACAAGGTGTATTTGGATAAAATAATCAAATGATTTTGAAGGATCCATAAATCGTTATTGTAGTGCATGGACCTTCTATATTTGTGAACAAGATGATTATGAATCTTGGTGGACACCATGATTAAGGTACAATGTCATTTATGTGGTAATAGTTTTATTTTATCATATGGAGGTGAAAATAATGTAAATATATAACACTTCATGAATTAAGATGTTGAGTTCATTATGAGTTTGGAAGAAAATGATTGTTATAAGACAACCATTGAGGTTAAAGCATGTTAGGGGTATTTTAGAGTTTTATTGAAAGGGAAAACTTGAAAGATGGGTGACAACTTGTCACATTCAGAATTGTCTCACGAATCGAACCCACAAACGATGGAAAAAAGGTTGCATCACCTAAGACTGACTTACGTGAAGCCCCAAGTTAGTATGCCTTATTATTTTTAGTTAAATTATTTTATGGATTAAGAAAAATATGATTTTTTGGACTTGTATTTTATCAAATTTATATCCTTTGTATAAAAAATGAATAACTGATTATGTGATAAATTTTATTGTCGAATATGTTCTCTATTTTGGTAACACAATATACCTAAATAAAATAGAATATTATGATATTTTATTTGAGGAGAAATGGTTGAATTTTAATTTGGAAGATTCTATGTTTTTATTGTGGGCATATAGGGGTTTTGGTTATTTATATAAATGATTAACCTATCATAGAGAACATGTGATTAGGTTAATTACTTTTGAGTGTGAGACTTTATGAGTAGTCAATGTTATTTGGAGATAAATGTTACAATTTATCATGGAAAACTATGTGACCAAATCATTCTATGTTTTGTGCTTCAAAATTATTTAGATTATTTTGAGGAATTTTAGGGACATTTTTTTGTTGAATGTTATATGTATAACATGGGTATTTCTGTTGACGTTTGGATATTTATAGTAGTATTTATATATATAAAGGATTATCCTTTTTGGGGATTTTCTGACCTTGAACAAACCATTTTGGTTTTATTTAATGTATAAAGATAGGGAAAATATATAGTTCATCTTTTATGGATTATGATATTCTCTAGATATTGTTTATTGTGCTTCAGGTGTAACCGAGTAATCTTGAATACTCATCATTTAGAGAAAAGATGAGTTTGTGGTAGATATTTATTAAAGAATGAAAGTCTATATGACCATTAAGAATGTTTCCGTATGTTCTTATTCAAACTCATAAATAAATTCCTCAACATTATTAAAATGATATTAAAACAAAAACATTTTACATATACTTTTTGTACTAGGAAATCAATGATTTTTTAACTTATCACATGTTTGTGGTTTTCTCAGAGTAAACTTTCTCCTGATCATGTTTTCTATCACTCTCCATCAGAACATGACACTTAATTTTTCTTCCATATCCTTATTTTCCTACATATAACCCTAGTATGGGTTATATTGGGTGACATTTTTAAGTCTATTTATTTCTTTTAATGTGGTTATTTTATTAACCCTTTTTCTGATTTGGTATTTTTAATGATGTTTCCAAGCCTAATTTTAAATTGTTGGGACACAATTTCCAAAAGGGGGTAATGATGTAATGACCCAAGTATTTATAGAATAATAATTTTTAATTTATTTTAATATTTATGAATAAGATAATAATTTTATGTTAAAGGGGAAAATTGTTTTGATAGCGTACTCGACACGCAATAATAGGTTTCTCTAAAATCCTTTGTTGGACACAACATTGAGTTTTACTAATATATAATACAATAATAATATTATTATTTTAAATAGTTGTTTATGCCTAGAAATTGGGATAGAGGGAATGAATAATATTAACTAAATTATAAAAATATGTCTTACACATTATTAAATAATGATTCATTGGTTACTGAATTTATTAGAAATGGAAATAAAAACCAATTGAATATAAAGGACATGTGTTTTGAAAACCTATTTGAAAAGAGAATAATTATATTTATAAAATCATATATCCATTTATTTATTTTTATTTAATTAAAAATATATGCTCCAATGTTTCAAATTTATCTAATATGTTTACTTGATGTGATATAATAATAAATTCAGTTTTTCAGATAAAAGATATATTTTTCTAAAAAATACATTTTTACCGCCTTTTGATAGAGAAAACTTTTTAAAATTATTTTTTATTATTCTATATGTTATATTATACAAAATTAAATTCTTCTATAGTATCGGGGCACCAAAATTTACTTTTGTAAAATTTATGTTAATTTTCTGATAAAGTTCATTTTTTAATAAATAGTGACCAATAAAGCATTTTAATTCAAAACTATCTTTTCATCTATTTTATTTATATAGATATATATTTATTTTAAATGGTTATAATGTATAATTGGATTATTTTTTTCATTTAATCCAATTTTGGTTATTGGATGAAATTATATACTGAAATTGGGTATGAATACATGTCAATCTTTTGATATATATTACTTCTTAAAACACCACTTTCTTGTTTTTGCAATGGGAATTAATTTTAAATTAATTTTTTCAAATTAAATGATTTTAATTTAGAAAAATATATTATATATTAGGATTCATAAGGTCCAAATTGAGTAAATTGGCACCTTTTATTAGATAGACATTATGAATAGTTACTTTAGTAATTATTTTACTTAACATGGTAAAAGGGTAACTCTAGTAAATAAGGGTAAAAATTAATATTATAATAATATTAAAATACACTAACACATTCAAAAATCGTAATTTATGATATTATTCTAACCATGTTCATCCTTGTGTCAATTTTTGGACACCATGGATCCACTTGGGTGTGATAATGACATGTTATAAGAATTAATTTAATGGAAAAATCAATATAACATAAACATGTATCGTTTACTAAAACAATTTTTTTATGGGGAATATAAATGATCTATTTGACCTTATATATTAATTTTAATGTTGAAAAAAATTCCTATATCGTGGTATTTTTTGATAATTTATACGCATTATATGAATAAATTTATGTATGACACAATGATGATGCAATGATATTCATTAATAAAGGATTAAAATAAATGATATTATGAATATTAAAATAAATATAATTTTATTATTGTTATGTCAGCCAAAATTTATTGGATTATATAGAAATATTATATTTGATTTAATGCCTTTTTTCGATGGAATCTGGTTGTTATGAATTTGTAATAAAAGTCAAGTATAAATACTATCCTAAATTTACATAATTCATAACTCAAAATACAAAATAGTTTATTAAATGATACTAAATTCATAAAAATCTAATATTTATCCAACTGGTTAAAATAAATTCAAATATGGCATAAATGACTTTTTTTGGTTCATTTTACAAGATATGGTGATTACAATAACTCGCTATGTGTAAAGAACATGATATCACAGTAAGATTAAAAAGGGTAAAATAAGGGTTAATCCTAAAAGATTAGGATATAAAAATTTATCTTAAAAATATTATATTATGATTATTCTAACAAAAATTATCTTATATTATAATTGAATGAGTTTTGGAAAATTTTTAATTAAAATTAAATTTAAAATAAATTAATATTTCAAGACATTCCTAAAGTGGCCATCCTCCCTCTTATAAAAGGCCACCACTAATACCCACATATTAAAACCTCTCAATCTCCTAGTATCATCCAAAATCTTCTCATGTAAGCTCCCAAAATCCATCAATTTCCCAAAGAAGCCTTACCTTTGGAAGAAGGCAATTCTAGAAATCATTTTGGCTCAAATCAAAAGAAGTTACCTTAGAGGTAATGTCTTTTCTCAAGTTCTTTTCTTTATTTTCATTCTACAATATCTATGATCTAATTTTTTTTATTACTTAACAACTCCAGTATCATACATATACTAGGATTTTGTAATGAGAATAATTTTAACTACAATTACACACACCCCCATCTAATGGATATGAGCATACTGTTTCTGTGTACGGTGAACTACTAGCTCACGAAACGATGATTGTTCAATTTTCCCCTAACACCTCTCATGATGGCCATTCTGACAGAACTATATTTATATATTATATATATTGTATTTATATTTTCTCTATTATTCTATGAGTTTTACTTACAAAATACCTTTATTTTTTCCATGATGTGTAAATATGATAATTTCATTTGAGGAAGTGTGGAGTACCACCCCCTAAAAGTGATATGGATCATTCATGCTATAAATGAAACATATAAAACATACATGAAATAAATATAATACTAGTATTATAATATACATTTATATCATTTTATTATTATTCTTTTATAATGTCAAAGAAATGAATGTTGTGTTCATGCGTACGTACGGCCTATCATCTCCATGAGTGGTGAATTTCATTTCTTATCTATAAATGTTATAGACAATTATATATACATATATACTAGAAATATAATATATTTAAATAATTAATATCATTCTGGATATGATTTAATTTTCACTACATGTACAATTTATCTCAAAAAAAGTTCATTTTCAACTCAAGTACAACTTATCGACAAAACAACTGATATAAACTTAAATAATTACGTTATTTTTATAACATGGTAATAAATGAAATAAAATTAATAACAGTCTTGAAAAAGGTTATTAATAAATTAATAATTAATTTAAGTTTATTATTTAGTAAGAACAAGTAACATATGTGAAGATTCAGACTCAAGGAAAGTGGCTTCGTCTCAATATCCTTTCAATGATAAATATTTTAATAATATAATCCTCCTTATTTTATACATTATATAATAAACCCCTTTGACTTTTAATTTCATTCAAATAGAATATTTATTATATGAAGTGTTTTAAAAATGACAAAAATAATGTTTTTAATGTATTCGGTGACAACAATCTCATCACCACCATAACCATCATTTGATATTTGGATTCATTTATGAGACATAATGATTTCAAAAGGAATATAATCCCTTATCCCATTTTTTGGGTGTTTTGGTATTGAAAATGGTTTTTGAAATGGATTGAGTATTTCTATAACTTTAAATGATTTCTTTGGTTGCAAATAAAATTGTATTAGTGAAATGTTGATATTTTAAATATTTTATATGTTATGATTTTAGAGATGTACATGGACATTTGATGAGTGGTTACATGATAATCCAATGAAGGGTGGTTATGTCGTAAACCAAATTATGGTTGGTTCCGTTATAAACCAAGGACGGGTGGTTACGTTATAACCTCCAATGAATTCGGTATGCAAGTCAGCTATATAGCTATTCTATTTAGTGATATGTGTAGAATTCGACCGTATAGTTATTCTATTTAAGTATGTTTATGTACCATGTTACCTTTACATGATAAATGTTTCATTATATGGACATTATGGTAATATTTTGGTTAAAAAGGGAAAGAAATGAGCTTATATTCAGTGAAGTTTTTTTTCTACTTATCAAAGGTGAAAAGTATTACTTTATGATAATGTTATCATGGTTTACATGTTTTCATAAGACTAACAGTTTTCATTGACTGTGTATCCCTTACTGAGAATCTTATACTCATATCATGTTTTGAAATGTTTTTTCGCAAGACATTAAGAATAATAGATTAATGTATTGGATAGAGGAAAATCTGGGTTGGTAAAACATGAAATGACGCCATGTTTCTTTTTAAGTATTTTTTGTTTTATAAGAAATGTGGATAGTGAGTAAAAGTGATACCTATAATATTCAATATGTTATGTGTAATTTATGATGCAATTCTATAAAGCTCTAAACCTGGAAAGATCCTCAATGTGAATTAAAGTCAAATTATTGAATTATATAATGATCAAGTAATGTTTAAGGCTGAGGCCTTATAGACATACCCATTTCGAGGGACTATAATGAAGTACATTCTGAAGAGTTTTTTTATCTTACTCCTGAATGATAGGTTCAGTTCTCATTTGAACATATACATAGATATCTTCCCATATCCAATACTCGATATATAATATCCACCATTGATTGAAATAACTGAATATGTAGTTACCTAATAATATGGGAAAAAGGTTTTATATACCTAAGCGCTTCACAATAGGGTGTGTTGATCATATTTATCAAAAATAAGTATGGGTTAATGTTCATAGACATTGATTATAATGAAAATAAAAAAAATAATGATAAAGAAAACGTTTCTCGTTAGATGGATTGATAACTTGTTCAATCAACTAAATGGGGCCCAATATGTCTCTAAGGTAGATATCTGGTCTGGATATAACTAATTTATTGTCAAGGATAAAAATATTCCTAAGAATCCCATTTTAATAATGTAATGATGAAAATGAGTTACTTGTGATGCCCTTTAGAATCAATATTGATCAAGAAATATTCATGGACATAATGAATATTGTATTTAGAGATTATATAAAAAAATTAGTAGCCTTTATAGATGATATTTATATATACTCTAATAGTTGGTAGGACCATCATGACCATGTCATTATTTTTCTAAATTAATTATGAAAGGAGAAGAAATTAGAAAACATATAGTAAATATGAGTTTTAGATAGAGGAATTATCATTCATGGAGTATGTAATCAAGAGAAAATAGATATTATTGTATCCTTTGAAGACATTGATGATCTGGTACTACCCTATAAAAACATTTTAATGGATATTTGTAGTGTTCTTGGACTATTTTCATAATATAATTGATTATTTGAGTAATTGTTCCAGATTTGAAAACCATAGAGCAATCTAACTCAGTATGGATTGAAGATTTTCCAGATTATGGAATGTGAAGAGTTCTTCAAAGAATTGAAAAAAAGTGTCTTATCACTAGCCAAGTACTTACACTACCATTAAGTGAGAACATTTCATGGTATACCATGATTCATAAAATATGGTCATGGGATATATAATGCTGAAAAAATATATAGTGACAACTTAATTTCATTGTTAATCAAAAGTCCATGATAAAAAATATCGAATTCATGATCTAGAGATGGTGGGATAGATTTTTAAAATAATAATTTGGAGACATTATATCAATAAGAATAAGTGTGAAATATATATTATTCGTATGATCTAGAAACATATATTCACATTGAAGAAGATAATATATTTCAATTAATATTGTTAGAACAAATGGATTCCTTTGAATAGTCAATTCATTGTCATCCTATGTAGGTGAATTATCATAACCCGACCCCATAGATTTTGATTCATGACTACACCAAGCCTACCACCAATACACCTAGGGAACATGACCAACTTAAATTAGTTATATCACACAGAGGAGAGGTGTTATTCTAATGTATATGTACAAAGTCACATATCACTAAATCCATAAAATACTAAATTTAAATTAAAAGTGATCATAATTTATGATTAAATCTATAACCAATAAATATAGTATGAGAAGAAGTATTGGAAAGAAAAATAGAAAAATAAAAGAAAAATAAAATGAAATGAAAACAAGTCCAACCTACTGGATAGGATGAGACTAATTCCAAATTCAACTACCGAAATAAACAGTGCTTTTTATGGGTCATTACATTCTTCCGGGTCCTAGTACCACAGGGACTCCATCAAAAGGATTTTCTTCTACATAATACACAACATGTACCGGAAGAACCCATGGAATGGTGAGTATAAATATACCCATATGGAAACACTAAAATAAATAAAATTATAGCATTGGGATATATGGTAAGCCCATAAGCATAAGGATATATAGAAAAGATATACTCAAGAAGGATATTTCTCCTCTAGGAGATCTCAACCATTTTGTTAGCCACATGATTCAGCTCGAGGCCTTGGGGTAACACTTGTATTGTATGACACTCTCTCTACAAGACATTTTTATAATTGATGGATCTCTTCCAAAAATTCTCTACTTAGATCATATCTCTAAATAAGTACTCAGTACATATCTTTGATCTTGATACACACATATGGGTCACCACCCATGAGATTTTATCACAGTGATACATCGATCCCTATTCGGATTCACCTACAATATAGGGGTCGCCACCATGTATGTTAGTAGTCATGAAACATAGAACCCTACCTTGGGAGTAAAACATAATGGAGTAGTATTTATCCCAGAAAAACTATGGGACACCATAAACTCCACTAGATAATCAAATTGGGTATGGGTTACCACTCACATAAGCTAGTCACGATGATACCTCAAACCCTACCCACATATACTTGTTAGAGGGGTATCACCTCTTATAAATGAAGGTAAAGAACATACCACAAACCACATATATATCTACCCATAAGATTCCATCACACGGTTTATAGATCTTCTACTATTTCCATCAATCTCTTCTATAAATGTGGATCTGGGGTCGGTTGTCCCACAAAATCATCATTTTCTGAAAATCATGCTTTTATCCACTTAAAAATAAACCATCTAAACTCGCACTATCTTCAGAGAAAAAAACTCATAAGAACGTGAATCTATTATATGATGAAATCCACCTTTGATTATACTCTCTCATTATTACACCCTGAACACATCCTCAATCTTGAACCACACCCACGCTATCAATCTATTGCGCAGAAGAATGCTAATGAAATGATAAAATAGATAACAATCATCAATGTATGGTCTAGCAGAATTTAGAATAATGAACGAGTGATGAAAAATGGAATATAATAATAAAAAAAGGGGAATGTAACTAGACCTTTTTCATTTTAACCATGATCATTTCTTGTGAAATTGATAAATAAAGAGGAATAATCAAAAGTGAACAAATAAATCATCTGTAAATTAAATAAAATTTCGATGTAAAAATCAATTATAGATTTTGGAATTGATAAGTATTTAAAATTGGGTAAGAAAAAAGGCTGAATCCACAAAAATCTAGAATCAAACCTAACTTCTGGGTCAATCTAAGACAAATAATGACTTTACGTTGACATCATTGGTGAGATCCAGAAACTCTATTGTCATTGATAATCTGTGATGCACTGATCCTATCCATTGAATTTTTTATTAACCTATAACATCTCTCCAATAGCTCATATCATGGTATCTATGGTTTTGTGGCTAAACATGAGATTTACCCATTATGGGGTCTTTATATTGGGGGGATTTAGGTCTCTACATTGATCAAATAAATAAATAATTTTTATTTATTTATTTTTTATTTTTGATAATGAAAAATGTTCCAAAAAACCCGACACTAATAAATATTATTTCATAAATAGGGTAAAAAAGAAATATGAAAGTTAACAAAGCCCTCATATTTTGTAAATGAGCCTCCATTCTAGAGTTATTCCACCTTATTAAGAAAACTATGCATGTGTGATATTTATATGATTAATATTTTTTAATATCAACTTTTGGCTCTCTGGGCATTTGAATCACATGTCGTAATAGTTCATGGATATAAATATAATTCAATATATATTTCAATGCGTTATATGCAAAAAAGAGACATAACATTCTCCCCAAATTATGTATTTTAATCCCAAAATGTGAAAATTTCTACTCTAAAAGATGTAGGTACTGAGCTCGCATCTGGGTCACATGTTGCCATGTGCTATTCTAAAGATTATGGTTCTACAATCATAAACACACCAATATAATTTATCATCCATAGAGTATCCTCACATGATGATCCACAATCTCCACCAGGTACTTAGAAAAGGTATCTGGATCCATTTGTTATTTCCCTCTCCAATCAATAACATGTTATTGGTCTTGTATATATCTATTTAGTTGAAACATGTGGAAGTCATTATGTAACTGCTCTAACTATGTTTGTAAAAAAAATGTGGGATGCAACCTCATTGACCTTACATGGTATTTGTAAAGGGTCGATGAACCTCAGAGATGAATTTCCACCATGGAAAAATCACTATACACCTTATCAATATGAGACCTATAAGAACTCAATTTCTCCCCCTTCATACTCCTAATTCCACTTTCAATATTTTGCATATGATTTTTGAGGGCTCTTTGTATTCCCCATAAAATCATGTATAATCTACACCTTCTCTTTTATATTTTTCACCAAGTATGGACCCATGAGTATTGAATCACCTCGATCAGTCTGACATAGTGGTGATCTGCATGGTCTCTCATACAAGGCATTGAATAGTGCCATACCGACGGTGGAATGTATTGTAATAAGGGGTCCCCTAGACCCAAATTTACAGTAATTTTTATTACCAGGTAATGTATACAGTTAGATATACCAGATCTATTCTTACCATTATAGTGTATATATTTTATCATTAGATATTTAATTGAAATGTTCATATATTAATTATCATATCATTAGGTTGTGGTATATCCCATTCCATAATGAGATCCTTGTGATATTACGATGTTAATATTTAATAAAGGTCCTATATCTGGATACATCAGAAAGACATGACAAATTAGATGTTTGAATATAAGGTGGTGGGGGCTCATAAGCATCGATACCTCTTCTTCTGAAGTTCTCACATGGGGATCTTAATTAGTGAGATCTTGAGAGAAATTCCAGCCAATAAGAACACAAGATTTGTTAGGTTTCTTTGGTAGTTCTTCTTTATGGAAATGTATATTGATCTCCTGACATGAGATCTTTACCAGTGTGTACCATTTTATCATGTACTTTGATGCAAGGAAAACCCCATTCTGATGAAATCAAGGAGAGGTAGCTTCTGTTGGGTGTGTCCTTGGTGGTTTGGGATTTTTTGAATGATCAAGAAAGGATTTTTCACTTCCAAGTTAAGAAGTAATATATCTCAATAGTGGTTGATCAGAACTTTACTACCTTCATATGTGTTTTGGCCAAATTAGTCGAAAGATAAATTCATCTAGATAGATCAACAAATAATAAAATGAGAAAAGGGTGATGACACAAGTTTTTATCCCTCGTAATTAGATATTTTAAGATAAAGATATTACAGAACACAATATGTTTTAATAAGATGTTTTTCATTGCTATGATAATCCTAATCTCTTTAGGGGCCTTGATTAGTTTCTAGACTCCATCATTTGTCTATATATTTTATTCACAGATATCGAGATATGGTCCTAGAGGGTCACAGACAATAGAGTATTTAAAAATCATCCATATTCAGATGAATACGTATATTGGACATGGCAGGACCAAATATAGAAATCGAGTTTTGTACAACTCAGAAATCACAAATAAATAAATAATTTCATATTATTCAAGTAAAGATTAATTTTTTTATTGAATTTATTTATTAAATTTTTGTAATAGTTAAGAAAATAAATAATAATATTAATTGAATGAATATTATTTTATCATTATAGATTTGTTTAATATTAAGCGGGAGTTACAAATTGAGGTAACTGACATGGGTTTATCAAATAATATATTTTAAATAAATTATAGTTATGTCATAAAAAAATAAAAAACATTGACACCGATTAGTTTTTATAGTATTTATTTAGAGAATGTTAAATATATAGAGGCTAGGGAACCCAGCTGGGTATTTTAAACGTCCTCATTATTTATGAAGAGAGTGGCTCTTTCTATATACAATTCACAGTGAGAAATACATAGTCTCTCTCTCTATCCCTTCATTATAGAGAGATATACTCAATACATAGGTTATTGGATTGAGTTCTCCCTTAAGCATCAAAGTCATATCGATGCGGTGATCATCATATCACCAATATCATCATCGGATCTCCGCACTAGCACCTGGAATTTGACGATTGATACTCTAGTGAATTTTTGAAGCATGAGTGGACTACCTATAAGGATCATGATATGGATCCTTCAAGAAAATATCACCGGTGATGAGTTACTCTCATGTTTTTATTCATATCCAAGAATGAATGTTTTTCAGTTTTCAATGTCTGCTATTTTAATTTATGCGAGATCCTCAAACCGTACTCGGGCCAAGATCGTTGGAGAAAACAAGTATGATCATCCCAACAATGAATTGTTTTAAAATTATTAAACCAATAGCTTCTGATGAATTCCCTAGTACCTTATATCGGCATCATAGAAATCACTTAAATTAATTGAGCCAAGAAAAAATAATGCTCATTTAAATTATACGGAGGGTTTAATTACAGTCCCAACAGAATAGACCACGTGTAAATCCGAATTCAAACGGCCACATTATGGCCATTTGAAATTTTCAATATGTATTTATTTTTATTTTACGGGTATGAATATTTTGCTAAAAAATGTGTTCGTTTATGGTTAGTTGAATTTATTCCATCCATATATCATGGCAGAAATAGTGTTTTACAATTAAAATAATTATTTTTATTTTATTATAGTAATTATTATTATAATTTCATAATAATTATTGTCAATATTGTTATATTTAATGGTTTTGTAGTCTTTGGAAAAAACATAATCTGTGTGGAATGTAAATTTCACTGAAAAATAGTTGCAGGGGAGGGTGGGCGTGTGTTTGAAATGTCCAAAATGTAAAAAAAGAAAAGAATTTTTCCAATATTTTGTGGGTTCCCCTATCAACCAGCCCAGCGGAAATCCCTCCACTGGTTTTACCCTCCTCTCCTAAGCCGATAGGCCACCGAACTCCTCCAGCAGCACCACCCACTACATCCAGCACCTCCACTAGTAATCCTTACTCACAAGGAGCCTCTAACACACCTTCCACAAATTCGTGACTATGTTGCACAGAGTAATTCCGAAATCCCCATTACCTTTTCTACATCACGACATTGATGTTAATAAATATAATCATTGAATAGTTATACATGATAACATTGATCAATAAAATGTAGTATAGTGTAATTATTAAATGCACATTTTATACATCAAATTCGTGATGGAAATAGTATAAATGTTACATTTTATTGTATCATTCATATTATTTCAAGATATGATTTTTAAATAACATTGAAATCACATCACCATATTCCTTATAACATGAAAAATGGATATCATATAAGTCAAAATAGGATGGAAATCCACAATTTCATAATAACATGTCTTTAGATGTAATCAATTATTTAGGTTATGAACAAATAGGCATCAAGTTAAACACTTTCTATATCTATGTAATTATCCAAATGGTTTCCTTGGATATTACATAAATACATATGATAGAAATTTGGTACTCAAGTGATAGAATATGGTTCAATAAAAGGGTGCACATCTCTTATTAGAGATAATGGGTGCCCGATTGTCCTGGATTTAGTCAATGCTGGACAAACACATATAGTTGGAATATGAACAAGTTCTACAAGGGTTTGTGGAATAAGACTATTTTAGTGACACATACTTTCTAGGATGGTTAAAACCTTAGAGATCGTGTTATTGTTCCTATTATTGGTGATACATTATTCAGTGAGATTAATAATTCCTACAAGTATGCATTATATAAAAATCAGTTAATATTGAAAAAATAAACTAAAATACAAAAATGGATTCCACATATCAAAGTGAAAATTTTCTTATAAATTGAATACTATGGTGGATATTCAAGTGAGTTTATTAATGGGAGCTATAAGAGTAGTAAAAAAACTCGATTGGAAACACCATGTATTTATTCCTAATTAAATAATAATTTTACTTCTAATTACATATTTCTAAGATCATTAAATTTTGTATTGGTTGACATCCCCAATTTTCATGGAAGGTGTTTATACGATGAAACCAAAAAGGTATGGTGACAACATAAGATGACAATAAGGGTTCCAAGTTACTGAACTCCAGATCAAGATTAAAGTAAGAATCCAGACCTTTGAAAATTTATTTGGGATGTTTTTTTCCATGTATCTACTAGAGGTTAGTGGGATAACCATTGTTTCCAATAGAAATATGTCGGGAAATATAGGGAAAATAGATGTTTTTCTTACAGTTAGTTAAGACCAAGATGTATGTAATTATGCATTGATTGAATTAAAGTAGAAAACTATGTTCTAGGGAACTTGATCTACTAAGGTAGATCTAGAATTTTCATGGACCAATTCAATCGTACATATAGTGACATGTTTTAAAAAATACAAGTTGAACAATGCAAGAAAAGAATTATGGCTAGTGTCACATGAAAAAAAATCCCTCCAAGTAGATGTGTAATATAATAGGAGGAGATTAAGTGGTATGTTGAATTTCATAAGCTTTAATGATGGATCACTCACATATGCCATGATATATACAAGGAATGATATTTTTAATATATACTTTATAGTTTATAAACATAATTTATTTCTTCAATAAATGAAATTAATTATGTATATATTATCTAATTATACTTTTTCAATTAAAAATGAAATATATCTAGTGTATGGAGAGGAATGGAAACTAGTTTTTGGTGGTAAAAAACAATTATTCATTAGAAGAACAATATAAAGTATTGTAATTATGCTATGATGATGAGCGAGACATGTTCATGAAATACAGTGGTATCTTTACCTACAAAATTGAGTACATTAAAACTTATGAGGCAGCTAAGAATTAGTTATTAAGAGCAACAATTTTTTCTGGTTCCAAGAATCACACCTAACAAGAAAATATTTTAAAATTATGATAATTATGATAATTCTTATAGCCAATATGTCATGTTATGATAGTGGAAAAAATGACATATTCTCAAGGTTTTCATCTCTTGAGAAGTTTTACTCAATGAGGTGAGTTTTCTCATAGCAGAATATCCAGGAGGAAAATAACATTGTAGACCCATAAAATAATGTTGTGACCCATCATAAACATTATATTTATCATCTGAGAGATAACAAGGTGTTCCAGATAGTTGGATCAAGTGTAAATTTGAGTGTTGTAATAGAGTGTTACCTAGACCCGAATTTACAGAACGTTTGATTAACATATAATGTATATAGATAGATGTACATGACATATTATTACCATTATAGTGTAGATATTTAGATTTAAACTATTTAATGGTTCTTTTAATGGATTAATTATCATATAAAATGGTTATAGTTGATTATGTGCTATAATGAGAACCTAGAGATACTATGACATTAATCTTAAACGATGACCGTATAATCTAGGTGCATCTTACTGACATGAAACAATAGATAGTTGATTAATATATGTGTGGGTGGGGATCATAAGTATTCAGACTTCTCCTTATGAGGTTTTCTTTTGGAAATATCTATTATTGAGATCATGAGGGAATACCCACCAAGGGTAACACCATATGTTTCAGGTGTCATTGGTTGTTCCTATATACAAACATGTGTATTGGTCTCCTAAAATGATATCATTACCACTATGTAACATTTAATAATGTACATTGAATCAAGGAAAAAACACATGATGATAAAATCACAGTGATTTATCTTGTGTTGGGTGCATAATTTTTGGTATGGAATTGGTTAAATGATTAACAAAGGATTTGTATCTTCCAAGTTAAGGAAGTAATATATCTCAGGTTTGGTTAATTAAAATGGTACTACCTTCATATGTATTTAGACAAAAAATTCGAATGTAAATCCATTTGGTCAAATAATCAAATAATAAATCACGAAAAGGTCAATGACACAAGTTTTTATCCAACTTTATTAAAAATTTAAAGAAGAAGATACTGTAGTACACAATATGTGTTTGTAGTTTGGTTTTCATTGATAAGACAATCCTTATCTATTTAGTGGAATTTATGGGTTGTTAGACTCCACTATTGGTCTATATAATTTATTCACTACTATTTATATAAGGTATTAGAGGGTCACACAAAACAGTGTATACATTAATCCTCCATATTGAGTTGAATACATTTAATGGAAATGGTGGGACAACCATGGGATCTAAGTGTTGTCTAAGTTATTAGTCACCAAAAAATAATTAAAGTCATATTACAAAAGTAATGAATAATTTGTATTGAATATTTTTATTAAATTTATTTACAAGTTACGTAAATATGTAATAATATTTTTCGAACAAATATTAATTTAATATTCTAGGATCCTTTATTATTAATTGGGAATTAGGAGTTGAGTTAAATGAATCATATTAATCAAATAAAATATTTTAAACATATTTCAGTCATGTAACAAAACAATATATAATATGTACTCATATTAGTTCATCAAAATTGTTTCTTCATTGGATGTTAAATAAATGAGTGTTGGGGAACACAATAGGGTATTTTGAACATATACTATATATAAGAGGATAAATGCTTCTTCAATTTACTATTCATAGGGATACATATAGATGCTATCTCTTCTCTCCCTATTTCTAGAGTGATATAACCTTTTTCCAAGTGTTCGGATCGTGTTATCCCTTACACAACAAATTCATGTCTATGCGGTGAATGTTGGATCATCAAATTCATTTTTGGATCTTTGCACTAGCATCCAAAACGTGATGATCTATGCTCTAGTTTATTTTTGAACCATGTTTGGATGATCTAGAGGGATCCTTATATGGATCCTTTATGCAATTACCACTAGAAACGTGTTTATGTCGTGTGAGACTTAAAATCTGGATTTTTTTACTTTTAAATATGCGCTCTTTTAATTTATGTGAGATCCTCAGACCGTACAGGGGATTAGATCTTTGGTGAGATCATGTTCTATCATCCCAAAGATGATTTTTTTTAAAATCCCCTTCCAAAAGGCTTCTAATGACCACCCCCATAACTTCATTATGGAAGATATTTTTGTATGAAAAACCAACCAAGGGTAGGTGATCCAACAATGTATGGACAATGTCTAACACGAATGACCATAACATATCCTCCAAAACCTGAATAGTATCCTCAGTAGGATCATCCAAATAAGGGAAAAATATCTTTATTAAATGAAACTAATTCCCAAATCCCACCAACAATAATCTCAATAATCATGATATTACTCAATCATCATGGGATAAAAGAATTTTTTTGGGTAGTCTATGGAGTAAGACTATCTCCTATACATAAACTCATCAAAATATGTCTACTAATCTCTCCTCAAAAATAACTATGATGTGGTCCAACATGGTTAGTTTTGAAATGATCACCCATATAGAATCATTTCCACTATAAATTCATGGTTATCCCACCAATAATTCCATATATATTCCATCCCACTTTTACTCTCGCACTTGAAGGGGTTGAACTAAACCTAATAGAACCTAGTGCTTAGCCTTCACCTTCTTACAAGTGAGGAACTGATAGAAAAACTCCTATACACACTTGTTCATACATGGGCATGAAAACATAATTAATATGTCATGGTACATCTTTTCCACACCTGAATGTACCACCAAAGCTGATGATGGAAACTCACTCATGAACTCTTCCTACAATGTCACTGATTCCATCGTATGTCCTCTGAAAAGGATGAATTTCTCCCCACCTTTATAAAATCAGTCACAGGAATATCCAATAGATATTTTATTATGTAAGGTTTCACAATCAGTAACTCCATGTTTATCCTCCTTATAATTCTCTTTCTGAAGTGCGGTAACCAAAATTTTACAATAGATATGAATCATCATCCTTGTATACTAAGGACAAATGCAATGAGGCTAACTACTATAAAGCCTCATTCAACAATGATGAGTGAGATATCCTGATGATAACTCTTCTACCATGTCACACATCCCATTGTTATAGAATATATCAAATTCATAATCCTACTCTAATGGTATTCATTATCTTTATCTTAGGATAATATCCTTTGACATAAAATATACTTGATACTCTTATGGTCAGAGTGCATGAAAAAAATCTCACACATAAGGTAGTTTCTCCACATCCTCAATAAAAATAATATCAATACCAAATATATTTCATGGTTCATTTTTTTCATCTCATGGGGTCTCAACTTCTAAGACCAATGGTTAGTAATAAACTAACTCTATAGCCATACACATTCCAACATGATCACTGAGGAATCATAGAAGACTGTATACCCAAGACTCTCAAAAAATATCATTTTGGGATAAATATTCAACCACTACATCCAATCATAAATTTAATTCTATAATCTCTCTATCCCCATCAATGGTAACACCTTCCAAGTCAATGAAATAAAATTTTCCAATATCATAGAGAATTGAAACAAAAATCTCATGTACATTCCTGCCAACCCAATAAAGCATAACACCTCCATCATGATGATTGATATCTATCAAGATAACACTCCCTAAAACATTTCCATGTTCACTACTACACAATTATCTGAAATGAAATATCCGAGAATGTGGAAATCAAGAATCCAAAAAAACAAATTGGGAGCTTCCTATGAAGTTGGTGCTCTCAAATTGTATCTATAAAAATACTCATGTCTCTCTTATGCTCCTCCTCAGATGATGATTACTCTAGGATATCATCAATCAATACTAATAAATACTTTTAAAATAATGGTTGAATGATCTAGTTAATGTGTCCCATGAACACTTTTAGAGTGATCTTCACAGCAAAATGAATCACCAGGTAATTATACTTAATTTAGTGACATTTTATGTCCATCTTCCATATGTCTATGTCCCATAAAAGAAATTGATGATAACCCAAAATAATGTCTATCTTCGAGATCCATATCACGCATATCAACATATTAGTGAGGTTTTTGATCATTGTTATTTGATAAATACTATTCAAATTCACTTTTTTTATGTTCTAAAATCATACACCAAACATTATAATCCCATTCTACTTCTTGGAGAATTATACAATGGATTACCATGGGGTAAAATTGGTTCTCAAAGATCCATTTCCTTTGAAAATACTCTAATTGAACCTCCAGAGTATGAAGCTCTATGGGAACCCTCTGATATGCGGTGGATGATATGCAGACAATTCATATTTTCAAGTCTATACATAATTCAATATCCATTTGCGGAGGTTCAGTATTTCCTGTCGTTAGAAAATGCATCCTCATACACCACCACCACTATAGAGAATTGAAATCTTGAAACATCCCCCGCACAATGGGTAATATTATCAAATGTCGGGACATTCGCTATATCCTCATGCACGCAAGTAAATCACCCTACTGGTGTTTCATTCTCACCCACGAAAGAACGCCACATACCATTTCCATGGATTCATCACATCCTCTTCATGAAATAGTCCATATTAGAATGAACATTGGATATCTAGTCCATATATAAGGTGAAATTATAAGGAATCATCAATGCTATAAAGATTTTCCTTAATAATCTCTCTCCACCAAGAATTAGGTCATAATATTAGTAGAAGTGAATGATCACTAAATCCCATCTGATTGGAGTCTCCGAGAATAAGGTTTGAGAATGTGGCTCAACGATAAACTCTATATCTCAAACAAGGCTAGTATCAATGAAATATCATATCAAATTAATTTCTACTACTACTAATACTAAAATTTTGTAGAAATAGGAAAAATGTGTACCTCAAAACACTCTCAGAGTCTTACGGTGAAACGCCTCCATTACCTTCAGTCTTACTTGCCCCTATAGACTAGATCCTTGAGCCTTAATGGACCACTTGATAGTGGTGGTGAAAAAATATCAAATTTAATGGAAATCCTGCAACTCTCCCATCTCTTTGGACTTGTCCTTTACCCTTCGCACCTTTTTGATCTAAATGATACATCTCCCTCGGTAGTTCCCCAACCATATCCCTCATAGTATCTCGACATGTAGTAAAACACCATGAGATATGTCCACATCCATAATGATTATAAAATCACCTCTCCTTTGGTAGAATAGATTATCCCTAAGGTCTCTGATGAAACTACATACGATGTGACTTACATTGTATGCTTGCTGCCAACGATCCCTACTCACCCTGGACCCTTGGTGATCCCTACCAAAATAGATCATGATATTAATATGATCTTTACATGTAACTAAGTAAATCCAATAGATCCCCCCATGGCATGACATGACATGTTGCATCCACCAGAACCATCATATGTGGGGTTTCACCAAAATCATGGGGCAACATAACTTCCTCCTTACTCCCATAAAGAAAATGTCATCATCATCAAACCTCATCATGGAAGCCTCATAACCCATAGTTTTATAACCAAAACACAATATTTGAAGCCATAAAAGTTGTTGTTATTGAAATATTTATAAAAGATACATTACATACAGTGGTCAAAGAGTATATATGGTGAGATCACTCAAAAAGGATATGGAAACGACAAATCATTCATATATTATTCATGTACAAATGTTATACATGTATATAGTTCTTGTATGTAGTGATTAAACACCCAAGTAATTAGAGTTTTGGTGAAGGGATCGATTAGTCATTGCACCAATACCAGACACCCTGGACTAAGATCTAATCTTGAAAAATTTTAACATAATTTACATAAATAAAAAAACAAACTCACATGATCTTTTTCTAAGTTAGAACCGACTTCATTGATATAACTCTATAATGAAGTGTCCCAATGGGGTATGGACCAAGACTACCCCAATTAAACCTCTAATAGGAATGGGTATAGGGAACAAGACATGAATTCATATCAAACATATTGGAGGAATAAGCCTAATATTTACTCACACACACACATGAATCTTTAAACCAATAGAATAATGAATGTAAATTTCAATTCATAAAAATTCATGCATAAACGTATGACCAAAAATCATATAATGATAAAAATTAAATGAAAAAAATAGTTCAAATACAAGACCACTAATAAAAACTAGAAAAATCCCAACATACCATGTAGGAGGGCACGTATGTCAAATGAAACCATCGGTGCACACCACAGTCTTTCTGGTTCACTATGATCTACATGGTCTGGATCCCCCTTGGACTTTGTCTATAGGTCGGTCATTGGCATACGACATGACACGTGTGGGAAGAGAACATATAGGGGTGAGTAGAACAATACTGATTAGGACACCTTAAAATCACTAAGCATAATGAATCAATAAAAATGTTCTTCTCATAGACAGAAGGATATACAACCTATATATACTCAAGAAGGACATTTTTCCTCCTCGTAGTCTCACTCATATGATCAACAGTGAAATAATTCTTGAGGATTTTGGTTAACAATCATCCATGAGAACTCTCCCCTATGAGCAATTTATATCACCGATGGTGCTCATCTAAAAATAAACTACTATTGTTCTATTACTATAGTACTAAACACCAGATCTAAAAAATCTTGATACACAAATAGGGGTAACTACACATGAAATAAAACTATGGAAATACCACAAACCCTACATAGATTTAAATACTACATATGGGTCCCCGCCCAGGTATACTGGTAATGATGATACCTAAAACCTACCTAGCATGTAACACATAATGGTGGAGGATCACTTCTAGAACCGTTGATGGATACCATTAACTCCAACGGATCATCTTGTTATATAGGAGTCACCACACATGCATGTTGGTCAATATGATACCTCAAACCCTACCAAGATTAACCTAATAGATAGGGGTAACCGCCCATGTATTACTGAAACTATGATACCACTAGCCCAAACTAGTATGAAAGAGAAAGTCCCTATCAACTGAGCTCTATACTAAATATAAAATGTGCCTCACACAATCCCTAGAATAGAAAACAATGTCTATTAATGGTTATCTGGTGTGTCATATAGAATTAAGAAAAACTTGTGTCCTTCTTGGTTACTAGCACCCCAGAACCATGTATATTTGGTAATTCCTGTATTCCTTCCCATGTACATGGTTGTTCCAATTTTCAGGGCCATTCCTGTACACCTACCCATGTACAAGGTTGTTTCCATGTTTCATGTTGATCTTGTGTATGGTCATTTCCATGTACTGGGTCATGCCCATGTACACTACTCAGGTCTCGGTACATGGAAATGTCTATTCCCATTTACTCATGGAGTAAATTTTGGGATACCAACTTCGGGTCACATGGGGTGTGACACGTGTCATAGGACTTGTGATATTTAACTTCTATTAAAACCCTATTAACATAATAAAGGGATCCCACATTTAATTCATCCTTATATTACAATCATTATACCATGGGATTTTCAAAAACACAAATCTTCTATCCCATTTCATCAAGATTTTTTCCCGAAACTACCAATCTCACTTTAAAATTCAGAGCTATCGAAGAATGAACCTCACAATCATTTCTTTTCAGAAATCATCTTCTATCCACTATAAAATCTAACATTATTGCCTCACATTGTATATAATATTTTGATCCTAGAAGAACATGCCTCACTAGCCTTATCTAATCATTGCCAAATAACACTCCTTTTCCATCACACCCTATCTTCCTCCTTGATCAAAAACCACACCCCATAGTATTGATTTATTACACTAAGTAATGGTCACATAATTATAAAATGCCTATTTTTTTAACTTTTTTCCAAAGGTATTTCATGTAATGAATGTGGGAAGAAACATGAGAGAAAATCATAAACGATAAAGGCAAGGTATAATCCCTTGCTTCCAATAATTTCATCCTCTATCTATTCTCATATAATAGAATAATGGATAGAAATAATAAATAATAAAAAATCACAAATTGAATCAACCATCAAAAAAAATATCAATCCATTTTTGTAGAATTGATATGCATGCCACATGGGATTAAAAAACATGATAAATAAATATAATTCAAACATACTATGTATAATTTTTATTGATTTATGAAAAAATTACTCGTCATTGGTGTTGTTAGTGAGATCCTCAAACTCCATTTGTATTGATGATCGGTGAAATGTCGATCCTATCTTCTGATCTGATGCTTTCTTCCAATATCTCTCTATGGAATCCTCTTTATGTATTTAGGGTTATATGGATACCCATAATATTTACCCATAATGGAATATTTATAGATTTTTTGTTTATATAATTGTGTTAATGTAATAAATAATTTAATTTAATTTACTTATTTAATATTTTCTCCCGTGAAAACTTCATCACATAGGCCTGACATCAATAAATATTAGGTCACTCTTAGAGTGAAGACCACATTATGAACTCAACAAAACCCTCATATTTCCAATATAATTTTCCATTATTTAGTAATTACATTTTTTTAGGAAAATTAAGTATGCAATTTGTTTTTATATTTAATATTTTTATAAAATCAATTCGAGGCTCACCGTGCCTTGGAATTGCGTACTGTCTCAAGCCCTCACTCAAATAATATTAATATATATATTTAAATGTTTTAAATGAAAAAACCAAGATATCACATCAATAATAAGAAGATTATAAATTAATAATGGATTTTAAAACCTTGTCAATAATGGGAATTGAGAAGGATGCAATATTCATAAACATGCAAAGGAATGATATGGATGTCATAAAGTAAATAACAACTTCCTACATGTCGTAATTGATTACCCAACCATCTATTTTTGAGTAGATAAAGTATGAACAAAGGGATGATGTAGAATATAAATAATTATAATAAAAAATAAAATATAAATCCTTATAATCAATAATTTATGAAGAAGGAATTGTATAATTTTGGTCATGACTACTTGTACCATTAAATCATTAGACAATGATGGAGTCATTGAAGATATATATGGAAAGAAAATAGTGACCAAAATTTTTCATACATTACTATTGCATAATTTTTTATTTAACGAAATATTGATAAAGTCTCTAATACAATGAATATGAATCATGGGGAAATTAGGCTCATACAGCACTTGTACAAAATAAAACAAAAACATTTTTTAAATCCTTATTATTTATCCTATTAAAATATCTTTTGTTATCATTAGTAAATATAATAAACCTATAATATATACCATTAAATTTTTTGAACTAATATAATAACTAATAGAGAAATAACATCAGTGGAACAAGTGACACAAATCAATAATATATTAGTGAGAACAATTGACATCGTCATATTATATGTGTAGGATTAACATCATAATTAGGGGAATTATATAAAATAATGGAATGTGGAATATTTATAACAATGAACCATCATTACATTGTAATGAAATATCACACATAGTTGTGAATAAATCTTCCAACACATTTACACATAACATTTGTTTATAAATCATAACATCATAATTGGGGAAAATGCTAACATCAAGTGCACAAAAAAATCCATATTCTCATGAGATAAATCACCTAAACCAATTCATAAGATGTATATATAATTTTTGGTCCACCTATCACATCCTAAAATGTTCGTAATAATATATTTCACATTGTAATAAAACATATTTCAATCACATGCATGAAATAAACCCAAAGAAAGGAAGCGGTTTAACAAGGGTGTCCCAAATATGACATTACAGAATAACTTTTTGGGATCCCATTTTAGAAATGAAATTATATTTTGGAATATTATATTATTTTTGTTTAAATATGAAAAAAATATATAGATTTCAGCAATGTTTTTTGACGATATATTTATTTTGGGAAAATAAATTATAATTTGATTAGATGTTATTTTTGATAAGCTAAAACATGTTGTTTACATTAAAAAACAATATTCTTAAGATTAAAAAAATTAGGTTTCCCATAAATTTATAAACAACCTACCTAAGAATATTTTGATATTCTAATAAAAAATTGAAATCATTTTTATAAACATATTTTTCAATCTTATGTAATTATAATAATTAATATAGATATTGAAGTTTTTTATGAAATGTTGAAATAAACTATATTATAAATATAATTATGATTTATTGTAGTTTATTATTTGAATTATTATTTGGTGGAGTTAAAAAATTTATATTTATTCAATTTAGATATGGTTAATAATATTTACATGTCATTACACTGCTTTATTGAATATATTTCAATTTTAAAGATGTTCTTCTTATTCTCAAAAAAATTGAATTAATATTACTAATAGTCAGGTCTAGTATTCCAATAATCATATTGGTTTTATAGGACATATAAACACCTTTTATTTTTTTCAATTTTCATTAACTTTTATTCCTATCATAGATTTATATTCATAATTTTTGAAATTTACATTACATTACTAATCTTTTGTTTCTTTTTATAGTGTTGTTCTTGAATGTGATATTTCTAATTGACTAAAGGGATATAAATTTTCTTATTCTTTTTATTTTTTTCCTATTCTTTTTCTTGTTGGAAATATTTCAATTTTCTTTTTTATTTTTATTTTATAAATTTAATGTTCAGTTTTAATGAGTTAATGTATTATTGGATTTTTATTTTTCGATGCAAGTGATTCATACTATATTATATTCCAAAATATGACATGAAAATTTATTCAAAAGAAAATTTTCATGTATAAAATCACAAGTCTTTACATTTCACTAATCATATAAATTATATAGTAACCCTGATGTGAACTATAGCACCCCATGATTTTGTGAAAAAACAATTTCAAATTAATTTACCCTTTTTGATATTTTTCATTTCACACAACACCAAAAATTGTTTATTTTATATTAAAGCGCAATGTTTGGCTTGAATTTTTAGAAAAACCAAGTTAATATTGCAGTAAATTCATCATAAATTTTATCATTCTCTATATATAATAATGAGGTCATCATACGCTAAATGTAACACTGACATTCCTAGATAGCTTCTATAACACGAAAGACCAAATAATGATAGTGATATATTATTTAAATATTATAACATTGTTGTTAAATTAGTAGTTATGAATAGGTTTAACTAACTTATGAAAATTTATGGTTTACAAAAATATTAAATGAATTCATTTTTTTTCAAATGAAATAGAAAATGAATATAAAATCATATTGAATATAAAGGAAAATATTATTATTTTTATGACTACAAAGCTGTTTTACCCAAATTAATAAATAAATTACATTTATTTAGTGATATTAATTTTATATATATTTTATATCATATAAAAATATTTTTTTATATTAATCCAATAAATTTTAAATCCTTAAGATAAAAAACAAACAAAATTTTATGCATGAAATACTATATTTTTGTTAAGGATTTTTACCGCCTAATAATAGAGACCATATTTAAAATCCAATTTTTGAAACATTTCTATTTTATATATGTCAAAATAATTTTCATATTTAAAATATAAACATAATGATTTTGTTAGGGTAAATTTTTTGGTATTATTCTATGATGTTTCATATTTTAATCAATAGCGAAAAATATTGAAATTTTATTCATAACTACATTTTTCATATTATTTATTTTTATGGATAAATTTAATTTTAAATTATTTTAAAAGTTTAATAAAATCATATTTTTGTCAATTAATAAATTTATGTTATTTCACTCAATTTCACATTGAAATTAACTCTAAAAACATTGTAATCTTTTAGAGTGTTTTACTTTAAAAACACGCTTTGTCATCCCATTTACATGATTAAATTTAAATTAATTTCTAAAACTTATTTTATGTAAATTTAGAAAAATAGATTCCATATTTTTAATTAGTATAATTTATAATGTATGATAAAGTTGAATTAGTTTTTAACCAAAAATATTTTGGAATGTAATTGAAAATAATTAACTAATTAAGACAAAAATTAAGCTTAAGATGGGACTAAACCTAAAACATAAATGCTTAAATAACCTAAAAAATTGTCCAAAACCTTTTTCATAGGAATATTTCGTCTATAAAACTTCCATTTTTTTTACTTTGGTTATTTTTTATGACTTTTTTTAGGTAAAAATATTGGTACACATAATTGTTTTCAAAAATGCTTTGTGTGTCCCCTCCCTTCCTTATAAAAGTGCACCAACTCTCCGTCTTCTTCTAAACTCTCAATCATTGTAGGTTTACAAAATCTACACCCAAAAATCTATACAAAATCACTCTACTTCTCCTTTAAGCCTCCCTTTTTGAATAAATCAATCCAAGGAAGCCCTTTGGTGAAAAATAAAAGGAGTTACCCAAAGAAGAGGTAATATCCTTCTTCAAGATCTTTTCTTTTATTTTTAATTCTACAATCTATCAGCACTTCTTATTCAATGATTTTATAACCTCACAAGTATAGTCAATATAAGATGATTTATTTTTTTATTCTTTGTCCAAAACATACACACACACCCATCTAATGCGTAATGAACATACTATTTACATGTACAACGAACTATCATCTCAGGAAAAGATTGTTGTTAATTTTTCATTTACCAGCTCTCATGGTGGACATTATGACGGAAACCCTATTTATATATGAAATATATGATATTTATAATGTCTTTGTTATTCATTAATTTTTATTTAGAACCTATTTTTAAGCTTTTCATGTTGTGTAAATACAATAATTTCATTTGAGGCTGTGTGAACTATTTCCCCTAGAAAAGAGGTGATTCATTCAAAAACTACATTGAATACATTAAGTATGTGTTTTCTAGATTCCCAACTTGATTAGCCACCTGAACAGTGCTATTGGGCTATTTGAAACTAGCCTCAAGTGCACCTCCTGAATGATAAAGACTTCCGACTAGCAGTGAGGGTGTAAACATGTATAGTGGGGAGGCTATAACCACTGTGAATGATGATATAATAGTTGGAGTAATAATATATAGCATGTATCAGAATAAATAAGACTTGGTATACTCAAACTAGGCCTACAAATGGTGGAATCAAAGTCAATAATAAGCAATAGACAAAGTAAAAAATAAATATATATAGTGGAAGATAAATAAACATATCGGCCTTCACAACTGACCACTTGTATCCACTACTAAAACAAAAAAGAAAAATATACATTTATTAATGGGCCATACATGTCAATATAGAAAATCAGGTGACTATTGGGCGACAAGTACCATTCATATAAATAGCATGTTGATAATGAAAAGAAACTAAATAGAAGGTCTTGTAGAGATAATACCACAAGGACCTTTTCAACATCCAATTCTAAATAGTGTTATGATCCATATATTTTGTTTAATACCATACCTAAACATAAATTCATAATGTTGAAACACATCCTAAAGGACCTTTGTAGTGTGAGATAACAAGTCACGATTGGTTACCACCCAGAGGTGCGTACCTAGCATATGTCTTTAAGTAGGTTTAATAATATAAATAAAAGTAAGCAGTACAATGAAATAAAAAAACAAAATCCACATCTGAATAGTAGCCACTAGGGAGGTGTCACTTGCTTTTCCCAACACCGTAATCATAGAAGTAATAGGGTCCTTGGCCTATGGCCCATGGAACCACTCATGTTAAAATCCTAGGTGAACCCTGAGGTTCCACCCCAATGTTGTGACGTAACAACTCATGCCTCTTGACACCTCGTGTATCAATATAGTACCAACATCTTGAAGTCATTCCCAAACAATACAATACAGTCCCTCAGACCCCTTCTTAAAAGCACATGTTGTCTTAATTCACCAAAACTAGAGGCCCATCGATGTCTATCCTAAAAATAAATCTGGGAACATGGCCTCCATCAGGGTGAGCCTCATCCCCAAACTGATATCCTTTCCGCTTTCAAATAAAGGAACCTCACCTTCCATGTGGACTTATAAGGAAGGAAACCCCAAAACATAATTACCTAATCCAAAACTACTGGATGCCTCAACCCTCATGATGGTCAAAACCTCCTCATCAATGAAGTTATCCACCTTGCACAAGACTCATTTCTGTTCTTTATCCATCATGAATTAGTCAAAATCCCAAAATAAATAACCTAACACCAATCAAACTTGGGACCTCATGCCACTGTATAAATGTCACTCAAATATGATGGCTGTTACCTCCCAATAGTAGTGGCCATTCTCAACCTGATGGCCTTTCCACCTCAAACAACATCATCAATTCCCAATCCTATGGTCAACCCACACATGAAATTCAGGACAATCCCAACCAGTGATCAACATCACTCAATCCTACTACCAAAGCCATCTAAACATCATCCTAAGACCATCATGACTCATTGGGTACAAATAAATCATAACACAAGAAAATCAGAAATATATATTTCACATTAAATAAGAAATTTATCTTTAAAAGACAAAATCAGTTTAGATGATTAAATTGCAAAAACACAAAAATTATAACAATTAAAGATAGTGGTCTTGAATGCATTAGATTTTTATAACCAAACTAATTCAATTTTATGAAAAATATTTAAAAGGATTTTCCACCCACAACAAGACCACCATAATGAGAATTAGACTTTAACCTGGCCTTGCTCAAGAGAAAATGTAATTAGCCATGCTAAACGTCATCCCATGATTCCTATCGTCAAATTGATAGAAAAAAAAGATATAAATCGGTCTTTCTAAAAATACCCAAATTATTGTTAAAATATTTACTACCCAAATGACCATAAAAAACAAAATTCATGATACCCACCACCTACCTTATACCGAATGACGTAGGTACATTCGATATCATGCTCTAAATCGAAGAGGATTGGCATAGATATAGGTTTCTATCAAAAACCCTAAAATCAACTCAGATTAAAATACTGGTGAATGAAGAGAAATATTAAACAAATAAGAGGAGTATATGAGGTTATCCATACCACTATTACTCCAATGCACTAGAGGGATATGAAATTGGATCAAAGATGAGGGAGATGGATCAATTTCCATTGGGGGATAAAAAGGAAGGTGAACCTTCTGTTGTGTGTGAAATAAGGGAGAAAAAGGAGGGGAATAGAAATGAAAAATAAAAATAAATAAAACCATAAAAAACACATAGTATCGGTTTCATAGTTTACTCGCACAGAATTCAAATATATATGCAAATCGTGCGAGCTGTAGTGCACATGTACTTACTATGTGGTAGTACCCATTCAAAATATGGTATTTTTTTTCTCTAATAATGCACAAACCATGTAGAACTCCTTGAAATTACTAAATTATCCATCTAACAGTTGTGAAACTCCCTTTCCCTATTTAATGAAACTATGAAATAGTCCAAAACTAGGTTGCACCGTTACTTGGAAGGGGTGGTACAGTTTTCCCATAAACCGTGCACCTTTTTCTTGCAAACCAAAATAGGTTATTCGGCCTTCTATGCTTCCAAAACCCTACTAAAAACCTGATTCAGTCTCCAAGCCTCTAAACCAAACCAAAAAATGATATAATGTTTATGGAACTCCCGAAATTGAGTTCTGATCATTTGTTTAGAAAATCAAATATAAACTATTTAAAAAATTGAAAAAGGGAGTGGTTTTTGACATGTTGTAAAAACATGAGACATTAAAATCTCCCCAACATAAAATATCTCATCTATGATCTATAAAATGAATCTTGGAGATGGTCCCAAACTAGCACATTCCATTACAATGATTTCCATATGACCACATTCCCAGGGGTATAGTTAAATTTACCTTAAGGGATCCCCACCTTATGAATTGAATAACCCTATCAAATCTGACCCAAAACTAAAAATCAAACAAGGGTATAATAACCAATTATAGGACCTTTGGTCCTCCCATGATGCACTGTCACTCCCTCACCTCACTAAGTGATATCATTCCATTATAGAGGCCAAATTACATCTCTCACCACATTAGTGCCTTTCTCGAGACCATGTAAAAAAATAGAACTATGAGGCTTATCATCTCAACTAATGTTCAAATAAATCATTGTGTCATTCACCTCTATCAAACACCACACCACATCAGTGTTTAGATCCATCACACCTAAAATAAGTCCTCCATCTTCTTGGTGGTTCCAATTATATGGAATCCCAATAGTCCTACATCAAACAATGCCCATTATAATAAAAAATGGTACCTCAAACATCATATATATATATATAATACACATGATATGATGTCAACCTACTAACCATGATCTGGTCAATCTATGTATACAACCCGTGAGTCTCATGGACCAAAATGGACATCCCTCAGAGGAAACTCCAAAGTATACAAAAGAATATCAAATCCATGCCCACATCATACCTTTAACTATCTTTTCCTCACAATCGCTATTATCTCCCTAGTAGCTCCAAGGCATGAAACTGTCATAAGGTACAACTTCTTGAATCCTGAACTACCTACGGTGCTACCCCAGCCACAAGCCACTAACCCCATTGATGGGTCCCAATGTCTCTTCCATGACCTCTGTGTGTAGATGAACCTTATCTACACTGACCTGGTACTGATCTTGATCCTCCCTTAGAATCCAGAGTCATCCCCTAAACCTGACTGTTATCTGAATGTGAAGACCATTTTTAGAACCTTTTATGATTTTTGACCAGTCCACATGCTCGAAACTCTTATGGAGGCCACTCGCAGTAGGTTCAGATATGACATGGCTTTCCATATAGGAAGAAAACTATAAAATATACCCTTCAAGGTGATATAGCTGAGTCCGTGGCTTGAACACCCTACTTGAAGTCATCCCAATGTCACTTCCTATCAACTGAAGCATCACCAATGAAGTTAATTGAAGGTGTTGCCCAAATGAGTGAGACTTGTCTGTTGGGTTTCACAAGGCTATAAGAACCTAGTTCACTTCCTTGAAGAACAAGGACAATCTAAATATTCTTACCTACACCCAAATGTCTTGTTGTAAACCGTCCTTTAATATCCTCACAGTGGGGGTGTCATCATTCACCACGTCGAGTGAAAAGCATGACAACTTAGTGAACATCGATGCATAGACCATGAAGTACATATCACCCTGATAAATTAATTGGAACTCCCAAGCCCTTTATACCCTCATAATATTTTGGAAAACATTTTCAATGTATCTATCATCAATATCCGTCCAAGAAAAACCCTTATTTTTGTCAGCCTAAACATGCACATCCCACCAGCGTTCAGTCTATCCTCCGAGCATTCACTTAACTAGCTTGACCCTCCACCATAGAGGAATCTTGAGCTACTAAAAGATCATATATATCTTATATAAATATATTTATCATCCATATTTGGAACAAAAGCACCCTAAAAAAGTGGTGGTTTATGCAACTAGAACATCTACACTATGTACGCCATCAATGGTTATGCTTCCTAAGCACCTCGATTGATGCCTTAGAGAACATGTAGCAGGATCAAACAGTGTAGATCATTGATCTATGGCCTAAATTCAATGAAATATGGATTTTTTCCCTCTTTCACTGGATATTGATCCTATCCATGTGCTTATACCTCTAGCTCAGGTTCTACCTGACCCTCAGGGCTATTAACCTACCTGAGCTCCTATAACACTATTCTATCACGCTCCTGACTCTCCATCTGATCCATCCAGGGGAAACCCCGGAATACCATAAATGGATAAAAAAACTATAATATATATATATATATATATATTATTGGGAACGTGGTAAAAGGAAATTTAACCTAACTAACCTTACTCTACCCCACCGCAACCACACCACATGGAATCTAGACTTCATTTTCTGCTTACCGACCACGAATAGATCCATGTATTATGTAATCCCTGGCCCATGCCCATATTGGAATCCATGGTTTCCACAAAATGATGACTGAGTCTCCCAATCCTGGTAATAAAAATCACATCAATCATTGTACCAGCCTACACTATAAGGGAAAAACACATTTCACATCACATGCCATTTAATATATATATATATATATATTACTTATATTATCATATTAAATAACTTGTAAAAAAGTATATATTAAGGAATGAAACATTTATCAAGAAATTTTTTTAACACATGGTATAATCATTTGATGAAGTATACATGCATTTATAAATTTGAAATACCAAAAAATGTGCCTATTAAAAACCAAACATAAATAAAATCCATCCGGCCTCACATGAAAATGTTCCAAGATACCCCTTAACTCAACAGGTAAAGGCTAACATATACCAATAATTTAGAAATTTATAAAATAAGTGAACCACTCATGCTATAAATCAAATAAACCGTAATCTGAGAAAAAAAATAAAAATCCCATTGATGGTAACTTGCCATGTCCCGCGTACATGGGGCTCAAATCACCAAATAATGAGTTAAAAACCTATTCCAACACCACATATTATCCATCCTATCATTACCCAAATAATAATATAAGAAAATAGGTAAAATAAATTACTTTTATACCAATTTTAGTGTCCTTGACCCAGTTAGCCACCTAAATAGTGCTATCAAGCAAGGTGAAACTAACCTTAGGAGCACCTACCCAAACGAAAAAGGTTTCTAACTTGAATCAAGGGTTTAAAAAGAAAGATTAGGTCGTCTATACTGTTTGGGATTGGCGATATACTAGCATAAGTAATAATATATGGCATGCGGTGGAATAAATTAGACTTAGAAGACTTGAACTAGAACCGCCAATAGAGGAAGAAAAGTACAAACCAAGAAATAGCAGATGTAATAAATAATCAACAACAGTAGAAGATAAATAAACAGGCCAACATTCCCAACACACCACGTAAATCCACTATTAAGAAAAACAAAAAAATAACGCATTTCTTAATGGGTCATGCATGTTAATTAACAAAATAGGGGCTTAAATGTCTGACCAGTACATGTAATACATATATAGAATACTAATACAAAAAATAAAATAAACTGACTCTCCAATAGAGGAAATTCCTCTATGTCCTTACCAAAATCCCATGTTAAATAATGTTGCGAATCAGCTCCCGAATCTGGTCCCGTACATGAACGTAAATTCTAAATGTTTACACACTTCATAAAGGACCCACGTAGGGTGTGAGATGTAGTCTTAGAAGGGTACCTCCCATAGGTCCATACTAGAACATGTGTTTAAATAGGCATGAAACATTAATATATGTAATAATT
The DNA here is from genome assembly GCA_963277665.1 of Viscum album. Lineage (NCBI taxonomy): Eukaryota > Viridiplantae > Streptophyta > Magnoliopsida > Santalales > Viscaceae > Viscum > Viscum album. The sequence goes on from OY728130.1 coordinate 1,949,795,726, forward strand.
ATGATGAAATAAATACACATAAGCTCTACTAGTTCTCAACAACCACTAAGGAGTTTCACCTACTTTGGCCAACACTGGTATCTTAGATGTAAGAGGGTCTGTGGACCATGGCCTAAGGCACCCCAGATTTAAAAATCCCAGGTGAACCCTCAGGTTCCCCCTTAATCATTTAACCATGTACCTCATGGCTCCTGAAATCTCATGTCTCAATATAGTACGGGAAACCTTAATCCATGCCAAAAAACTAAAATCCTATCACTCATATACCTACTTGAAAGAAAATTTTGACTCAATGTATGACTACTAGATGTACATCTATGTTTGTACTCAGAATAAATCTATGCGCATTACCTTAATCACATAAAACCTCATTTCCCAACCAGTAGACTCACTGCTATCAACTGAACCCACATCACCATCCAGGTGGATTTCTATAGCAATAACCACCAAAAGAATTAGAAAATCCACAAAAAATGATGGATCTACCCACACAAGTGGTCAAAACCACCTCATTAATGGATTTATCATGTGCACAGATGACTCAATTCTGTTCATTGGACATCATGGGTGTGCTAAAATCAGAAAAATAATAACCTAATCCACATAAACACCGACACATCCAACCCCTACAACCATGTCACTCAAATTTTACGGACATTACATCCCAATATAGTGGTCCCTGCCCAACCTGGAGGCCTTCCCAACTCAAACGACATCCTCAATACTGAATAATGTGGTTAATCCACTCATGTAATCCAGGCTAGTCCCAACCATTGATCAACCTCACTCAATCGTGATGGCCAAAGAAACTCAACCATGGTCCAAGCCCATCATTTCCCCTTGGGTCCAAATAGATCAATTCACAATAAAAGCATGTATATATATGTGTGTGTGTATAAAATTCACATTAAACAAGTAATTTAAATATAGAAAAGAAATTCAATCTAGACGATTGAATTGCACAAACTCAACAATTATAACAGTTCAACATAGATGAATTGAATGAGCCAAACTTGTATGACCAAACCAATTAAATTTTGAAAAAATATTTTAAAAGGTCTGGTCTCCACTACCAAAATATACCAAGAAGCATTAGTATCTTACTCAGTGTCACTGAAGAGAAAATAGAGTTGGGCATCCCCAACAACAACCGAGAAATCTTATAGTAAAATTGATAGTAGGAAACAAATATAAATGTGTCTTGATCAAAATACCCAAAAGCGTGTTAAAAATATAAACCACCCAAATAATTGAAAAAACATATAAATATATAAACAACCTAACATAGACCTGTATACATAGGCATTTCTAATAACAAGGTCCAATTCAATGTGGATTCACGTAGATCATATAATTTATAAAAAAACATTAAAATTCACTTGAATGTAAATAAAATTGTGTAATGAGTAGGATAAACAATGAATTGGGGTTGGGGAGGTTATCCTTATATCTATGACTCCAATGCACCTGATTGATCTATAATCAGATCAAAGACAAGGGTGATGGGACAATTTTCACCAAAGGATAAAAAGGAGTTTGAACCCTCTACCTTGCACCTGAAAATGGATAATATGGATGGTAATTGAATGACAAATGAAAAAGAAAAATTTTAAAAACAAAATGTATAGGAAAAATGGTTTACTCGCACAGTTTGGAATAATGTTTGCAGACTGTGTCAGTTGTAGTGTCTACGTACTTCCCAAGTGGAAATACCCATCCGGAATTACACACATTTTTCTATAACCACACCCAATATTTGTAGATGTCTCTTCAATTAATGTACAACCCCTCGAACAGTTGTGATTGTCTGTTTCACAGATTTCCCAAACCATGCATCTGTTAAATATCGGGTCACACAATTACCTCGAATGGGTTGCACTGGTTTTCCCTAAATAGTGTTCCTTTTTCTTGCAACCCAATGCATTCTATTTAGCCTCAAACACTTCAAAAACAAAATGAAAATACATGAGGCACTATACAAGTATCTAAAACCAACCAAAAAGACAATATAAAGTTGATGGAAGCCCTGCAATTTAGTTCTGATCTTCAATTTAATGAATGGGATATATGATATTTCAAAAATTGGAAAATGGGAGTGCTTTTCAACTGACTAGTTTTTGGTCAGATGCGACTAGGTTCGGAAACTCTTAATGTGAAGATCCCTTGAGGTGAATTGAACTATACCCTTAAGATTGGGGTAGTTCATGTTTATTTTTAACGGGATGGGTATGTCCGATAACATCTTTGTGTTTTGTTTTTTATCCCAAGGATGAGCTATGTTAAGGTGGGGATATCATCTTCACTGCCTTACCTCACTGGGTGCTCCCATGCCATTCTAGAAACTGAATGACATCCCCCACTGCATTAGCATCTACCTCGATCCCTTGAAAAAAAAATTAATTATGATGTCCCAAATATCAATAGATTCCAAAATCAATCCTAATTCCTCATTCCTCAATATAGTACCTCACTATAACAGTATCCAGATGACTCACTCCTCAAATAATTATTGCATCTCCTCGATGATTCTATTTCCATCGAATCCCAAATGTTCGGCATCAAATGATGCACAATATACAAAATCCTAGTTCCTCACACCACACACACACACACACAGATATATATATATATATATATATAATTCAACTGATATTATTCCAACCTACTAAATTACACCGGTTAATTCCATTAAAACAACACATGCACCTCATGTAGCAAAACAAACATTCCTTAATAAGATATTCCAATTGGAAAAAGCATATAATGTACAAAACCATGATGTACCTCTGATTATCATCATCCCACCATCCCCCTACATCCCTAGTATCTCCACGACATACACATATCCTAAAACATGACTACCTAAATCCTAAAACACCTGTGATGTTGCATCGACCACCATTCATTGAACATATTGACGAGTCCCACTATCACTTCCATAACCTCCTCAGGCAGCTAAATATCAGATCCCATCACATGATACCAATCCTGATCCATACTCATAATCCTATGTCTACCCCTTAACATGGATGTTGACTGAATGAGAAGGCCTCCTTCAGAACCTCTCTAGATTTTTAACCTTCCCACATGCCTGAATCTCCATTGGAGGCCACTCGTATTGATTCCAGATATGTCTGGGCTACCCACATTAGAAGGAATCCATAGATGATCTACTCTAACATGGTCTTGTTGAGTCCTTGGCCTAACCTCTCTACTAGAACTCCTCTCGGACTTGCTCCCTGTCAACTAAAGTATCAACACTTAAGTCACCTCAAGCCACTTCCAGTCTTGAGTAAGAATTTTCCTTTATTTTTCCCTTAATTATGAGAAACAGGTTCACTACCTTGAAGAATGATTTAACTATAATGATTTTTACATTCACCTAAATAGTGTGCCGTAAACCATCCTTAATGTTACTCACCGTAGAGGTTTCATCACTCGCCAAACATTGTGAAAAAAAAGAGAGATCACTGAATGTTGCTACATAGTACAAGACAGACATATCACCTTACTAAAAACTTCGGAACTCTTGAGACCTTTAATCCCTCAACATATCTGTAAAATAATTCATGAATATGTTGGCCTTGAAATCCTTTCAAACCAAACCCTCATGTCTACTATCTTGAGCCTGCATGTCCCAGTAGTGTTTAGTTGGTCCTCTAAGCATGTGCATCTCCAGTTTGACCTTCATCCCTATAGGTTTCTTAATATTCTCAATGATCTTATGAATTATTTCAATAGAGTTCTTTATTGATTGTGGACCACCCTCACCATGAAAAAATAGAGGATTTTGTGACTAGAACTCCCACATCAAGTATAACATTAATGGATCTACTCCTCGGGCACCCTAGTCGATGCCCTGGAGAACCCACACCATGCTCGCTCGGATTTTCTGCTCGATCCAAAACACAAACATAGTGAACTATGGTGGTTGTTCCACCTACCCTGGTAACTGAGTATTTCCCTAGGTATTTACCTTTGGCTCATGCTCTTCCTGACCCTCAATGTTATAAACCTGCTCGTGATCTTGTATCACTATTCCATCACCCACCTAGCGCTCCATCTAAGCCATCTAAAGGGAACTTACGGAATAACATAAATGGTGAAAAAACCTATATATATATATATATATATTAGATATATATATTTTGGTGCCTAAATTTTTGATAGAGAAGAAGCCAAAATGAAGGCACTGTTGACTACCTCCCGAAGCTATTTCGCGGAGTCCCCACAGCAATGTTCCCGCTGTGAAGCAAAGAGGTGAGATGCTCTAAAAACACATTTTATTTTCATGAGCCAGCTGCGAAGCAAGGAGGTGGGATGATCTATGATATAATTTGACATTCGCGTGCCCGTCAAGAAACAAGGAGGAGGGACACTCCATGAACGAATTTGACATTCGCGATCCCGCCACGAAGCAAGGAGGCGGGACGCTCTGCGAATGAATTTGATGTTCGCAAGCCAGCTGCGAAACAAGGAGGTGGGATGCTCCGTGAACAAATTTGACATCGCGAGACCTCCGCAAAGCAAGGTGGTGGGATGCTCTATGAATGCAGTTGACGTTCATGAGCCCATCACAAAGAAACCAAGTCCCTCTTTACGACACGTAATCTCCGCTTCACAGTGCCTCTTGCCTATAAATATCTGGCTCCCCCTAAGCCCAAAAGAAGGAAAATACAACCTTTCGACTTCCGAGCTTCCAAATCTCAAAGCACCCTTCTAGTATATGAACCATGAGTTATGCGAGCTACTTCTGCTCTGCGAAGTGCCTCCCCTTTGTCTCATTTTGATCCCCTCATTCAGGAGGGATTCCTTTCATGAAGCCTAAGGGCCTTCACCAAGAAAGGGGATCCCCAAGGGGACTTGGGTCATCGCGGAGCATTTATGCTATGCGAAACATAATTAATTTACACATGACCCCTTGATAAGGCAGGGTCACTATACTTCGCGAAGCACATTGCCTCACGACACCTTTCTTTACAAGGATACTTTGCTCCATGAGGCAGTGCTCTGTGAATTCCTTTACACTTCGCGAAGCACCTCCCATATGTACCACTACACTATGCTTCGGCTGAGGTACTCCACTTCATGGCACACATCCCTTTGCAACTGCCCTCCACCACATGGAGAAACAGAGCTTCACAAGTCCCCTGCATATGAACCCCTCTGCATGGAAATTCCTTTTCTTGTGCGACCCTCCAGGATTGAAAAATGTGACTCAAAAGTCCCATGGATGATACGGCTCGTTGTGTTTATTCACCTCATGTTTTTTTTTGCATGGGCACACTAATAGCTATTACTTATTGACATATCCATACTAACATGGACCCCCTGATGGTTCGCTCCACGAGACCCCCCAGCCATGGCATTTCCTGTCCCCTCTCTTCACCAAGGGGTACAGGGTACCAGTTATGTAAGTCCTAGGGGTGCGGAGAAAACCCACCTCGTCCGAGATGCATGACATTAAATTGCCAAGCACCATCGTCCTTATCAGATAACATTAAACTGTGACCTCGCCCCATGCCTCGCACCCGGGGTTCCCCCACCTTGGATATTCTCCACACCCACTGGACTCCACAAGGTATGATTTCAAACTTATGGGAGTGGCATTTGTTCATAGGTGGAGGGAGACTATTCTGATGAAATCCCACCAGCCTTACTTGCAAGAGGTAGCATCCTTGCTTCTCCACTCTTCTTGGGTTTCAAGTACCTCTCCCCTGGGCTTTCTCACCATTGGTCCTACATCTAGGAGTAATTCTTGACTTCTCAGGCTACTAAGCATGCATAAGATCATGTTTCCTCTTTGGGTCGCTAACCATGCGTAAGCCCCATTCACCACCATTCATGGATACACCTTTGTGTCAGGATCATCAGTTCCTTTCCACCTCCTGTTTCTCACACCGAGCACGACTCGTGTGGGCTTAGAGTATTAAGAATTTACTATGACTTCCTCTCTGGTAAGCCTAGACTGTAAGCCCCACAACCAACCTAAACTATGAGGTCTTTGATCCTTTCCAAAGAAAGGTATGTAGGAAGCCTCTCGGAGGTTCATGACCACCACCCATTGGTTGCTCCGACCCCCTTCATGTTGGTTCACCAACACCTTGGTCAGCCTAGTGTGTGATCCCCACACCAAACCTAAACTACGAGGTCTTTTATCATTGTCATTTCAATGTACGTAGGAAGCCTACGTGGGGTTCAATCCCACCACCCATTGGTTGCTCTGACCCCTTCACGTTGGTTCACCAACACCTAGGGAAGCCTAGAGAGTATGCCCCACACTCCCATCCGAACTATGAGGAATTTGATCCTTGTTATGGCATGGTATGTAGGAAGCCTCCTTGAGGTTCATGCCCACCATCGTTGGACCTCATGTCCTCCTTCACGTCGGTTAACTAACGACACTCCCATCTAAACTAGGAGTACTTTGAATTTTTCTTAGGAAAGTTATGTAGGAAGCCTCCATGAGGTTCAAGCCCCACAACCGTCGGTCCTGACTAACCCATGTCGGTTTACCGATCCCCTTTACGTCATCAACTATGTGGACTTTGATCCTTGCTATGTAAATGTATGTAGGATGCCTCCCCGAGGATCAAGACCAACAACCATTGGACCCCATGTCCTCCTTCACATCGGTTCAACTACATCCCACATGACGTTAAAATGTGGACCTCCTTCAGTTGTAAGCCGTTGTCACCTCCATTTATGGGTAAGCTGTTGTCACCTCCATTCAGCGGTAATCTATTGTCACTCCATTCAGCGGTAAGCTGTTGTCACTTTTTTCAGTGGTAAGCCGTTGTGACCTCATTCAGTGGTAAAAAATTGAAATCCCATCCAGTGGAAAGCTATTGACACCATATTTGGTGGTAATTTGTAGTGATCTCATCCAGTGATAATCCGTTAAAAACCCTAATTGGTGGTAATTCGCCATCATATGAACTACATGAACTTTGATTTACTGCCACTGGGATGTGTAAGGAGTATCATCGAGGCTCAATCCCAAAACCATCATCATCATTATGAAGGTTACATTCCATTCACCATCCACTTCACAGAACCTTCCATCATCTATCCCGATTCTTACCCACGATGCCATATCCCGGTGGGATCATGCCCCACCAATTCCTATTCCATTCAACAGCATTTGGGATGTCAACCAAGCGTTTCTCCCAACATCGGTGTTCCCTCTGGGGGTTCCCCCATATGATCCATTCTAGCTAGTGTTCAGATTAGTCATATCCATCTCTGATGGATGTTAAACTTGGGACATACCCTGTGTTAGACCTGGGATGCTGAGGAAAACCTCAGATACAAGCCCATGTCATGTGATTCTCCACGTTTGATGTGGGATGAATCGGGCTTCCACACCATCGAGATGCCCTATAATTAGGGACAAGACACAAAAACACCAATCTCCACCATCCAGACACGCCATTGATGCCCAGCATGACTAATCCTCTAATCGAAGGTTGCTTCCCTGATTAGACCCCTTTGAATGCCCTGAAAGAAGAAGTGTAATTAACTGGTGTCCATGAAGAGATGGCTCTATGAAGAGTTTCACAAAAAAAAATATTAAATCTATGAGGGAGAACCATTCTAGGTGAAGGCTCCCAAGGAGGAATCCACGGAAGGAAGAACTGACATCCCATCATCCCATTTTGATTAAGGAGCAAACATCCCTAAATAAGTGACGGATGTCGCCCGACTTTGGAAGGCGGGAATGCGGGGCAACAAAGCCACTCCTGTCGTAATCAAGCAGACGTACATGCGCACCTCAGGGAACGAATTAGAAATGGAAATGGTGAACCAGAATTGAAATTCTTCTCCTCAAAATGGAGATTATTAGCGCTTGGTGCATCAATGGATTGACGTGTCACCAGATCCAGTTATCCGGTGTCGGGTCCCGCCAAGAAAATAGCGGTCATGGCATGAAACTCATCAGATGTTGGGGTAGAAGAACATTGGATATTTCCATTCTATGATGTTGTCAGCGTGGATCCCTCTTACTAGCCGTGGTAGACAGGATGGAGCTGGGGCATTGGTTGTCGATTCCTTTTTCTTTTAGCACTGATGAGTTTAATCTCCATGCATTTCAGGAATCAAGCTGCTGCTTCAGGAATGCGATCACTACTAGCCCATCAATGTAGGGGTAGGGGAAACACCCACATGGCCGTTCCAAATGGCTTCACCTCTTCCACGATGGCCTCTCCATCTACGACAATGGGGAACCCACGCCCCTATCCCCATCTGATGTCATTTAAACGAGGGTTATCAAAGACCTTGTTCAACATTACGAGGAGGGGGGAATTATCCCTATCCGGGATATGGCCTTCCTTGACTTGGAGACGTCTGTGCCTCACCATCAACGCCATCCCAGAGGACCGCACAGGGAGCCATTGCTCCCCACACCGACATACAACTGTTTCGGGAGCCTCTCCAAAAAATGCTTTGATAACTCCCTGACTTACGCTGATGAGGTAGGCGATGTCAAGCCCATACTGGTTATAGTCCCAATCTAGGGACACCCAGTAAGGGCACCCACCCATCCGCGTCAGTGCCACCACCCTGTCTTGCCAGAGGAGCAGGTAAGCTATTCACCTTCACCACCAGCCCTGGATCGTCAGTCCAAATGCCAGCATCGGGCACGAACTGAAAAGGATGCCCGCCAACGGGTGTCAACATCGGCAGCTGCTATGGCCCGAGCCACCACCGACGCAAATCATAAAGTCCCTACATACACTGAGTAGGGGTGCTTATACATCCCAACAGGGATCGAGGCCCCAACCTCCCCACTGGAGGCTGGGTCGACTCTCTTGGTCGCAGGCGCGAGCAGTGGTCACTGCGAGCCAACTTGTAGTGATTCCACCCCGTATGGAGGTCTTCCCTTTACCACGACCACAGAAAGCTCGGGCCTTCCCTTCTTCGAGACTCTTCATAGAGGTCTGCCCTGTGATACCCCCAATCTGAATGAAGGTTTGCCCCGCGGTAGTGATGGTCGACACATAAGCCTCTCACATGCCCATTACACTGGATATGGAGTCGTTCATCCTGCTCCCGATGGCTGGTGTAGGGACATTGCACATCTAGTCTCTCTCTAATGTGGGGATCCTCCCTACATCCTCTCCGCATCTGGTGAAGGTCCTCCTCACCTCGACAATCAGAGAGGTGAGGGTCAGCTTCGCTTTACCCGCACCATGCATGGAGGTCCTCCACAAGCTCCTTCTAGTTCCAATGGAGGTTTTGCTCACACTAGTTCTACTCAGGGAGTTCCTCCCCATTTCCCCTTTGACATTTGTCTCGGTGCTCCATGCACCTTGGCTTTCTCGGTTGGAAATCATCTCTGCCCCAGCACTAGTGCGGCCGAAAGAGCCCATGTCAGAATTCAGCCCTTTCCAGAGGAGCCACCCAGGGGAAGGAAGGCTGGTTGTTGCCACCACAAGAAGAACTCTGGGAAAGGCTGAACAAAGATCAAACCGGTTCTCTTCTCAGCCTATGAAGCGGAGTATGACTCAGCGCGAGAACCCTCCCCTCGCTCATCCGAGTCAAGGGATAGGGCAGGAACATGGCAGATCAACCTGGTTATCCCATAATGTGATGTCCATCAAATTCCCACTTACCTATTTAGGTATATCCATGAGGAAAAAAATCTGGTGGCCCCACAGGTTACGGTCACACAATCATTGCCATCGTCACCAGAAGCATTGTCTGCCTCCACAAGATATCATAGAGAGCTATTCTGTGGACCAACAGCTAGAGGGCAGTATCATGAACTATCACCAGTAGCCCTACCCCTGATCCAATAATGGCGATAGTTAGCCCATCTTATCATGACATGGCGGCCAGGATACTACACTCTTCAGAAGACAACCCGAGATATGGCGGCCAGTCAGCCCGTTCGCCGTACTCTCCACCGGCCAGCCGGTTGTCTCAATGGTCTACCTCAGTACCGCTGCCGGTTCCTCGAACACCCCCAATTGATAAGTGGGGAAATCAGGGGCCAGACCCTGAATCAGAGCCAAGGAGCTTCTGGAATATCCTTGCAGCAGACCACATCCCTGAGAAGTTCGGGCCTATGGCAGCGCAGAATTCCTTTATACTGGAATCCCTCACTCTAGAGGAAATTTAATGGTTCTACTACCCTTGTTGGGTGACACATTTCAATATACACCATTAGTGTGTGGTTTATCCTAGGAGACAAACTCATTTCTAAGACATCAGTGAGTAGTTTCTTCTAGTAAATCTAGCCGCACTCCCTGTGGCCCAGCGCACCGAGTCACCAGGCCGTTATGAGGCCCTCTAGCAACAATGCATTCAGAGTATCAAGGTATGACAAAAAATAATCAACGAGGCTACCCCCCATGTGAAAATCTATGGCTGGGGGCAGTATGATTCCCTCCTCTTCAGTCCTTTCTGGTGGCTTCCTGACTCACTCGGTGACTCAGTTGGCGACATCGAGGAAATGCCCCCCGGAAGGGTCACAGTCAATATGACTAACCTAGCAGAAAAGGGAGAGTTGGAGCTTATCGATGGATACATACCCTCTGAGAGTATGGAACTACTATTTGACCCATAGGGGAGGACGAATCATCAGTAGAGGAACCTCTTAGGTCTCCCTGCATCCACCGAGGTATTGGTACTCAATAAGAATTCTTGTAATGGAAAAGAGCACATCAGAGCTGTGAAGCACTCTGACCCATCTGCCTCAGTCTATAAGATGGAGGAAGACTCTGAGAAGGACACGTTGCACCAACAAACTGCAGAGTAGAAGAAGTTGGTTAGAAAACTTTTGTCTGAACGTTTTGTAGAGCGATGGCCTGAATACAGAAATTCTAGGCCAGTACAACATGGGTATGAAGAACTTCCCCTCAGTGTGCTACACCCAGGAAACTCTAATCATGATGCTCATACAGACATGGATGAATTCAGAGTTCATTGCAAGAGTGAACAATATGTCTCACCAAACCCTCCCGAACGGTGCGGCCATCCAAGGAATCCATCCCGGGTTCCCCCAGCTTCCCTGCAAGCCGCTCTACCAGCTGCTCCACGAGCCGCTGAGCCTGTTTACCACGTTGAAGAACCTTCAAATGTGATCGTAGTTAGGGATCCCATCATGATAGGGACCCCCAATAGGATGATCCAAGAGTGGCACTCATTTCCTTACTGGAAGCATTGGAAATGCGGTATGTGGCCATTCCACCTGATGGTAATCCATACCTGGCATGGGTGGATAATATGCGAGCTCTTCTGGGTTTTGGGGATCCCACCTTCTCCCCCATTGATGGGACGGGGGTCCTACCACAGCATATGACCCACTTCAACATGAGGTGTGGGCCCATGTTGGGGACTCTAGCGCAGTTGGAGGCTACCAAGCTCCACTGTTTTGTTCAGACGTTGGAGGGTCCGACATTCGTCTGGTACAGCCAGCTCCTCATCGAATCTGTGACCTACTTGGAGGACCTTCGCATGAAATTACTCTATCAATTCATTTCCACCACCTGGAAAAAAAGTATCACATACCTTTTGAAGTGGAAGAAAATTCCTGATGAGTGAGTCATGGAGTTTATCGCCTAGTGGAAGGGGCTCACCTACTTCCTTCACATTCTACTAACTCAGGAGAAATTACTGACGATGTGCATAAGAAATGTCATGACGGAGCTGCTTCCTTCTCTAATCTCCTAGAACTACCCTAGAGGGTTCTGAGACTTTTCAGATATGTCTCAATGCCTAGTGGAAGCCCTGCAATAGGGCAGTCAGAGCAGAGCCCACTGTGGTGGCCCAATTAGGAGCACCCAGGCACCTATAATTGCTACTAGTGGCACCTGCACCATAACCTCACTAAGGCCCTTCACCTCAGGCACGACCTTCGGATCAACAGCATCTCCCTCGGAATTGGCAGGTGCCTCCACGGAATGTGCCACCACCGCCTATGCAGAGCAATCAATGTCTGCCTCCTCGATAGGCTCCCCCAGATCCTCGAGAGGGTTCGGCTCCAAGGGCCCCCTAAAATGGATTGGAGAAACCGGACCTACTCGTTCAATGAGAATCTGGACCCTGGTTACTTTCGTAGCACCTTAGAGTAGGGGATTGTATGCTTTCTAGAGTGAAAAAGGATGGAAGAGGCGAATCTCACTGATCTCCCAAAATACATCCCCTATCATCCCATTCTGGGGACACCCTCAAGCAGTACTATGTGTTCAAATACTAGCTTCAAGACCAGGTCGATAACAACATAGTCAGGCTAGGCCTGACCTCGAAATAGGTGGTGGGTGTCTTGGTAAGGCCAGACATCAGTAGCAATAATGAAGGTGAGTGGAAACAGTTTTCTGACCGTGGGTCCCAGAAATATGAGGACCGAATGGCTCGAAATTTGTTTTCATATGCCCTTGCTATCATTCGGGCACGCCTGAATCAGTCGGAGTCTTACAAATTTGTGGCCAACACTTCTGCATCATCGTCTCAACCAACCTCTTCCCAGAAGAACAAGAATCAATGACATAAGAAAAAGAAACATGCCCCTCCAATGCCATTTTCATCCCGCAATGTCGGCGACTTCATGCCTCCAGAGATGAGGATCCCTCCTAGAATCCACCCATTAGTGGATGACTCTTCAAGAGACAGTCAAGGGTACACTTCAGTTAATACCACGGAGTTGGTAAATCCCTATATGACCCTCGATGAGGGGGAGCGTCAAGAGAACCTCCCCTACGTCCCTAGACGACGCCCAAGTTAGCGGATCCACGAACATATGGGTCATCAAGGCGCATCAGTTGGAACCTCCAGTTAGGTCATGCATGCCACTAAGACCAGACAGCAGGCCCAACACAAAGCTCAGCACGCACAACCTCTTCATCTAGTGTCATTAGGATGGACTCCACCACCGTTTGAGCTGCTGGATCAGGCAAAGATACCTCATCCAGACCGCAACCAGTCCTTCTCAGCTATAGGAAGATCTTAGTCATCCAATCCTCATCTGATAGCTACACTTCAGGCTCTGAGTAGTGAATTACAGGATATACCCAGCACCAGTCTATCATCAGCCAATCCGGCAGGGCCCGCCATGCCTCCTATCACAGAACAACCTCCTGTAAGGAAATGTTTGAACCTGGAACAGAAGTATGATTTTATCAAGAACCTCTCCGGCATCCCAGTGAGGCTTTACATCATTTAATCCCTTCGCTTGTCTCCAGATATACGTGAGGCCCTCACTGAGGCTTTAAGAATCCCCCTTCAGTTTGAGATGGAGGTAGCAGCTAGAGAAGCCTTTCATACTGAAGCAGTTGAGAATACCGAATGCCAGAACATCATTTTTTTTATCAGGAGAAGATGAAGGATCTCCTATATAGGGGCATATCCGCTCGTAGTACATCACCGGCCAATTTAACAGCATGGAGGTTCACCGTAGTCTTATTGACACTTCCACCATGATCAACCTTATCCCGACGCAGACAATGCGAAAGCTGGGGCTATCCAGGGATGACTGGACACCCTTTGATTTAAGAATCCAAGGATATGATAGGAAATAACAGACCCCAATCGGCAAGATCCATTTGATGACCCGGTTCGGTGGACTAGATTCCAGTACCGAGTTTATGGTTGTTTCCCAGGACACCGTGTACAATGCATTGATGGGCAGACCATGGCTCCACCATCACGCGGGGGTTCCCTCGTCGTATCACCAGTGCCTCAAGTACTCCCTAAATGTTTAAGTAGTCATAATCCATGGTGTTGCATATCCTTTTTCCTCTTGTGAATCCCGTTATATGGACGCTTACTATTAAAAGAGAAAGGAGAAGCAGATTTTGGAAAGTGAGGTTGAGCCCTCCATGGTCAGGACTAACCCCTGGGTTGGTCTGGATGGTGCCTACTTCTTCCTGATCCATCGATTGGAGGCCAAAACACCCGACATGGGGAAACGATTTGTTGTATCTGGTACAAGAAGAAGGCTTATTCCCTAGTCCAAGCGATGACGAAAAATCACCTCATACTCCTACAAAAACTAGGCTCAAGTGATCTTAGAGCCTCATACCCCAGTACGATATCGGGATGTCTGCCCCATGGAAACAGAAGTACATCATACGTGTCTGTTTCACCGGGCTGGAATCAATCGGCTCAAGCCAATGCACCATTATTGCATTGATATCATCATGCATGGCCCCTTGGGCCGAAGACCAGATAGGATTAGATAGACTGCCTTCATCGATATGGTCTCAGCGGTGCATGAATATGCTGTTATACTATCCACTGTTGTCTCGATTACCAGCAGCCTCCAATCAGGACCTTCCAAAATAGAGCAAGAACATCCCACCGGAGGCCATCCCTTTGAAAGCGAAGAAGAGGATCTGGAGATGAACCCTCAAACTTTGAAGAAGGAATCTTCGCAATGGTTGATGATCTTGTACATGCGAACCTTGGTAGCGAGGCAGATCCGAGACCCACATTGATCAATGCCACCATGTCCCTAGAGGAGCAACAGTATTACATAGATTTCCTGAAACAACACTGTGACGTGTTTTCCTGGACTTACGACGAGATGTAAGGACTAGATCCTCAAGAATTCGTCCACCGCCTCGGTCTCCCAACAACTCATTGTGGGTTCAAGCAGACTCCTAGAAAGATGCACCCTTCTCACAGTGCCATGGTCGAGGCCAAAGTTGACAAGATCATCAGAGCCAACTTCATCAAGGAGGTCCATTACCACATGCGTCTAGACCACATTGCGCCAGTCATGAAGAAGAATGGAAAAATCAGAGTCTGCATCGACTACTGAGATCTCAGCTATCACTGTCTGACGGATGATTTTCCATTTCCAGGGACATAATTGTTGATCGACACTATGGATGGGTTCCAAGCCCTCTCCTTCATGGATGGTTACTCCGGATACAACTAGATCCGAATGGCCCCCGAGGACGAGGATTCCACAGCTTTCATGATCCCCCAAGGTACTTTCTTTTACCAGGATTTTCCTTTCGGCCTGAAGAATTCGGGTGCCAGCTATCAATAGGCCATGCACCGCATATTAAAACCAATCCTCAGTACATTGGTTGAATGCCATGTGGACGATTTGGTGGTCAAATATCACTAGCTCCATGAACCATCTCAAGGAACTTTATAAAGTTTTCTGCTTCCTCCGTTCCCACCACCTGATGATGAACCCATTGAATTGTGCCTTCGGGGTCACCTCCGGGAAGTTTATTGGTTTTGTTGTCAGGTACCATGGCATCATGATTGGCCCGTAGAAGGTCAAGGCAATCAGACAGATTCAACCCCTGATCAATATTCTAGAGCATCGAGGTTTCCAAGGACACCTAGCCTATATACGCCGATTCATGGAGAATGTTTTTGGAACGTGTATGCTCTAATCACGACTAATGAAGAAAGGTTATGCCCACAAGTCGGATGAAGTGTGCCAGACCGCATTCGAGGAAATTCAGTAGTATCTTCTCCAACCTCTGGTCTTGATGCCACTCGACTCTGAAAAACCACTAATCCTGTACGTGACTACATTGTAATGATCCCTCAGGGACCTTCTCGCTCAGAAGAACAATGAGAGGACAAAAAAAGCCTCTAATACCTTAGTTGTATGATCCTTGATATGGAGACCAGATACTCTCCCATTGTGAAGAGATTCCTTTTATGGTATTCACAATATAGATGTTGAGAAACTACTTGAAGCACCATGAGATACAGCTGGTGTCTCGGGTATACCCGCTAAATACATTCTGAACCGCCCCATGTTGACTGGCCATTTAGCACGATGGATAGTAATCCTCTAGCAGTTCGACATCAGGTTTTTCCCTCAGAAGGCTATCATGGGACATGCATTGGAAGACTTCCTTGATGCCCATCCAACTCCTGTGGACCAGCTTCTGGACCTATATTTTCCTGAAATGGAAATCATCTCGGTAAATCATGCTATTCCATGTTGGAAGATTCACTTTGATGGTGCCTCCTGGAGCCCCAACGGTAAGAGACTCAATGTTCTTTGACTAAAAATAGTGGTCCTGGGTATTGTCTTTATTACCCTGGCACAAGACATTCATCCATAATCATTCCTGTTGTCAGAAGGATACACCAAAAATGAAGCAGAGTATCAATCTCTTATTACTAGCCTCGAGCTGGATCTCGAGATCAATGTGCCCCCATCATCATATGAAAGTGGATTTTGAACTAATCATCAAGCAAATCAAAGGTGACTACGTTGTCAGAAATCCGGAGTGCACACCATTGTAGGAGTGCACCCTCTAGATGATGGCCCAGTTTCCATCTTGGCTAGAAGTTACTCATTAACCTCGATCTCAGAATAGTCGAGCCAATGCCCGGGATGGCATGGCTGCATCACTTGTAGAACCCAAGAAGGATGATCTGATTTTACCTATGACACATCAGAGAGTCATTACTCTCTTCACCCTGCATGATGATGATGAACTATGAGTAAGCCATTTTATCATCGGAGATTCCACGTCAGGATCCTCGGGATATTTATAGGCAGTGGATGAAATGACTCCTTACTAAAGAGCCCCTTTTGTTGAGTATCTCCAAAATGGTTGCCTCCCAGGTGATCGGGCCGAGCATTAGTGAATCTAACACCACGCGCTTCAGTATACCCTCTATAGTGGTCCCAGTCTAGAGTAGATCCTCTACAAGAACTGGTTTGATGGTGTTCTCCTCTATTGTATCCAAAGAGTCTATATTTCTCAGGTCAAGCAGGAGGTTCACAACAGTTCCTGCTGTGCCCATCAGGTTGGGATGAAGCTATCCCATTAGATCTGGTTACAAGGGTAGTTTTGTCCCTCTATTATCTATGATTGTATAATGTTCTCCATGATATGTCACATGTGGAAAATTCATGCTAACATCATGAATCTGTCTCCAAAACCTCTCCACTCCACCAAGTAATCTAGGCTGTTTGCGGTATGGGGACTTGATGTTGTGGGAAAATACCCACCAGTGATAGCTCACTAGTACAGGTTCATCCTGACCTCTAGGGATTTCTTTTCCATGTGAATAGAAGAAATTATGCTCTGGGAGGTGAAGTCCCATTCTATCATTGATTTCGTGAGCTCTAATATCATCTACCGGTTTAATGTCCCTCACACTGTCCTCACCGATAACATCACCATCTTCTATGCAACTGAGATGATGAAATTTTACGCATAGAACAACATCTGTTTGAACCATACCTCATGATACCACATGAAAGAAAATGGAAACATCGAGGAATTCAACAAGAACCTCTCTATCATCTTGTAGAAAATGGTAGGATAGAACAAGAAGAGTTGGAAATACAAGCTCCCCAATTCCCTATGGGATTATCGGACAACAGTTTGTATTTTTATCTAGGTGACCCCATAGTCTCTAGTGGTCGGAGCTGAGGCCATCATGCCCATCGAGATCCAGCTGCCTTCATTATGCACAACAGTCTATGAGCAGTAGGTGATAGATATGGTAGCTGATATTCATCTGGATGAATTGGAAGCACATGATGAGAACAGGTTTCGTGTCTTGCACAATCTGGAAAGACACCAGAACAAGATAGCCAGGGCGTTCAACATGAGGGTTCACCTCCGCTCTTTCCTATAAGGCACCTTGGTATTGGCCCTCTCGACACCAATGATCCCTAGAAGAAAACCACCCATGTTGGAGTCGAAATGGGAATGACTTTATATAGTTCATAGGGTTTACCCCAAAGGAGGAAACTCTCTGGTGACCATGGATGGTGAGTGTATAACTCCTCCCACCAATGCCAAGTTCCTCAAGAGATACATTTCCTGGGCCTAATGGTCTTGAAAAAAATTAAAATGGATGGTCTCGTATGACCCTAAACTGCACGCCGGTGCCTCAAGACCTTAAACTATCCGGTCCTACACAACTTTAAACTGTGCATCGTCCTACATGATGTTAAACTGCATTTTGAGGACTACGTATGTCTTGATTCTCATTCTCATGGGATATGTAATAATTCTCAGACGTCAAGTATTGATCCCAGCCCCTGAACTATTCTCTTTTACTATTCCCCCTGGGTATGGTTCTCTTGGAGGTTCCTTTCATGATATGGTGTAGGCTTCCTTAGCCCCACTCATACCAGGATTATAACAGTCGCACCATGTTCCCTCTCCCCATTCTTATATTCTCCCACATCCTCATCGCATGATGTTAAACTACATGACCTTCAAGAACAACGTATGGATTGATTCCCATCCGCATGGGATACATAGGAACACCAAGTCATTTTTTCTGTTGCCCTAGCTCAAATGCTATAATATTCCCCTTGGGTTAAGACATATGGTAGGGGTGCAGACTTTTTCCCCAATTCACGCTGAGCTAACCTCAATCTGGCCATACGTCCCAATCCCTAGAGATGATCACCTCTTTCATTGATGGGTACAACTATGCTTATTCTACCCCTTTGATTAGGACTCCATCATCTTCCCCGTCCAAATGGGCCCCTGAATGGAAAGAATTCTAGACCTAAGGGATATCTTACCACTTCGGAACAACGCCCTTGATGTTGTTGAGAAACAACCTGATACAAGTCCTGTGTTGTGAATATGGTCAGCGGTCGATGCTCATTTGTTTTTCCTATTTCAGGTCACCATAGAGACACTATGATTCAAACATGGTCAACAAATATCCTATGATATTTCAACCACCCCAAGACGTCCCAGAAATTGAGAGTAGTGGTTCATTCTACCCCTTTGTATCTCCAAGTGATGAACTCCCTTCGAGAAAAGCCAAGTCTTAGTCTCGCGCACGATGGGGAGTGCCAAGACCGACTACTTATTTCCCACACCAAGCACTGCTCATGTGGGATTAGGAGCTGTAATGAGGCAGTAACCGTACAAGGGGGAGTATGACCTTCCCATCCAAGGCCTTGCCTCAGGCCCATTTTCCTTTTCGGGGCCCTGACCCAAATTCCTATTTAGGAGTGTGCGTTGTGGTATGATATTATGTCCTTATTCATGTTGGGTTACTCACCGTGTCATACACATACCTGAATGAGAAACATTATCCTCTCTTTGTCCTCACTCCAAGACGTTAAACCGCAGACTGGTTAGGTCTTCTCGTCCAAGTCCCAGCCTCAGGCCCTTTGGCCATTTCAGGCCCTAGCCCAAATTCCAATTTAGTGTTGTAGGATGTGGTATGGGATTATGTCCTCGTTTCCCAACGGATTATTCATCGTACCGTACACCCCCTCCTGTTAGGGTATCTTACCCCCATGTGCTTTCAAGAACTACGTGTGGCTTGATTCCCATCCACGTGGGATAAGTAGGACCGCTCGAATGTCTATACGTTAGGTCCCGCCTCATCTCTATGAAATCTCCCTTTCACCTTGGCCCCGTGTCCTACCCTCTCTAGGGGAGGGGAGTATGTGGTGTTGTATGGGATTATGTCATCATTCATGTCAGGTTTGTAACGACCACACCACATACCTCTCCATCCGGGGAATTCTCTATCCCCTTATTCTGTCCCCATTCTTGGCCTAACGCAATATGGATTCTATGTTTCAAATATGGTAAAAAATTATCAATCCATCGTCACATCACCAACTTTTTTATCTAGATTTTGAGCATCAGGATTCACACATTTCCACTTCCTCATGTTCAAGTAGAATTCTAACATACATGGCTATAATTCTTCGTCCTCTAGGTGCTCAATATGAACGGGTTATCATAATTGGGTTGACATTCACTAGGCGTCCCTTCACCCTAACATGTTCCTTCCTGTGTCGGGAAAGTCCCACCACTACTTCTTGTTTCCCACATCAAGCACGACTCACGTCGGCTTAGTAGTTTTGGTAGGATGTGAACTGACACACCAAGGCTTTTCATCATCCCACATCATGTTACACTATGCTTCTAGATCTACGTATGGCTTGATTCCCATGCTCATTGGATCTGTAGAGACACCCAGGCATTTCACCTAGGGTCCAGCCCCAGGAATCATAAATCTTATTCCTCCTAATTTCTAGCCTCGTCCTAACCCCTTGTGGGGAACCATGTAACTAATATTTTTCCCTAAACTAGTTTAGGATTCCCCAAGATGACATTAGGAAGTGACAGCTCCCTTTCCAGGGAGGTCTTGTCTAAATGATCGAATGATCCATAATCAAACCAATGTGTCCATCTAATGTGCTTCCACCACAGTGGTGTAATTTAGATAGTGATTGATTCTGTTCGAAAAAACCATCACTCCACATTCAAAGTTTTGTGTGCCCCTTACATGGACCCTCGTCCTCTTTCATGTCTAAGGGAACCCCTAACAGTATGGATGATTGGCATATGGCCTGCCTATTGTCAGAAGTCAATGTTCCGGAAGACTAACGGTGGACATTTTGAGTCTGGCCTCGTGTTTCGAACATGGTCAAGGTTGGACCTCATTTTTTATCCTCATATAAAGCTAATACAATAAGAATACTATGTTTCAAATGTTGTCAATAGTTTTTATTTATTGTCACGCTGCCCCCCACGATGTTCTGAATCTTTTGTATCATGATTGACACCTCCCATTCCTATCTGTTCGGATTTATTTCAGCACCCCTAGTGTTACCCCATTCGTGCACAAGAGCACACAGGGAAAACAGTAATTCAGCTATTCTAAGAGCTTCATTCTCCAGTCAGGTCTCTCCCATTTCCTCCAATAAATTTGGAATGGTTGTTCAAACCATGGTAGCCAAAATATTGGTTTTCACTCCTACGTTTTGATGGGGTGATACGGTGGTCATCACATTTTTCTCACATCCGGCCCGACCCACGTGAGCTTAGGGAATGATCGCTAGATGCTCTGTGAACATCATAAGGATGCAATAGACCAATGTAAACAACATAACTCATTCATTCTATGACATCAAACCATTATAGCACGAAATATGATCGAGTGTTTGTAATCATTACAGTACCTAAGGGTCGACTCCCCCATGGATGGGTTGACCTTGTATAAAAAGCGTGGTAGCTCCGCCACCATCTGGATGGTGGAATCCAGGAGATTCTACGGCCCGTTCTGCTCCCTCTCCTCCCCGACAATGAGAGGGCACAATTCATTGTCCACAATCTTCACCCACTCCATGTCAGCCTAGGTGGTGGCCATCTCCTCAGAGGCTCGCTTCAGGCCCTCTTCGACTTTTACTAGATGGGCCTCCAATTGCAAATATTAGCTCAGATTGCATGTTTAGGGAGGTCAAGTTCTTTTCTACTAGATTTTGTAGCCACTGGACCTCATCTTCAGCCTCATGGAGCCTCCTGATGTTTACCACCTTCCTCTGCTGCTAGCCCACACCGAGGCGACAATCATACTCCCGAATCTTTTCCGCTATAATATCTTAGACGAGCATGTGAGGATGCTGGGCATCCACTCCCCCACCACACAGTTTGTGTGGTCATGAGATAAGTCTATCCATGTCGTCCATCCGTAATGCTTTGGGGGGGGGGTCACTGATGAAGGATGAGATCATCTTCCACCCATCGTTGATATACTATTTTGCTGCCCTCCTCGTCAAAGGCCATATCATCCCAATCAGTGCATTTGGAAGGCTCGTATGCAGGGAATTACCCTGGGAACTACTCAGTCGGGTCCATGTCTAGTGTTGTATTAGGTGTGGTGGGTCTTGAACTCTCTGGTTGATCCTCATCATTGGATCCCACCTCAACAACCTTAGGCACAGTCCCACTGGCATCCCCGCCAGTGATCGGGAGCGCTGTAGTTCGGTCAGGTTGGATGTCCACCTCCATGACCATTAGCATGACTCTTCGAAAGGATCAACTAGAAGACCCGACAAACTTCACCGATGTTGCCCATGCTAATTGATGGACTATACACGCCAAAAAAGGGCACATGAATTTCAGTTAATGTGTTAAGTGAATGGGAGTCATAAATTCAATAGAGGGACCTACAAAGATCAAATACATGGTCTCACTCTTGGGGTGATGTCGTCGAGACTCCAAAATGTGGCCCCCCATATATGGTTGGAAGGACTGATGAATCTGGGGGAGTCACCTCAAGTGTCCTATCCCCTTCATACAAGGAAGTTGATGTAGCCACGGGTGTGGATCCGGAAGATCTCGCATCGGCGCCCACTGAGGGGTGAGAACGAGGTATATGAAAAAGGTCATCCTGCACTTTAAGAGATGCTGAAAAAAAATCCATAGTAACCTTAGAGCAGACCCTGAGGAAGGAACATGGGATTTTACCTCAAGGGCCTCTGTGGATTCTTCAAGATATGAGGACTGATCGCCAACTTCACCCTCCCGAAGAGATCCCTTAGTTCAGTAGTTGACAGTTGCGGAGGGACTGTATGATCCAACAACACCATGACCTGGTCCTTCATCAGGTACATGGCACCCCGGGAGTGGATAAAGTCTTCCAATTCAGACAAATATTGCTCCGCCTCCTCCAGGGATACTACAAAACCAGCTCTAATAGGGCCAATCATCGAAAATTTCATACCAAGGTGGTTAAGGTGGTACCATAAATCGGATGGGCCAAGGAATTTCTGTTTGACTTCCTAGATGTCCTAGGACTCTAGGAAGACAGCATTCTCTAGCATATCAATATCGTGTAGCCATTTCCCCAGGGTCTGAGAAGAAATCCTACAGAATCCTCTTGGTGGCTGCCCCTCTGGATGAATCTATTATCCTGGGACCACCGTGTCCATTGCCGCTGCCGGATCCACTGCCACTGCTTCCCCCTCAGCTGGTGCAGGCCTCGTCGCAACAGTAGCCCCTCCACTACGGGGTGCCCTTGACACCTTCCATCCTTGGCCCCAAGGTGGGGGAAGCTCACCATCACTCACTAGAATGGTTGGTCGCCTCAGCATCTCCCTTGAGTAGGCCGCCTCCCAGCTCTGTGCATATTCCTTTACCAGCCTCAGACCAATGGTCGGCATAGGTAGTTCATTCCGCATCATTCAATCTTCCCATGTGAACATGAGCCCCATCTACCTGATCACACATGGGTGCTCCTCGTGATGCACCTCCATGTAGACCCGCGCGGTTAGTTGCTACAGGCATCAGAATTTCCTTGAAAACCTGTGTGGGGTGTATGGATCACAGAGATGCTTGCGGTCCACCCTGGCCACCAATACTCAACCTCGAATGACCAAGAGGTAGTCCCGGTGCTCTTCTGCTCCCTGACCATCATCTGTGAAGGCCTCCGTTGGCAACAAGAACGAATTGAAGTTGAACTATTCTATATTCTACACTCGATTTTATACTGATGGTATGGTCATCTTGGCTTGAAAAATCCCCGTGGCATTGAGAATATTGGAGAGGATGTTCGAACATGGAGGAAATATGGGGTTTGGACACTCATCGACCCCCTGATGTGTGCTGCTATCCACCCATACAGGTGGTGGAATGGCCCACATATACTCTATGGCCTCTTCCCCTCGTTGATGTGACACAACATCTTATACAACATGGTGAGCATTGGGATACCTAGGTTGAACCAACCTCTAATAAAAAATGTGGACTCCATGGTGAATGTGCTGGGTGACACTGCCATGTTGGTATCCATCACTGGAAGGATCCAACCACATTTGAGAGATGGGATGAATGCCGCCAGCCAGACTATTGGTTGTTGCTCATTGCTGACACTAAACCCCCAGGTCTTCCACTGGCTATTCTCCAATAGCCTCTAGTATGAGTGTTCCGTACTCCGGGCCCCCTTTGAGAATGTTCGAGGTCTCACCGGGAACTCACTGTCTCTCGGGAAGTCCAGAAACATTTTGAACCAATGCCTGAGGAAAACATCCCTCACCCCGTCCTTATCCTCTCCTGGAACAAGCTCCGTCAATGCCATCGCCAGAAGAGTAATCTTCTCTATATCCACCCACGCACCCATAGTAGGGAGGAATTCATCATACATCACCCCCAGTATTCGGAACCCTGAGATCTGATGCACTTCCCATAAGCTAATTCCAACCTCCCCATGATACAGGTAGAAAGTATTGGTCCTTGGTCAACACCATCTCAACAGGTTCGACATTAGCCGCTTCAGCTGGTAGATGTGAAACTTGGAAGCACAAGCTACCTCATACATGACCACTCTTCTTAGCTCCTCTTCGAACTCCTCAAATGATGCGCCTAACCAGTATGCCCCGAACCAATCATCCGTGATGTTGCCAACCTGGCACAGGTCCCATTCCTCAGACCACCCCTTCTTCGGGTTCCCCAGCACTACCTTGAGGATAGTTCGGTACAGAGGAGGGGATGTCTCTAGCTACAATACCTTCCCATCAGCATTATTTAGATGATTGTATAAGTAGTCAGAAATTACGGGTGTGAAATCCTCCCGGGTTTGGCCATCAGTCGACCTGAACCATCGCTGCTGGCATGGCGTGCTCCTAAACAAGTAAGCTGGTTCGTCCCTGCTTTCTTCGAGGATGAAGATGTCATCCCTCAACCTGAATCCCTACAAGGTCAATGTCCTACATAGTGGGTAGTTCTTCTGGTTCTCTTATAGAAACTCCACCAATGAACCGTGGTCTGAGTTGCTACAGACTAACTCTCATAGTCCCAGACTTTTCGCCATCTCATCCCTCTAGGTGGCATCTTCAAGGACCCCATAGGAAGCTTCATGGTGGGACATTTAGATTGGGAACATGGACTATTTTATGGTTGGTTCGCGAAGCTCGTTTTCATAGTGTGTTCGCGAATAATGTTCACGAAGACTGTCCAAAGATCCCTACCTAGTCATTCATGCACCTGATCGCGGAGCACAAACGTAGAGTCGACGACTTGCTGTGTAACACCCCGAATTTTGGGTATCATATAATAAAGATACTATGAATTAACTTTTGTTAAAGTCCTTTTAAACAATCAATAAATTTAAGAACAAACATAAGGCTCTTTATTTAATTAAAATCACCGTAGTGTTTTCTATACACTGAGATGAAAAGAGTAAACATACCAACCAAAAATATCTATTAAAAACCCTATTAGAACTACGGGAAGACCCCCATTCACCATAATGGGGCCCAGTAAGTAAAGGAGATCCTTCTAGTCAACTAAAGAAAAAAACATAACCACTCTGACAATGAAAACCCTATTGAGCATCAACGGAACGGGAATCACCGTCTTTTTCCTTTTGAGTTTTAGGACACTATAATGTTTGGTTTTATAGGACACTTTTTCGACTTTTTCCCTAGTGACCGTTTGAAGAAAACTGTTATAATTATAGCAATTGGACCATGTTAGTATAATTTAACTTAATTAAATATTAATTAGTTTCAAAATAATTGAGTTATGATTAATGTTATAATTAAACCATCTTCTATGATCTCTAAAAGGATATGGTTTAAAATGTCATTTCACCATTATATGATATTGAAATGTATTAATAAATTCAAAACACTTTGTGATTATTTCAAATACAATGTAACCATCTTCATTACTTAAATAATGTTATAAACTATGTTTAAATTTCGTTAAATTAATTTATGTTTTGATTAAATTAAGTTTTCTATTATACTAACACAAAAGTTATCATATAAGTTTATTAAATTATTTTTATAGGTTTTTCCTCTAAAAAGGATTAGTGTTTGTAATTTTAGTAAAAAAATTTAACTAAGACATTGTTTTGTTTGTATTAATGATTATTTAAGAAAATAAAATATATAGTGAATGGTTTGTTTCTTCTTCTTTAAAAACTATTTTTTCTTAGTGTATCTTTAACAAAAAAAATTGGCCCACTATGGACAGCCCTTTTGGCTAGTGCTGAGGAAGGCAGATTACATGATGTGGATGAGCCTGACACCTTTCCCCAAGCCAATGTCGGCCCTTAGCTTAGGAAGAGGTTCCCCGAAGTGCTCTTAGGAGCGAGCAGGAGCACATAGGTGCAACAGTGCGGGCATGAGGCCACGACGGGGTCTGGGTAGGCGAAGGGTTGTGGGTGGGATCTCATGTATATGGCCCCCTTCATGGGTGTTGTGTGATTTCTGAGCACTCGTTGGGAGGCCCGAGGTTATAAAGGATGTAAAAATCGCACTCTATTTCTATGTGGGAAGTAGATTTTCGAGAAAAACATGATCTGGACTGTTGGGTCACGTCGCACATGATCTGGACCACCAATCGCGATCTCATTTCAACCATTATATTTCCGTTTCAATCATAGAGCGTCCAATGAAACCTAGATCTAATCTATGTCACTCAGTTCTTTTAAAATATCAGATGCATCTCAGCCCTTGGATCGACGATGGGATGGATCTGTACCGTCTATTCTTCCCCAACTTTTCACCTAGCCGCATTGTCTTCTTCATCCAGGCATGGGCCACACCAGTAACCGTACTCCAGGTTTCTTGCTGCTCCTATGACCGCCAAGGACCCCCATGTCTCTTCTATTTCTTCAAGCATGACACCCTCCATTGAATGAAATTCATGTGCACACGTTTTTGTGTGGAAGGTGTTGTGTAAGCTTTTGTATATCAATAACCGACACCACTCTTTTCTTCTTCCCCGTTCAAGTCTCCAGCGCACCCCGACCAATCTCCCTCAATTCCTCTTTCTCTGAGTTTTAAGGGTAAGGGTTTAGTTTTTCTTTTTGTTTCTTCTTTGAGAGTATATACAATTATATTTTCATAAGGTATATACTTATAACCTTACGGTTCAGTCCAAATGTTCTTCAACATTTAACCTAGGACTTCAGGTCCTCTTCCACTCAAATGGCATAATGAACATACGGATTATACATTGACTCATTTTATTGTTTAAAATATACAAATATACTTTGGGTTATATGTTTACACGTCAGTTATAAATATGAACAGGCATGGCCTTTCTAATTTGGGTATATGTATGAAGGTTGTGTATAAATGTTCCTACTTCGTATAAGTTCACATATGCATGTTTCCAAAAAAGTAAATACAAAAATATTTTGAAAATTTTATATATTTTTCTGGGTTTTGGGTCTTCAAATGGTGTAATAGACATAAGGATTATTATGCATTGGTGTGTGGTGTTTAGTTATATATATCCATATATATATATACATATGTTCATAAAACCTTGTATTTTAAATATCTCTATGGGTTTGTTGGGACTCTTCTTATAACCGAACCTAGATCCTTAAATTTGGTAATTTCTGTATATTTATAATTTATTAAATGTTTATCAAACCTTAAGACATGATATATATTTATATAAGTACATATTTGGTCATGAGTACTTTGGTTATATATATATATATATATATAAGTGGACTTACCCTATCTATTTTTGTGTATATGCCCACAATCACTTCAACCATAATGTTAATATATATATATATATGGGAAATTTTATATGTGTTCGGTTTCAATAGTATTATATGGGAAGATTTTTATAAACAAAAAAAATTCATGATTAAAGACATTACCTACCATATATAATACCATGTTAACTTATACCTTTAGGGGGTTAATGCACATGGATGTGCCACTTCTCTATTATGGATGAAGTTATATACATATACTGTGTATGATGCATGAACATTTATTATACCCAGTTCTGAGTTCTTTACGCATTAAATCTTGAGTTTGGTCAGAGTGTTAAAACAAAAGAAATAGGATGTGAAAGAAAACATACATCCACATTTAAGAGTATGTTATTTTTTTTCCTGTGATTTAAATTATGTTTCTTATGGTGATGATTCATGCATTATATCATGGAAATTATTCATTTTTATGTAAAGTCTTAACAATATTGAATTTTTTATCATGTTCAAGCTGAAAACCATACTTGATATTCTTTTCTTTTGATCACCATTGTAATTAATTGGATGATAACATTTTGGAATTTCAAGAAAAAACATTCATGAATAAATTCTATTTTTCATATCTTTTATTACCATAGGTGTCAATGTATGTTCAATAATCTTCCTTTCTTTGTTCCTTTTAATAATGGTTATATGATTGATAGCTTGGTTTTTAATCATCTAGATGCATGTCTCACTTATAAGATATGTAAATTCAACTACTATGACCAACTATGACTGAATTATTCAAGATGGTATGGTACATCTTGAATATACAACCCAATTTAAGTAAAGTATTGATTTATGTGGATCACATGTAAGTAAAGACATATTGAAGGGAGCGCCCTGATAGCTCTCCAATTCATTCGGTAGAGAATTAATCTCTAGAGATGGAATGTATTATAATACCTTGGGGAATAACCTTGGTAATTTTTATGAATACTTGGGAATGGACCTTGGTGATATGTTCATGAATGTCTAAATAAAATGTTGATTCAACATATTAAATTCATGTTACAAGTTATTTTCAAGATGATACTCCTATTATACTCATGTCCTTATCAAGTTCATATTAATGTCACAAGTAAAAGTCTAGGGCATGATTCAGGTAAAATAGTGGCCAATATATTAAATTGAAGTTATTTCCTTTACATGCAACTCTGATTAAGTATTACTTTTAATGGTTTTATTTGTGCTTAAACATTCATACTTCATACTTTTTCAGGATATCCTTTACTACATTTTTTTAATAAAATTCCTAATATATTAATTTATTCCTAGAAAATCTAAGTTGAGAACTTTTATGTTACATGTGTTATAGTTATATATAAGAGAATGTTCACTGGTTAAGTATTTAAATAATGTTTTCAAAAGTTTCATTGGTTTATTTTAAACCCCTTACTAGAAATTCTTATGCTCACCCTACGTTTTGAATTATAATTTTCAAGTAACAACTTTTATCAGAGGAAAAATTTCAGAAGTTACCTGTTTCCCAGAGCCCGAACCGAACTCGATCATCTGTATGGGACGTGATATGTGATTATCAGTGCATGATTCTTTTCTTAAAATGACACATCATGTTTTGATGGCACCGACTACTAGTTTTCTAGGGAAAGTTCCTCACAGTTGGTATTAGAGGGTTCGGTTTGGTTAATTCTAGAAATCCAGAACAAAAACAATGAAAAATATACTTCAGAATTACTAAAAATTATTTCCCTTAATTTTCAGATGCAAAACGGTGGTGATAATCTTTTGTCTCTCCCCACTGAGGCCCTAGAGACCATTGTGTCTTTAGCTAGCAGATATATTTTTAATAACTATTCCCATATCCACATGACATGCAAACACATCTACGATGTGTCAAACACACCGTGGGTGCTTCGACTACACCGGGGGTTACGGTTGGATTACCTCTTTATGATGATGTCCCAATTCTCCCTCCTTTGTACGTTGCGGAAGGTACCATGAGGGACGTTTTTGGGTGTTCACAATAGGTGAGGACTTTGTCTATATAGACCTCGACACGTTTCAAGAATCTGCTACTACCGATGACATCCGAGTGGCCTATCTTTGTCAAAACATGAACTATGGATTTTTGGGCCAGTTTTTGGACTTTTGAATGTTAGAATTTGAGTCCACCCAACTAAATTGTTGGAAACAAGTATATTTTGATGTCCCCCATCTTTATACCCCTCACACTATACTCTAGAGATGTCACAGGTGCCCCTCATGAGTTCAACCCTGAATGCTCAGCCTATGTTTGGTTAAGGAGATTTGGAGTTTTTCTTCTATGTGTGGAGTTCTTGTAGTAGGTCATTAGGGGAAACTCAAGCACTGATATTTAGTAATAAAATTTTGTTTGTTGAAATATTGTCTTTCCCAGTCCTTTATTTACATTGTTTACTCTTTTGGATGGATTTCAAGTGATTGAACTCTCATCTTAAACTTTCAGATGGAAGGAAAAACCAACGTGTTATCCCTTCCTACTGAGATACTAGAGATTATCACAATATAAACCTGTGAAGACGAGTATCGTCCCTTTGCAAACCTGTGAGGAACGTGCAAGAAATATTTTGAGGTGACAAACGGTCAGAAGATTCTCTGCACCGTTCAAGTGAATGCTTCCATCTTCTACCGCATAGGCTCAGCACAATTGTCCGATCATAAGCGGAGAGGAAAATACCACGAAGGGATCTTCATGTCTTTCACCATAGGCTGGAACTACATAGCCAGAATAAAATTTCTAGAGGGTGCTTTAGAAGAAAACGTTTGTGCGACCAACATGTACCAACTCCTCAATGTTATCCTGTACAACAACCTCTATAACTTAGATGTTCTCAAGAGAAACATAATTTAGAGAGTTCATCATACATTGGTCCATATGGACATTTCCAAACATTGTACCATTCGATACTCCCTCTGGAAGCCTGAGTGTTCCGTGCATGAGTTCAACCCCTTCTGAACAATGTTTATATGGGTCAGAGAACTAGAGGATATGAGCATCAAATTGGGCTTTCTGCTGAACGCAATTGGGGATCCACTATGATGGGGGTTATGGTGAGAACATCATGGACCCATTATGGTTTTATGAAATAAATTGCAAGGAATCAATTCAATAAGGGGGGGGGGGTAATGTAACACCCCAAATTTTGGGTATCATATAATGATGATACTATGTATTTACCTTTGTTAAATTCCTTTTAAAGAAAAAACAATTTAACGGAAAAACATAAGGATATTTATTTAATTAAGAACAACATAGTGATTACAATACACTAAGATGAAAAGAGTAAAAAAACTAGCCAAAAATACCTATTTAAAACCCTATTAGATCTACTGGAATACCCTAAATCACAACAATGAGGCCCAATAAGTAAATGAGATCCTTCGAGTCAACTAAAGAAAAAAACATCACCACTGTGACCTGGAAAACCATGATGATAATCAATGGAATGGGAAGAACCATCTTCTTCCTTTTGAGTTTTAGGACACCGTATGGTTTGGTTTTATAGGAATCTTTTTCGACCATTGCTCTAGTAACCGTTGGAATCCAATGGTTAAAATTATAACCGATGGGCCGTGTAAGGATAATTAGACTTAATTAAATATTAATTAGTTTTTAATAATTGAGTTATGATTAATGTTATCACTAAAACATCTTTTATGAACTCTAAAAGGATATGGTTTAAAACGTCATTTCACCCTTAAGTGATTTCTAAAATTATTAATAAATTCAAAACACGTTTTTATTATTTCAAATAAAATGTAACGATATTCATTAAATAAATAATGTTATAAATAATTAATAAATTTCTTAATATTTAATTATTTTTTGATTAAATTAAGTTTTCTATTATACTAGAGCAAAATTTATCATATAGATTTATTAATATCTTCCTATAGCATTTTCCTATAAAAAGATTTACTATTTATAATTTTAGAGAAAACATTTAACTAAGACATATTTTTGTTTGTATTCATTAATTTTTAAGAAATTGAATTCTATAATGAATGGTTTTTTTCCTTTTGTTTAAAAACATTGTTTACTTAGTGTAGCTTTTACAAAAACAATTGGGCCAGTCGGGCCAGTCCATTAGGCTAGGGACGAGGGAGGCTGCTCACATGAAGTGGATGAGCCTAACCCTCATCCCCAAGCCATGGTCGGCCCCGAGATCGAGCAGAGGATCCCTAAAGGGCACTTGGAAGCGAGCATGAGTGTGTAGGTGCAGCAGTGCGGGCATGAGGCCATGACGGGGTCTGGGTAGGCGAATGCCTGTGGGAAGGAGCCCGTGTATAGGGCCCCCTTCGTGGGAGATGTGTGATTTCTGAACACTCATTGGGTGGCCCAGGGTTATAAGGGAGGTGAAAACCACTCTCCGTTTCGATGTGGGAAGCAGTGTTTTGGGTGAAACGTGATCTGGACCGTTGGATTGCATCGTGCATGATCTGTATCGTCGATCACGTTCTCATTTCAACCTTTATATTGCCACGTTAAACATAGACTGTCTGATGAAAATTAGATATAATTTAATCCGATCACTTTTTTTAAAACAGCTGACACATATCAGCCCTTGGATCGACGATGGGATCAATCTGGACCATCCGTTCTTCCCCATCTTTTCCCCTAGTCGTGTCATCTTTTTTCCTTTACACATGGGTTACACCAGTAACCCTACTCCAGGTTTCATGCTGCACTGATGACCTCCGAGGACCTCCCATGTCTCCTCTTTTTCTTCAAGCATGACAACCTCCATTTAATGTAATGCAAGTGGGTATGTTTTTGTGTGGAAGGTGGTGTTTAAACTTTTGTATATAAATAACCGAGACCCCTCGGTTCTTCTTCCACATTTTAATCTCTAGCAAACCCTGGCCAATTTCCCTCAAGTCCTCTTTCTCCGAGTTTTAAAGGTAAGGGATTAGTTTTGCATTGTCTTGATTCTTTGAGAGTATATAAACTTATATTTTCATAATGTATATACTTATAACCTTACTGTTCAGTCCAAACGTTCTTCAACGCTAAACATAGGCCTTCGGGTTCTTTTGCGCTCAAATGGCATAAACAACGTAAGGATTATACATTGCCTCGTTTTATTGTTTTTAAGATACATAAATACTTTTGGTTATATGTTTATATGTTAGTTAGAAGTATGAATGGGCATGTCCTTTCAACTTTGGTTATATGTACGAAGGTTGTGTATAAATGTTACTACGTCGCATATGTTCACATATTCATGTTTTCAAAAATGTAAATAAAAATATATTGGGAAAATGTTATTTTTTTTCAGGTTTTGGTTGTTCAAATGGTGTAATGAACATAAGGAGTATTATTCATTGGTGCGTGGTGTGGAGTTATATATACCTATATATATATATATATGTTCATAAAACCTTGTATTTTAAATATCTCTACAGGTTAGTTGGGACGCTTCTTATAACCGAACCTAAATCCTTAAATTTTGCAATTTTTGTATATTTATAATTTATTAAATTCTTATCAAACTTTAAGACATGATATATATTTTTATAATTACATATTTTCTCATGAGTACTTCGGTTATATATATATAAATCTATAACAGTGGACTTACCCTCTCTATTTTTTTGTATAGGCCCATGAACACCCCAACCATTACGTTAATATTTATATATATATATATGTAAAATGTTATTAGTATTCGGTTTCAATATAATTATATGAGAAAACTTTTATAAACAAAAAAATCATGACTAAAGACATTACCTACCCTATACAATAGCTTGTTAACTTATACCTTTAGGGTGTTATTGCACATGGATGTGACACTCTTCTAGTGTGAATGAAGTTATATACATATACCTTGTAAGATTCATGAACCTTTACTATACCCAGTACTAAGGTCTTTACACATTATGTCTTGAGTTTTGGTGGAGTGTTTAAACATATGAAATAAAATGTGAAACAAAACTTACATCCACATTTAAGAGAAACTTATTTGTTTTCCCATGTTTTAAATGATGCTTCTTATGGTAAAGATTCATGCTTTCTATCATGGACAGTCATTTAGTTTTATGCAAAGGATTATCAATATTGAATGTTTTAGCATGTGCAATCTCAAACCCATTCTTGAGATTTTTTTTGGTTCACCTTTGTAATTAATTGGATGATAAAATTTTATAATTTCAAGAACAAACTTTCATGAATAAATTCTAGTTTCCTGTTATTTTAGTACCTTAGGTTTCAATGTATGTGCCATAATCTACCTTTATTATTTCCTTTTAATAATGGTCATATGATTGTTATCTTGGGTTTTAATCTTCTAGATGCATGTCTCACTTAAAAGATATGTAAATTCAACTACTCTGACCAACTATGAATGAATTATTCAAGATGGTAGGGTTCATCTTGAATATACACCCCAGTTTAAGTAAAGTAATGATTTATGTGGCTCACATTAATGTAAAGACATATTTAAGGGTCCGCCTTGATTGCACTCCAATGCATTGGGTAAAAAATTAATCTCTAGAGATGACAAGTTTTATGATACCTTCGTGAATAACCATTGTAATTTTTATGACACCTTGGGGATTGAACATGGTGATATCTTCATGAATTTCTAAATTAAATGTTGAAGCCACATATTCATGTCATGTTACATGTTATTTTCAAGATGATATTTTTATTCTACTCATGTTCTTATAAAGTTCATATTGATGTCACAAGTAAAAGTTTGGGGCTTGATTCAGGTAAAATAGTGACCAACATATGAAATTGATGGTATTTCCTTCACACGCAAATCTGATTAAGAATTAATCATAATAGTTTAATTTGTGCTTAAAAATTCATATGACATACTTTTTTAGGATATCCATTAATACAATTTTTTGAAAAAAAAATCCTAATTGATTCATGTATTCCTGGAAAATCTTAGTTGAGAACTTTTATGTTTCATGTTTTACAGTTCTCTATTAGAGAATGTAGATTGGATAAGTTTTTAAATAATATTTTTAAAAGATTCATTGGTTTATTTTAAACCCCTTACTAGGAATTCTTATTCTCACCCTACGTTTTGAATTAAAATTTTCAAGTAACAGGTTTTATCAGATGAAACATTTTTTAAGTTACCTATTTTCCAAAGCCTGAACCAATATCGATCCTCAGTATGAGATGTGATGTGTGTTTATTAGTTCATGTTTCTTTTCATAAATGAAACAACATATTCAGAATGCACCGACCCCTAATTTTCGGGGGGTGGGTCCTGTCCCGATGTGCGCCATGAAGACTCGATTGGTAGAGAAAAATCTTGGAGTATGCAGAGCTTCGAGAATCAAGAGTAAAAAAGGAAATATCCCTGGAGAAGGGAAAGGAAAAAAGATATGGAAGAACCCTTATTTATAGGTGATGACCTTCAGAGCTTCGTGACACATCAAGTTCATGCTAACCTTCATGGCGTGCCCGGCCCCCCGCATCCCCTATCGGCCTCACGAGCCCACATCCCGAGCCAACTCCGTGAATGACCAAGGATTTTGGCGATTACCCTCAGAATTTACCCTTGATGTATCTGTGGATCCATGTCTGAGGGGTGGAATTTTTTTCCCAAAGAATTAGGAACGAGAAGAAGCCAAAACAAAGGCACCATTAACTTCCTCACGAAGCTATTTTGTGGAGTCCCCCAGCACCGTGCCTACAACGATGAAAGGAGGTGGGACGCTCCATGAACACATTTGAAGTTCGTGAGCCCACCGCGAAGCAAGGAGGCGGGATGCTCTGTGAAAAAATTTGACATTTGCGAGCCCACCATGAAGAAAGGAGGCGGGACTCTCCATGAACGAATTTGACATTCGCGAGCCAGCCGTGAAGCAAGGAGGCATGATACTCCATGAAAAAATTTTACGTTCACAAGCCTGCCACAAATCAAGGTGGCAGGTGTTGAGCAATGTATTGTTTTCAAACAAATCAAAATAATGTTTTTTAAAGGGGGAGATTATTTTAAATAATACTCTGTCTCTTTATGATGATTTTGATGCTCACAAATACCCTTAATTATTTACTAATTATTTTGTTGAGTATTTTGCAGGAATTTATTTTATTTATTTATTTCATACAACGAGATTTCATACTTCATTTATTCCGAGATCAATTTTAGCGCGTTCTGGAATCACTGTAGCGCGAGATCAATTTTAGCGTGTTCTGGAATCACTGTAGCGCGAGATTAGTTTTAGCGCGTACTGGAATCACTGTTCATACCCTACGTTGATGAACGTAACGTATGGATGAAAAGTTTACTTTTTATGTTAAAATAAACGTATGGTTAAGGAACCTTACATTATTTTGAAACGTATGGTTAATGAACCTTACGTTGTTGAAAAGTATGGAAGAAGAACATTACGTTTGGAAGGAACCTTACATTTTTGTTGTTGGACAAGTATGGAAGAGAAACCGTACGTTAGTTTTCAGTGTTGAGTTTGTTTCTCAAAAGTATGGATCATCAACCTTACTTTTATAATCAACCGTACGTTCTTTGGAGAGTTGAAGCAAGACAAAGTATGGATGATCAACCCTACGTTTGAATGCTGAAGAGAAAGTCTGTACGTTCTGAACCTTACGTTCTGAACCTTACGTTTGTGAACCTTACGTTTGTGAACCCTACGTGTGGAGCCACGTCATCAACCCTACGTTTGGCGTACGGATATTTTTGACAGACGATATTTCCTTTTGCATTGGTCAAACCGGCGGATTATTAAGCGGATTTCGAGCCAATTCTTAAGTACGACTTTGACTGAATCAAAGACGATTTTCAATGGATTAATGATTGATTTAAACAGAGCTTTTTATGCCGATTCTTCAGGGGAGTTACAACGACTCTGTTATTTAATTTTTTTTAATATCGTGAATCTAAAGGAGATTTTCATGGATCTATTTATGCGGAAGATTTTCTCAGATTTGAATATATATGTTCTATCTTGGAAACTTCAGATATATATATACATAGGAAAGTGTATGAAATATATAGATTGATCTTTTAACGAGCATGAAACAGAGACTGTGTGAAGGCGTTCTTTTCTGGTGATCGAGAAGAAGTGTAAAACCTTTATTACCGAAGGAAGATCTTGATAGCAGATTCACGTGTTCTACATCGACTATCTGTTGTGAATCTACTGCTGCTGAAGTTGTGAAGTTTCTTGTAATATCTATTGCAACTGGATCGACTCAGAACTGTTTTGATTACAGATCTTTATTTTCTGAAGACGACGATATATCTACTGTCAATTGCATTCTGTTGCAATTGTGACGAACAACGGGAGAAGTGTTTTCTTTATCAAAACCCTTTTTATTTTTGAGTGATCAGATTCTCGTTCTAAGCTTTGTGGGTTCGTGTTTGAACCAGGAAGGCTGTGTTTGCCTGAAACTTGTAAAGGTGTCAACTGCCTGTACTCAGTTGTGAACAGGTCTGTGGAAACGAGGACCAGATTGTGAAAATCGCCAAGCTCGTGGATTTGAGCGTTGGTGGAGTGGACTAGGGGCCTTCTGTTCCCCATACCACTATACATCCGTGTGTTCATGCTTTTACTTTTTCCGCTGCATATTTAATCGTGCTAAAGCATAGTGGACATAATTTGTCTAAATTGAAGAGATTGTAATAATTTTGAAAAGACACAATTCACCCCCCCTCTTGTGTGTAATCCGTAGATTCAGATCCAACAATTGGTATCAGAGGAGGAGCTTCTTATTTTTAAAGTCTTGACAAGCTAGAAGTATTTAAAGATTATACATAG
Source organism: Viscum album (assembly GCA_963277665.1). Lineage (NCBI taxonomy): Eukaryota > Viridiplantae > Streptophyta > Magnoliopsida > Santalales > Viscaceae > Viscum > Viscum album. Next base: position 1,949,832,701 of record OY728130.1, read on the forward strand.
TGTATCATGGCTGATACGAGAGAGGGAATGTCAATGGTCAGAGCACCTTACTTTAATGGAGATAATTATGGCTGCTGGAAATCACGTATGATTATTTATCTGAAAAATCTTGGTTACAAAGTCTATTCAAAGATTCTGACTCCCTATGAAATTCTTGAAAATCCCGATACATGGAGTGCTGCTACAGAGGCTGAGTATGACATGAATTCAAAAGCTATGAATGCAATCATCTGTGGTCTAGGACCGGATGAATTTAACAGAGTATCTCAATGCCCGACTGCATATGGAATGTGGCAAACAATAGTTGTTGCTTATGAAGGAACAGATAATGTAAGACAGATGAGATATGCAACTGCTAAATTAAAATTCGATACTTTCAGAATGATTGAAGGAGAGAGAATCACTCAGATGAATGGAATATTGACAGAAATTGTCAATAATATAACATCTCTAGGAGAACCAATCAAGCAGGCTGATCATGCGTTAAAGGTACTGAGAGTACTTCCTACTTGATGGAATGGAATCTCTGCAGCAATCAGACAATCAACTTCTGTTAAAGATCTAACTATAAGAGGGCTGATTGGTACATTGATGATGTACGAGGCTGAAATGCAAGATGAGGTAAATAAGAATAAATTCTACATAAAAAGGGAAAATACTGCTTTGAAAGTGACTTCTCAACAAAAGGATAGAAAGATGAAGAACATAGAAGTAAGTTCTAAATCCGAAAGCTCTGATTCTTCAAATTCGGATGAAGAACTGGCTCAGCTAGCCAGAAAATTCAGAAAGTTCTACAGTAAGAAGAAAGACTTCAAGAAATCCTTCAAGAAGGATAGCAAGGAAGTGAGATGTTATGAATGCAAAAAGATGGGACATATAAGACCGGATTTCCCAAAATTGAAAGATGCAAAGAAGAAGAAATTCTTCAAAATAGATGATTATGAGCAGAAAGACAAGAAAGCTTTGAAAGCTACTTGGAGTGTTTTTGAAGACTCAAGTAATTCTTTTGAATCAAGCTCAGAGAAGGAGGAAGCCAATTTAAAAGCAAATATGTGTTTCATGGCTGAAACTGATGAGGTACACTCATACTACTCCTCTGACTCAAATAATGAATCAATCTCTGAAACAAGCGTCTCAAATAAAAAACTTGCAGCTTACTGCAATATGCTTGAAGAAAGGTATGACTCATTATTTAAAAAATATAAATCTATAAAGAACTTGCATAAAGCTATTTCATATGAGAGAAATACTTTGCTAAAACAACATAAGGAATTAATTGACAAATACAACTCTGCTGACTCAAATAAAATTAATTTTGAATCAAAAATAAAAACTCTACAGGATGAAGTAGAATCTTATAAAAAGGCTGCATTAGTTTTTACAAAAGGAGATAACGCCTTAAATGAGATACTTGAAAAAACTGTAATTAAAAAGGAAATGTTTGGAATTGGAAGTAAAGGAGAAAAACCTAAGTTATACAAAAATTATTTTTTTCCTAGCACTAAAGAGGTTATTTGTAACTTCTGTGGAACAAAAGGTCATATAGCTAAAAACTGTTTTCTAAGACAACCTCAAATATGTGGAATTAAGAAAGCTTATATTTCCAATGATCTATATGATTCAATCAATTTTAAGAAAACAAAGCAAATCTGGATACCCAGATCACTTCTTGCTAACACTCCTGGACCCAACAAAATATGGGTACCAAAGCAATTTGTTTGAATGTCTTTGCAGGTAGCAGGTCACCAAAGAAAGAAAGAAATATGGTATATGGACAGTGGCTGCTCAAGACACATGAGTGGAACTTCAGCTAATTTCTCTTCTCTTACTCGAAAGGAAGGAGGACTTGTCACCTTTGGTGACAATGCCAAAGGAAAGATTATTGGTATTGGAACAGTTGGAGATCCAGAGACAGTCTCAATCAACAAAGTACTTTATGTACAAGGGTTAAAACAGAATCTGATAAGTATCTCTCAACTCTATGATGATGGATACACTTTTGATTTTACTAACAATAGTTGTAATGTTTCTAAAGATAAACTATTTAAGTTTAGAGCACCCAGAACTGATAATGTTTATACTTTGGATTTGTATTCCTTGTGTAAACAACAAGTAAACTGCTTAACTGCTAATATAAGTGATTCCTGGAACTGGCATAGAAGACTTGGTCATTGCAATATATATGATTTACATAAATTATCTAAGAAACATCTAGTTTCTGATTTGCCTAGTCTCAAATTTGAAAATGACAGATTCTGTGATGCATGTCAGCTTGGCAAGTAACCCAAATCATCATCCAAATCTGTTAATAAAGTTGCTACAACTAAACCTCTAGAACTTATCCATATGGATTTGTTTGGACCTTCAAGAGTAGCAAGTTTAGCTGGTAAATTATATGTTTATGTATTAGTTGATGATTATTCTAGATTTACTTGGATTTTCTTTTTGAAAATTAAAAGTGAAGCTTTTAGTTTATTTGAAGGTTTTTGTAAATCTATTCAAAATGAAAAAGGTTTTAATATAATCTCATTGAGAAGTGATCATGGTGGAGAATTTGAGAACCAGGAATTTAATTCCTTTTTCTCAAACATGGGTATTAAAAACACCTTCTCTGCTCCAAGAACACCTCAACAGAATGGGATTGTAGAAAGAAGAAATAGAACTATTCAAGAAATGGCTAGAACTATGTTAAATGAATATAGCCTACCTATATATTTCTGGGCAGAAGCTGTTAATACAGCTTGTTATATAATGAATAGAATTTTAATAAGACCTATTTTGAAAAAGACACCCTATGAACTATGGAATAACAGAAAACCTAAAGTAAATTACTTTAAAGTTTTTGGATGCAAGGTTTACATCTTGAATACCAAAGATAATCTTGGTAAATATGATCCAAAATCTGATAAAGGTATTTTCTTAGGATATTCTGCAACCTCCAAAGCTTATAGAGTCTATAATAAAAAGTCAAGGATTGTTGAAGAATCAGTTCATGTGAAATTTGATGAATCTGATCCTTTTGAGAAAAGGATAGAACAAATAGATGAACCTGATTCTAATGAAAACATGAGACTTGAGAATTTAAAGAATGATTTTGAAAATGATATAAAAGAAATTCAGTCCAGTTCAGAAGAACAAGACACTGAAGAACCTTTGAATGTAATGCCTAGACAGTCTAGAACCTTAAAGAATCACCCTTTAGAATCTGTGATAGGTTACTTAGAGACCGGTATTCAAACTAGAAGAAACCTTGGAAACATAGTTGAATTCTCTGCTTTCCTATCCCAACAAGAACCTAAGACCATAGAAGAAGCCTTAGATGATGAGAGCTGGGTAATAGCAATGCAGGATGAATTGAACCAGTTCAAGAGAAATAAGGTTTGGGAATTAGTTGAAAGACCACATGATTATCCAGTAATAGGAACTAAATGGGTCTTTAGGAATAAACAGGATGATCAAGGGATAATAACTATAAATAAAGCAAGATTAGTAGCTAAAGGATATAATCAAGAAGAAGGAATAGATTATGATGAGACCTTTGCACCTGTAGCCAGGTTAGAAGCCATTATAATCCTTTTAGCCTATGCATCTTATATGAATTTTAAATTATTTCAGATGGATGTTAAATCTGCCTTTTTAAATAGTTATTTAATGGAGGAAGTTTATGTTGAGCAACCTCCTGGTTTTGAAAATTCTCAAAAACCAGATTCTGTTTTCAAACATACTAAAGCTCTTTATGGCCTTAAACAAGCACCTAGAGCTTGGTATGAAAGACTAAGTTCTTTTCTTTTGAAAAATTATTTTACTGTTGGACTGGCAGATCCAACACTCTTTAATAAAACTGTGAAAAATAATGTTTTGTTGGTTCAAATTTATGTTGATGATGTAATTTTTGGATCAACCAATAAAATTCTTTGTCATGAATTTTCAGAATTAATGCAAAAAGAATTTGAAATGAGTATGATGGGAGAATTAATTTTCTTTTTGGGTCTTCAAATATTTCAAAAAGATTTTGGAAATGTTTTAAATCAATGCAAATACATTACTGATTTACTTAAGAAATTTGGACTTGAAAACAGCAAGCCATTTACAACTCCTATGTGTACTAATATAAAACATGATTTGGATGAAACTGGAAAATCAGTGGACAACAAGTTATATAGAGGTATGATTGGTAGTTTGTTATATCTTACTGCTAGTAGACCAGATATAATGTATTTAGTATGTCTTTGTGCTCGATTTCAATCAAATCCCAAAGAATCCCATTTAACTACTGTTAAAAGAATTTTTAGATATTTAAAAGGTACTATTTATCAATCTCTGCTTTATCCAAAAACCTCTGATTTTAATTTAATTTCATATTCAGATGCTGACTTTGGAAGCTGTAGATTAGATAGGAAGAGTACTTCAGGAACATGTCACTTTCTAGGGAATTCTTTAGTATCATGGTCTAGTAAAAAACAACACTCAGTTGCCCTGTCAATAGCCGAGGCAGAATATGTGTCTGTAGGTAGTTACTGTGCACAGGTGTTGTGGATGAAAAACACTCTTATGGACTTTGGATTAAATTTCAAGAATACACCTATTTTATGTGATAATACTAGTGCAATTAATATTTCAAAAAATCCTATTAGTCATTCTAGAACTAATAACATTGATATAAGACATCACTTTTTAAGATATCATGTGTTTAAAAAGGATATATTTTTAGAATTTGTAAATACAGAAAATCAATTAGCAGATATTTTTACTAAACCACTTCCCACGGCAAGGTTTGAATTTATTAAGGGGGAGTTAGGTTTATTTAATTTTAAATAGTTTTTTTTTAAATCTTATTCTGTTTTCGAATTCTGCTTAATTTCTGTTTTCCGCTATAAGTAATTTTATTTTGTTTTAAATAAAAGTAATGATTAGTGATTACACGGGAATCCAGGCTGTCAAAACCGTTTCACCTTCTAAACTGCTTCACCTTTTTCGGAAACCCTTTCGAAAACCTAAAACCGCACATCTGCTCCAAAACCCTTTTCTGAATCTTCAAACCCTAAACTTACGAACCTTCAGAAATCGTTGTTGGAATTGCAAAGACTAAGCGTCCAGATGAAGCCGAGAGCAGTGCTGCAAAGAAACCTAAGGTAGTTAGTCGGAAAATACTGCAAGGTAAAGTCATAGATTTAGAGTGGCTGTTTTAAACTAATTTACTGTTGAAGAAAGCGTTGTCGTTTCAAAGCCTTGAGCAAGCTTTTAATAGTGAAAATTCTGAGTTTCTATATGAGGCAGAAATGAGACATTTCTTTAGAACTGTTCAGTTTACCCTTGGAGATACAGAGGATAGTTTATTGGCTCAAATAGAGGATAAGGACTTTTCAATATCATCTGTAGAGATAAGTCAAATTCTTAACTTCCCTCATGAAGGAGTTTTTCATTTCGATTTACGGAATATTGGAGATTATGTACATAAGTCTGAAGACATTATGTCTTTTCTTTTTGGAACCAGAGTGATAAAGAAGATGTTTATTAAGGATTTGGAGCCCGATCAGAAAATTTTGGTAAAATTTGTTCAGACTGGTTTAGCACCAAGAATGGATGAAATGGAGAAAATCCTATACCCGGACATGTACATAATGTATCTTCTGATGTGTGATATTATGTTTAATTTTTCTCGGTTTATGATAAGATATCTGAGTTACTGCTGTCAGAGTGAAGCAAGAATGACCTTTTTCCCTTATGGAAGGTTCATTTCTTTGTTTTTGTTTATAAGAGGAATGATCAGATTGGTAGATGCTGGGGTGAAATGTCACCACAATAATGTTTTTAATGCTGGGACTTTGAGGAAAGTAGGATACTTATGGAGCACAATTAAAGGAAAAATCTTACCTGTTGGAGCTGAGGAAAACTCGGAGAGTGCTCAGGCTCAACCGGCTAAGTCCAAGGAGGGACAAGCAGAATCAAGAGTTAGTACAGAGGTAAGGAGAATTCCTTTTGAGATGGAGGAAGTTGAGGAAGAGAGAAGTCAAGAAGGACTTCAATCTAGAAGGAAGAGGTCAATTGATGAAGAAATTATCTCTCCTGCCTTGAAATCCTCTGAACCGTTATTTTCTTATTCATTTGTGAGAGAAGCTGTTGTGGAGCAGACTGCACCGATAGAGGAACCAGCAGCTCAAACAGAAACTCAAAAAGAACCTCAATATGCTACTGTGGCTGTTGAAAAAGTAATTCAACAAGAACAACTTATGGAGGTAGTGCCTGGTGAAGAAGTGGCCCGACCTCAAGATTTATATGATAATATTGTTCTTGACCAATCAGTAGAAGTCAGAGAGACTACTGTTCATGATGAAGATACTTCTGAAGCTAATACAGAGGTACTTCAGGAAGATTTTTCAGTGGAAGAGTTTCAGGCTTCAAAAGATAGTTCAGTGGATCAACCTTGTCAGGACAAGGACAAAGAACAGTCAGATGCAGATTCCTTACCACTTGCCCTGCTTCATCAACCTAATTCTGGACATGAGAATCGAGCACAGGGTGCCCCTGATTGGAGAAAAGAAGAAGTTGTTGAGTTGTACAAGCGTATCTCTCAGTTAGAATCTGAGAATGTTAGTCTCGGAAATTCTCTGAACTTAGAGCAGTTGAAGTTTCAGAAGCTGAAAGAATGTACTGTTTCAAGACAGGAAGTAGATTTGTTTAAGACTGATATGCTGCATGCTGTTGATCAGTTAAAATCAGAGATGGTAAAGAAAGATGATTTGTCTGAGTTGAAGATTTACATGGAGAATAAATTTGAGTCTGTTGCAAACAGTGCTGTGAGTGGATCAGGCTATTCACCTGATTTGATTCGGAAATTTCAAGCAATTACTGCAGCAATGAGCAATATGAGTGACAGATTACACGATCTTCAGTGTAATAGTGCCCCTTTGTCAGTTTTGCTAGATAATCAGAGATTTTTAGTGGATCAGTTGACATCTGGAGAGCAACCGATTAGGATTCTTTTGAATCAGTTATCAGAAAAACTGGCTCTTTTTGTTGAAAAAGAAGAAAGAATGCATGAGTTTATCAGAGTTAATTTGATTGAATATATTCATATGACTCAAGAGAACAGAGATCTTATCATCAATTTAGGAGATGGAATGATGAAGAGGCTCAGAGAACAGTTTACAGAGATAAAGACCGCGATTCAAAGGAGATAGACACCTTTTTCCCTATCTTATCTATGAACCTTGATACCTCTGATATCACAATCATTTATATATAACAGCTTGTGAATGAAAGTTCTTTTCTTACTTCTTTTTTGTTTTGTTGTTTATTGATTTATGATTGAGTTAGCCAGTATAACAAATTAACTTATTCATACACAGGTAATTATAGCATTTACTTATAGTTCAGTGCAATATTGAATGTGTTCAAATCCGTAATTTTTCATTCTTTTTGATATCACAAAAAGGGGGAGAATTTGGATAAACACAACATTTAAATTCATTTGTTTCCTATAAAGAAATTTGGATATATGGGAGAATTTGGATATATACGACATTTATCTTTTATCTATTTTTAGCTGAAAATTTATTTTTATGGGGGAGAAATTTTATTATAGTTAAATATTGTTTTAATCCTTTAAAAATTCTAAAATTTTATAAAACTAATTTTTCAATAAAGATTGCAATTAAATTAGTTCTATTATTTTATGGGTTTTGTGATCATCAAAAAGGGGGAGATTGTTGAGCAATGTATTGTTTTCAAACAAATCAAAATAATGTTTTTTAAAGGGGGAGATTATTTTAAATAATACTCTGTCTCTTTATGATGATTTTGATGGTCACAAATACCCTTAATTATTTACTAATTATTTCATTGAGTATTTTGCAGGAATTTATTTTATTTATTTATTTCATACAACAAGATTTCATAATTCATTTATTCCGAGATCAATTTTAGCGCGTTATGGAATCACTGTAGCGCGAGATCAATTTTAGCGTGTTCTGGAAACACTGTAGCGCGAGATCAGTTTTAGCGCGTACTGGAATCACTGTTCATACCCTACGTTGATGAACGTAACGTATGGATGAAAAGTTTACTTTTTATGTTAAAAGAAACATATGGTTAAGGAACCTTACGTTATTTTGAAACGTATGGTTAATGAACCTTACGTTGTTGAAAAGTATGGAAGAAGAACATTACGTTTGGAAGGAACCTTACGTTTTTGTTGTTGGACAAGTATGGAAGAGAAACCGTACGTTAGTTTTCAGTGTTGAGTTTGTTTCTCAAAAGTATGGATCATCAACCTTACATTTATAATCAACCGTACCTTCTTTGGAGAGTTGAAGCAAGACAAAGTATGGATGATCAACCCTATGTTTGAATGCTGAAGAGAAAGTATGTACGTTCTGAACCTTACGTTCTGAACCTTACGTTTGTGAACCTTACGTTTGTGAACCCTACGTTTGGAGCCACGTCATCAATCCTACGTTTGGCGTCGGGATATTTTTGACAGACGATATTTTCTTTTGCATTGGTCAAATAGGCGGATTATTAAGCGGATTTCGAGCCAATTCTTAAGTACGACTTTGACTGAATCAAAGACGATTTTCAACGGATTAATGATTGATTTAAACGGAGCTTTTTATGCCGATTCTTCAGGGGAGTTACAATGGCTCTGTTATTTCATTTTTTTTAATATCGTGAATCTAAAGGAGATTTTCATGGATCTATTTATGCAGAAGATTTTCTCAGATTTGAATATATATGTTATATCTTGGAAACTTCGGATATATATATACACAGGAAAGTGTATGAAATATATAGATTGATCTTTTAACGAGCAAGAAACAGAGACTGTGTGAAGGAGTTCTTTTCTGGTGATCGAGAAGAAGTGTAAAACCTTTATTACCGAAGGAAGATCTTGATAGCAGATTCACGTGTTCTACATCGACTATCTGTTGTGAATCTACTGCTGCTGAAGTTGTGAAGTTTCTTGTAATATATATTGCAACTGGATCGACTCAGAACTGTTTTGATTACAGATCTTTATTTTCTGAAGACGACGATCTATCTACTGTCAATTGCATTCTGTTGCAATTGTGAAGAACAACTGGAGAAGTGTTTTCTTTATCGAAACCCTTTTTATTTTTGAGTGATCAGCTTCTCGTTCTAAGCTGTGTGGGTTCGTGTTTGAACCAGGAAGGCTGTGTTTGCCTGAAACTTGTAAAGGTGTCAACTGCCTGTACTCAGTTGTGAACAGGTCTGTGGAAACGAGGACCAGATAGTAAAAATTGCCAAGCTCGTGGATTTGAGCGTTGGTGGAGTGGACTAGGGGCCTTCTGTTCCCCGAACCACTATACATCTGTGTGTTCATGCTTTTACTTTTTCCGCTGCATATTTAATCGTGCTAAAGCATAGTGGACAGAATTTGTCTAAATTGAAGAGATTGTAATAATATTGAAAAGACACAATTCACCCCCCTCTTGTGTGTAATCCGTAGATTCAGATCCAACAGCAGGATGCTCCACAAACGAATTTGACGTCGCGAGCCCGCCACGAAGCAAGGAGGAGGGATGCTCCGCGAACGCATTTGTCATTCGCGTGCTCCCCACAAAGCGGCCAAGTCCCTCTTCGCGATGCGTAAGCTCCACTTCACGACACCTCTTGACTATAAATACTAGGCTCCCCCTGATCACAAAGGATGTAAAATCAGACCTTTTGACTTCCCAACTCTAGAATTATGAAGAACCCTTCTTCTCTGTGAACCATGAGTTGTGTGACATAATTCTTCTCTACAAAGTGCCTCACATTTGTGTCGTTTTTATCCCCTATTCCGAGAGGGATGCATTTTGTGAAGTATAGGGGCCTTCCATAAAGAAGGGGATCCCCAAGGGGACCCAGGTCATCAAGGAGCATTTATGTTTTGTGAAAAACCCTTCACATACACATGATAACCATGCTAAGGTTAGGTGACTTTACTTCGTGAAGCACATTGCTTCAAGACACATTTTGTCATGAGGAACCTTTTCTCCGCGAGGCAGTTCTCTGTGAATACCTTTAAAATTCATGAATAACCTCTCATATGCACCTCTTCCATATGCTTTGGCTGAGTCACTCCACTTCGCAAAGCACATCCCTTCACAAGTTCCCTCTTCTACATAGAGCAACAGAGCTTCATAAGGCCCCTTCCAATGAACCCCTTTGCTTGGTAATTCCTTTTCCCATGCGAACCTCCAGGTTTGCACGATGTGACTTCAATGTACCCTGGACAATACTTCCCTTTGCATTAATTCACCTCATGATTTTTGCATAGGCATGCTAATGGCTATTTCTTTTTCGCATAGCCATGCTAACGTGGACCCCCCCAATGGTTCGCTCCACGACACCCCCATCCATGGAATTTCTTGTCCTCTATCATCACCAAGGTGTAGAGGTTACCGGTTATGTATGTCCTAGGGGGTGCAGAGAAAACCCACCTCGCCCAAGCTGCAGGATGTTAAACTACCAAGCACCATCATCAATAGCATGTGACATTAAACTATGACCTCGCCATGTGCCTCACACGCTGGGTGCCCCAACCTTGAACATTCTTCATTCCCACTAGTCTCCACAGGGGATGATATCCTTCTTATGGGAGTGGCATTTGTCTGCAGGGTGAGGGAAACCGTTTTGGTGCAAGCACCCTAGCCTCCCTTGTAGGATGTAGCATCCCTGCTCCCCCTCCCTTCCTAGTGCCTGGTCCCTCCCTTGATGGGCTTTGTCGACATCGAGCCTCCATCCTGGAGTCAGTATAGACTTCTCAGGCTGCTAACCACGCATAAGCCCCTGTTTCCTCTTTGGGACACTAACCACGCATAAGACCCATTAACCACCCTTCATGGACGTACCTTTGCGTCGTGATCATTAGATCCTTATAGCCTCTTGTTTCTCACACCGATCACGACTCACATTGGTTTAGAGTATTAATCATTGACTATGACATCCTCTCATGGCAGCATAGAGTGTAATTCTCACACCCAACCTAAACTATGAGGTATTTGATCCTTGCCAAGGAAAAGTATGTAGGAAGCATCCCTGGGGTTCAAGCCCACCACCCATTGGTTTCTTTAACCCCCTTCATGTCGGTTCATCAACACCCTAGGTAGCCTAAGGTGTAAGCCCGACACCCAACCTAAACTATGAGGTCTTTGATCCTTTCCAAGGAAAGGTACTTTGGAATCATCCATGAGGTTTAAGACCACCACCCATTGGTCACTCCAACCCCTTCAACTCGGTTCAACAAGACATTGGAAAGCCTAGATCGTAAGCCCCAAACTCCCATCTGAACTATGAGGACATTGATCCTTGCTAAGGAAACGTACGTAGGAAGCCTCATTGAGGTTCCATCACACCATCGTTGGACCCCAGGTCCTCCTTCTCGTCAGTTCACGAAACACACTCCCATCCGAACTATGATGACTTTGATACTTGCTAAGGAATGGTACATAGGAAGCCTCCATGAGGTTCAAGCCCCACAACCATTGGTCCTGACTACCCTATGTTGGCTTACTGAGCCCCTTTCCATCCTGAACTACGTGGAATTTGATCCTTGCTAAGGAAAGGTATGTAGGATGCCTGCTTAAGGTTCAATCCCAACAACCATTGGACCTAGTTCCTCCTTTACATCAGTTCAACTATGTCCCACATGATGTTAAACTATGGACCCCATTCAGTGGTAAGTCGTTGTCACCTCCATTCAGCAGTAAGTCATTGTCACCTCCGTTCAGCTGTAAGCCTTGGTCACTCCATTCAGCGGTAAGCCATTTCCAATCCTTTCTATGGTAAGCCGTTGTGACCTCATTCAATGGTAAACTATTGAAACCCCATCCAGCAGAAAGCCGTTGACACCTTATCAAGAGGTAAACCATTGTGATCTCATCCAACAATAATCCACTGAAACCCCAATTAGAGGTAAACTGCCATCATATGAACTACATGGACATTGATTCCCTGCCACGGGGATACATAGAAAGTCTCTTCGAGGCACAATCCCAAAACCATTCTCACACTTATGATGGTTCCATCCCATTCACCATCTACTTCACAGAACCTTCCATCATCCATCCTGATTCTTACCCAGGCCACCACATCCCAGTGGGATAATTCCCCTCCATTCCGTATTATATTTAATAGCATTAGGGAAGTGAACCATGCATTTCTCCCAACATCGGTGTTCCCTCCAGGGGGTTCCCCCATCAAACCAACTCTATCCAGTGTAATGATCAATCCAATTCGTCTCCGTTGGATGATAAAATTTTTACATACCCTGTGTTATAAATGGGAAGCTGAGGAATACCTCAGATACATTCCCATGTAATGTGATTCCCCGCGTTCATTGTGGGATGCATCGGGCTTCCGCGCCCATAAAAATCCCTATAATAAGGGACAGAAGACAGACACGCCAATTCATAGTGTCCAAACACGCCAGTGATGCCCAACGTGACTAATCCCCTAACTGAAGGTTGCTGCCCTGACTAGACCCCTTGAAATGTCCCACCAGAAGAAGTGTAATCAACTAGTGTCCATGAAGAGATGGTTCTAGGAAGAGTTTCATGAACAATGTATTAAATCTATGCGCGAGACCCAAACTAGGTGACGAGTTCCGAGAAGGAATCCATAGAAGGAAGAACTGACATCCCATCATCCCATTTCGATCATGGAGCAAACGTCCCTGATAATGTGACAGATGTTTCCCTCCTTTATAAAGTGGGAACGCGGGGCAACAAAGTCGCGCCTGTCATACTAAAGCAGACGGACGCGCGTGCCCTGAAGAAAGATTCCGAAATAATATATAATACAGAAAATGAATGTAGTAAAGGGAAACTTATCCTCACTACCCTTACACTCCCCCACCTCATCCAAGCCACATGTCATGCTAGACTCATGGCCTCCTTACCCACTCTCAATAGAGACAAGTATCATATAATCCTTAGGAAATTCCCATCTTGACAACCATCATGGCCTCAAAATGATTACTGAGTCAACGAATCCTACTTATAAAAATCACCTCAACTATAGTATATACCTTCTCCTACACTGGATAGGTCCATTTTACATCACATTTAGTTTCATGTATATATTTATATATAACATGGAATATCAAATTAATCAAGGAATAAAAATTATATATCCTGATATGTAACATATATCATGGATTTTATATCACATGGAACAATCATTTCACAAAGAATATGTACATTTATAAATTTTAAATACCCTAAAATGTGCCTATCAAAATCCAAACATGAAATAAATTACACTATGCCTCACTAGGCTGAGGTATAAGATTTTTTTTCTTCCTTAGTTCAAGTGTAACATATAGAAAATATTTAAACATTCACATACTAAGTGAACAAAATTCGATGGAAAAATTAAACTTTAATGTGAGAAAAATAGAATAGGAATCCCAGCCATGGTAACTAGGAAAGTCTCTCATACGTAGGGTTGCAGGCACCAAATAATTGGTTCTAATTTTGGTTTTGGCATCACCTATTCTCTAGAATACCATTAAAAAAATATTAATATAAACAAAATATGAAAAATAAACACCACTGATACCACTTACAGCTTCCCCAACCCGAGTATCCACTCAAACAATGTTATCAATGCGGGTGCCACATGCCTTAGACACACCTCCCCAAACACAAAAGGGTGTCGACTAGCAATGAGTATATAAACTGATACAGTGGGGAGGATATTTCCTCTATAAATGATAATATAATATTTTTAGTAATGATATGAAGAATTCAAGGGAATGAAGAAGACATGGAAAACTCAAACCATACCCACTAATGGTGGAAGCACAGTCAACAACAAGAAATATCTAAAGAAATAAATGAACTATATCAAAAGATAAATAAACAGATCTTCATTCCCAACCCAACACCTATATCCACTAACAAAAAAACAATTAAAACATGCATTCCTAATGATTCATACATTTAAATATAAAAAGGGGTCTCTAATGGACGACTAGTACAATTAATACATATAAAGCATGATGATATGAAAAAGAAACTAAACAAATGCTCCAATAGAGAAACTTTCTCAAGGTCCATGACAACATCCCATGCTGAATAGTTCTATGAACCAGCTCTTAAAGCTGATACGTTACCTGAACATTCACATGGAATGAGTACACGTGTCCAAAAGGACCCATGGGTGTGTGAAATAGTACTAGTAGGGTACCACCCAGAGGTTCTTACCTATCATATGTGTTTCATGAATCCTGAAAAATAAATAAAAGTAAGTGGTACGATGCAATAAATAACTCAAACTACACTAGTTCTTATCCTCCACTATGGAGGTGTCACCTGATTCATTCAACGTGAGAATCTCAAAAGTAATAGGGTCATTGGCCGATGGACCAAGGAAAACCGCATTTCAAAGGACTAGGTGAACACTCATGTTCCATCTTAATCAAGTAACCTGGAACCTCAAGATTTCTTACACATCGTGTCTTAATATGGTACCAACATCGTGAAGGCATTCCAAAAAAATACTATCTGGTCCCTCAGACCCCAACTCAGATGAACATGTCTGTAATTCCACGACCCTAGAATCCCAGACCTAGTGCATTATTTTAATATGTTTTCATGATTACATGGAATCAATACTCCAAGGACCAATTGATTTAGAATTCTTGCAAAATAGATTACATACATGAACGATACATTAGACATTCAAACATAAAACACTACCTAAATAATCTATTGAGAATTCCATTATTCCCCTAGCTTAATCCAACATATCAAACATAATACACTTTTTGGAATCCTAGGAAAACAAAACATAATAAATGGGTGAGATCAGATTCTCAGTAAGGGTGAATAATTTAGCGAAATATATAATCTTTTAGAGAAAGATGCATAATAAAAACAAAATCATTTTAAAAATAAAAATAAACATAATATGGAGAAATTAAATCAAACATTACTATGTAAACATACACATGGATATTCTACTTTTTGAATAATCACATGTAATAATTAATTTCATAATTATGTAATGACTAATTCCAAACATCATTACCACATTGTCAAGGCCTCATGCCAAGACTACAAATAACTTTTTTGTCAAGGACTATTTCCAAGACACTAGATTGTTTCATGAGACCTATTGATGCATCGAGGGGATATAGATGGACCCACACATCACTTAATAAGTCCACTTATTTCCTCATATGAATGTGTTGAAACATAACATAAACATTTGTATTAAGACTAGCATGCGAGAGTTCAATACTTAAATCATAAACCATTAATGGTATAGAAATAGAACATTCACAGTCAAACATATCCTAAATCATTCAATACAATATTGAAGAATGTATTTATAAGAAATCAACCTCAATCAATAATAATATCCAAAAAGGATGTTGACATATGTGAAAATAATCAGTAAAACCCTTTGAGAGAAATATATTTTATCATGAAATCATTTAAAAGTCTCACAATTTATAACGGAATTCATTTAACAGAAATTTTTGAATCAAAGTGTCCCATGCCACTTTGAAACTTTTTAAAGTTATTAATATTTTAAAACATTCATGTCCATATTAATAAGTCCGTAAAACCATTTTAAAAACATGTATATTAATGAGAAATATTTAAAAGAAAAAAAATTTCCAACATTTAAATTTATGTTTTAGTTAAAGAGTACCTTAAAAGAATAATGTAGAAAAGTATTTTATGATACATGGACATGGATAATAAATATTTCCAAAAAAATTATTCCACATAAACAATCTAGGATAATAATAAGATTGATGAATTAACCCTTACCTTGAACTTTATTTTGGTCGAGGGTACGATTAACCCCTTATATAATTACCATAGTATGTTATTAAATTATAACAGAACCATATTAATATTTTTTATATCAAAAATAATTCACTTATGGATTTATACTACCCATTTAATAATTATTTCCATGTTAAATTAACATTTCAGGTAATAATCACTTTCTTTATCATACATGTTTTAACATGAAATTATTGATCATATCTTTTAGATCGTGATTTAAATACATCCAGAATATAAAAAATAATTTATATATAATACATATTTATAATATAAATATGTATAACAGATAGATATATGAAATGGAAAACAGTATTTATGGAGACGGTAGGCCTTACGTAAACAAAAACGATGTTTCCATTTTCATATCTTATTGAACAGATGTAAGTGAATAAGATATATGTAAGTATCTATATAATATCAAGTAGTTTTATTTTGTTATATATTACATATTTATTAATAGTATATATTTTTATAATCAGCGTTGAATGATGAACCTGGAAATGAATCTCATCGCGTCGTGGAGATGGTAAGTCGTATGTATACACGATCGACGATAACATTTTTTTAATGATTAAAAGGTGTTTACTTGGATAGTATACAAATTTTACAGAGAAATTATCATGTTATTTTAATTATTTATATAAATATTACTCGTCATTAAATCCATCCAAATAACATTGTGTTTAATAACGAATTACACCACGGCGTGGAGACGGTAAACCGTACGTACGCACGCATGGTGACATTAACATTCATTGGATGGATAGAATAATTAGTATGGTTGTACCATATTAATAATAAAATTACTGTATGTAGAAGGTACCAGGGTTATTATTTTGTTTTCTAAATAACAAATAAAGATAAAGTGGATGAAGAAAAGAACTTTGAAAGTGGTGATAAAATAATTTCCTTTTTTTAGGTCTTTCCTTTTGATTTGAAGAAAAGGGATCATTAGGTTGGATTTATGCTCAAGGGAAGGAATCTAGGATACATTTAGGTACATTTGGAGGAGATTTGGGTAGGGGATGGCCAAGACAAATGGCTTTGGTGGTGTTATTTTGTGAGAAGGGGAAGTACCCTTTTATAGGAGAGGTGAGTGTCACTTTAGGAAATGTTTGAAATATTATTTTATTATAAAATAATTATCATTTTCTAATGGCTCAAAGTTAATTTATTTAGAATATAAGGTGGTTATTGGTTGATATAATCATAAAAGATTTGTTTTAGACTTGTTTAGGTCACCATATTTACCCTATCTTTTAGATTTATCTCTTAGTTAAATAGTTTATCTTTTATCATGTCCTGTTGTATTATTATAATAAATGGTTAATAAACATAATATAAAAAGACAAGAGAACCCCAAGTGGTTCATTATTGATATATATAACCTTATATATGTCCTTTGGACTAAAATTATATATTTATAAATATTTTATCAATTAATAATATAGTATTTGTTTTACAAACTCATTTATGGTAATATTTGTGACTATTTGTTATTTTGTTTTTGATAAAGTCATAAAAACTTTATCACTTAAAATAAAATTTATTTAATCAACCATAACATGTCAAACTATCCTAGAAATTTTGTGAATGACATCAAAAGCCTCAATTTATATTTATTTTTATATTTATAATATCAATAATTTTAATCTTTCATTGATAAAGTAATTACTGCATCATCATTGTGTCATAAATAAATTTAATATTTAATATAATAAAATTATAGATAAAACACCATTATGTAGGAAATATTTTTTTATTTATAATGAATATTTATAGTAAAATTTTCTTTATATATAACCCTATATTAAAAATTATTTAATTATTAAACATTGAATTTAACACTTTTATGTCATCTTTAAGTAAAATAATAATAAATGTTCTAATCAAATCAATGTAGACCCAAAGGACCATATTTTATTTCAATTTTTGGTTTTGGATTAAATAAAACTATCCAATATAACTAGAAGTTGTGTTAGTGTAATTATAATATCATTTTTCCTTTAATGACCCTATTTAATTTTAACCGTGGTAAATAAAAGACAAAAGATACCATTCACTGAAAAAAAATCATCTTATTAAACCAATTTTGTTTTACTTAGGTCAACCATGTCTCTCAGATTTTGGAAATTCAATTCACAGAAGTGGTAAAATTACATTATTTGTAGATTTGCAAATGTTCCTTGAAGGTGGGTAAAAGATGATAAAAAGTTCAAGAAAATTTTATATATCTATTTTTATTATAAAATGACTACAATGAATTAAATTGAACCTGTATATGATTTATATATATATTTTGACTAAAAATAAATAAAATAAATAATTATTTAAATAAAAAATTCGTTTTAAACAATAACATAGTGTTTTTCACTATTCATCAAAAATTTAAAGTTTTCAGAAAAATACAAAAAATTAATCCTAAGATAATTTTGAAATTATGAATTCAAAAATAGAATTATATTTTACCAAATTAAAAACATATAAGTTGGAATAAATAATTTAAAATTAATTCATGTTGCCAAAACCAAAAAGTGGGGTTTTAAAAATTAAAAACTAACAAAAAGATTGACAAGTGTTTATGTCATATTTAATTGTGAAATTACTTATAATTAACTAAATTGTATAAGATGATAAAAATATAATTTAATTATACTTCCAAACCATTCCAATTCATAATTTAAAACTATATATAATTTGGATTAAAAATTTTGTTTTAAATTAAAATTTAGTATTTTCACTATTCATCATAATATGAATGTTATCATAAAAGTACCAAAAATTTATCCACACTAAAGTTTTATGTACCACATATAAAGAAGAATTTAATTTCTATATATTGAATATATAAAACATTCAAATATTGGTTCTCAAAAGGGTTCCCCATTAAATGGCGGTAAAATTTCAATTTTTGAAAAATACTTATTTTATCTGAAAAGATTATTTTTTTCTTATATTATGTATAATAAACACAAAATATGGATTATAAAATTATATAGAGTATATAAAAATAAAAATTAATTTAATACTTCTCATAAAAACTTTTTCAACTGTTAGTGCAAGAACCCATATCTTCTTTTCAAGTACGTATTCCTTTTTCTAATGTTTTTGAGAAAAAGATGAATTTTTTGAAATTTCATAAGTACATGCCTTGTACTTTATGAGTACATGCCATGTAATTAGTTACCACGGGTTGCTGGGTGATGGTCGTGTAACGGCCATGAACATGGAAATGTGTGGTGACCAGGACTCAACCTAATGTAGGGGCCGATGAAGGAAAGTACACGCCATGTACTTATAAAGTACATGTTCTGTACTTTCTTTTGTTCATTAAATGCACCGGGGTTGCGTCTGACAGACAGAACCATCTCCTACTAGGTCTCGTTCATCTGAGAGTGTGAGTACGGCCACAATCCTTGTTCTAGCCCCCAATCGATAGTATGTTATCTGAATCGACCGTCATCGATTGCGTTGGGATAACCTATGTATGTTCTTCCTTTTTCTAGAACTTTGTTTCCAAATTCCTCCTCTTTTAAGAGTTATCATCAGTTGACCACTTTAGACATTTTTGTAGATCTATGGTGTTCTTAGGCGATTCGAGGCTCGAGGTTTATGTATAACGATCCTATAACATTTGAGGTAGGTGGTTTCTTCTTTTCCGTTGAAAGTCTTTTAGTTATATGTGAAATATTTTCTAATTACCTTGAATGGGGTATTTATTGTTGACAGTTTTCGCTATGTTAAATGTATATTATGTTTGTATGTTGTAATAGAGGTTAATTAAATGTGAATATGGTTAATTTATATGATTTAGAAGTGTTTTCCCATGCATATTTTGTTTTTGACCGTTTGGAATAGTTTTCCTGTTAGGGTCTTGTTTTCTTTCCATGTCTAATGTTATAGGATGGAGTGATTTTGTTTATCTACCATGTTGTTATTCTGTAGACTATTTTCCAAGTAGATCTTGGGGTTTACTTTGGCCAATATACATTACCATTTTTGTTTGAATTACACAAGGCCATGAGAACCTGGTGTATTAGACCATAGGGAGAATAAACATAAGAGTTTCTCAAGAATTTCTGTTAAATTTTATCATACTGCAAGAACATAGAGGGGATAGACATTGAGTTCTCCTGCAGAGTGTCTATAATTACGTTATGAGGCCACAAGAGGAATTGACATTGAGTGATTCCTCAGAGTGCCTGTAGGTTCCAGATGGGATAGGTTGTGAGTACATCCTAGCGGGTTACCTGTTTGTGATTATAGGCTTACTTGATATTTGGTGTTTGAATGCTTTGAAACTGTAGGAATGTTTACTGTTGAGTACTTCCTTGTTTACTATTTCTTTTTCTTATTACCTATCATATATATTGAATTACTATTAAACACATATCTCTTGGTGGTTTCCTAGTGGGATTTTGTCTAAGACCCTGTTTGGGTCATGATTTTGGGCCCAAACAGATTATATTGTTGTAGGTATATATAAGGGCAAGTGCCCTTCTACTTCAGGTAATAGACTTCTATGGAGCTGGAGAGAACGAGACCAAGTGAGGGCTTGAAATACATAAAAGATATTAACATGTTCTTGTTATACTTTATTTTAGTTCTGTATTTCAACATTGTGACTTGTTTGGATGATTTCCTAGACATATGTATCATGAATCATTTAGATACGTGTACTCAAGTTGTTTCTCCATCAGTCTTTTGTTGTTTCATGTTGTTTGGAATTATTATTTCTTCATCTATTGTATATCTCTTTCTCTTTCACTGTCTTACTCTACCAATGAGGGAATAGTTTCCCCACTATCACACCCAAGCCCCCCACAGGTAGTCGACAACCTCTGGCATTAGGGGAAATGTGCTTGAGGCCATGTGAGCAACCCGGTATGGGGTGCCTCTGAGCGACTTTCGTAACCGGGACGTTACACTTAGTTTGGTAAGTCATGGTGTGATCAAACTCAGTGTTGTGTATATCTTGAGATATTGAATTACATTAAAGAGATTACATAGTATGAAATCATGGGGTGTTACATTCTCCCCTCCTTCAATATGTTGTGTCCATATAATTTGAAATTGTTTTTTTTAAAATAAAATGTTAAAAATTTAAAATACCTTTGTGGAAAACCCAATCAGAAATAGGGTTAATAAAATTTATTCTTAATAAGAGGGAAAGGGAAATGGAATAGTCACCACCAAATTATGATCTCTAATAGGAGAACATTGGTTCGAATTATAAATAAAGGAAAAAAGTAAATATTTATAGGGATTGTTTGAGGTCATAAATCACAAACAAGTGAACAAAAAATGGAATATTAAGGGCACCAAATCCATAAATCTATGTTCTTTTAAATACCATAAGATCAAAAAAACATAAGGTATTAGGATTACACATTTTTGGTTTTAAGATCCCTTAAATAATGTTTAAGAATTACTTTCTTCATAAGATAAAAAAAAGAATACTTGATAAGCATAGTTCCATCCTTTAACAAATTTTTACCACAAACTAATCTTTCACTCCAAAAGATAATAGAACTAAAAAATATTCTTTTTATTCTAATCATATAGGGTTCCAAAAATAATGATATTACAATTAATTTTTCAGATTATTTAAAAAAATTACATTATACAAACAATGATATCACATAGGCTATTGGTAGGTGATGCACCCTTGTCGCCCATTGGATGCAGGTTCAAGTCTCGCGGACTTTCCGGACATGACAAGTGTCGCCCAACCTCCATGTTGTCCTTTTTATAAAAATCCAAAAATAATTATAAGAAATGTTTTAACCTTAAACAATAGTATCCAATGTCCAACTTAAGCCAATACTACCTTTAGACTTATCCATAATACTTCTATCCAAACTCACAGTATGAATTTATAAGGATGGTAAAGATAGTGAAGATCTCATTTTCCACGTAATAACATCTGAATAACTTCATCATGTATTATTTTAAAATATGGTAAAACCATGAATTACCGTAAAACCTTATTGATTACATTCACGACCCCTTATTCCTTATAGAATACTGAATATACTCCTTATATCCAAAAATGTTGTAAACTCCAAAAATTTTGGAATAAACAAACAATTAATTATTTTCAATGTATTCAAGAATATCAAATATAATTTATCCAAATCAATCATATATTATTCAAAAATCACTACCTAAATATCAGAAACATGTTGAGGTTTATCATTCCTTTAACCATGTATTTTCTTAAACGTTTAACTTGCTATTGAGTAACTTTTCTTTGAACCATATAACCTCAAATCCTCAATGTAATAGTACTACAGTACAATCCTAATTTATTTCTATAATTCATATAAGAAGTACATCATTGATAAAACACTAATATGACATTATTATTTAATAAAAATACAATAACACAAGTCATTACTCTTAATCTACATCAGTATCATAACTTGATTATTATCCAATAGCCTCATTTGGGGAATACTCTGAGGATTTGGAAATTTATTTAGGTAGTGTCTCAAATCCTTGTAGATGAAGCATTGTACATTTTAAAACTTTTTCTTACCCTTGAAATTACATACTTGGGGTCCCTTTTTCCACACTTGTAAAAAACTCTCATTCCCTTCAAGCATTTACCAAGGTGATTCTTTCCATAGTTATTACATATGGGAAAGTCTTTCTTTCCCTTCCTCCCTTTATACATATTTCTCTAAACTGCCCTTTTCTTCTTTGGTTTTCCTTCAATGCCATAGGAATATGAGAATTATTTACTTAACTTATTAATACATGAAATAATTTCATTATATGTTGAGAATGCGTAGGAGACTATTTTCCTTATAAATGATGGCTTAAAACCATGAAATATATGATCCTTCTTACTCTTTGGATCATGTGTATTGCTGGAGTTCCCATTCCTTTTACTGAAAACAATTTATAAATAATGGAATACCCTAATATAGTTTATGATTCACAATTCATAATTCAAAACATGTAAAATACATAACATAAATTGATATGTTTATGCATATAATCTATAATCATAAAAAAAATGTTTCCTTTGAGGAGGTACATAATCGTAAATCCTTCATATTAGTTTGTAAAGAAAATTTTTATTATCATAATCATATCCATCAAGAGTTTCATAACCATGAATGTAGCAAGGCCTGTTATCGTGTAACCGGATACCCCTGGTCTATCCCGATACTCATTATCAGAGTTTTCACTCCTAGGTACATTTGTACCTGACCTACCTCTACTTGCTTGTATCCAGATAGGTATGTATTTATGGGAAAATTCACAAAATCAATACATTAACAAAACTCTAGGAAGATCTTCTATACTAATCTTCAAAATCTATCTTAGGGTAATTTGTCAAAATTATAGTTTATCTATATCTATTTCCAAAGATGTTGCTAAAATTCCACTGATACCAACTATAACACCCTGACCGCCGAAGCCCGGATCTAGTGTATTATATTATTACATTGGAGTGATTACTAGGAATCAAGTCCCAAAGGACCGATCAATTTAGTAGTCTTGGAAAATAGATTACACACATGAACGTTACATTACACATTAAATCATAAAACAAAACATAAATAATCCATTTAGAATGCCATCATTCCCCTAGATTAAACCTATATATCAAACATAATAATATTCTTGGAATCATAGGAAAAAAATATAAGAAAGGGGTTAGCTCAGATGCTCAGCAAAGGTGAATAATTTTTCAAAAGCTATAAAATTATAAGGAAATATGTATAATAAAAAAATTGCCTTTTAAACAAAAACATGAATATAATATAGAGAAAATAAGTCAAAAATTACCATATAAACATGCACATGGATATTCTACTAGTCGAATAATCACATGTAATAATTAATTTCTTAATGAGGGAATGCCTAATGTTAGGCATCATTACCACATAGTCAAGGCCTCGTGCCACGACTAAAAATAATATTTGTGTCAAGGCCTTATACCAAAACACTAGTTTGTCTTAGGAGAACTACTAATTCATTGAGGGGCTATAGTAGGCCCCTCATGTCATTTACTAAGTCCACTGCATTCTTCATAAGAAAATGTTGAAACATAAAATAAACAGTCGTATTAAAACAAGAATAAAAACAATCAATACTTTATTCATAAAACATGAATGCTATAAAAAAAGAACATTCATAGTCCAAAATATCATAACTCATTAAATACAATATTTAATATTTTATTCATAATAAATCAACCCCAATCAAGAATAATATCCAAAATGTATGTTGACATAGTTGAAAATAATGTGTAAAACCCTTTGAGTGAAATATTTTTTTCATGAAATCATTTAAATGCATCATAATTTATAAAGGAATTCATTTAAAAGATATTTTTAATCAAATTATCCCATACCAAATTGAAACATTTTAAAGTAAATAACATTTTAAAACATTTATGTCTATATATATATAAATCATTAAAACTGTTTTGAAAACATGCACGTTAATAAGAATTATTTAAAAGACAAAATATTTAAAATATTTAGAATGATGTTTTAGTGAAAGAGTAACTTAAAAAAATCATTTGAATGATTATTTTATGAGACATGAACATGTTTAATTAATATTTCCAAAAAAATACTTACACATAAACAATTTCTTATAACAATTAGATTGAGGAATTGACCATTACTTTGCCCTTTCCTTTGATGGAGGTACAATTAACCACCTATATAATGACCATAATATTTTATTAAATTATACCAGAACTATATTCATATTTATTATATCATACATGTCTTATTTATGACTTTATAAAACCCATTTAATAAAGATATCCATGTTAAATTAACATTTCGGGTAATAGTCGCTTTCTTTATCGTACATGTTTTTACTTGTTATTCTCGATCACATCATTTAGATCATGATTTAAATAGTTCCAAAATATAAAAAATGATTTATATATAATATATATTTAGAATATAAATATCTATATTAGATAAATATATGAAATTGAAAACACTGTTTATGTAGACGGTAGGCCGTATGTATGCATAAACGATGTTTCTATTTTCATATCGTATTAAACGAAAGTAAGTGAAGAAGATATATGTAAGTACATACATACATTCCTAAATATATATATATATATATATTTATCTCCACTATAATTATTATGTCATATATTACATACTTATTAATAATATATATTATAATCATCATTGAATGCTGAACCTGGAAATGAATATCATCACGTTGTGGAGATAGTATGTCGTACGTACACACGAGTGACGATATCATTTCCTTAATGATTAAATGGCGTGGAATTGGATGGTATATTAATTTTATGGAGTAATTATCATGTTATTTTTATTATTTATATACAAATTACTCTTCATTATATCAATCCAAAGTACATAGTTTTGAATAACAAATTACACCACGGCGTGGAGACTGTAAGCCATATGTACGCACGCATGGTGACCTTATCATCCATAGGATGGAATGAGTAATGAGTATCATTGTACCATGTTTATAATAACATGAAAGTATGTAGATGGTACTGGATTTATTATTTTGGTATTGAAATAACAAAGAAAGATAAAGTATAAAAATAAAAGAACTTTGAAAGTGGTGATAAAATAATTACCTATTCTTTAGGTGTTTCCTTTTAATTTGAAAAAAATGGAACTTTAGGTTGGCATTCTTCTGAAGGTAAGGCCTCAAAAATGAAATGAGGAATGTTGGGAGGATATTTGGGAAGGTGTTGGCCGAGATAAATAGAATTGGAGTTTTGATTTTGAGAGAAGGGGAAGTTCCCTTTTATAAGAGAGGTGATGATCACATTTAGAAAAGTTTGAAGTATTATTTTATTATAAAATAATTTTCAATTTATAATGGCACAAAATTGATTTATTTTTAATCTGTGGTGGGGAACAGTAGAAATAATATCAACCAATAGGTTTTAGACTAGTTCAGGTCACCATATTAACCCTATATTTTAGATTTATCTCTCAGTTAAATAGTTTAACTTTTACCATGTCCTTTTGTATTATTATAATGAATGGTTAATAAACATACTATAAAAAGACATGAGAACCCCAAGTGGTTAATTATTTATATATCTAAACTTATATAAGTCATTTGTCTGAATATTATATTTTTTGAAATATTATAACAATTAATAATATAGTATTTTTCATAAATACTCATTTATGTCAATTTTGACACTATTTGGTATTTTATATTTTGTTAAAGTCATAAAAACGTTATGACTTCAAAATATATATATCATCATCCATAAAATTTCATATTAACGTAGAAAGTTTGTGGATGTCATCAAAAGACTTAGTTTAACTTTATTTTTATATTTATAATATCAATTATTTTAATCTTTCATTAATAAAGTAATTAGTACATCATCATTATGTCATAAATAAATTTAAATTTTTAATCAATAAAAATTATAAATAAAATACCATTATGTATGAAATCTTTTTAGATTTATAATGAATATTTATAGTAAAATTTATCTTCTATATAACCCTAAATTAAAAATGGTTTAGTTATTAATCTTTGAATTTAACCCTTTTAACTCATCTTTATGTAAAATAATAATAAATGCCTTAATCTAATCCAAATAAACAAAAAGGACCATATTTTATTCAAAAGGTTGGTTTTGGTTGATATAAAGTTATCTACTAAAATTATAAAATGTGTTAGGGTAATTATAATATAATTTTTCCCTTTAATTACCCTAATTACTTTTAACAATAGTTAATCAAAAGAAAAAGTTACTGTTCACCAATAATTAATTTCATCTTCTTGAACCACATTTTACTTACTGATTTCAACCATGTCTCTCAGATTTTTGAAATTCAATTCATAGATGCAATAAAATTATGTTTTATGAAAATTTGCAACTGTGATTAGATGGTGGGTAAAAGACGTTAAAAAGATAAATAAAATTTTATACATCAAACTTTACTATTAAATGACTCCACGGAAATAAATTGAACTTATATAGGTTTTATATATCTATTTTTACATAAAAAATAAAATAAATTATAATTTAAATAAAATATCTATTTTAAATAATAATCCATTTTCTTTCACTATTCACCAAAAATAGAAAGTTTTTATAAAAATTTCGAAAATTCACCCAAAGCTAATTTTGATATTCCGAATTCAAAAATTAATTATATTTTAAAAAATTAAAAACATATAAAATACATTAATTATTTTAAAATTAATTCCCATTGTCAAATCCAAAATGTGGGTTTTAAAAAGTAAAAACTATCAAAATATTGACATGTGTTTAAGTCAAATTTAAATGTGAAATTATATATAATTACCTAAATAGTATTAAATGATAAAAATATAATATAATTATACTACAAAACCATTAAAATTAATAATTTAACACTATAATTTATTTTCATTAAAAATGTTGTTCTAAATTAAAATTTAGTATTTTCACTATTAATCCAAATATTAAATTATTAGAAAAGTAAATTTTTTTTACCCAAACTAAAATATTATGTTCCACATCTAAAGAAGTTTTTAATTTAATTAAATTGAATATATTAAAGTGTTAAATATAGGTTTCAATAGGCTTCTCCATTAAAAGGCGGTAAAATTGCATTTTTTGAGAAATTATTTTTTTATCTGAACAAAATTATTTTATTTTGATATTATTTCTGAGAAAAACATATTATGTATTCTAAAATTATATGGTATGTAAAATTCAAAATTTAGTTATTACTATTCATAATTGCTTTTTGAACGGTCAGTTTGGTAAGTCATCGTGCGCTCGAACTCGGTGTTGCCTATAGTGCAAGCTATTGAATTACTTTAAGGAGATAATATACTACGAATTTATGGGGTGTTACAACATCGAATCAAAGCCTAAAATCTAGATTCACATCGTTGTATGACCTGAATATAATTTCTAATCCATGGCCTCAATCACAGTGATCCTCATCCCCAACTAATAGTCTCACCTCTATCAACTGAAGGCTCCTTATCTTCTACATGGATAACTACGGAAAGCACCCCCAAATCATAATTACCTAGATATAAAAACTGGGGGCCTCTACTTACACAAATAGGCACCTCATCATCAGAGTCATATTGTGTGTGCATGACCCACTTCAGTGCTTTGGACATCACAAATGAGAGAAAATCACAAAATAATTAACCTAATCCATATCAACACTCAAACCTCATTCCCCTATGACCATGTATCTCAATTATTATATCCTTTCTTTTCCAATATCATATTCCACGACCAAAATAATTTCCTTGAAACCTCAAATGATTCCCTCAATTCCCAATCCTATTCTCAAACCACTCGACCATTCTGGGCCAAGACCAACTACTGATCAACATAACTCAATCCTGGTGGCCTAGGAAACTCATCCCCATGCCAATTCCATCATAACCATTGGGTCCGAATATCACATTGCACAAGAAAATAATATATATATATATATATTTCTGTTTAAAAATGTAATTTATCTTTAATCAAACAATTCAATTTAGATAATTGAATTGTGAAAAATGAATAATTACAACAACACAAAATGGAGTTCTTAAATTCCTTAGATTTTTATAACCAAACCAATTCAGTTAAACAAAAATAATTTAAAAGGATATAGAACTTCCAGTCCAACCACCATAAGGTGCATCATCCTCTAACCTGAGCTTCCTCAAGAGAAAATCAAATTGGGCATGCCCGACGTCATCTCATGAGTCTTACGGTCAAATTGATAAGAACCAAAAGATATAAATAGGTCTTTCTTAAAATGACCAAATTAATGTTAAAAGTCACACCAACTAAATAACCTTGAAAAAATCAATAATGATATTAACCACCTAACATATACCCATAAATGTAGGCACATCTGATATCAAGCTCCAATTTGTAGTGTGTTGGCATAAATTTGTGTTTCCATATAAAATAATGAAATTGGATTAGATATAAATAGAGACATGTGATGTGAAAGATATAAAAATTTATATGGGTTTATATTGTTATTCTTACCACTAAAACTCTAACACACCCCTGGGATCTGAAATCAGATCAAGGAGGAGAGAGATGGATCAATTTCTGTCGGAGAAAAAAAAATGAGGGTCAAACCTCTATTGTGAACACGACAATGGATAATAATGAGGGGAAAAGAAAGATAAAATAAAAAAATAAAAACCTAAAAAACACCATGTACATGCCACATGGATTATTCACATGGTTTCCCAAACCATGTGCAAACCCTGTGAGCTATAATGCATAGGTAGGGCCTATGTGGGAGTACCCATGCCACATTCTGTATAGTTTTCCCTAACCGTGCACAAAATATAAATAATTTAATACAATTACTATAGTACCCCCACACATTTCCATGTTCCTCCCTCACATATTTTACCCAAACCATGTAGTAGTTCAAAACCGGGACGCCTAGTTACCTCGAAGAGGCCGTTTTGTTTTCTCCTAAACCGCGCCTTTTTCCGGCAACCCAAAATAGGCCATCTGTCATTCGATGCTTCCAAAACCAAAATGAAAAACATGAGTCACTCTCCAATCCTATAATGTAACCCAATAACATGATATAAATTTAATGGAACTCCCGTAATTGATTTCTGATCATCGGTTTAGAGAATTGCTTAGCCACTATTTCAAAAATTAAAAAAGGGAGTAATTTTTTACCTGTTCTAAAAACCTTGGATGTTATAAGTTTAGTGAAATTATATTACATATGTTAAATAATAAGTTTACTTTAATGATATTATATATATATCATTCTATTTCTTTCATTCAATTGTACAATAAAATAGAAATAACATTAATTCATACGTAAAACATACCATCTACATGAATAATGTATTCCATTTCAAACATCATTATTCAAAAGAATATTATAATACACATATAATTAATATATATGAAATTTATATCATGTTTTACATTATATAAATCATGATATATGTATATGGACAAAAGATATAACAAATTAAGACACAAGCAAAAAAATAAAGCAAATATTACCTCAAGCGTAACCTTAACATGAAATTGTTAAAAAGTGGGATATATAAAGTCATAATCAAATAATATATGGTAATATATATTATAATATGGTTCTGTAAAGTATTTATAATGAACATTAATTTATTAAACATGAGTTTTGAACTAGTAAAACGACATTCAAGACCCAAGGTACAGGGATTTCATCTCAATTTTTATTTCTATGACATATATGCCTTATTAACCACTAAATTATTTTGAATGGTGTATATAAATCCCTTTAATGTATTATATACATATTATAATTTATTTTTTTTGTATTTTCAAATACATTTTATGATATTTTTCATTTGGGGTTTATGTTTCAAAAGATACCAAATCAGTAAGATAGTATGTTTTCAATTTATCTTCTTTGCGGCATATGTTTTTGATGCACATAAATTATTTTTTTGAGGTGTATTTGACATGTCAGATCATTAATATCCATAGTTTAATGATATTTTAATCTTTATTGAATTTCATTTTCATAGATGGAGATTATGATCCAATGTTAACATATGGTCAGATTTTATTGAAATAATTCCACTATTTTTGGGATTATTTATAATTATGATTAAATTATAGAAATATTATAATAAATATTTTTAGAGAAATTATTATATTTATTATTCTATGGTTATTCAATATATCTTCATTTATTAGTACTATTTTACACTTTTAGGTATTTGATATAACATAGAAAATGTTATTATTAAAGTCTGGCATTACCTCTCTCTTCATTCGGAAATCCATGTTCCTTAAAAACCATGATTTCTTAATGGTTTTCAAATGTTTTATAATATTCTACTTTGATAATTAAATGGCATTATAAATAGTGTTTTACCATAAAAAATTTATTTTAAATAGTAATATTCATGTAATTTTTTCTATCGAGGAACTTTTCTAGACTTTTGACTGTGAAAAAGGAATCTTCATGATGTACGGATATACCCACCGTCATGACCCTATATGCCCACCATCATAAAACTATTTAAAATGTTATTTATTAATGAAATTCTTTTCATATTATTCTCTAAATTCGCAGTTTTAAATTGTTTTTAAAGAAAATTGTTTTTGAAAAGTTTTCATGCTAAATTATTTTCTGTTCATGGGAAATTGTTTTTGAAAACATTTTACAATATTATTTTCTATTTTCACTAGAAATAAGGTATTTAAAACATTCTCATAATTATTTCATAAGGCTATATTTCAAGATGTTTGCAAAAAAACTAATATTCTTTCATAATTTCTCACGTAAAAATGTTTTTGAAAACATTTTCATGGTTTATTTATAAATTTGTAAGGTATTTTCAATGATGTAGTTTTCAAAACGTTTTAAATATTCATTAATAAGTTTTCAAATAAAATTTTTCTCAATACATTTTCAAGATTTATTTATATGTTTTTGTTTTTATTATTAAGAAAATTATTTTTATTGGTTTTTATGTTTTAAAGAAGCTTATTAAAAGAAGAAATGATATTATCATCCAGAATTGTTTTTAAAATATATTTTAAAATTATTTTCCATTTAATAATACATCCATTGTTGTAACTAATTTCCTTTAGGAAAATTATTCATAGGTTCCATTCATATTAATTATTTAAATGGTTTATGTTTTGATTGAATTATTTTTATGAAACTTGTTCCTCATAAAAATGATTTATGATTGTGAATCTTACTCCAGTTCTCATGTTTGGATTTGGTGAAATGACTACGAAACCTTTATTTATTCCATAGGTTATGATATAGTTACATGTTTATGACACCCATTTGATTTCATGGGATTATGATAGGATGTTTATAGAATCTATCTCTTTTTATGGGTCACGATATAGTGCATGTTTTATTATCATGTGGAACATGTATGAATGCTTATATAATGATATGGTTGGAACATATATCTCCTTATTGAAAAAAAAAGATTCATATCTCATGAGATAATGAGGTGAATCAAGTCGACAAGCTTGATCCACATTGGAATGATTGGAAAACATGATCAGTTTCAAGGAAATGATTGGGACTGGGGATAGTGGTGTGTCCGTCCCATGAGGTGTATTCACCATGAAGTTTGAAGATTGGTAAACCTGATCCATTATGGGTAGATGGGGAAATATGGTCCCTTATACGGAAAGTATTGAAACTGGGGATAGTGGTGTTTCCCAACCAGTAAGTGATTTTCCTATGAAGTTCCTTGATATGTTCTAGTGTTGATTCATGACTTATATAGAATGAAATCACATGTTTACTTTTACCACAACACCATGTATTATTCCTACAATATTTTTTCATGGATTATGTTCTTCATTATCTTATGATTCATGTATTATAAACTTCTAAAATATATTCCATTAATCAGGTTTATGATATTAGATATGCGTGGTATGATCTTATAATGTTATGATCATGTCCTCATACACCAATTCTCATGTTCATGCTTAAATGTGTCCTTTGATTTCCCTTACTGAGCATTTCATCTCACCCCATTTTATGTTTCGTTTTATAGGTTATAAAGAAATGTATTAAGTATGCTATTTATAATAAGGGTAAAAATCATTAAGAACCTAGTAGGAGATAATGTAGCTTGCTTATATACCAGTGTTTATGCGTCCATGTTTCCAAATGTACGAGACTAATACATCCTTTGAGCATCAATTTGTTTAATATTTAATGTATTATAAAAAATTAGTGAAATGTTAATGTACGGAAAGTGAGGGTTTATATAGTTATTATTATAGAAAAGATTAAGTAAACCATTGGAAACTAGGATTAGATAGCGTTATTGACATACCAAGGTATATTTTTAAGGGTATATCTATGGATGTGCCTAAGGATATGTATATGGATGCGTTAACATATAGAAAAATGTCCTTGAATTATTGTAAAGCATATAGTCAGTGTTTTTGTAGAAATAAATCATTTTCTGTATATTAAAAGTGGATATGACTTTGGAATAAATGTACTTATGAGTAAAAACATCGACAAGGTGCATCATACCTCACTCGGTGTAACTTGGTAATTGACAACGGACCTTGATGCACTTCCAATTTGACACTCCTGAGGGATATGTTTTGGAAACTCAAAAACATTTTATGAACCATCATGAAGGATCTATATAATGGATGAATTTTAATACCCTATGATAAACCTAATTTGAAATAAATTAAAGAAGTAGGTTTTGTGATTTAGACATACTATATGTTATTCTTTTTGATGATTATGTTGTTCTCCACTAT
Organism: Viscum album; assembly: GCA_963277665.1. Taxonomy (NCBI): domain Eukaryota; kingdom Viridiplantae; phylum Streptophyta; class Magnoliopsida; order Santalales; family Viscaceae; genus Viscum; species Viscum album. Next base: position 1,949,865,764 of record OY728130.1, read on the forward strand.
GATAAGTGTTTCTCACACTATGATTTCTAGTTTTCGTCGATGGTGGTAACCCAAAGGAACTCAGTTAATGTGGAATCTGACAAATAATTTTTATGATGAGAATTCAAATGGGATAAACACATGAGTGAAAGATTTTTTGATCAAGCCTAATCAAATTTCATAGTTCATGATTTACAATGTATACTTTAACCAACTATTAGACTCACTTAATAAGAGAAGGAATGATTTCACTGAAAGTCCATGTGATGGATACCATGGAGAAAATAAGATATAGTTTCATTTGTGTCATTAATGTGGAAATAATCACTTAATTGAATGTCTTAGAATAATAAGAAGGTGTTTTGACTATGGAAAATAAGGGCACAAAGCAAGTGACTACAAGATGGAAAATGTAGAGTTAGATTAATAAAATGGATGAAAATATTGTCCTACCTAAGAAATAATTAATGTTCAAGTGTTTTAAATGAGGAATAAATGTTCATTTTTCAAATCAATGTCCCAAGAGGAAATATTATTAGGCGAATCATCAAGGTGGTGCGAGTAAGGGTAACATTTCTAGTGATGATGAGACTACAAATTAAATGTGAATGGAAAGTGGTATTATGTAATAGGATTATGTATCCTAGTTAATGTTATAAGGATAAAGTGGAGTAAGTAAATTATATATGTATTTTTGTAAATAATTTTGTTAAATTAATTGTGAAAAATATACGGATAGTTCTGTTATGTTTTTTCGCTATAGATTTAAAAGAACACATTGAGTGGTTTTAATAGAATAGAAATGTAAATTAATAAAAGTTGATGTCCATATAAAACACATGGTTAAGGGAAATATAAAACTCAATATGTTCATTTTTTAAAGATAATATTTTTGTATAAAGATAAGTTGGATATGAATAAGTAAATTGGATGGTACTGATTACCATCAAACTATTTAAGGACTTGTTGATAAGTGGTTTATACTACCATTTATGATGTTTACACTATTTTGGGAATTAAGAAATATATCCAATATACTTTGTAATAAAAAAAATCATGTTTTCAAATATGATTTATGGAAATTCAGGTAATTACCCTGTTTCAAGTGAATACATGTTGAAGGTCTTCCCATATTTGGAATGTGACAACCTAGAGCTACTTTGTGATGTTTTGGGATTCAATGTTAAAATGATTTAATGAATATCATTCTAATGTTTTGTATTTTAATCTTTTAGATGGTTTATAAGGTTATCCATTCATGAAAAATTTTACATAAACCTCATAGGAAGTATTTATGTATTGATATTTTATTGGGAACCTTGGTTAAAAAGAAAATTTAGTGAATAATCTTATTTCAAGGATGTCCATCATATTTATTTTGGATATTATATTTTCTGGATTTAGAAATTTAATTCTTGAATTTCTGGTGAAAAACAATAAATGCATGTACAACTTTTGGTCTTGAACCCATGACTGATTGATGATATGTGTTTTATGCCAACCACTAGCCTATGTGATGTCCTGGTTAATGTATAGTAATTTTTTATGAATAAATATTTATGATGAAATAATAGTGTTACTATTTTTTAGAGATTAATGTATCAAACATATTGATTTTGAAGGATTTTTAAATGAAAATAGATAAAATTTTCATTATATTATGGGACACAATATATGATTTATGTTTATCATAATTCTTTAGGAATCAAAGTTAGTTTCTAGACATCCATTTCAAGAAGTATTGGATAAATTAGAAATAGATAAAATCACAACCAACAAATGAAAACATTCTTATACAAATATATCAAGTAAGTAAATTTTCATATATTATTTTGCAATAAAATAATTACTCAAAAATAGTATCATATCAAAAATATTTATCTAAATTCCTTCTTTTGAATCGATGTCTTTTTAAGTCATCATATATTTATGACTTTGAGGACCATAAATTTTCATTGATCATTAACTTTTTTTATTTATGACCTCAATCACTCCCTATAAATATTTACACTTTTCCACTATTTCCAATATTCACTACCAACCTAGGTTCTCCTATATAGAACTCTAGTTATATGTTAGATTGGGTAACCATTATGGTTACCAGTTTCCCTTTTTAAGGGATGGTTTACTATTCATTTTTACATTGGTGGTTTCCATGAAAGAAACATTAAATTATTAAACCATTGATAACCCATATGATTTTCAAGGCTAAATTCAATTCAAAGGGTGTATAGTATTACACCACATGATTTTTAAGTGGTGTGTTCTTGAATAAATTTAACCAATTTGATATTTTTCATTTCACAAAATACCACAAATAGTTTATTATATATTAAAGAACTATGTTTGGAATGAATGATATGAAAAACCATGTTAATAATGCACTACATGCATCATAAATTTTATCTTTATCTACACGGGACAATGATGCTATCATTCTTTACACACAACAATGACATTTCTCTATGGCTGGTGTAACATGTAGGACAAAATAATTATAATGATGTATTATTATAATATTATAACCTATCCATTAATTTAGTAATTATGTAAATGTTTATCAAACTTATTAAAATAAATGTTTCATATAAATATAAAATTAATTCACTGGTTCCAAATGAATTATAAATGAATATGAAAACTGGCTGAATATAAAGGAAAATATTATTATTTTTAAGCACAAAAAGATGTTTTAATCTGATAAAATTAATTAATTATAATTAGAGAGTGATATTAATGTGTTATATATATGATATATCCCATAAAATATTTTTTATATTATTAAAATAGTTTTTATTAGGTTAAGAAAAAACCCCAATTTTATTCATCAAATACTATATTTTTATTAAGACATTTTTACCGCCTTTATGGGAGAACATATTTTAAATAATTTTTTATAAATTTTATGTATTATATATTTATAAATAATCTTAATATTTGAAATATAAAAATTAAAATTAGGTTAGGGTATCTTTTTGGAATTTTTTTGTGAAGTTTTATTTTGAATAAATAGAGAAAGATACTATTATTTAGTTTAAAACTAGATTTTCAACTATTTTATTTATTTTGTTAAATTATTTTTTAAATTGGTTTTAATGGTTTTTAGGGAATATTTTATATTAATTAATTCAATTCAGGTAATTTTACACAACTTCACTTTGAAATTGACTATAATGATATAAAATGCCTTTGGGGGGTTTTTACTTTAAAAATGTGCTTCATTGTCCCATCTGTGGGATTAAATATAAATTAATATATTTTACATCTATGAATGGAATTTTAAAAAAATGTATTCCATAATTTGAATTAGAATAGTTATAATTTCAAAAAATTTCAGGATATTTTTTGAACAATCATATTAGTGAATGTAATTAAAATTATTTACATTGATTAAAAAAATTATGCTAATCAAGGGACTAATCCATAATCTTAAGTGATTAAATGACCTATAAACATGTCCAAAACCCATTTAAGGAAATATTTAGCCCATAATACATCTTATATCGATTTTAGATGGGTTTTTATGTCCTTTTTGACAAAAAAATGTGTACGCCATACATTTTAGTTTTTAAAAATGCCGAGTGTGTCCCCTACCTTCCTTATAAAAGGCCACCACCTCCCCCTCTTCCTAACACCTCTCAAAAAGCATATGTTCTTTGATTATATGGATTGTACACTTCCCAAAATAACTCCATTAATCCTTGAATCCTATATTTAGAATTAAATCTATTCAAATAATCCATTTGGTGAAAACCATAAGAATTTACTAAATGTTTCGGTAATATCCTTACACAGGCTCGTTTCTTTTATTTTCCTTTATCCACTGCCTAAACTCTTATAGTAACTTTATTTTATAAACAAAATAGGGTCCTAAATATACTAGGTTGTTTTTATACTAATTTATAGTCCTAAAATTACACACACTTCCATATAATGGTTAACAAACATACTATTTATGTTTACGGTGAACTACCACCTCACAAAATTAAGATTGTTCATTTTTCCTTTACTGCCTTCCATGGTTGAAGTTATGATAGAAAAGAAATTTAAATAAGATATATATGATATTTAGAAATTTTTTATTCTAAATTAATTTTTATTTATAATATACCATTATTTTTTCCATCTTGTGTAAATATGATAATTTCATTTGAGGTAGTATTGACTACCGCCCCAAAAAGTGATGTGATTCATTCACAAACTACATGGAATGTATTAAGGATGTTTTTAGTGGAATTATTTCATATATATGACATAATTATTATAATTTATTTATATTATATACATATATACAAATATTGCATTTCCTTTCTTCCTTTCTATATGACAATAAAATGGAAACAATGTTCATGGTAGAAACAACCTACCATATCCATGACCGGTGTATTCCATTTCAAACTTATATACTATATAGATTATTATAATACACATATAATAAATATAAATGATATTTATATCATGTTTTTTATTCTTTAAATCATTATATAAGTATAAGGAAAATATATATAAAAAATTAAGTAAAAAGTGAAAAACAAATAGAATATTACCCAAAGTGTAACCTTAACATGAAATTGATAACAAGAGGGTAATATAAAGTCATAATAAAACCTTATATTCTATTAGATATAATAATATGGTGCTATTGTTTTTTATAAACTGAAAATTATTATACATGAGGTTTGAATGAGTATGATGACAGTTGAGACACAAGGTATGGGAATTTAATCTCACTTTTTATTTCAGTGAGATACATGCCTTATTGATCACTTAATTATTTTGTGTGGTGTATATAATTCCCATTAATATATTATATGAGTATTATATTAATATTTAGGGGTATTTTAATATCCAATTTTTGATCATTCTCTAATGGTGTTTATGTTTCAATAGTTACCAGATTAGTAAGGTAGTTCTGTCTCAATTTTCTTTCTTTGAGACATATGTTTTGTTATAAAAATACTTTATTTTTTTTGTAGTGAATTTTACATGTTATATAATAAATATCTTTATTTTTATGTCATTATATGTTTCATGTAATTTAATTTTCTTACATATATAGTATGATCCCAAGTTACAATGGGGTATGATTTTATTTAAGTAATCCCACTATTTATCGGGATTATTTATGATTATTCCTCTATTGATTAAATATTATGATCTATCTCTCAAGAACATTTACGATACTTATTCTATTATATTTATTAAATATATATTCATTTTTTATTACCATTTCTACAATTTATTGTATTTAATATAACAATGAAGATGTTTTTATGAATGTTTGACTTTAACTCACTCTTTAGTGAGAAATATGGGTTCCTTAAAAATCATGTTTTCTAAAAAGATTCTTTAAATTTTATATTGTTACACTATAATATTTAAATGATATTTTTATCCATGTTTTAACTTTTACACAAAATGGTTTTTAAAAAATCAATGTTCATGTCATTTTTATTCATAGGCACTTTTCTAAACATTTTACAGCATAAAAGGAATATTCAGAATGTACGGATTTACCCACCATTATAATCATCATTCCATTAAATCTTACTTTACAAGATTACAATGTTCTTTTTAAAGACTATTTTTTCCTAATATTCAATAAATTAATTAGTTTAAATTGGTCTTAAATATAATGGTTTCAAAAAAAATTCATACTTATTTTATATGGTTTCAATGGAAGAAAGTTTTCAAATGGTTTTTAATCTTATTTTACGTTTTCAAAGGATAAAAAGGTTTTTTAATTTTTCTCCCAGATTCATTCATTTGTTTCACTCAAAATGGTTTTCAAAAAATTTTCATTATTATTTCATTAGTTTTAAAGTAGAAAAGTTTTCAAAACATATTCAAGTTTTATTTATATGTTTTCAATGTAATTTCAAAGAAATGGCTTTAAAAATGATTTCTAGATTATTTTATAATTTTTAATAAAAATTTTATTAAAAAATTAAATATATTCATACATGTTTTCAAGGAAAATGGATTCAAAAATATTTTCAAATCTTTATTTATAAGTTCTCAGGATTATTTTCTTGAAAATGGTTTTCAAAGGGTTTTATGTTTTAAAAAACCTTTTTCAATGACATAAAGATACATTCCTCAAGTAATGTTTTTAAAAGATATCTCAAAAGTGTTTTCTATATAAGTAGAATTATATTGATGATACTCATGATCTTCTTCTAAATTATTCACAGCTTTCATTCATATTCATTCTCTAACTAGTTTATATTTTATTCAAACTATGTTTATAAAACCTGTTCCTATTCAATGAGACTTATGATTGTGAATTCCACACTTTTTCATGTGATACGCTTTGATGAAATTATTATGAAATATTTATTTTTTCATAGGGTGTGATATAATTACATTTATATGATACCCATTTCATTTATGGGATTGTGATAGGATGTTTAAAAAACCCATCTCTTTTTATGGGTCAAGATATGATGAATGGTTTATTATCTTATGGAACATGTATGAATAATTTCATTATGATATGTGTGGGTCCTATATCCCCCCATAATGTATTGGGTAATGATTTATATCTCCTGAGATAATGGGGTGAATCAAGTTGACAAGATTGATCTACTATAGGAATCTGGGGAAACTTTATCCATTAGAAAGAAAGTACATTGATTTTGGTATAGTGGGGTGACCCACCGAGTAGGTGTACTAACCATAATGTTGGAATATTAGGAAACCCAATACATAATGGGATTATTGTGAAACCTAATCCCTTGTAGGGAAATGACTATGATTGGGATGGTGGTGTCTCCCACCTAGATGGTGTGGTTCCCATAAAGTTACTTGATATGTTCTAGAATTGAGTCTTAACATATAGGAAATGATAGCACATGTGTTTTTATGACACAATTCGATATCTTATTCATATGATATGCTTTAACGGATTAGGATATTTATATCCTTATGATTCATATCTCATTAACCGCAAATCTTTATGCCACTATTCATGTTTATGATCTATGATATGCAGGGTAAGATCCTCTAATATTATGATTTTGTCCTCATACCCCTATGATCATGTTTATGCTTACATATCACCCTTGTTTTCCCTTACTGATCATCTAATATCACCACTTTTTTATGTTTCCATCCCCATGTTATGAAGATATGTATTGAGTTTTATTTGTCTATAAAGGGTTCTAGTCATGAGGACCCTATTGTGAGATAATATAGCTCTCTTATGTATTGGTTTTTATGTTTCCATTTGTTAAAAGGCACTAGACTAACACACTCCTCATGTAACTATTTTTTTAATATTTTATGTATTCCGAAAAAGTGATGTATCGTTAATGTATAGAAAGCATGGGTTGCTAAATGAACATTTACAAACTTTTATTTACTCAGTTTATTTGATTTATTTACTACATAGGGTGAAAGGTGAAATTTAATTATTAGTCTTTAAAACTATAAAAGTATATAATATATATTCAAAATAGAAAAAATAAAATTATATCAAACCATATTTAATTCCCCATATTAGTCTTGGATCCATGATTATTTATTGTTACCATAATTATGTATTTAATTTCCCACATGTCAAATAAATATATAATTATACAATTAATAGTGTAAACACATGATAATGTTACTAGTATAGTAATATGTTTTAAAATTTTAATATGTAATTTTAATATGGCCATCAATGGAGTGTTGTATCTTGTCACATATCATTTATTATGAACTCATTCTTATTTATAACATATTTCTTTAAATGTTCAATATTTATTGAATGATCATAATGATTGGGTAACCCATTTTATAATTATTCTTAGTGAGGATGTATATCCTTTTATTAGGTATGACTCTACATGAAAAATGTAAACCTTTTATGGTGATTCGAAGAATATGATGATTTTCTACAGAAAGAGTCATGTCAAATGAATTGGGTCTCATTCCATTAATGCAATAACCCCAATCTATGTGTCATCTTTTTTGTAAATATTCAATTACTTATGTATCCATGATGTTTTGATTTATATATTTAAGGTGTTTTATGAAATTATAGGATTTGGGAGGAATGTGTGAAATTTATTTGTGTTATGTTTCTATTTAGAAACATTTAGAGTCATATTGGGTATTTGATATTGCCTCGTGTCCCTAAAAAAGATATATTAGTCGAACCATGTACTTGGGGACCTTGTACCAGGTACATAGAAGATTTATTTTATATTAATTCATAATAATATTGTTATTAAATCATTTAATAATATTATTTTTACCCCTAAAACGATTCCAATTGGTATTTGAAATACATCCCAATCCATATCACCTTGAGATCTTCTCTCTTAAATAACCCCCAACTCCCTTTCATCAAGCTTCATATATTTACCAAATGTAATGCCAAGGTTCTTTGAGGGACCTTCTTTGTTGAGACATCAATAACATAATTATTTTCATTTTTGATTTTAACAATTCCCTACTATCATATGAAATCCCTAATTCATATTTTTATCATGGTATTTATTTTAATTATTTTCATTGATTATTCTTCCTCTATGTAGTGGAAAAGGCATGTTCACTAAATTATTGAGTTAAATAAGATACCTAAACCTTTTTATTTTTATTTTATGATAGGTAAGTGAAACAAATTACATATTTATCTAATATAGTTTTACCTAATCCTTTAGGTAGTGAAATTTATTCTTATATTAGATATTGAATGTTGGTTTAGTAGATATTTTGGTCGATGAACCCTCATATCCATTAAAATTATTTTTGTGAGAATGATAATAGAAAAATATAGAAGATAAAACCTATTTTGTAAATATATTTGAACCTTATTAAATGTTATCAAAACTCTAGTTTTAACATTGTTTAAATATTAATTAAACATGGGTTCATAAATATGTTATTGTTCCATATATTATCCATGACATTTCCTAAATTGTAAAGAATGCCATCATTTTTATTAATTTTTTCATAATAAACATTTTAAGGATTAAAGGGGAACATGTACATGGACCATATGATATTTGAAATTACAGAACCCTACGGACTTAAAGGAATTCATCCCTATAAATTAATACTTGTAAATGAACCTCCCCAACATCTACATCGTGATCAGTACTCCCCCTTCACATGAATAGTAAGCTAGTTTCCCTATGTAGAGATGCACATGCGTTGTACCAATGGAAAATCCATACCCTCTCATTCTTCCAAGTCTGATTAGATTTACCATGGTGAATGTGCCTTCAATGAATCCTCATAAAGGGCCTTTTTCATTATATGTATGTCTGGTATGTCTTTAATTCATGTGTATTGAAGGCCTTGAGTTGGCCCAGAATCGTTATTGGCCCGAAGGCCTTGTGTTTCCCAAAGGCCACGAAGGACCTGAGGACCAAACCGGTGACCAGATGGGAAAACTATTGAATAGTTGTGATTTCTTTAGTACCGAACAATAGATGATATAATAACTAATATAGTAACTGTTACAGTACCAACTACAATACCTGCTCTAGTACTACTATAGTAACCCAAAAAATGCCTCTTCCTGGATATGATCTAAGGTCTATGGGATGCACATAGAGAGTCCTCACCAACCGGGCTAAGGCTCATGTGCCATATTCCTTTGAATATACCTTTTCAATTACATCTATATGTATTCATTATTTGATAAATTAACATGATTTAGGGTGTTTATGAATATTCCATCTATATATTCCATGATTCAATATTATTTATATATTATGGATTGTGAGAATGTATGAGAAAGTAATATTGGATACAGAAATTATTCCTTAGATTTTAATTCTTTTTTAAATTATTTTCATACAAGTGGCATACACATATGGGTGTTATTATTGAATATGATATAGTTCCCTAGAGAGTGTAAAATTGTTATTAATGAACACTCAAGAAACCCATGAATAGTTTTACTCTATCAATACATTATATACATATATATATGAAGGGATGTTTATGAGGCCCCCATATTAAGATAATATGGTTCTTATAATGGATGTTCTTTGAGAGATATTTGTAAATATAAAGAGGTTACTTAAGAACCTATTTCATTGCGTCTTGTATTCCTATATTATTCTTGAAAACTTATCTGGATTCCAAGAATGGCTTGAAAGATATATTTTTATGATTATTTTGTGTTTTATTTAGAACCCATAAACCAAAATATTTTTATCTAACTTGTATGAGTTTAGATACTATATATTATCTACTATTTATAATTGTTACATTATAGAGATATTTAAATCACATGATTTTATAAAAGATAGGAAGGGGTTGGCTGAGGCCCACAAACATGGTATGATATACACACACCATATACATATTCTCCTTTGATGTGTGTCGAATCTATTTTATCTGATCCATTAAATGGGAATGAACATATTCATGGGATTCTATAGTTTATAGAGTTTGGATCCATGCGTGATATTACAGTTGTTTTTGAAAACACTACATGTGGAAATCATGGACTATCCTTCGTCATTCTGTATGAATAATCCCATATATGGGATATCTATTTCCCTAACAGTTGTTTCTACTCATTTCACAAAATTCATTCATATGTCAGTTATTTCTAGTAGTTTATGATAGATGGTCTTCATATGAGTTTTTGGGAAACAATATATCGGTTGAATCATTAAGTAAGTTTATGTTTATATTATTTTCTAGTTATTGTCGGTATCTGCAGTATATATGTACCCTTGATTAATAAGTTCATATTTTTCATTTAAATATCGTATGAAATAGTCATACTGAATATTTAGTATGGTCTAGTTGATATTTAATTGAATATAAAGAACTTTATAACACATCTCAAATATAAATTCAGTATAACATAGTGTCTAGTCTAGGCTCTAGAGATAGTGACTTTTTAAGTAATTTTTGTAGTTATGTCATCATATTATTTAGTCATATGGTTTGTGATTATTAAAAATTATATCAAATGATATTAAGAACTATAAGTATTAAGGTAATTGAATATATAGTACTCATAAGAATCAATATGTAACAAATAATGTTTTCTTTCCAAAATAATTATTATAGAATCATCAGCCACCAGGGGCATTCTTTATTTTTTTTGAACTTTTCTTAAAACCATGACCAATATTCCCAATTATCACAATTCTTGATTTTGAGTTGATATGTTTGATAATATTATACCTCTTGAAATTAAATTTTCTTATGTGATTTTGTATAAATTTGTTTTTTGGAATTATTTGGAAGTTCATATTAACTGAAACAAAAATAATAATAAAAACGTTTTTGTTATCTACATACAAGTGATGACTATGTTACTGTAAATTATCAATTTACTTATATGATTTAGTAATCTATTTATTTGTATTTTTCCTATAAAATTAAAAATATAAAATAATCTTTTCATATCCTTTGTATTAAAATTTAAATCATGTGATTTCTTATTTATTAAAAAATGCATGCCTGGGAGAGTTAGGGATCTAAATTTGACATTCCTTGTGTTAAACATAATATTAAGATTTATTTTATTATAGAAGTTAAATCTTATGTGAATATATAATTTAATAGTTATTATTCTACTCTTCTTACCCCAGGTAGATCTACATGAAAAAAATTGATGAAAATTATAAAATATATAGTCATAATGTTCATATTTAATTCCAATAGAAACATATACATTCACTTTATGATATATGTTATGTAACACCCCATATAGAACCATAAACGAAAATTATTCTGTGTTATTTTTAGTTCCATCACCTGCAACATTATGAGTGTTTTTTTCCCAATGAAACATATGAGTGGTTTAAGAAATCTAAAAAATATTTAATAGTATTGAAACCATTAAATATAATATGTTATATTTGGTGACCATTATGTTTAATGGGAAAGATCACTACTTTTGGGATGCACGATCAAGTTGAAAATGGGAGAGTGTATGAGATGGAAAACGGGTTACAAAATAGTTTGGAATTAGTTCTACCTCAATAGCCTTGATAAAGTAAAATATAGTAAATTTATTTTTTAGATGAGTATCAATTATGGTAATGAAATATAATGTGATTTTAATTAATTTTTCTTTCCTCATTTCCAAAATAAAATATGTATGAGGAATCAAAGACTATAAAATTTTAAATTGGTTTAATAATGCATCTACAAACACAAGCGAATAAGTTTAAAAATTATAGTTTCTCTAAGGTCATGGGAAATGTCATAAATGAAAATACGGGTTTGAATGTTTGTGTATGATTTTATTGTAATTTCTCTAGAAAAAATACTAGTAAGGCACTTCTAGTAGTGGATGACCAAATATTTAGGAGGAAATTAACATTAGTGTATATATATATATTACATAGTGTAGTAGTTTTAAATCTTCCTAAACATATTTAATATATCATTTTGTTGTTATTAGTGTAGGTTCCATAGTAATAGAATCCCAATTATCATTTTTAAGTAAAATAATTCCACTTATTTAGTCAATACATACATATATAAAGGTTTAATGGGAGAGGGTCATCATATATAATTGGTCCAAAACCCAAGAAGACATATGTATCGTATGTTAAAATGAAATATTAGACTATAGGATGAGGAAACCCACTACTAATTAGTTCTTTCTAGTGATGTGATAGAGGCAAACAATATTAGAAATTAGTTATTCCCTCGTCTAGGTAGATATATCAAACTCAGGGATAGTTTAATAATATAGGTTGTGTTTATAATAGTGATCCTTTATATCTAATGGACCCCATATCACTTTCCCTTACATAGTGGTTTGTTTCTTATTATGATCCTTTATTTCCCATACTTATTGAATTTTTGTTCATTTTTTGTGGGACTCTCCACTTATGCGAGTTTCATTTTACCCTATTTTTTATCAAATACTTATTTTTCATGGAGGTTATTTTCTTGGAATCAATGCCATAATTTCATATATTCCTCTTTGCTTTGTACCAATAATGTCGTGCCAAACCCAATCAAAGATGAGAGAAACATATCATTTTTTATGGTTTGTAACTATATCATTTGTTACAGTATTTGATATTATTTTATCTCTTATAGTTGTGTTCAATGGTTTCATTAGTAATATTTTTTTGGTTTTTAAGTAATGATAATTTTTTATTATGTTATTCCAATTTCCTTTCAAGTTGACCCATTAGGCATCCCACCTTTATTTAATGATATTGGGGTTTAATTCTATTTAGATGGAAGATAGAGGATATGACTGAAATGGATATTGATTGCATATTTTTCTTCCTTATTTTCTTAATTTTCAATGTTTGATAGTGGTTTTTTAGCTATTTATTTGCTCAAAAAAACTTCTAAAATTTATTTATTTTTATACTCATCATGATATAACCCACTTTGGTTAAGAATGATGGGGTTTTAGGGTATTATTGGTAGTTGATGAAATCTTGGATATAAGAATGAATGATTTTGTGTAAAATTAATTACCTCATTAATGTCATGTGTTGGGGTATATTTTATAGTGGGTTATTATCCAGGTATTTATTTTCTAGTACATTTTTTCCTATTTTTAAAATATTTTATGTAGTTTTATTCATTCCTATTACTCCATAGATTAGTTATGGGATACTATCATCTTTCATCCTAGATCAATGTATAGGGTATCTTTTTTTGAAATGGTTCTATAGTGGCATTCTCATTGAATGGGGTACATCGATGGTGGAGAGAAGAAATTATATATATATACAACTATGAAAGGATAAATGGATTAAATAATAGATCCTAGACCTCATTTTTTTATGTTTGATGTTGGGTTATAATTTTGATGAGATTTCTAGATTTCATGGTTTCAGTTCTGTTTGTGGGGTTTTCATTGGATGTTTGAGTCCTATTCAAGTGGTGTTGGGTTTTTTCCCATAAAAAATAGTTTCTTTATAATGGCTAGTTTGTTTCTTATGATGAATGGTACGTGGCATGAATGATGTGTGTTCTCATCTATTTCTATGGTGATTCTAAAGTATTGTGATTTTTCTTTAATATGTGTTTTGTTTTATAAAAATTTATCAATGATTTCAAATTATTGATAAGTATTCCATCGATGGAGGTGTTTATGATGAAGAGAACAAGGTGATGTCTTTCATTGATCATATATAGCTATAGGGATCTAGATAATATATCATCCTTAGGCTACATTCATTGAAAAATGTACTGCCTTATTCAATGGGATATTATGAAATCCTTTAATTTTGAATTATTGATATATTAATTTCATTGGTCTATTTATTTTTGAATTAGATAATAGAATAAAAACATAAAAAAATATTTTTATTTAGAAACATCGTTTATAATGGGTATTCACCAAATGGAAAATATTTTCATTCAAATAAATAGTAAAATAGATTCGATAGATGTTATATTTGGGGTGTATGTAGTAGATAAAGAAACCACAAACATAGGGGAGTGATGAAGTATGGTGAGTTGTATAATTATAGTATCCCTTATAATTATATATAATTTATTAGACATATAATACATTTATGATTTTTTTTCTGAGAAAATATTATCACTCCTTGTATTAAATGTTTATGTGGTCACAAATATAATATGTATTGACTCTTCTTTGGGTAAGTGGGTTAAAAGTGTATGAAATATTTCCATTATGAATTTATGGAGGTAATATCAATAATATGAGATTGATAGATAATATCTTGGCTATGGATTGCCTAATCTAGAACCAATATCTATTCCACCATATTGAATTGATCGAGCTACTGTGATTAAATTGAAAATTTAATTACTGTATCATTATGTTAAAGGGTTTCTCATATTTATTAATTATATTTATTTGTATCTAGTAATATTTTTTAATAAGCATGATATAATTCTATATTTGTATATTTACTATTGATGGTTGAATTGAGTAATGATTAATAATTAAATATTTTTTAGGATTAGTGATCTATTTAATAATTTCTGATTAGTGATAGGTTTTTCAAAGAATTATATGTACTCTAGGTATCATTTACATTGAGTGAAATAAAAGGAATTTTTAGGGTTGAATTTTAAAAGATGTTATGGCAACTGTGAGTATTTAGTAATGCATTTATGATAAATAAATTACCCTACAGGGTTTATAGAATTATTTTTTCATATATTTTGTTTATTCCTATACACCATGGTGATGGTCTCTACAGATAAAATATTTGGTATATTAGAGATCCATGTATGGACAACATATACATCCTTATATCATTTTAGATACAATATAAGATCATATGATACATGATATGAGTTTTGAATAATATTTCATTATTGAAAAAATTAAATTCCCTAGACATATAAAGCATGGACCATAGTTGATCACGCGAAAGTATATGAGATTATGTATTTGTAGGTTACCAAAAATGTTTCTCAAATTTATATATTTCATGAATTTACATGATATTATTATTTCTCTATTTAATATTTTTTCAATATACTACTCAAAAGAATACCAGAAAAGAGAAGAGGGGTCATGTTTTAATGGTATAATCAATGGGAAATGTTTTTCCATGAGTCAATTAAAATGTGAAATATATAATTTATTTTGATATTACCTTAGTTAATATATGGTTTCGAGGTTTATTAATATTCTTTATTGATAGGCTTTGGTTTCATGTTCATGTTGGATCTTTATGTAGAAGATTGTGGTAAAAGATAGCTACAAACACATGAAAAGAGATACTTGGATCATGATATAAATTTATCTATAAATATATTTTCTTTTTTATTATAGATACAATATATTCTCAATAATTTATTCATGGACTAAATGGACCATAAAATTATTAAGTATATCTTCTCTTTTTATGATTTAAAATTAATATAGTGTTGATTTGTGGAATATTTACAATAAAGTTATTTTTTCAGGTTTTATAAACCCATAAAGGGAAACATTATTTCTAAATCAATCATTCAAATGATATAAAGTAATAACCTAACCCTAGTTACCTAGATTCAGTGCATTATTATGTATCATTGGAATGATCACAAATGATCACGTATCGAAATACTGATTAGTTTAGTAGATTTGGAAACAGTAGATATATTAATAAGTCTTACATTATATGATAAATTGAAAAACTACAACAACATTGGATCCATAGTCCACACTCATATCCCCTCAGACTATCCATGTACGTCAGTCATACAATACTTCTTCACATCCTGGGAAAAATAAAACATAGAAAGAGGTGAGCTCAAATGTTCAGTAAGGATAACAATATAGTAGAAACTTTCATAAATATGCATAAACTTTTAAGGCAATGTATAACTGAAACAAAAGATTTTTAAACATGATATTCAGCATAATATGGCAAAAATAAAATGAAATAATTCCATTTAATTTTTAAAATGGAAATTCTACTAGACCAATAATATCATGAAATATCAATAACCTCTTTCATAATGATGGAATTTATAATTCCAGACTATCATAACCACATAGTAAAGGAATTGTGCCAAGACTACGAATAAGATTTTTTTCAAGGCATTGTGCCAAGACACTAGTTTGTCTCATGAGACCTACCTATTCATAGATGAGCTATAGTGGGATCTAGCCATCACTTAATAAGTCTAATGCATTCCTCACATAAAAAATTTGATACATAATAGAAACATTCGTATTGAAACTATCATACGAAATATTAATACTTTGTCCAGAAACCATGAATGGTATAAAAATAACACATCCATAGTCAAATATAACTCATTCAATTAAATTTGGAAGATTGTATTGTAACATATTAACCACAATCTAGAATAATTATGTATACAAACTTAGATGAAAATAATCCTAAAAAAATTTGAAGAGAAATATCCCCTTTTTCTTGAAAACATTTAAATGTAACACTATTTGCAAGAAGAAATTTAAATATAGATTATTGAATCAAATTTTCCCATACCACTTTGAAACATTTAAAAAGAGTTTTAATTTTAAAACATTAATGTCCATATAAATAAATCATTAAAACCATTTTTAAATCATGGACATTAATGAGAAATATTTAGAATAATAAATCATTAAAACATTTAAAATGATATTTTAGTTAGAGTTCCTAAACAAAAGAGATACACTTGAATAAAAATAATTGAGTTAATAAAAACGTTATAATATATTGAGAATAAATTGATTCATGATATACTATGTCAAACCACATTATATACACCATATATAAGTGATTTGGTGTCTAACAACAAAGAAGTCTCAATGGAATTTAAATTGAGATGAAATCTTTTATAAAGACTGTATCATTTGGTTAGGGATAAGTGAAAGACACAATTATGTTTGAAAAATATATATACACTCAATATGATTTTATATTCAATGTAATTAAATCATAGGAAATTCACACATATTCTGGTAAAAACAACTCCAATGAATTAGATGCTTAACTCAAAGAATGGAGAATGAGTTAAAATTACTCTTATCTAGTTCATATCGATGACTTGAGAATTTATCAATAGAGGGATTATGTGTATAAAAAGTATATCCAGAGAAATGGGATTGGAAATTCTGATATAAGAAAATGAATATTGATTCCAACCAAAATCTTGGATTAGAATAATAAATAAAGTATACATAAAGCTGAATGAGTGGAAATTGGAATTTAAAATTCCCTTATCGATGTGGTAACTTAAGAAACATACACCCATGAAAAAAGGATCATACAATGATGATGTAAATATCTATAAATTGAGGTATATTACACAATGAATACAATCATGGGAAGTACACACACCACATTCAATAAATTAGTGGTGAATAATAGAAGTCTCACAGAATTAAAAGTGATATAAGAAAGCCCTTACTTGGTACTTTTTCCTTGGTTGAGGGTAGGTTAACCTCTAGTATAATGGTGAAATAGTTTTTATTAATTTATAAAATAATCGTATACATTAATATGTTATCATATATGATCTTTTAACATTATTTTGTTAACAATATCTTCGTATTATCGTCGTTTCATGTGTTAACGAATTCGTTTTACTTTATATTATTTGTTATGTGAGTCATATTTATTATAGATGGGATGTATCTTATTCATATAAATAATGATATCAGGTCTCTAAAAATAATTTTTAGTCATCAAATGAAATTTAGTCTTGAATGGGTATGATGGGGAATGAATCTCATCGTGTTCGTGGAGACGGTAATCCGTACGTACGCACGAGAGACATTATCATAATTTTGATATTAAAATAATATATAATTGGTCGGTATATCATATATTAAGAATAATTATTAGGTTATATTTATTATTTAAATCAATTACACATCATTATTAGACACATCTAAATAATAATGTATTGAATAATAATTACACCACGACCTGGAGACGGTAAGCCGTACGTACGCACATATGGTGACATGCCCTTCAAAGGATGGATAGAATAATTAATTTGGTTGTGAAACATTTATAATAACATCATAGTATGTATTATATACTGGATTTATTATTTTATAATGGAAAAAACATATAAAAAGGAAGTGGAAGAAGAAAGGAACTTGAAAGAGGTGATGAAATATTTACCTCTTCTTAAGGTTCTTCCTTAAAATTTGATAAAAAGGGAACCTTAGGTTGCATTTATGACTAAAGGAAGGCCTATAGGATGAAATTAGGATAGTTTAGAGGGTGTCTAGGAAGATTTTGGGGTGAGAAAAATGGATTTTAATGTGTGAATTAGAGATAAATGGGAGTGTAGTTTTATAAGAGGGGTGTGTGAAACCTTTGGAAAAGATAGAAATATTATTTTATACTAAACTCATTTTCGGTTTATAATGTCTCCATAATAGATTTTTTAAAATATAAGGTGTGGATGGGTTGAAACCCACTCAAAAAATAGGTTTTAGATAGGTTTGAATAACTATATTAACCTTATCATTTAGATTTAACTCTTAGATAAATAATTTGACATTTACCATGTCTCTTTGTATTTTTATATTATATGGTTAATAAACATACTATATACTTACATGTGAACCCAAAGTGGTTCTTAAATTATACACCTATCATTATATAAGTCCTTTGGCAAAGCCTTATATTTTTAGGAATAGAATATCAAGTAATAATATAATATTTGTTTAAAAAACTATTTTATGTCAATATTTTAACTATTTAATAATTTTTTGTTAAAGTCCTAAAAACTTTATTAATTTGAAATAAATTTATTTAATCAATATTTAATTGTCATATTAACCTATTAAATTCTTGGATGTCCTCCAAACTTTCAAATTATATTTATTTTAACATTTATAATACCTTTTATTTGATTATTTCATTAATTAAGAAAATATTGCATCATCATTATGTCATAAATAAATTTTATTATTCAATGTATAATTTTTTTTAATAAAATACCATTAAATATAATATATTTTTATATTTATAATTAATATTTATATTCGAAAAGATAACATGTATAACCCTATGTGAAAAAAAATTTCCTAAAAGATATATGCTTTTGTCATTTTTGTATTTACTTTAACTTAATTAATATAAAGTTTCATTATCACTTACAAGTGCCTCCAGGGGGTCCCAAAATCTACCCAAAGATTCCCATGGTCAGTAATGTATCATAAAATAGAGTGAGGACACATGATAGATAATTTTATATTATTATAATATTTTTTTTACCCTTATTTACTGGATTTAACTTTTAACCATGGTAAATAAAATATTTACCGATGTAATTATTCAAAATGTCTAAAAAAAAGTTACCTATTTACACAATTTGGAAATCCTGATTCAAAATATGGAATCCATTTTTCTAAATTCAAAACACAGAAGTGGCATAAATTAATATAAAATTAATTCTTGTTGTCAAAACAAAATGCATGTTTTTATGAAATAATAACTACCAAAAGATTGACATTTGTTTATGTCCAATTTCAATGTGAAATTACTTCAAATATCCTACATTGGATTAAATGGTAAATATATAATCTAATTATACATCCAAACCATTTAAATGTATAGTTGAACACTATAAATTATTTTGATTAAAAAATATGTGTTCAGTTAAAATATATTATTTTTCACTATTCACCGAATATGAAAGTTATTAGAAAAACACCAAAAATTTATTGAAACTAAATTATTATGTCCCGATACCAAATAAGAAGATTATGTTGTCAAATTGAATATATAAAAGTGTCAAATATTTTATTTAATAAGGAATCACCAATTATAGGTGGTAAAATTGTAGTTTTTTGAAAAATACTTCTTTTATCTGAAAAAAATGATGTTGTCCTAAAATTATGTCTAAGAAACTTATATTGTGGGTTATAAAATTATAAGGGTTATATAAAGATAAAAATTCTATTATTACTATTCATAACTACTTTTAAAAGGCTAATTTCGTTAGTCGTGGTGCGCTTGAACATGATGTTGCGTGTGGTGTAAATTATTGAATTGCTTTGATGAAAAAATGTAATATAAAATCTTGGGGTGTTACATTATTATATACTTCAATAAATTTCATCCGTTTAATTTTTAAAATTGGTCTTGAGAATATAATGGAAAGTCCCACATCAGAAAAAGAGTCAATAAAACTATCATTTTAAAAGAAAAAAGAGAAGTACAACGATCACCCAAGATAACCCATACTAGGATTCCATGTATGAAAAACATGGATATGAAGATAAAATAAGTGCCATGTTCTAATGGAGAGGGATAGAAAACATGATCAGGAGAAAGTTAATAACATGAAAACCACAAACATGTGTTGGGCAAAACTGTCATTAGTTTCCTTGTAGGAAAAGAAAACAAACATCTTTTTTGTTGAAATTTACATTTCATAAAGATGAGGAATTTATTTATGTGATTGACTAAGAACATAAAGTGATATATTTACATTTTAAGTATCATTTTGTTCATTAATATAGTTCTACCACTAACTCATATTTTAAACGATGATTATTCCAAATGACATTGTCACACCAGAAGAGATAGAATAAACTTCTTGAGTATCACCTGATCCACAAAGGATAAACTATATATTTAAATTGCCTTTAGAGATTAATCAAAACCCAAATGGTTAGAACAGGATCTGATGATCCCCTAAAAGGATATTCCTTTAGAGAAAAAAACACTAATCTCAATTTCTAAAATTAAACCAACAATTCCCCAAGTAAATAAATACCACAATATAAAAAATTATCCTAAAATTTCATTAATATAATCCAAACTAAGATTTAAACCCAAAAAATAGAAGAATTGGGTTATGTAGTCTTCCATGTTAAATTTTATCTCCAAATGACATCAACTACTCTTAATGTCACACACGTAAAAGAAAATTAACCTAATCACATAATTTCTATTATAGGTAAATCATTTCCATAAACAAATCAAATCACTATAAATCCAAAATAAAAACATAGGTAAAAATCCACCATTACTCCTGAAATGAAATCCCATAGTATTCAATTTTCCGTGGCTATATAGTGTTCCAAACAAAGAGAATGTCTTCCAAAATAATATTTATCACTTAATCACAAAATCATTCACCTATAATTAGGGTATTCATTTGATAAGACATAAGGTCCCAAATAAACTTATAATTGATCAATAAAATAATTTAACAAAAAAAATTATTCACACTAACCAGTGACATCACGAAGTCCAGTGTAGGTAATAAATCTCAATCACACTCTGATTGTGGGTTCGATTTCCACATCTTTGTCTGATGCGACAGGTTATCACAAAGTCTGCATGTTGTCCTTTTCCAAAAACTATATTTTATAAAATTACCAAAATGAGATAAATTCCTCAAAATAACCATAACATAAATTAAACAAAAAATGTTATCTCATGCCATGTATTTTCATCCCAAAATATAATAACATGTAATTACCTCAAACCTAATGGTCATAAAAACCAAATGGTCATTTATACCTATATCCACAAGAGAAAAGATAATTTTTCTTGAAATATCATTTTCACTAGACAAACTTCAGGGTTACAAAAACATGTGAAAATTATTCCAATGTAATCCCATCAACTAGGAGCACTAATACTTTTAAACATTTCTCTGACCATTTATTTCCACATATATTCTTCATTGACCATGAAAGTATCCTATATATTAGGGAATTCACTCGGGTAATGTCCCGGTCCCCTACATTTACATAAAATGACTATAAATGGATTCTTCGGGCCATTTTTATTTTCTCTTATAGTACTCTTCATTTTCCCCCAGTAATTCATTACTTTATTTCAGTCCTTCTTACATGTAAAGCATTTCTTTGTTACATTGAGACACTTTCCTAGGTGTCTCCTTACACATTTCCTATATGATAGAAATTGAGGATTCTTTTCTCCATGGTATCTACTGCTGGTGCTCTTATCATTCATCACCTTTCTCTTCTTTGTTGAGTTTGGGAGTTGGATAATATATATGTTGTTGATCATATTTTTGGAAGACTAATTTTGTATGAACACCATATCTTATATGCCTATCAACATTCCATTGTGTGTCTCATTTCTAGCACCGTTCCCACCTTGTACATCTTTCTCAACGTTACTATGACTTCCTTGGAATCCATCAATTCACTAAAACCAGAAATCATTGTGTGAGTAAAAATAGTCATAAAATCATTTAGAGAATATCATGACGCCATATTTTCAAATTTAAACACCTTAGGATTAAACAAGGTCATTTATTGTCATATTATATTAAAATTCATCAAATCGGTTTTAAAATAAAATGTAAATTATCCTAAGAATATCCCTCGTGAGTGTCATAACCATGAGTGCAGCAAGGCCCATTTTCGTGCACCTGTTCCCATTCGATTCTAGCTCAAAGCGGTGTTTTTGGGTTTAAACCTATGTACATCTGTGCCAATGCTGCCTCTACCTGCTCGTATCCAGACATGGATGTATTTCTGGGAAAACTCACAAAATATATACAACACCAAATGCTTATGAAGTTGTTCTATACAAATCCTCAAAGTATATCTAAGGGCTACGTGCACTAATAAGAGTTTATATCAATCTAGTTTCCAAGGATTGTACTAAACTTCCTTTGATATCGACTATAACGCCCCGACCCCAGTTACCAAGAGTCGGTGCATTATTACATATCATTGGCATGATAAAAAAAGATCAAGTCTCGAATGACCGATTAATTTAGTAGGATTTGAAACTCTAGATACATTCAGAAGTCTTACATTAAAAGATGAAGTGAAAAACTAAAACAACATTGTATCCATAGTCCACACTCATATCCCCTCAGACTATCCCTATAGGTCAGTCATAAAATACTTCATCACATCCTGGAAAAAATAAAACATAGAAAGGGGTGAGCACAGATTCTCAGTAAGGATAAAAATATAGAGGAAACTTTCTTAAATTAGTATAAACATTTAAGGAAATGTATAACTATAACAAATTCCTTTAAATCTAGAACATCACCATAATATGGAAAAAATAAAATGAAATAAGTCCATTTAACTAATCATGTGGAAATTCTACTGGACGAATAATCACATGCAATATCAATAACCACTTTTATAATGATGGAATACATAATTCCAGACTATCATAACCACAAAGTCAAGGCCTTATGCCAAGACTACAAATATGATTTTTTTCAAGGCCTTGTATCAAGACACTATTTTGTCTCAAGAGACCTACCGATGCATCGACAACTTATAGCGGGATCCACCCGTCACTTACTAAGTTCAAAGCATTCCTCATATGATCATTTTGAAACATAACATAAACATTCATATTGAAACTAGAATACGAAATGTCAATACTTTATCCAAAAACTAGGAATGGTATAAAAATAACACATCCACAGTCAAACATAACTCATTCAATACAATATTGAAGAATGTGTTGTAACAGATTAACCTCAATAAATAATAATGAAGGATATTTACATAGATGAAAACAATCATCAAAAATATTTGAGGGAAATTCCCCATTTTTCTTGAAAACATTTAAAAGTCACACTATTTGTCAAGAAGCCATTTAAAAATAGATTTTTGAATCAAAGTGTCCCATACCACTTTGAAACTTTTAAAAGGTCTTTTAATTTTAAAACTCTAATGTTCATATAAATAAATCATTAAACCCATTTTTAAAAGAGGGACATTAATGAGAAGGATTTAGAATAATAAATCTTTAAAACATTTAAAATTATATTTTTGTTAGAGTTACTAACCAAAAGAGAGACACCTGAATACAAATAATTGAGGTAATCAGAACGATATAATATTTTGAGAATAGAGGGATTCATGATATACTATGTTAAAGCACATTATATACACCATATAAAAGTGATTTGGTGTATAAAAAGAAATAAGTCTCAATAGAATGTAAATTGGGATGAAATCTCTTTTAACGACCGTATAGTTATGTTAATGATAAATGAACAACATAATTATGTGTGAAAAATATAAATACAATCAATATGATTTGATATTAAGTGTAATTAAATCAGAGGACATTCACACATATTCTAGTAAAAACAACACCAATGAATTGGATACTTAACTCAACAAATGGAGATTGAGTTAAAATTACTATTATCTAGTTCATATCGATGACTTGATAATTTATCAATGGAGTGATTATGTGTATCAATATTATATCCACATAAAGGGGAGTATAAATTATGACATAAGAAAATTAATATTTATTCAACACAAAATCTTGGAGTAAAATAATCAATGAAGTATGCATACAGTCGAATGGGTGGAAATTGAAATTTAAAATTCCCTTATCGATTTGGTAACTTATAAAACATAAACCCATGAAAGAAGGATCATACAATGATTATGTAAATATCTATAAATTAATGTATGTTACACAATGAATACAATCATGTGTAGTACACACATCACATTCAATAAATAATTAGTGAACAATGGAAATCTCACGGAATTAAAAGTGAGATAAGAAACCCCTTACTTTGTACTTTTTCCATGGTAGAGGGTAGATTAACCTCATGTATAATGGTGAAATAATTTTTATTAAATTATAAAATAGTCATATAAATTAATATTATATTATATATGATCTTTTAACATTGTTTTGTTAATAATATCTTCGTATTATCGTCGTTTCAGGTGTTAACAGATTTGTTTTCCTTTATATTCATTGATATGTGAGTCATATTTATTATGGATGGGATGTATCTTATTCATATACATAATGATATCATGTATATAAACATTTTTTTAATAATAAATTGAAATTTAGTCTTGAATGGATACGATGGGGAATGAATCTCATCGCGTTCGTGGAGATGGACATACGTACGTACGAACGAGTGATAATATCATTCCTTTGATATTAAAATAATATAAAATTTGATGATATATCATATATGAAGAATCATTATCATGTTATATTCGTTATTTACATGAATTACACATCATTATTATACCCATCCAAATAATAATTTATTGAATAACAATTACACAATGACGTGGAGACGGTAATCCATACTTACGCACGTATGGGGACATGCCATTCAAAGGATGGATAGAATAAAGAATTTGGTTATGAAATATTTATAATAACATCAGAGTATATATAATATAATAGTGTTATTATTTTATAATGGAAACAATAAAGAAAAAGGAAGTGGAAGAAGAAAGGAACTTGAAAGAGGTGATTAAATATTTACCTCTTCTTCGGGTTCTTCCTTTCAATTTGATCAAAAGGGCTCCTTAAGATGGATTTATGACTAAAGGGATTCCTCTAGGATGAAGGGAGGATATTTTAGATGGTATTTGGGCAGATTTTGGCTGATCAAAATGGATTTGAAGGTGTGAATTAGAGAGAAGCGGGAGTGCCCTTTAATAAGAGGCGTGAGGGGCACCTTAGGAAAAGATATAAATATTATTTTATAATAAAATAATTTTCGGTTTCTAATTGCTCCAAAATAGATTATTTAAAGTATAAGGTGGCTATGGGTAATAAACCACTCATCCAATAGGTTTTTGACAGGTTTTTGTAACTATATTAACCTTATCATTTACACTTAACTCTTAGTTAAATAGTTTGACATTTACCATGTCTTTTTGTATTATTATATTATATGGTTACTAAACATACTATATACTTACAAAAGAACCCCAAGTTGTTCTTCAATGATACACCTATCATTATATAAGTCCTTTGGACGAACCATATATTTTTAGGAATAGAATATCAATTAATAATATAATATTTCTTTAAATGGTCTTTTTTGTCAATTTTGACACTATTTAATAATTCATTTTTGTTAAATTCCTAAAAACATTATTAATTAGAACTAAATTAATTCAATCAGTAAAAAAATGTCATACTATACTATAAAATTCGTGGATGATATCAAAACATTAATCTTTTATTTATTTTAACATTTATAATAACATTTATTTGATTCTTTCATTAATAAGGAAAATACTACATCATCATTGTGTCATAAATAAATTTAATTATCAAATGTATAATAATTATTAATAAAATTCCATTATATAGGAAATCTTTTTATCTTTCTAATTAATATTCATAGTCTAAGATATAAAATGTATAACCTTATGTAAAAATTGTTTTACTAAAAGATATATACACTTATGTAATTTATGTATTTACTTTTACTTACTTAATATAAAGTGTCATTATCACTTACAAGTGGATCCATGGGGCCCCAAAATCGACCCAAAGACTACCATGGTCAGAAATGTATCATCCAATATGGATAGAACACATTATTGGGAAATTTAATATTATTATAATATTTTTTTTGTACCTTTGTTGGATTTATCCTTTAACAAGGGTAAATAAAATATTTACCTATGTAATTATTCAAAATGCCTAAAAATAAAAGTTTTATATTTAAAAAATTTGGGCCTACTGATTCTAAATATGTAATCAATTTGTCTAAATTGAAAACATAGAAGTGGAAGAAATTAATTCTAAATTAATTCCCGTTGTCAAAACAAAGAGGGTGTTTTAATGAAATAATAACTCCCAAAAGATTGACATTTGTTTATGTACAATTTCAAAGTGAAATTACTTCCAATGACCTACATTGGGTTAAATGGTAAAAATATAATCTAATTATAAATCCAAACAATTCAAATGAATAGTTGAACACTATAAATTATTTTTATTAAATAATTTGTTTTCAGTAAAAATATATTATTTTTCCCTATTCACCCAAATATGAAAGTTTTCATAAAAACACCAAAAATTAATTGAAACTAAATTCTGATGTCCCGATCCCAAATAAGAAGATTATTTTGTCAAATTTAATATATAAAAGTTTCAAATATTGGATTTAAAAAGGGTTAGCCATTAAAAGGTGGCGAGGTTGTATTTTTTGAAAAATACTTCTTTTATCTGAAAAAAATCAAGTTGTCCTTACATTATGTATAAGAAACATATAATATCAATTAGAAAATTATAATGGTTATATAAAGTTCAAAATTCTGTTAATACTATTCATAAACTCTTTTGAATGGCTAGTTTGGTAAGTCGTGGGGTGTTTGAACTTGATGTTGCGTGTATTGTAAATTATTGAATTACTTTGAATAACTAACTCACTATGAAATCTTGGGGTGTTACATATAACATTAGACATTATTAAAGGAAAAGGAAGAAAAGTGTTTTAATTTAATATTTGTTTAATAGAATTTAGATTTTTATAATAGTTTAGATAGAAAAAAGTTGTTTCATAATGACTTAATATCATTTAGTATGTATCAAGTCAAGAACTCCATGATTTCCAATTATAACTACATTATTATTCAAGAAACACTCACTTGTGGGGAGATAAATTATGGTCAAATTATACATATTCATTCTATTCATTATGTTCATGGTAGCCTAGTGGTTTATTATTGAATAATAAAGGATTTGATGAGGGAACATCACTCATCTAAATGTATGGTTCATAAAGGTGTCATGAAAATGATCCATGGTATTAATAATTAATTTTGGTGTCAAAATATAACAATAGAAATAACTAGGTTTGTCTATGTGTGTTGCAATTTTCAATGAATTCAATAAAAATAACAAGGGCCAACTGGTCTCTTATATCCACCTGACTAAAAATACATTTTTATTTGATTTTCAAAAGCCCACTTTTTAGTTTAGCGGTAACTAGAACACCACAAGGGAAGAAAAAAATAATAATATCCAAATCTGATATTCATCATTTAAAAAAAAATTAGGAATAGAGAACCTAAGACAGTCTTGAACATGATTCACCTATGTCATCTGTAAACTCGTTTCCATCCATCAGTATCTTGATTCACTACTATCAACATCACATCCTATCACCACCATTATTGTCACCAACCAAACACAACACCAATTCAATAGAAAGACTATCAAATTTCGTCATAGATACAAAAAAACATAAACACCATTTCTTCATCATCCCACAACAAACTAGAGACAAACAAACAACCATAATTGAGGAACTCACCATATCAAAATTCATAAATCATTGATTTGGAACTATTGTGAACAACACCGGTGAACACCACCAAAACCAATCATGAACAATAAAAAACTAGAAAAAAAATTGGGACCTTAAAAGAATGAATTAAAAAATTCAACCATCATAGTAGAAGAAAACAATCCCTCAATGATGACAAGAGGAAGAAATCTGAAAAAACTAAAATGTTTCCTTGTCATTGTCATTAACACCACTAATAGCCTCCTAAGGAAGAGAAATATACTATTATTAGGAAGAAGACTAAAACATGCCGCCCTAGAAGCACCATCAACTGCCAAACCCCACATCCCAAAAACTCTATGTTACAAATGCTCTAGATCTAAACCGGAGTAGGGAAGAGGGAGTTGAGTTCATGGTAGGGGATAAAATGTCGAGGGCTCTAATCCACTAAAAACACCAAGGCTGAAAATACTATCTTGAGACTAGATCAAGATAACATCAGAATTCTTTGAAAATTCCCAACCACCAACCCACAAATCCCAATAACATTGTGTCACAAATGCCCCAGATATGGCTTTGGGGGGAACGATGGTATATGGGGTTAGAGAAGGATAGTAGTAGTCATGAGATTCAATAGCTATTATCCAAGAAATACACACAACCATGATAGATGACAATGATCCCATCAACAGAGAACTGACAAGATATACTAAAATCCACGATATATTTTGGGTGATTATTGATTGACTTACTAAGAAAACACATTTTATTAAATTTGAATCCTTCTTCCATAGAATGTAAATTTATATATCTGATATATCATAATGATTCATAATTTTGATAGTAATAATAATTTTGCATCATAACACCATATTTACATATATATTCTAATAAATATTACTAGGAGCCTTGGGTGTTCAATTCAATCAATGTTTATCTTATCTCTCCCAAAAAATTGAATGATAGAATGTTCTATTCACATCCCAGAATATATACTTGATTATTTTATTCTTGAATTTGGTAGCCCATGGTAATATCATCTATAAATTATGTAGTTTTTATACAATATTATATACTAGTAATCTATATAGTTTTATTTTGGTGATTATATTTATATCTGGACTTGTGGTTCTAATCAATGGTAAATAGAAATTTTAGAATAATATTTGATTAAAAATGTTTCATTAAACATATGAATGAGTATTTAATGTTTATTTGAAAGTAGTGGATCACCACTGAAATCAATTATAAGTCCTATATTTATCTTTTAATATTATATTTAGAATTTAATGTTAGTGTTCGTATTTTTATTCTTGTTTATCCATGATTCAGTTTCCAACATGTAGGTAAACCATAAAATTTCCACTCATGTATGGTTTTGTTGAACCTAATGGAAACTAATTGTATTTCTTTGAAAGTGGTTCTATATATATTTGAAATTATAGTAATATTGGTTTGTATGTTGGTGAAAAAAAATGGATAAATTTTTTTCTCTGTATTGATTCTGACAATTGTTGATCTGATCATAAATACCAATGACATTGGTTAATTCCAAAAGGAGATATTGCGCATTTTTTACAACATCTAATGAAGTCAAGTGTTAATGAAGGGCATGAAAAATTTTATATCTCTTTTATAATGATTAACTGAGAATGTAAAATCAATAATTATTTGTATTATATTCCATACATAGAATTATTCAAATCATATTTTGATGGTTTTACTTTATCCAAAAAACAACAACCACAAAAGAAAGAGGGGCCTCATCCTTCTACATTATTTTGTGTTAAATCACAAACACAAGGGAGAGGCAGCCTGAGATGTTTGTGTAGCGTCATGGGGGATAGTTATATTGTGGGAATTAATGTGTCCATATGGAGGGACACAAGAAAAAACTGGATGCATTTTCAATAGGTCGGAAGATGGGCCTTATAGGGTGGCATGTATTGTTGAATCCCATGAATATTGTGTGATTCAAATAAAGGGCCTAGAGCTTCTCAAATAGATTCATTGATGGAATCATGATTATTATTAATGTGTTGTTAATTGATGAAATATTTGATGTGTGATACTATAGTGTTTAGGATTTTCTGTTGTTTTAAAAAACTATTAATAGAACATGGGTTTCATGATGAGACTAATTATAGATACCTGATCATCTAAAACCATCATATTCAATCTTTAAAGAACCCACCAGGATGTGTAAGGGTACATTGATGTAGCACCCCAAAAATTTTATGGTATTTTTCTATTAAATTCATTATATTCATCACTATGTTCCTTAAAAAAACTATTTTATTTAGGATACAGTCAAAACCTAGCCATTAAATATAAATTTTCCACTTCTATGTTTTGAATTTCGAAAAACAATCATCTAGAGTTGTGATCAGTAAGTCTTTTGGAGTCTGATAAAACAAACATGATTTTTTGTAAATATTAAGACACCCTTATGAATAATAATATGAACCTTATGAATAGTAAATAATAATATTATTTCATTTTCTTAAGGCAATAAGATAACGAGATCTTAATTAGTTTTTCAATGAGAAATAAAACTAATGGAACTTTATGATTGTAATTTTTCAAATTAACTATGACTTTATTTAAAAATTAAAATAATAATATTTATAAAATTAATTTTAAAAAATGGAGTTCATTTTTTAATTCTACACGTCAAAAAATAGTTAGGATAAATTTTGGGTTTTTTCTAAAATACATGAATTTTTAATGAATAGTAAAAATATAGTTTTGAGTTTTTGGTAGTTTAATGACATCATAATGAGGTAAATATTAAAAATAAAAGTATGGTCGACTTTTGTAAATTAACTTATGACATGAGGGGTCCAAATTGCCATAAACCATGGGAAAATATCATGGTAAAGCCCTTGCTTTTGTGAGAACCACTAACAAGGTGTCACTTTTAATTAATAAAAAACTCTCTCTTGATTACTATAAATACCCACTCACCCCTTCGTTTTTCATTAATTCCAAATCCATCATCATCGAAAAAATAGTGTTTTTACCTCTCTAGGAGTCCTCCCAAGGTGTCCCTAAGCCCCCAAGGTCCAATCCTTCAAGATATAGGCGTTATTATACAAGGTAAGGGAATCCATCGTTCTCTTCTTTAAGTGAACACTTTTTTTATGTTATCTATTTGAAATTCCTTTATCAAATTTTGGGGATTGAATTTTTTATTCTTATTACTGTAAATTTTATTGAAATATGATGATATATGCTTTTGTTCTAATCATTTGATTTTATGAAATTTTAAGTGACGTCGTTAGGCTGGTGAATTTTCATAAAGGATCTCTCAACTTTCCTTTTATTTTCATGTTCATCTCGTTTATTTTTCACTCCTAAAATAATCCCTATAAATGACCATGATAAGATCTAATATCATTTATATACTAGAATTATATCATTTTAATGGATGAACAATCATCAATATCCTTACTCCCTCCCTTTTATTTTTATAAACAAAATCAACGTCTATAAGGTTCCAATTTATAACCTTTATGGACGACGGAGTTTCGTTCTTCAATTTTTCCTTCATTAATGGTCATGAAACAACTTTAATGGTTTACCAAATCCTAATATATGTATATCATGTAAATAATTTTCTGTAATATTTACACACTCATAATATGGAACAAAAATACCAAACAAGTTCATTGTATACAAAACTGCCAAGCTAAATCCAAGCGTTTATCAAAAACTTTTAACTAATGATTCATCCTCAAGTATATAACCTAGAATCATTATAAGATAATTTATATCAATTTAATGTAACTAATAATTTACATTAACAATTCTTGATGTTAAACTACATTTGAAATTAACTTCCATTCTTGAGACCATGTAAACAAATAATGAATCCAAGTAAGAAAATGCTTCCAAAAAAATAAAATTGAATCTCTTAAACCCATAAAAAGACATTAAAGAACATAATAAGGTTATACCATATCAATTACATGTTGATTAGGTTTTGGTATTATTAATTAATGAATCTAAATTTTATTATTCAGGTCGTTTTTAACAATCAAGAACACCTTCGAGCATAAGGTAAGGGATTGCTTAAATCAATTTTTATTATTTGATATATACATCTATTTCATTGGGTACATTGTGCCAAAAATATGTGGGAATTTACTTTTACTGTTTTATTATGTTTTTACACTTATATTTTTTTGGATTTTCATTTGTCACACATAAATATTTCATTTACTTATCTTCACTCTAATGACACAATCTTCGTAATGGATTCTCCCTCACATTTGTTCAAGAATATCCCCTATGTTGTGCACCTACTGTTTCATATGTGGTGTACCTAATGCACATTTGAGATCAATTTTCAATTAAAATTATTTTCCATTTAAATATAAATCTTCTCATATCAGGGATATTATTATTGTCGAAGTCATATACAATTTTACATAAAGTATTCATTTTGAATGCTGAAATATTGATGAATATGTACCCTCTTTTTTATACAGATAATGTAATGTCATGTTACTCTTATGTTGAAGATATGTATAAATAATTCTATGTATGTAGAGTTGGGTGGGGCCCACTACATCCCCTCTATGCATTGGTTGGTCTGATTAGACAAAACATTTTGGTGACAGACCCTTCGAGTTTGTTTCTAAAACCCAGATGGGTTTCTACCCACATAACTAAACTATTTTTACAGTATTATGGTTTAGTGTGCCAGATACATGACATCCAATTAATAAGAATTCTAATTTTTCATTATCATTTATTATTATTATCCATGAGGTTTTCACTGTGACAAAATCTATGGATGCATTTTCATTATCAGTTTATTAATGGCTTTAGTTATTCATTTACTCACTATGTTGTATTGATAATGTCAGATTGATTATGATTCACTTATTATTGTAATCATGCTTCATCTATTTGTAACCCCTATTGAGCATTTGAGCTCACAACATTCTTTTTTTTTTGCCTTCAATAGGTTATGAGGAAGAGGTCATTTATTAGGTTCTCGTGGATGCAGTTTTTGATTTTCATTATGTATTGTATCTTGTAACCTTATTCAATGTAGTTTGTGTTAAATTAATGTATCTAGTTCTTTAAGACTACTAAAATTATCGTTCCTTCAGGATTTTCATTCCTTCTAACCATTCCAATATCAAAAGTAATGCACTAGCTCCAGCCTAATGGGGTCGTGGTGTTATAGTTGGTATTAGAGGAATTTTAGTAGAAAATATGGAAACTAGAGTATGAAATTTATAGTAGGGAACAGATCCCTAAGGTAGTATTTGAGGATAAACACACAATAATGTCATGGTATTTTGGTAAGGAATTGATTATGTTAATCCTTATCGAAAATATATCCCTGTCTGGATACGAGCATGTAGAGGTGGCTCTAGTACAGAGGTAACTAGGAGTGAAAGCTCTAACAAGGAGTTTCGGGCTTGACCCGGGGTATCAAGGTACACGACAAAGGGCCTTGTTTCACTCTTGGTTATGACACTTTAGGGGGATATGCTTAGGATAATTCCTATTTTCTTTACAATACATTATGAAGGAGTTGGTGTAAAATTTTCCTTAGAGGAACCATGCTTATAAGATTTTCTATTCATAGAACATCAATCTATGTTGAGTGATTTTATATTTGAGATTCATAAACTAATATATTGTATCTCAATATTTAGAAATGGCATCTAATGGAATAAGGGGCATCAATTCTCGTGGGCATGGTAGGGATCTCTCTACTGAGCAAGTCAACACAGTCAACGTTGGAGGAGATCAGATCAAGACAATATTGGGACAACATTCTCAAGTTTTAACAAATAACCATTAAACACCTCTTTTGGATCGTTTCATGCGGCAGAAGCCCCCATCTTTCAGTGGGACTACTAATCCAGTGGTTGGTGAGCAATTGATCAAGTCCCTTGAAAAGATATTAATGGTGTTAAGATGCAATGAAAATGAAAAGGTAGTACTTGAAGTATACAGTCTCAAGGGCGACACTGATAAATGGTGGTCCCTGATTAAAAATACCATGGACGAAGAAGAGATAGATGATATGTAATGGAGAAATTTTAAGGAAATTTTCTTAAAAAAATATTTCCCTCTTCAGCAACGAACTTAAATGAAGAAGAAATTCCATGGATTGAATCAAGGGGAAGAAGATAGTGTTGTAGAGTGCGAGGCTACCTTCACAAGGCTAGCCTGGTATGCTGTGGATTACAGACTTGACTCGGCGGACAAGATTGATCATTTCATTGAAGGTCTTAAGCCAGGTATTCAGAGGGAACTGGCTTCTCAAAAAATTTCATCATATGATGGAATTGTATCAAGTGCTATAAAAACAGAGAATGAATTTTCTAGATCATATCATTTCAAAGGAAACCATGATAAGAAGCGGTACTCTGATAAAAAAGGAAAAGGAGAAGCACTAAATAAGATCAAGAAAACTAATAGTTTCTCATTATGTGAGATCCGTGGAAAGAATCATCTCAGGAAATGCTTGAATGGAATGGGAGTCTACTATAATTGTGGAGAAAATGGTCATCGATCTGATAAATGCATGGGAAATAAAAAAATTCAATGATATTTAATGTTACAATTGCAGAGAGATGGGGAACTATGCAAATTAGTGTCCTAAGTGCGAAGGAAACATGCCTCAAAAAAATACAAGAGATCAAGGGAGAGCTTATGTGATTACAACCGCAAAGGTTTAATTTCCTGCTGATGTGGTGGCATGTACTTTAATTGTTTCCTCAAACTTACCCGACACTTTATTTGATTCTGGATCATCAAAATAATTTATATCTTCTTAGTTTACCAAGAAAATTAGATATGTACAATTTGATTTAATAAAGGAGTTTTCAGTCAAAACTCCAACGGGAAGTATCATTGCAACGAAGGCATGTCGACTAGTCCCCATCTAGTCACACCGACATGCTTTAATTGATAAACTTTTCATCATATCAATGACTGTCTTTGATATAATTCTTGGTATGAATTTTTTGTCAAATTATGATACGAAGATTTATTGTAAGAAGAATGAAGTTACAATTTCTAAAAATGGTGTAGAATCCCTTGATTTTTGTGGATAAGCCTTGCAACCTGATTCCTATCTAGATCCACCCACTATGGATTTATAAAATAAAATTTTTGGAGAAGAAGAGAACCCAATATATATGGGCGAGGATAGAAATAATCAAATTGAAGATGTACATATAGTGGAAGAGCAAGTTGATGTATTTCAATAGAATTTAACTGGAAATCTTCCAGAGAAAGAAAGTTGAGTTATCTATAGATTTAATTCCTAGCGCGAGACCTATATTAAAGACCCCCTATAGAATGGCCACTATGGAGTTAGTGGA
The DNA here is from genome assembly GCA_963277665.1 of Viscum album. NCBI lineage: Eukaryota > Viridiplantae > Streptophyta > Magnoliopsida > Santalales > Viscaceae > Viscum > Viscum album. Next base: position 1,949,901,475 of record OY728130.1, read on the forward strand.
GCTAAAGAAACAACTAGAGGATTTGAGTGAAAAATCAATTATTTGACCTAGTGTTTCTCAATGGGAAGCCCTAGTCCTGTTTGTTAAGAACAAAGATGAATCCATGAGGGTGTGCATTGATGATAGGTAAATAAATAATATTACAAAAAAGAATTGGTATCCTCTACCTTAGATTGATGATTTATTTGATCAAATTCATGGAGCTCAATACTTTTGAATATTTATCTTTGGTCCAGATATCATCATATTCGTGTGAGGAAGGAAGATATTCATATGACAGTATTTCGAACCAGGTATGGGAATTATGATTTTACAGTGATTCCTTTTTGAACGACTAATGAACCCTTTATTTTCATGGATTTAATGAATAGAGATTTCAAGGAATATCTTGATAGATTTTTTGTGGTCTTCATCGATGATATCATGGTATACTCAAAAATCTATGAAGACAATGATATTCACTTGCGGATTATTCTGAATACACATAGAAGAAATGAATTATATCAGAAGTTTAGAATGTGTTGATTCTGGCTTCAATCGGTTTCTTATCTAGGACATAATGTCTCTAAGGATGGAATACTAGTTGATCCTACAAAGAAAAAGGTAAACCATGATTCTCCCACACTAAAAAACATAACCGAGGTAAATAGTTTTATTGGATTAGCAGGTTACTGTCGGTGTTTCATTCATAATTTCACCCGACTGGCTAACCTGCTAACCAAGCTCACACGAGAAGGAGTTAAGTTTATGTGGACAAAAGTGTGTACATAATTATTCGAAGAATTGAAATGAAGTTTGGCCAATGATACAATTTTGACTCATCCAACTATAAGTGATGGATTTGTAATATACGGTAATGCATCAAAGAATTGATTGGGATTCTTCCTTATGAAAAACGATAAAGGTATTGGTTATGTATCAAGACAGTTGAAGACTCATGAGAAAAATTATCCAACTCATGATCTTGAGTTAGCATCCACAATCATTGCTCTGAAAATATGGAGGCATTATCTCTATGGAGAGAGATGTTAGATCTATACAGACCACAAGAGTTTGAAATACATTTTCACACATAAAGAACTAATGATGAGGCAGAAAAGATGGCTCGAGTTACTCAAAGATTACGATTTTTCAATACACTGCCACATAGGAAAGGCGAATAAGGTTGCAGATGAATTAAGTAGGAACGATCATGGACTTATGACTCAAATCAATATTGAAAGAGATCCTATATTCAGGGTTCTTCTAAATTTGGATATGGGAATTATTAAGGAATGGGAAACATCACTCCTCTTTCAAATGATTTCTAAACCATCTTTACTAGAGAAGAAAAAAATTTCTCAATCTGCTGATGAGAATCTGCACAAGAAAATTAATGCAGTTAATGATGGGAGACTAGCTGACTTCGTGTATGAAGAATGAGTTCTAATGTTTGGAAAGAGATTATGCGTTCCATTAGTGCCTGAGCTAAAAATGGAACTATTAGATGATGCTCATACCTCAAATTTTTCTATACACTCAGGTAACACCAAGTTGTATAGAGATATGAAGGAATATTTTTTGTGGGATAATATGATGTGATAAATTACTAACTATGTGTCAAGGTGTCTAGATTTTTACATAGTGAAGGCAGAGAGACAACATCCCAAAAGAGTGATGCAACATCTACCAATTCCTATGTGGATGTTAGATAACATTCCGATGGATTTTTTCACCGGTCTATGGAGGAAGCCTATAAGGAATGATGTAATATGGGTAATTATTGATCGTCTCACTAAATAAGCACATTTCCTTCCAATAAGAGGGTATTTACCACTTGAACGACTAACAAGAATTTCTATAAATGAAGTTGTGATAATTCCTAGTGCACCTCTATCGATTGTCTTCGATCAAAATCCCCATTTTACATTAAAATTATGGAAATGTCTCCAGAAGGTTTTGAATATTGAGCTTCGTAGGAGTACTGCATATCACCCTCAAACTGATGTATAGTCTGAAAGGACTATTCAAAATCTGGAAGACATACTGAGATCATTCTCTCTTGACTTCCATGGTATGTGGGGTCAGTACTTGCCTTTGGTGGAATTTTCATACAATAATATTTTCTATTCTAGTATTCAAATGTCTCTATATAAAGCATTATATGGAAAGAGATTTCGAACGCCAACTTGTTTGGATGTAGTTAGTGAGAGGAAACTTATAGGTCCTGATCTTATTGAAGAGACCACGACAAAGGTGATGAAAATACAATCCCATATTAAAGCATCCCAAAGTAGGCAGAAGAATTATGTTGACAACTGGAGAAAGGATAAGATATTTCAAGTGGGAGATCAGATATTTCTAATAGTATCTCCATGGAAGGGCATCTTAAGGTTCAATAAGAAAGGGAAACTAAGCCCCAGCTACATCAGACCATTTGAAATTTTGGGAAGAATCGGAGCTACCGCTTACCATTTAGCGATGATTCCAAATATCTCTAGAGTTCATGATGTGTTCCACATATCTTTGTTAAAGAAATACATTCCAGACCCAACACATGTACTCACATATGAAGGAATAGAACTGGACCCATATTTTTCATACGGTGAAAATCTTGTCAGGATTTATGACACAAGGGAGCAGGTATTGAGAAATCAAACATATTGTCAAGTAAAGGTTATTTAGAGAAACCAGAATATGGTGTAAGAAACATGGGAATAAGAGGATTTCATGAAGAAAAACTACCCACATCTTTTTATTGGTCTATATACAGAAAATTTCGAGGACAAAATTTCCGAAGGACGGAATAATGTAGCACCCCAAACATTTTATGGTATGTTTATATTTAATAATTTATATTCATCACTATGTTCCTTTAAAACAACAATCGGTTATTTAGGAGATAGTTAAAACCTAGCCATTAAATATAAATTTTCTACTTCTATGTTTTGAATTTCGAAAAATGGTCATCTAGAGTTGTGATCAGTAAGTCACGTAGAGTCTGATAGAATAAAATTGATTTTTGGTGAATAATAACACACCCTTATGAATAGTTATATGAATAGTAATATGACCCTTATGAATAGTAAATAATAATATTATTTCATTTTCTTAAGGAAATAAGATAATGAGATCCTAAGTAGTTTTTCAATGAGAAATAAAACTAATGGCACTTTAAGATTGTTATTTATCTAATTAACTATGAATTTATTTAAAAATTAAAATTAAAATATTTAAAAAAATAAATTTGAAAAATGGAGTTCATTTTTTAATTCTACATGTTGAAAACTGGATAGGGTAAATTTTTGGGATTTTTCTAAAATACATGAATTTTTCATGAATAGTAAAAATACAGTTTTGAGTTTTCGGTAGTTTAACAACATCATAATGATGTAATAATTAAAAAAAAGTATGGTCGACTTGTGCACAGTATATTATTACATGAGGTTTCCTAAGTGGCATAAAACATGGGCAAATACGATGGGCAATCCCATGGTTTTGCGAAAACCACTGACAAGGTGTCCCTTTTAATTAATAAAAAACTCTCCCTTGATTACTATAAAATACCCACTCACCCCCTTCATTTTTCAATCATTTCAAACCCCTCATCCTCAAAGATCTAGTGGTTTTACCTCTCTAGGATTCCTACCAAGGTGTCCCTAATCCCCCAAGGTCCCATCCTTCAATATCTAGGAGTTATTCTAAAAGGTAAAGGAATCCTTCATTCTCTTCTTTAAGTCAACACTTCTTTTATGTTGGCTATTTGAAATTCCTTTCACATATGTGGGGGTTTGATTTTATTGATTCATAATACCATCCATTTGATTTAAATATGATGAGATACCCTTTTGTTCTCATCATTTGATTTTATGAAATTTTAAGTGACGTCGTTTGGCTGCCAAATATTCATAAAGGATATCTCAACATTTCTTTTATTTTCATGTTCATCTCTTTTATTTATCTCTCCTCACATCCTCTTTCCAAATGACCATGATAATATCTAGTATCATTTACATACTGGAATTATATCATGTGAATGGAATAACTATAATCAATATCCTCACTCCCTCCCTTTTATTTTTATAAACAAAATCAACATCCATAAGGTTCCAATTTATAACCTTTGTGGACGATGGAGTTTCGTTCTTCACTTTCTCCTCAATTACTGGTCATGAAACCAATTTAATGGTTGAAAAGATCATAATATATTTACTTCTTCTAATTAATGTTATGTAATCTTTACACACTAATAATATGAAAAAAATAAAAAACAAGTTCATTTTATACAAAACTTTTAAGCTTAATCCAAGCGTTTATCAAAAACATTTAACTAATTATTCTTCATAAAGTATATAACCTAGAATAATGATAAGATCATTTATATTTATTTAATGTAACTAATAATATATATTAACAATTTAGAATGTTATAATACATTTGAAATGAACTTCTATTCATGAGAGCAAGTAAACCAATCATGAATCCATGTAAGAAAATGCTTCCAAAACAATAAAATTGAATCTCTTAAACCCATAAAATGGACATTAAAGAACTTAATAAGGCTATACCATATAAATAACATGTTTATTAGATTCTAGATTTATTAATTAATGAATCTAAATTTTATTATTCAGGTCATTAAGAACAATCCAGAACACCTTCGAGCATAAGGTAAGGGATTGCCTAACTCAATTTTCGTTCTTTTAGTTATACATCAATTTCATTGGGTACATTGTTCCAAGAATATTTGTGAATGTAATTTTATTGTTTTATAATTTGTATACACTTATATTTTTTGGATTTTCAATTGTCGCACATAAATATTTCATTTACTTATCTTCACTCTAATGACACAATCTTCGTAAGGGATTTTCGGTCACTTTGTTTCAAGAATCCCCCCAATGTTGTGCACCTACTCATTCTTATGTGTTATACATACATCCCATTTGAGATAAATTTTCAATTAAAATTATTTTCCATTTAAATATTCTTGTTCTCATATCATGGATAGTATTATTGTCTAAGACGTATACAATTTCACATACGGTATTCACCTTGAATGTTGAAATATTGATGAATCTTTACCCTCTTTTTTATATGGATAATGTAAAGTCATGATGCTATTATGTTGAAGCTATTTATAAATAATATTTTGGATGTAGAGGTGGGTGGGGACCACTACATCCCCTTGATTCATCGATAAGTCTAATGAGACAAAACAGTTTGGCGACAGGCCCTTCGAGTTTGTTTCCAAAAAACAGACGGGTTTCTACCCATAGAACTAAACCAGTTTTATGGTATTATGGTTTCATGTGCCAGATACATGACGTCCAATTAATAAACATTATACATATTCATTATCAGTTATTATTATTATCCATGACGTTTTCACTGTGACAAAATCTATTGATGCGGTTTCATTCTCATTTTATTAATGGCATTAGTTTTTCCTTTACTCACTCTTCCGTAGTGATTATGACAGATTGATTATGATTCACTTATTATTTTACTCCTGCTTCCTCGATTTGTAACCCTTACTAATCATTTGAGCTCACCCCTTTCATTTTTTTTACCTTCAACAGGTTATGAAGAGGATGTCATTTATTGAGTGCTCGTGGATGCAGTTTTTGTTTTTCATTATGTATTGTATCTTTTAACATTATCCAATTTAATTTTTGTTAAATAAATGTATCTAGTTTCCTAAATACTACTAAACTGATCTTTCCTTTGGTATTGTCATTCCTTCTAACCATGCCAATATCACATGTAATGCACTGGCTCGAGCCTAGTGGGGTCGGGGTGTTACAATTGATACTTCTTGTGTAAAGGTAATGTGCTACATGAATGTAATTAGGTTACTATGTAAAGACATTGGGGTCACTATCTAAGGCTTCTCAATTGTTTGACTAATGGTACAGATGTATCTCATTAATGGTAAAAATTTGTTTAATGGTTGAGGTATATTATGTATGGGTAATTAGTGACCAACACTACCTATGTAATGGTAAATATGTGGTGTAAATGAAAATAATTCATTTTATAAAGTTATGATTATGTGTTTTGTAATTGTAAGATGAGCTATGTAAAGGAACATGAAGCATTGTGTAATTATTTGTTAAGATGTATAAGACCTACATAAGGGTAAAGTGTACCAATGTGAAGGTGAGTTTGTTTAAGACTACTTAGGATTGAATGTCTGAGTCATTATCCAATACTAAATGAAGAATATAGATTTGGATTGGTTTGAAACTTTAAAATATAAGTTTGATCATGTGATAATATCATGTACATTATTTTAGTATCATTATTAGATGAATCTGAAATAGGAGGAAGCGTCACCTTAATTTTCAACGTATCAGGATAAGGAAACTCATTATTGAATATTTGAATGTTTGATTATATGATGATATTAAAATAATCATTCATACAACATAATTTTTGGTCTTTTAAGTCAGTTAATGACTAAATGACATGTGATGATAATTTCCTATAAATACCATGGGTTGGATGATAATTTAGTTGATTCTATCATTGTAAGAGTTCCCTTATTTTCCCTTTGAAGTAGTGTATCTTGTTTATTTATTTAGGAATTGTATAAAAGGAACATCAAACGCTTCATTCAGCAAATAAAAAGGATTCCAAAGGCCTCTTAGTTCATTAAGTCAGTCGATATTGAGATTTGATGCACGTTATTACATGTTTCTCATTAAACATTATGAGAATATTTTCACTATTTCATTAATATAAATATTGATGAAAATATTTATTATTGGGAAAAGAATAATCTCTACACACTCACTTGTGTGAAGGCATAAATATAATAAAGGGAAGTGATATATTTTTCACAAAAACTCTCACCTAAAGTGGATTGATATATCATTTTTAGGATTATGTGAATAAATTCATCTTAAAATAATATATGAGACATCAAATTTTTATTTATACATAGGATCTTGAGAACAATGAGATATATGAACCTATGTGTAACACATACATGAACATTTAAATATTCATATTGGGAAAATTGAATTAGTAGCATGAATTTGAAGTTATTACTTTGATAAATATGAAATATAACCTAATAAAATCTAATAGAAATATTAGATAATTTAATGACATGTACTAGGATTTACAATATGAACCATTAATTGCATCATGCATGCATGAACTCCCATTGAGGTATTATTTAGTAAAAAACAAAAATATAATAATGATAATTTAATAATAGAATAATTTTACTAGTGTAATGTTTTTCATGAATAAAATAATACTTAGAGATATTTTTTTCATCTTTAAAACACATCATGTTGAGGTTATGACATCATCAGATAGTATGGAAGAATTATTTCTTGAGTATTTTCAATGACAATGTAAGACCTGATCATCAATGGATGGTCAAAATTAATTGAGAAAGGAAATAACCCTTACTACTATCTACATAGGCTCTTGAAGTATACAAAATCAGTCTATTGGATCCAAAATGGTGTGAATGATGACCAAAATCCATTGTTGAATGAGATAATAGGTGTTGTATATATTTCTCCCAAAGGATCAAAACCAAGAAGAATATATAACTTTTGACTAGGGGGTCTAACCGATTACTGAAGATACTCGTGGATAGGGTGTATAACCAATCAAGGAGAAGAGAAGCCTGTTAGTGGTTCTAATCAATTGAGATAGACTATATGTATTTCTAGGTAAATAAAAAATATCAAGATGGGGATTAAATACTATGGTGTATATCCCACTTTATCTTAAACCATTGTAATTCATATAAATATTATAGTAGATAATCCATGTTGTAGGTGGGGTCTAAACAACATGGAATGAAAATGATCTTTGTATATAATATTTTAAATATTTTATGTTTTTCACTCTCTCAATGTTTATTCATATGAGCTATGATTGTGAGATTTTATTTTTATGATCAAGAGGCTTATCATGTTTAAGAGTCTAAATTCAGTGACAAATAATTCAAAATAATCAACCAAGTGATTCACCCCCCATATTTGTGGTCAATATAGATTGGGGTACTATAATTGCTATCATAGGAGGTTACCTATGGGGATAATATTATTTTAATGATGGAATCTGATAATTAGCTCAATGATATAATATTCATTATTTTAATTAAGTAAAAAATGGAAAAGTTAAAAGCTGGAAAATAATTACAATTGGAGTGGAATTGTAATTGTAATAGAAACATTGAAAAATATTTCCTTAAGAATAATTGATTAGTAGAGGTGAAAATGTTGATTATTCTTTTATATGGACCAAATTTTGAGATTATATCGATCTTCATTCCATTTATTGGAATTAGAATAATAATAATTCCACTTATATGTCATGTTCCCCATTCATTGTAAAATTCGAAATTATTTTTATTATCTGATTCAACAGCTCATGAAAATAAAATATGTGAAATTTTAATCATTTTCTTGGTGGTGAAAATAATTTTTAATTATTATTATAAATATTCAACGACCTAATGTTTTTATTCTAAGGAATAACCATTTAATAAAAATAACACTAATGATGAATAATTCATGATGTTTACTATTTAATTTTTAAAATATATTTGGAAAAAATATTAAGAGGAGAAGAAGTGGCCTTGAATGTAAGTAAAAATAAAATGGGAATAAAGATTATGAATCAATATTATATGATTTAAAATATTTTCTTATATATTTGTAATAAAATGAAAATGGATATGATGTTTAAGGCTAATAACATACCTCAAAAAATCAACATAAATAAAGAAAACACCTAAGTGTGGATTCTTATTCAAATATAATCATAAAGGTTACTTATTTAATGTAGAAATATATTAAAATAATAAAACATGATTATAGGATGAAAACCTCAAAAGTGAAGATAAATATCCCTCTAAAACCTAGCTCATTTTTTTTATCAACAAAGAGGAATCTAGATTAGAAATCTTGATGTAAATTGTTTTCTAAAAAATTCTATAAATGTGGTCCACAATAGATAAAGTCACTAAATTTCATTTATTATGGATGATTTGGAAACCTTTGGATTAGATATTTTGAGGACAACATGATTAAATACATTACAATTACTCTAATTGGGCCAACATCTCAACCAAGGAGATACATATCACGACCTGCCCCCCGGGGCTCGTTCCATAAATACCCCAAGCCCGCCTTCCATTGGATAGGGGTTGGCGACTAGCACTAAAAGGCATATCCATGAAAAAAGGAAGACATTTCCTTTAAACTAGAAAACACACAGTCCAATAATACTACGAGAACAACCTACATAGTAAAACTATATTAGTAAAATGATGTGCACTAAAAGTAAAAAGGGTGAGTACTATTAGTAAAGGGGGCCAGAATACAAGAAAAATTGAAAAGATGAACATTAATAGAAAAAAAGCTCCTAGAATAATATGCTGAGGTTCCTACCTGATTGGTAGGTACATCTCATGGTTGGTCGTCACTACGGTAAATCACGTATAAAGGTAGAGCATCGAGAACTGTCAAGGCCTGGCTCCCAAACCACGATCAAAGCTATCTATCATCTTCCCAAGATACAATAAAGTGTAGGTCAAGCCAATATAGGGGTGAGTGTAACAATAATCCGTAGGGACCCCGGGACCCCCAAAGGTCTCCGAGAGTTCCTCAAAGGAAATAACAAAATGTAAGACCTTAATCAAAAAGCACAAAGAAATAGTCAAATCACACCGGGTGTTCAACTAAGAGTTCATGAATAAAGATGATTAGTCTTAATCCATATAATTTTATTCCACTAGGATGTTCTTACAACTGAACCATGAAGGAGTTGTTCCATTTTCGATCCACATAGGGTTGTATGTTGCCGATCCATGATGGTTCACTGTAAGGCTGGTCCTTGTCGTGTCGCGCAATGCTGATCTACACGGGGTCGCTAGAATGTTGATCCACATAGGGTCACCGGAATGTTGATTTGTCTTGGTTTTTAGGAAGGATGATTCACATAGTGTCCCTTGATGATGATCCATATAGGGTCTCCAGTTTCTGATCTTCTATGGGCCAATCTAAAACTTTTCCTCATCGGGTTTCTACAATTCTGATCTACACAGGGTCGCTATGATGTTGATCCACACAGGGTCTCAACTTCCAAGACATATGATCTCAACATTCCTGCTCATAGCACACTTATTTCTGGGAGAACATCTGATCTAGCTATAGGTCATATTTACACTGATATAATGTCCTGAAAAAATCATTTCCAAGGGACTTCCCCATCATAGGGGTCCCAATGTGATAGATGGTGCGTCAATCGACCACCCGGTCTGTGAGATATGGGAAATTTTGTAAAAAGGACCCAGATGGATTCAAGTATGATACAACCCAAGTCACATGTCGAAATCTGTCAAAACTCACTTAGGTTATCTCCAAAGGACATCCATGTCATAAGGGTCCTTATTCCATGGACGATGCGTCGATTGAGCACCTGATCTGGTAGTTACATCTCTTTTTGTGAAATAGGGGTGATCGAACCGCGGTCTTTCCTAGCTCGTTCGGGCCCACTAAAATATGTCAAATCGACTGATTCCTAAAAGGGGTCCTAGTGCCACTGACAATGTGTCAAACAAACACATGGTAAATCAGTTATGGGCACTTATTTATTCAGGGGATGGTTGGGTCTGGTCCCGGTCCGACTCAGTCTGATCGGCCCGACGCAATAGGTCTCAGGGTCTACTAGACCCCTCCTAGGTTCATCCCTTTAAGGGTCAGACCTATTCACTTGTTCGTCCCATCGGGGTCAGCCCATTGGTTCACAGGCCTGGGTCACGATTGGCCCGACCCGTCAGGTACGTCTCGGCCCACCTTTGCTATCCCACTGGGCCACATGTCTGGTCTAACCCGCTGGATGGGTCCAGCCCGCGTCCATCCCCGACCACAAGAATGAGGACCGTTTTCTCTCGTTGACCCCGTGATTGCAGGGCCGTTTTGTCCAGCTAGTGCGGTTCCACCCACTGGTTCAATGGTCATCTGTTTGGCTAACCGGCATCCGCAAACGCAGTGTGAAACGGGGTGGCACCACCCTCCTCTGGCCATTGCTGCTACCACCACAGGTGCCTTTGGGTGACCTCCCTTGTTCCACATGTTCAGCTCGGGCCAGTCGCTACATGTATCCTCCAGACACCACTGACTGCTACTGACATGACATGATGGCGGTTTCATCCATGGCCCACCAGAACGCTTCTGTGGGTTTTCTTTGATGTCTTCAATGCCTCTAAGGCTCTCGGGTCACCATTGCTGCTGCATGTTCTCCGGTTTCATCCTTCTACTCGGTTTGGAAAGTCAATCCAGAATAATGTGAAAAATACCATTGAAGCGGAAGGTCTAAGACTATTTTTCCCACCCACTCCGTGTTAGGATTGTATCAAGCAGTCAACAATTGGTTTCATAATTATGGAATTTAAAACAACCCCATACCAGGATTAGACTTCCACTGATGACGATTGGAGGAACTTCCATCGTCGTTATCATCGGTTCATGATTCGGTGGTGCTCCTCACCACTCGCTGAAAATGGTATTTTGGAGCATGTGGTTGGCATCGTGGTACATTGCCATAGCTTAATCGTTTGATGATTTCATGCCAACACCCCTCCCAAAGATCCATATAAATATGATGGGGGAGAGGTGGTTAACATTCCGAGGAATTTTCAAGGTTCAATACATTAATGAACCTCAAAATTTCCAACGGTATAGTTACAATCAAGGAGTAGTCAACCCAATTAATGGTTTGACATGACGTCAGTCCCCCCACCACTGCTTCTCCATTGGAAAAAAGTAAAGAAATAAAATAACATTACATGTTATTTTATTAATCTGTAAAAATAACAAAAAATTAATTTTTTCACTCAACCTACTGTGGTCAAAGTGAAGCCTCCCTTAAGATAATCCTGATGCTGCGGATTCAATAGTGCCCTAAAATTTTTAATTCGAGCACTAGTTAAAAATATAGAAAATTCCACCCTCGTATTTACTAATCATACCTTAAAAATGTTTAGAAATTCATTCTAGGCACACCAGGCCTCAGAATAACATGTCTTCAATTTTAACAGACTCATAATAAATCCATATAATAAAAAAAATAACCTGGAAAATATGGGTCATTACATTTTATCCAACATAGGGATTTTCATCCTAGAAAGACACAACATAGAATAAGGAAACAAATTGGGGTAATGAGCATGAATCTGAGACACCCAATCCCCTGTGATGTCCTAGAGGTTCCTGTGTTGCTAGAGAACGTGCACTAGAGGGATCGATCATCCCCAAAGGACACTCTTATGTTGATCATAAATCTCCACTAGAACCTCCATAAATGTCACCCCCATCATCAATTTTAATCTCTCCCTAGTCAATAAAAAGCGATGGATCATGTATGTTCATCTTCTGCTATGACACATGGAAAACATCATTCACTTGATGCATCTGTGGGGGAAGAGCTAGGAGATACACCACTTTGAAATCATTGCTGAGAACCAGAAAGGGTCTGATGATCCTCAGAGATAGCTTGTTGTCCTGGCCAAATCATCACAAACTTCATCGAGGTGAGACCCGTAGAAAGACATGGTCTCCCTCATCGAACTCCAAAGGCCTCCATCTCCTTTTTTCATAAGAATTATTTCTACTCTGTATAGGATTCATCTACTCTAGGATGATCTTCACCTTCTCAGTGGTATCCCATACCAACTTTAGACCCATAAGTGCTGACCTTCCCAGGTCTATCCAGCAAAGAGGTGACCTGCATGGTCGACTGTACATGGCTGGAAATGGTGCCATACCGATGGTGGAGTGATAGCTATGTTTGTACGAAAACTCCTCCAAGGGAAGGTGATCCTCCAAAATATGGCCAAAATCTATGATTCAAGCCTAAAGCATATCCTCTAGTGTCGAAATGGTCTGCTCTGTCTGACCATCCGTCTGAGGATAAAAGGTAGTTCTCAAACGTAGTTGACTCCCGAATGGCGCATGTAATCCCTTCACTAACCAGGATATAAAAGGAGAATCATGGTCAAATACAGTCATCAATTTTACCCCATGAATCCATACAATCTCATGTACTTAAAAGAATCCCAATCCCCCTACTAATATCTACTCTTGGATAGGTAAGAAGTGATCCGACTTGGTGAGTCGGTCAATGGTCACCTATATGGAATCATGGACCTTGGACTTATGTGGTAGCCCTAGAATGAAATCCATGTAAATTCCATCTCACATTCACTCTGGTACCTCTAATGGGTATGCTAAGCCTACCAGAACCTGATGTTCGGCGTTCACTTACTGACAAGTGTGGCATTGTGAAACAAACTCTGCCACTATTATCTTCATCCCTGGACACCAGTGCTAACACCAGTGGTCCTGGTACATCTTCTACATTCCAGGATTTTCAGATAGAGGGGACGTATGGAAATCCGTCAACACCTTCTACTATATCTCCATTGGTACCATGGTGCATCCTCTTATGTGTATAATGTACTATCCACTTTTAGAAAATCCATCAGGTGCCTATCCTGGGGATATCTGAGCACGTTAAGCCTCATAGTCAATGTCCCCAAGCTACACCTCCCTGACTCGTTGAGGGAGTGGGGAGTGATTTTCATAGACTGGAGGTAATCTACTTCATCTCTATCCACAAAGGGTATCTGCAACATGATTGGCTGATTTGTCGCCTCACTCAGCAACTATAGACCAGACCTCCCGATAAGTGCGTCTGCATCTATGTTTTTCTTCTGTGGAGTGTAGACTATCTCAATGTCATAGTCATGGAGGAACTCTATCCAACATTAGTATCTCAGGTTTAGGTCCTTCTTTGAGATGATATACCTGAGATTATTTTGATCAAAGTAAATAGTAAACTGTTCACCCATCAAGTAGTGTCACCTCAACTTCAAGGCGAAGACCATTGCTACAAACTCAAGTTCATGGGTAGAGTAGTTCTTCTCATGTTGTCTCAGCTATCAAGAACCATACCCAATTAGTGATTTCTCCTGCATTAGGACACATCCAATTCTGGTCCCTAATGAGTCACAGTAGACTACATACCCAATGCCCTATTTTAGTAGTCATAAGATAGGGGCACTCATCAGTATTTTCCTCCGCTTCTGAAAACTCTACTAGCATATCTCCATCCACATGAGGTGTAAGACTAGAAGAAAGTGTCCTCAACCATGTCAGTAGAATAACGTGAGAGGTTGGATAATCTTGCTGAGTACTGTGCCAGAGTCAGGCTTCCCTACTATAAGTGCAACAGCTCTTGTATACGCACAGAGCATAGAGTCGCTGGAACGTACTCTTCCCTGAAAAGGCCATCAAATATTCCCATATTATGGTCTCCTCATCATATATATAGAGCATCAGACACCAACATCTCACGAATTATCCATGGAAATAACTGGTATCTAGGATCACCATATGGTCTGCTGGTATTCCAACCAGGCAAAGAACTCTGGCCACAGCCTCCAGCCAGTCTGCAGCTACTTGCAGATCCATCTCTCCTCAGAACCTCGGAGGACAATTCCACTAAAATCCATGAAACACGCTCAGTCGACGTGCACCATCTTCTTGTGGGGATGGTGGAAACAGATTCCCAATGGGTATTGGTGCTACTGGTACACCAGGTATACAACTCAGAGTTCAGGAATAAAGATGATTTGTCTTAAGATATTTCATTGATTCCTTTAGAGATATTCCACAACTGAACCATGAAAGAGTAGTTCCATATTATATAAAAATAGGGTTGTATGTTTTTGATCCATGATGGGACACTATATGGCTGGTCTCCATCAGGTCACACACTACTAATCCACACATGGTTTGTAGAATGTTGATCCACATAGGGTCGATGGAATGATGATCCACATAGGGTCATGGGAAGGCTAATCCACTTGGGGTCGCTTGATGCTGATCCACACTGGGTAGATAGTTTATGATCTATGATGGGCCACTCTAAAACTGGTCCTCATTTGGTATCTATGATGCTGATCCACACAAGTTCACTATGATGTTGATCCACCTGGGGTCACTACTTCCAAGACTACCTATCACATGATTTACTCTCAAAGCATGCTTGTTTCTGGGAGAACCACTTTTCAAGCCATCGGTCATATTTCAACTGGTACTAAGACCTGAAAAATTCATTCCCAAGGGACCACCCCATCATAGGGGTCCCAACTTGAAATAGGATGCGTCGATTGGACGCATGGTCTGTGAGACATGGGCACTTTTGTAAAAAGGGTCTGGTTGGATTCATGTCTGATTCAACCCAAGTCGGATGTCAATCTCTGTCAAAACACACATAGAGTATCCCAAATGGAAAACCTTTTCACAATGGTCCTTTTTCCACAAATAGTGCATTGATCGTATGCCCGGTCTATTAGTTAGATCCTTTTTTGTGAATCGGGAGTGATCACACGTCGGTCCGGCCCAGGTTGGTCGGTCCCACCAGAATATGAAAAATGGACCGATTCCTAAAAGGGGTCCCAATGCCACTGAATTCATGTCAAATGGACACCTACTTCGTCAGTTATAGGCATTTATTTATATGGTAGGCAGTTGGGTCTGGGCCCGGTCCGACTCGGTCTGACTGGACTAACACAATTGGGCTCGGGGTCTACCAGACCTTGATAATGTTAGGGAAGTGGTCCCTTTTTCACAAGGGTCATTATTCCATAGACAATGCCTCAATCAGACACACGATCTGTTAGTTACAACCCTTTCTATGAATTGGGGGTGATCACATGTCTTTTCGACCCAGCTCGGTCAGGACCCTCTAAATCTGAAAAAGGACCACTTCTCAAAAGAGGTCCCAACACAACTAAATGCAAGTCAAACAGACACCTGGTTCGTTAGTTATGGGTATTTATTTATTCAAGATCCAGTTGGGTCTGGGCCCAGCCTGACTCGGTCTGACCGGCTTGAAGCAATGGGTCATAGGGTCTATTAGAGTCTTCCGTGTTTCAATGTGTTAAGGGTGGCCTGATTCACTCGGTTCGGCTAGTCGGGGTCGGCCCATTGGTTCAGGAGGCCATGTCGTGGTTGGCCCGACCTGCCTGGCGGGGCTCAGATCACCTATGTTGTATTTTTGGGCCGTGGGTCTGGCTCGGGCCGCAGGCGGGTCTGGCCCACATGGAGGGTCCAGCCCACTCAACAAGCCCACATCCAGCCCTGTCTGCCAGAAGGCAAACCATTTTCTCCCATTGGCCCCACAGTTGCAGGGCCGTTTTGTCCAGCTAGTGGGGCACTACCCCACCGGGTTAAACGGTCAGCTGTTTGGTCGACCGGCTTCCGCCAACATGGCATGGCATGAGGTTTCACAATCCTCCCCCTATTGAGGGCCGTTGGATGTGGATTCTGCCACCGGTGGCACTTGCAGGTTCCACCCTTGTCCCTCACGACTGGCTCGGGGTGGCCACCGTTGGCCGCCGTAGTGTGCGATGGGGGACTGCTTTCCACCACCCGCATCCGGTCACTGAGTGTCTCCTCTAGCCACCGCTGGTCATCGCTGACCTGGTGCACCGACGGTTTCCTCCTCATGCCACCAGAGGCTCTTAGGTGGTCCTCTTTTTATGCCTTTAATTCTTCCAAGGCTATGGGGTCCCCATCACTGCTGCGTGTTCTCATGTTTTGTCCTATTGCTCTATTTTTAAAATCATTCCAGAACAATGAGAAAAATACGATTGAAGTAGAGGGTTTGGACCTTGTTCGTTTGGCACACTCCCTCCACGCTAGGATTGTATCAAGCGATCAATAATTTATTACATAAATATGGACATTACAATAAAGCTTGAATATGTTTTCATTCTTTGAGTCTTCTAACGAACATGACATGATAAAGTGGATTTCATCCCTCAAGGGGAATAAATATTAACAAAGGAGGATGCCAAATAATTTTTTATATGAATCTGGATTTTTACTTTATAGACTAGTTTTAATGGAGGTTATAGAATTCCAGTCACTCTCTTATCTATAATTCGTAATTTTATTAATAATTATGAGTTCTTCTTTGATAATAGGGGGATAAAAATAGGGATATATTTTTTCTTAAGCCTAAAAATTCAGATATTTTTGTTGATATGTGTGAATGATCATGTATTTCTTATCTTAATATACCATATCATAATAATTAATAGTTTCTTATCATGATTTCTCTTGCACATAAATTTCTGGACAATGTAGAAAAAATTGCCTAAATATCCATTGTTTTATACACTTATAAAGACTAATTATATTTTCAGTTGAATAGATAAAGGACCATCACTAAAGGGAACAATGTCATATAACCCCTCTTTAATAAGTGTTCAAAAATCAATCATTCAAGAGAGGATTACATTTTTTGATGAGAATTTATAAGATAAGAATACATATATTATCCTTGGAATATTATTTCTAATAAGTGTAGAAAATAATTTAATCATATTTTGAATTTTTGGATGTGAGGAGATATTGAAAATAAATACAAATGGGTAAATTATTTAACACAATGGAATTGTATTGTATTTATCATAGAAAATGATCAAAATATATTGGATATTATAATAAGAGAACTGATTTTTTTGGGGAAAATCATGTATAATAACTAGTATATATATTGAATGTTATTATTATCAAACTCGTCTAAAAGGAAAATGATATGTTATAATTATATTTGGAGAGTGTGTACATTGTACAAAAAAATTAATGAAATGATGAGTTAAATAAGGGAATGAGAAATATTATTTATTTTCTATGGTGATAAATTGGTAAATAGGTCTGAGGAAGTCTTGGTATTATATATCATACATAAAATTACTCTTAGTATCATTCTATGGTGTCCCTTTATAAAAAAACCAAGCATGAAAAAGGTCGAGTATGATATGTCTTATTGTGGGAGAAATATCACCCAAAAGGGAGAGATATCCAAAGAAGCTTGCATGGTAGCATGGGTGAGAGGGGTTGAATGGATCAGAAGGTGTGAAAATAGAGGCGCATAGGTGTTCATGTGTTAGGGAATTTAGTTGGGAAGGTGGTGATATGTAGGGAGGAGTAGTCTGTGGAAACCTATATATGTGGTGTGGTTCTAGGAGTAGACACCTGGGTACTCACATTGAGTTGTTGAAGAATGAAGATTATTATTAAGGTGTATTCAATGAAAGATAATATCAATGGGTAATAATAAAAAGTGTGAAAATTATTCATATATAAAAACATATTCATAGAACATGAGTCAAACTTTGAAACTAATTCTAGTCATTCAATCAACTATGGACATCATCTTCTTCCCTAACAGAACCCACTAGGATACATATGGGTATAATGAGATTCATACTGCTTTCAGAAAGGAGAGGCACTACATAATGAAACTTTTGTCATTGGATAGAGATACACTAGTTTCAATGTAATAGTGATCAAGTCACTATGTAATGTTACTCATGTCACTATGTAAAGGTACACATATTTTTAAAGGTATAGGAATATTACATACTGTAATTTGTAAATTTCACTTCCTAAGTAAGGGTAACTTGTAATGATGGAATGGTAACCAATTCCCCAAGAAAATGTAATATTATACCAAAAGATAAGGTAAAATGAGTTCTGTAATGTAATTCTAAGAACTTTGTGACTGTATGCCAATATTTATAGTGCGATGTCAGAGTAAATCTAGTTACATTGCGTTTATGTAATTATACATTTGATAAAGTGTATGAGTCTAGATCCACTAATTAATAAAGAATATTAACATTGATGAGTTAGATCTTTTAAAATACAAGATAATCATGTTATAATTTAATTATGGTGTTTCAATTATCACAATGAGGAGAATTTTATTGTGAAGGAAGAGATTCCATTTTTTCAGCATTCCATAATATAGAAACCCATGGTCAAATGTTTTTTTTGGATACTCATAGATATAAAAATAAATAATAATGGGACATATTGTTTTAGAATCTATGTCTATGAATGACTAAAGGAGATGTGGTGACACTTTACTATAAATTATAAGGGTTTCATAAACCATTGGCCCCAGCTACCATTTTACATGTGCACTAATTTCTTATATAGAAAGAGAGAATCACTACGTCTCATTTTTTTATAGAATAACGGGAATTGTGTGCTTAATTCCTGTTACAAAGAAGGTTTCTATTATCCTTTTAGGTAATTTTGTTTTAAGAAATAGATATTCGGTGTACAATATTATATAGATATCAGACAATATTTTTTTGAATATTTTCAAGATTTAATTATGATGAAAATTCACTCAACTATTTATTAATTATTGATGATATAGCTCTATACACTCACATGCATGAAGGCATAATAAGTGTGACTAGAATTTTGATACTGCACACTTATACCCCTATATTAATTGGATTGAGACACTGGTAAAATCCCTTCTATAAAGTATGTGAACTTAAAATAATATAGGACACATCACGTGTTTAATTATGTGTAGTATCCTAGAAATAGCGAGTTACCAAAACCTTTATGTTACACTTACAAACACGTTGAATTTTGAATATGGGGAAAATTAAAATTTTCCCATGGATGTGAGGTTTTATAATTGAATAATAAGATATAAAACTCAATCAGTGGAAATAAAATAATAACATAAATAAACAATTTTTTCTAGGGTTTTCAATATACACCATGTATTACATCATAAGGCAATGAAGTTTTATTGAGGTTTTATTGAGTAAACAACCAAAATAGAATTTAGAGAATTTAAAAAGACACTAATTACAGTGGTTCTATAATTTTATTGTATAAAATATTAATTAATGAAAATGTGTGAGTCTTTATAACACATTGAATTATGGTCAGCATTTCATCAGATAAGAAAGGATAATAATTATATGAGGAATTTCATTAACTAAGGAAGACCTGGTAATCATTTAATGATTAGATTAACTTGCCTCGGAATAATAGACATGATAACCAATCAGAGAAGGTCATAAAACATAAAAAATAAAATAATTTAATTATGAAACCTTGTATAGAAGGATTAGTATTTATTGATGTATGATCAACAAAGAGAAGAAGTCCAATCTGTTAATATATTAAAACCAATAAAAAGATGGATATTCTGAGTTGACGGTATAACCAGTTACTAAAGAGGTTCATGGATTGGGTTTATAACTACATAAGGTTAAGAGAAGATTTTCATGGGTTGTAGCAAATAAAGTAGGAAGAGTTGTTTTACTAGGGGTGTAGCCAGGATCAACTAGAGTATCAACCATTGAGGTGTATAACTAGTTTTTTCCTAATTAATTATATTTGAAAATAAGATTATATTAGATAATCTATGTTCGGTGGAGGTATAACCTACCTGTAAAGGAGTATGTAATTGTATTAAACCTTAAAAATAACATGGTTTGTGCTATCTCTTATTATTTATGAATATGAGGTATGATTTTGAGATATAACCATGTGGTACATGAAAAATAACCAGTTCAAGAGGTTGAATTCAGGGAAAAATTATTTTTAAAAAGTGAATCACTGATCCCCCCTCACCGTGGTAAGTCTAAACTAGGTATTTACAGTTTTTTAAAAAATATAAGGACTTAGAAGTAATTTTTTAAATGGATTAGATGTTAAATTCACCATCTAAATTCAATTCTATTCAAAATGTTTTATTTTTTATTCAATTAATAAAATATATAAAAATACCTTCAAATGTAATCTGATTTAATGTTAATGATATTTAAGTAAATAGATCCAATATAGATAAATAATTTTATTTAATTTATTAGAGTGAAGTGTTGATATATGTAATGGTTATTAATTTTTTTCATATAATACAGATTTATGAAAATAAACATTATAAATCCTTATAATGGAATGCCGGGAAGAAATATCAATTGATATGTTAATATCATTATAAGGCTTGTTCAAGCTTATTAGGTATGATAAAATAGGTCATGTGAAAATTTTAGTAACCCAAATTTTATTGGTCAACAATTATCCTAATTTATCATTCAATAAGTGTTTGTTAGTGTATATTTAATTTAATTTAAAACTATAGAAAGTAATAGAAAACATGAACAATATGGTGATGGTTGTTGGAAATAAATTATCATCAGCTACCTATTATATGAGTTTCAGGTTCTTGTTAGTGTTTTGAATTATTGTAGATGGATATATCATCCAAACCATGTACTTGATGAATACCTACCACATAGATCATAGATTTCATGTTTTTTTAAGAACATTAAATTTGTCCATTTTAAACTCAAAATTTTTACCCTTAAAACATTCCACATGGAATTTTTTATTTCATTCCAATCAATGTCTCCTTGAGTTCCCCTATCTTCATCCATGTCCATCTTTTAATGGATCATAATTAACTCATCAATTAGAATGGATTCCATGGTGTTGCGAGGACCCTTATTTTGATATCTCTAGCTAAGAAGAACATTCCTCTTCAATATTTCATCAATTTAATACATTCATATAAAACCCCTAATTCTTATACCTATATAGGTTTCTAATTTACTAATTTTCTTAGATAATTACTCCTATATGGGATTAAAAATCCCTATTTTTGGCATTCTATAATTAATGAAAATTACTTATTATATTTATTTCTATTTGTTATTAGGGATATGATATAAATTTTATATTCCTATAACGTTGTTTTGAATAACAATTTCGGTGGGGATTAACTTCTTTCATTGGACATTGAAAGTGGGTTCAACTTATCTTTTGGTAGGTGAACCCTATTATCCTCTAAAATTACTATGGTAAGAAAGAATATATTTACATGAGGTATAGACATCCAAA
This sequence comes from Viscum album, assembly GCA_963277665.1. Classification (NCBI taxonomy): domain Eukaryota; kingdom Viridiplantae; phylum Streptophyta; class Magnoliopsida; order Santalales; family Viscaceae; genus Viscum; species Viscum album. The sequence goes on from OY728130.1 coordinate 1,949,923,230, forward strand.
TCAAAAAGATACCTCCAACTTGTTTTTTTCAAAATCATGGTTTTTTACATGGTTAAAAAATCAATTAAAGATGGGTTCCATGTTAGGTAATTATGATATATATTTTCTATTTTTTTCAACATGTTTTTTTTAAATTAAATGAAATTTTATAAATTATTTCATATATTTATTTTAATTAATTTGGTTATGAATATGAATTTCATATATTTATTAACAATGCATTATTTAAACACTATGGATTGTGAGAATTTATGGAAAAATGATTTTGTGTAGGTTTATTAATGTAACACCCTTAGACCATAAAACAAAAAAGTCATCTTTGATAGAATATATGACCATCCAAATAAACCATATAAAAAATTTTTACACAGCCAAAATTTATTATGTATCTATTTTTAAATAAATTCAATAAATTTGATATCTTAAGATGCACACAAAACCATGTTTAAATGAAATATTATACCCTATTAAAATTTTATTTATTAAATATGACCTTGATAACCCAGCTGTTTAGTTGGTGGGTATGAAGTATAATAAAAAAAGTATGAAAATTATATGGCTTAAAAATATATAAAATAAAATCAATGGAAATCTATTGATAGTAAATAAAATAAAAACCATTTTAAAAAATATTTTCAGAAAACTGAATTTTTTTAAAAGGTGGTTTAGTCGTGCTTTGCACACATAATTTTAAATTAATTTTATCCAATTTTATAAAATTTTTTTGAAAAATCTTTAATTAAATTTTTTCATATATATTTAAAAATAATCTTTGGTTAATTTTATGAAATTTTATGAAAATAATAATTTTTTGACAAATACTGAAAATAATAATTTTTATTCGAGGATTCTATTTGGTTTAAATTTTTTATGATTTTGAAATATATTTTAAATATGTTTTAAAGTAAAATTAGTTCAATAATATTAATTTTTAACAATTATATGTCATTATATTCAGTATAATATAGAATTATGAAATTAAAAAAATATAAACTTTTAAAGGTATTTATTTGGAAAAACCGTTTTTTGACGCGTCAATATGTTTAATTTTTAAATTAATTCTGTGACTTTTTTTGTTGAATTTAGAAAAAATTATTCCATATTTTGAATCAGAATAAATGATTTTATTTATTAATGGAATCATAATTTTTTACCATAATTAATAATGAAAATAGTAAAACATAATTACATAGATAAAGTAAAAAATGGGCTTACCTTGGGTTAAATTAAAAATATAATGGATAAAAATTACATAAAACTTTCTAATAACCATATTTTTTTTCCATATTTTGATGTTATAACCATATAAATATGATAATGACCCATTAGGAGTATTTTTTCATGATAAAAATATGGGTATCACTATATCTTCTTAATAAATCCATATGTGTCCTCTCCCCCACTTATAAATGTTTATCCACTATCTTCCTATGTTATCACTTATAATGAAATTTTTGTGAATAAATAACATCCAAAATATCTTCCTAAAATAAATCCTAATATATTATAGTCATTATTTTTATTACTAATCCCTTACAATTAGACTTTAGGTATTAACCTAGATATGGTCTTAGAATAAGAGGTTAAATGATCAAAAATGTGTTTTTGATTTATTTCTAATTCCAATTCCTTAAAATAAACATTAAATATAATAATATAATAAAACTAGTACACCCTATATACTAATATGTTATTATTTTAATGTATTAACCTAGATCTTTTTCCACTTCCATCAAATGGGAAATGAAATTTTCATTTATTTGTACTGAGTACTACCTTCTCATGAACCAATGTGATTCATTGTCCATAACAAAATTTAAATTTATGATATATTGATAGATCAAACACACACACAAATATATATATATATATGAAATTTATTACCTTTTTATACTTTTTAAATTATTATATAACATATATCTTATTACATTCCATCATGTGGGGGACATGATAACATATCTCGTGTGTACGGTGGAGTACCATCTCATAAAATGATATGATTCATTTTTCAAATAAAATTTACATAAAGGTTATTAATGATAAAAATAATTGATATATTTTATATTTATTCCATAAACATAATTATTAATATAAAATATCATATATGACTTATTACATTACAATCCATTGGAAACCTATAACACTTCTTGTGTATTCCTGTGGGCTACTGCCTACAAATATTGATTTCAATGACTATTCATTTTAATTTTACTTAGATGGTAATAAAGATGGATTTTATTTTTATAAATTCCATATAAAACATTAAGAAGACTCTATAAATTTTAATTAACACATATTTTCCATTAATTTTAACAATCAAGAACAATGTGAACAACATTCTTCAATACGTAGAACATACCATCTCAATGAACAATGTAATCTATTCTCTATCTATAACATCTATAGATTAACATAATTACATATATAATGAATATATTATATATTCACCCAACATTAATAATTTTTGAGGTTAGGTAACCATAATTAATTATATATACTAAAATTACTAAACTGAAACATTCATCCAAATGTACTACTTTTCACTTAAAATAGTGATTTTATCAAATAAATGTTCATAAATGTGTGATAAAAGACAATAAATAAATAATATATGGTTTTAAAAATATTTTTACATTACTATAATATATTTATAATAATACTATATTTATTATATTTGATTTTTTAACACATATGAATGATTTGGACATGAGGTAAGTGTTTTCTAATCTCAATTTTACTGCCATGAGACATATTTCATGTGCACCAATTATTCCTTTATATGGTCTATATACTACCCATTTTGATATGTTATATCATGAATATATTTATATTCATGGTATTTAATGTTTCATTTTTTTTATTCCTTTCATGGGGATTATTAATAAAAAGTTTCCAATGAGGTATGAATTTTTTATTTCAATATCATTTTAGTTAGGATTTATTATAGTTTAATTTCCCTTCACAAAATTATTAGATCATTTTATAATAAAAACATTAATTTTATTCCCCAAACTTTCATCATGAATTTTTCAATTACGAGAACCATATTCCACTATTATTTTTCTTAAAATTATTAAGGAAATATTTTTAATAAAACAAGACACCGTTTCTCTCTTTGGGAAATTATTAATTTTATTCCAAAACCATGTTTTCTAAAAGTGTTTTCAAAAAAATTATTTTATCATCTTCCAAATAAATTTAAAAATACAAATTTACAAATATTTGATTTTTTAAAATTATTATGATTGGAATATTTATATAATTTTGAAAAAAAATATCACATGATATTTACCTATAATATCTAAGGATTATTTGTTTTAATGAGTTTGACATGTATTGAATTTTCCACTATTAAGAACAAACATTATATTAAACAATACTAATAATTTAAAAAGGTCATTTTAAAAAAAATATTTCAAATATGTTTTGAGATCTTTTATTTTAAAGTGATATTTCCAAATTTAAAAATATATCTTCCTCATGAGTGATTTAATAGATATTTTATCATATTTTAATTCAAAGACAATATCAATCCTTTGTTGTACATTTGATCCACTATGGATTTGTCGTATTGAAAAAATCCTTATTAACTGTCTAAATGCTTTATGATCAGTTTTACAATATATCTACAATTTTATTAACAATCACCCCATTAATCTTGATGGTTTATTATTATGATTATTGATTAGGGAAAGTATTAACATTTCATATCTTAGTGTTAATGATGAAGGAATATGTATATTATATTTCACTCATTTCATCTGAGAATACGGTTGAACCAATTATGTAATAGGGGGATTAGAGTTAAATTTACCCTCTATTCATAGGTAGTTACCATGAGACAAATCATTTTCCACATTAAATAGGTTCTTACCAGAACATTTAAAATTTCTTGTGAAATGTCTTAACAATATGTTTTAGATGTCCAGAATTATGAGTTCCCTCATTAAGAGACCAGTTATTATTATCCATGTGATCGATCTATTAGTTAGAATATCCATGGAAACACTTAAATAACATTTTATTGTGTTTATGAATTTATTGTATAATTAGTTATTTATTCCATATTAACCTCATGTTGTTGATTAAATGTCATTTTTTTAGTTATTTAGCTTTCCATATTAATTATGATTATTTATTTAAGATTTATTTTTGACATATGGTAACCCTTATTGAGGATATCATCCCAACAATTTATTATGTCTTATTTCCCAAGGATACAAAGATGTTTTTTTATTAATACGTTGGGATATAATAATGGGAAAAATGTAATTCCCAAGTAAGGCACTTTGTTTATTTAATTTTTTTCTATTATAATGTCATTTTAAAATATCAATCTAGTTTTATATGAAAAATAAATATTTTATTCTTTGTGATGTGATTCCTTGTATCTCATTCAGATGTAATAATGTAATTATCATATCTATGGTACTAGGGTGTAGGTCATTATTGTTGGTATTATAGTAATTTTACTAAAAACCAATGGATCTTGATATAAGAATGTATGGATTACTGAACATAAACCTTTGATATAAATAGTTTATAATTATATAAAAACATCTTAATGTTTTGTTGGGTTAGATATTATGTGGTTTCCCTACAATTAAATCCTATTCTAGATACTAAATGTACACATATTTCTATTATAGATGTACCTGGGAGTAATAACATGGAAAAAGGAACATTAGGCTTTACCCGAGTGTTACCTGGTACACGGAAAAGGTGATTACATCACACCTGGTTTGATAATCATTGGTGATATTAATGGGTTAATTGAAATTTTCATTAGAAACCATTATAAATGGTTTGAAAATGTTTTTATTATTGTAATGATTTTCTATATAAACTAGGTTTCTGATTATGAGACTATCCATGCATAAATTTTTCTATTTATGGTTATTAGTTCACTAGTTTTGGGATTATACATTATGTTTCATAATTATATGATCTAATAGAGAATATAAATTTGAATATAAATTGTTTCTAATGGAAGGAATGGAAACCATATATATTCACATACCTTATTTAGGGGTTTTCCTCCTACATAAGATAATAAATATCAAAATGGTGATGGGGTTATAGTTGGAACCGATCAAATAATAAACATGTTCATATAGTATAATCAGATTTTAAAAAATATCCATGAATTTACATAGTATCCTTATGATCCACACATGGTGTGACAATGTTAGACTATTTTATGAATATAAAAAATATATTTTAATGGGACTATAAATCCATTTTACCTAGAAAATGGGATAGTTACATAGAAAATATGATTATTTATTTGTGAAGTAATGAAATTTATAGTGTTCTCATTAATTTTTTTAATCTATCATGAGATGTAGAACATTTTTGGTTATTGATTAAAAAAACTAAGGATTAAGAAGAAATAAAAACATGTAATTGAATGGTTTTGAGGTACTATTCTGGGAAAACTATTTTTCTAATGGAAAATGAGAGGATATGGAGAGAAAATTCTAGATTCTAAGAAAAATAGAATTTGAAAATGATTCTTAGTATGAAGCCAACATTAAAGTGTCAACATGGAATGCTAAAGACTATATAGGTAATCTAGTGAGCAATATTGACCATTTATTTTATAGGATTAAGTAAATTCTTCATAGGTATCTAGTCTCCCATATATTCAAATATTAATAAGATATAGTATATTGTGTTATCAAGAAAGAAACTAGATTATCCAAGTACTATGTCTTCAAAGGGAAGTAAGAGAAGATGCAGAAGGAAAATAAAATGATAGATAAATGGAATAATGGAAGGAATGATTTTTCCCTCATGTGATACTTTTAGAAAGAAACGTCGTATTACATTTGTAAAGGGAATGTGAGTTTTAAACATATAGGTAGAGAAATTAAACCATTATAATGACCTAATGGGAAACAAGGAATCTACCAATGTGCTATTTTTTAACTACATGAATATAGAGATCAATGAAAATGAATTCCATAAGTGTCAAGGATATATAACACATAAGATGTTCAATGATCACAAATAGCCTTTTAAATTTACTATGGTCATAGTAGAATAATGTAATCATGTATTTGGATTCTATAATTTCATCAAATAATATGTTATAAAATAATCTATCATTATAATAATCATAACACATATATGGATTGTACTTCAATATGTTTTCTTTAATAATATGAGACCATATTTTGAATAGTACTGGTGAAAAAGAATAATGATTCAATAGAAAGTTGATATTTTTAGAAAATACATGATTGGGGGAAGATGGTTGTTAATTTTTTTAAGATTTTTCAATATTAATGATAAATATATTTTTATGGAAAATTATTTTTTACATTGAATTTTTATTTATTTATTATGGATTATTTTATCTTTACTGGATTTTATTGTCTATTAATATTAATGGAGTATATTTGACAACCTAATATTTTTTTGGAAGAATGTAAGCCTTCATTAAGTTTTTATGTTTATTAGGGAATTCAAATATTTTTTATGTGACCTTAAGATATATTTTCATTTTTTTAAAATAATATTATTTTTATTATTTAAATTTAGTTTCATTCCTTCAATATTTTTGAATTTGAATTTTTTCAGACAAATTTGGGACAACTATTAGGGATAGACACTTTTTAATTGGATTAAGTTGAATTTATGGAGTTAATATTAGGATATTGAATATTATTTTATGATATATGATAAATTTTTCGTACTATTATTTTTATTGTTATAATAAATTGAAATATTTTTTAGTTCTTTTATGGATCGTATAAACCATTATAAGTTAATTTTATTTCTTCAGGACTAAAAATCTGTTTTTGGAAATTTGTTTCTTACAGTAAGAGACAATGTGAATATTTATTAAAGCACAATCTCATGATAAAATTATTCTTATGAAATATATATATTTTATGTAATTATATTTCCATATATTTTTATCTAGAAAAATAATTCCTCTACTATAAGAAAATGATCTTGGAACATAAATTCTATCTTAACAACATCATTTTTAATGAGCCTATGGCTTTTACACTCCTTAAAAATTCATCGGTTTTCATCAAACTTTTCCAGAACACCCAATTTCTTGATATCAATTATCTTTATCACTCTCTATAATTATTTAAACTTTTCATGCATGTCAAAATTTTCACTTCCCACAAATGTTCTTTAAGATGGAAACCGAGATTTATATTATTGAAGATAACCATTGTGATTTTATTTATGTTTAATATAAGGGATGTTTTTATAACCGTCTTTATGATGTGGTTTTCTAAAAAATGTATTTCAAAATGTCAAACTATTGATTAATAGGAGCAAGATTAATTTTTTAGGACATATTTATTTATAGGGTTTAGAAAGTATCACCCTATGATTTTGAAAGACGGACATCATATCCAAAATATATATTACACACAACATCATCATTACAATAGAATGTAATACCCTAAGAATTTTTGATAAATTTATTTTGAAAAATATCTTTGATAGTTTGAGATGCATGAAAAACTAAGTTTAAAAAAATGTGCCACTCTATTAAAATATTATTATTTAAACATAAATAGTATAACTGATTCATTAAGTTAGTGGGTATGAATTATACGAACTAAATTATGTAAATAATATGGTATAAATATAGTGACACATGATTCTCATGAATGGATACTACATTTTATAGTTGAATATTCTTTATATTACAAAATAATATGCTTGAGGTCCATAATAGTTTAGTTCTTTTAGAATCATGGAACACAGTCATCATAATTCATGGAAGATCATCAATGCCTCAAATAAATATATTCCCCTTTATCAAACCTATATAAAACCTTTATTTTTGTTTTATTGAAATTAAACATAATAAAGGGTAAGATAATATTCATATGAAGGGTGGAAAATGGATATATGTAATCATTACATGAGAATAAGGGTATGAGAACCAGATAATAAATTGAAAACCCTACCTTACATAACAAATAACATAATAACAAGTAATAGAATAAATATTGGATGTTCATGACACATTAATAACAAGGTAATCAAATAACATTATCTTTTAGAGAATAACATTGATGCAAGACATTAAATTGTTTCCTACACATAACCATAAAAAATGATATGTCAAGGATACCGACATTGTCTTTTGTTAACCAACCATGTACCTATTTCAGGATTAGTATAACCTATTATATACACTCTTTTGTGCCTGATATTACCTTCCATGTACACTTTTTTAGGCCTTGGATAACCTATCATGTACCCACAATCATGTATGGGATAAACTCACTTGTAACATCTTCCATGATTAGGACATCCTCTAGTGTACCCTCTTTTAATATTGAGAGAACCTCCCATATACCCTTTAATCTTATATAAAATCAATCTTTACTCAATGTATTTTAGGGATATATGTGTCCCAATAATCACATAATCTTTACATTTATGTGCCACAATATCTTAAAACATTCATCATATTAGAACCCATGAATAGAGATTGGTTTTATCAAACATTTCATCATATAATTACCCTTTGAAATGAAAAGAGATTCAAAATAATTTCATCATTTCATTATAACATAACCCATGGAAATATATGGGTTTCATAAACATTTAATCATATCATATCACATGAAATGGAGACAGGTTCCACAATCATTTCATCGTATAATCAATGGAAAACCCCCATATAAGATATGTGTTTCATAATAAATTTTCCATTCTATAACCCATAGAAGATGAATGGGTTTCCTTAAAATCTTATCAAAATAAGAAATTTATGTAAATAATAATTATATAATCCTTGGATTATATTAATAATAATGAATAAGTTACACCGATATATTTCAGAATTGATAATGATTTATTTGTAATGATTAATTACATCAAAAATTTGTTGGGGAAGATTAATTTTCATTGAAAATAAATTTTTAGAATATAAAATATTTTTGGAATCATTTTTTGAAAATAAGCATGAAAACTAATAAATGGGTAATTAAAATTAATTTATAACAATTATATAGGAAAATATCCTATTGAATTTATAAAAAATATTAATAAAACATGTATACAATCATTTAAATTAATAAAAAAATTGAAAAATTCTAAAGTAAGCTTCAAATAAAATAATAGTCATGACACTTGGAATTTCCTCTCATTAATAGGCAAAGAATGATTTTAAATTCTTGATAAAATCAAAATATTAATTTTGTTTAAAAACATGGTGATTCCTTTTAAAAAATTTATTAAAATTAAACCATGGGTAAAAATGTATTTAATAAAACATTTAAAAATATTTTAAAACCCTTTCTGAAAACATTAATATAAACCATGGTTTTGGAACAAAAAAGGTTTTTTGACTAAAATGCAAAATTTTCTTAAAAACATTCTTTATTGAAAGCTTAAGTATATAAGGAGATTAAAATAAAGGTAAAACATTTATTATCATGACATAACCATTGGAGAATAAAATTTATAAATTCCTAAGATATGGATCATATGATTTCATCATCAGAAAGATAATCATAAACAATCCTGATAAATGATGAGATTGTAACATAAAATTATTACCACTTTGGTTAAACTGAAATGTTATCCTTGTGATGGAATATAATTATATAAAACTTAAAATATCATGATGATAAATAAATTCAAATTATTAAATGTAAAATAGGTAGTATATACACCTTATAAAAGAATGTAGGTGCATAACATAATCATATGCCTCAAATAAGACATATTTTGTCAAAATATTACTCACTACTTTGGTAACATTGGAACCATAAACACTATGAAATATATATACTTAAATGGATATGTAAATAACCATAATATTAAGTTAAATATTAATAAAATAAATTAATTGGATATATATAGAACTCCTAAAATAAATGTATAGTCAATATGGATTGTGTCTCATAGGAAATAAAAGTGAGACGTAAATCCCTTACCACTTTAGTAATATTTTTAATCATTTTCCCATATAAATAATGACCTCAAATGAAAAAATTAAAATCCTGAAAATAAGGATAATAATTATATAATATTTTAAAGGGTTGGTATATACACCAAATGAATTAAACAATTATTGAATTTTCATATGTATACGAAAAATAAAATTGAGAATAGAAATCCATTATTGTAAGTCTATAATTCCTTAATACTTGTTTGAACCTCATGTATAATAGATATATGATTATTATAAATCTATTATAGATTCATAAATATATATATCAAAATATATGATTTAATTATTTCCTTTTATTACATGTTTATTAATAATTAAATCTTAAATTCGTATTTAATGTAACAACTACTTTGTTTTCATTTATGTTATGATTTTTATTTTCAGTCCTCTTACATAGATAATGGACCCATCATCTAGAAAATAATTTTTTACATTTTTATCATATTCATACATCAATTATACTTTTTGTACGAATAGTAAATGGTGGTATTGATAAATAAAGTACATTATGATAATTGAGATGGTAGGTCATATGTACGCATTAATAACATTTTTATTTTTCCATGATCATTACCGAAAGAATATAGGTAATTTCTTATTGTTAAATATTGATAATAATATAATTAATAAAATATTATTTCCTTTAATATACTTATAGATAGCATCTATATGGTGTGGTGATGAAAATAGAGAGTCACATCTCTTTGTGAGGGTGGTGGTATACATGTACATAAATGATGTTATCATCTTTCAATGAGTAAAAAGTTAAGAAAAAAATGATAAGGTTTACTTCAATAATGGATAATATATTTTTAATATCATAATTAAATCATGTATATGATATATATTTATTAAATATATCCTTATTATCATCCATTTAGAGCATTAGTGAAAACAAATCACATCTCTTTGTGAGGCGGTAAACCTCGATACACATTAATGACATTATCGTATCCCCTGTGGAATGGAAAGTTAAAATAGTTATATATTATATATTGAATAGGGAGGTTTAATAATGTAATAAATATCATATATATAAATTATATCCACTATCTTACCCAACAATTATACGTGGTGATGGAAAAACAAATGATATCAGTTCGTGAGGAAGTATAGTTCTCCATACACATGAATGGTGATTTCGTAACCCATTTGATAGAAGTGGAGAGGGTATTTGTTCAGGAACATAACATAGAAAATTATTATTATATATTATATTATGAGGAAATTATATCAATAAGGTTTAATAATAATTTATTGATGTGGAAGTAGAAATAAAATAAAAATTCTTGTTGATGAACATTATCTCTTTTTTACTTAACCACCATGGGTTTTCACAAAAATCCTTATAAGAATTTCATTCATCCAAATATAAATTCTCTAGGATTAGGGAATGGATTTTTCAATGTTATATGGGATGTTATTATCTGAAAAAAAATATTGAATTTGTTAGGAATATAGGATAGCGATATTCTTTTATAAGTGAGATGAGTGGCAAATATATTATTTTTGAAAAGAAAAGCAGTTCCATTGTTTCTGTCAAAACAAAATAACAATTAATGTTGTATTATAAAAAAATAAATATAATTGGATTTAAATATAGTGATAATTTTTTTATACCTGTTTGTAAGTCATTTTGACACTTCTCTTTTTAGATTAACACCCGAGTAATCTAATTTTTACTTTAACTGTTGTAATTATATTGTAATGTATTCACTATTAATTTTGTTCAAAATTTTTGTTGAACATATTAGATAATATAAATTTTTATAATTAAAAAATATGGAATCCATTTTTCCAAATTCAATTCATATAATTTGAAATTTTTTATTTAAAATTAATCATGTCGACGTGATGAGAGAGCGGGGTTTCAAAGAGACATTGTTCCAATATTAACGTTGTTTTTATATCCAATTTCAAAAAAAAATAAAATAAAATACCTAATTTGTATTAATAAATATATAATTGAACTAGTTTTACATTAATAAAATATTTAAAATAAAAATTTTCGTAATAAATAATTTAAATTAAAAGGAATCTATTAATTACAATTTACTATTTTTGGCTATGCATTAGAAAAATAATCTTATAAAAAAATTATAAAAAATTTAGATTTATTTAATTGTGATATTATGCTTTATAACATTAATTTTATTTCATTAAAATAATTTTTAAATTATAAATATTTTTCTTAAAATAAGTATGTAAAAAGGCCACAAAACTACATTTTTGAAAAATAAAAATTTTAAGATAAAAATTTGATTTATTTTTATCTCCTATCTAGAAAATAAAAAAATGAATGTTAAATAGTTCAATGAATATATAATATATAATTTTATTAAAAATAAATCAATTTTTTTAATTAAATGAAGTAAAATATATTTGTTTTCCAGAATAGTTTTTTTAAGAAAAATATTGCATATATTTGTAAAAGGTTTTTATTTTCATTTTTAATTAATTTTTCACCGGAAAATTCATTTTATATATAGGTGTAAACCATATATTTTAATAATTTAGTTAGTATTATTCATGCATTCCATTCCAATGTATGGTGTTAACTTTCATATAATGGTATTTAAATAATATAACATGTTTCATTTAAACTCTATGTAGCATGTAAAGCAAGATAAATTAGGTGTTTTTTGTTACGAAATAAATACTCAGTGTTTCATGTAATATTAGCTAAAATCATATTTGAATTTTATTAAAATTATCCAAAGTACTATATTGAATTAAAAATATATATTTAATTAAATCCCATGGTGTTACATTATACCCCCCCCCCCCAAATGAATTTGTCCCTCGAAATTCATCGTCTTGGTACCAAAAATTGAGGATAATTCTAACTCACTACATCCTTAAGTTCCCACATATTTTCCTAATACATTTGGTTTTTTCACATAACATTGACCTAGTAGGTGGTCTTAATTTAGAGTACATTCTCGATTCAATTAAAAATATCTATTAGTTGTTCCTCATAAACAATATCGAGCTCCAATATTAGGAACTATGAGTTCAGTACATGTGATGAATCAGGTATATACATACTTAATAGAGATTCATGTAATACATCTTGAACCCGATATGGGTTTATTGGAAGTTCCTATTGATGAGATACCATCCTGATATAATCAATAATTTTATAGGAATTTATATACATATTCTATAGATTTTCATTGTACTGTATAAAAAATTGAATCCTTTTCTTATGATTCAATAATTTCCACGTTATTTATTACTCCAAGAAATGAAGATGAATATTTTTATTCCTGAATCCCTAGTAGATAAAATGATCTATAATTAAATGTTAAGTAATTCATTTTATGTCTTATTAAAAAATGTTAATACTGGTTATCATGTATTGATAAATCATTATATGGTAATGTAATGAATTAAAATATACAACCTATTCCAAAGATTAACATAAATTATTCCATAAATTGTTAACCTTATATCCCTTCTAAAATAGAAAATAAACATAATATTAATACCCTATATTTCATAATGTGGCACTTGATTGTCACATACCAATCATTTGAATGTGTCAATCTTGTATTCTCTTGAAACATGGTAATAACCTGAATTTCCATAAAACTACTGTAAAATCATGCATTATTCCTCGTTAAATGATTGAAACCATATACAATTTTTCATATTCCTTAGACCCAATAATAATGTAAACCCTATAAATGATAACATAAACCACATTTTTAATAAAACCTTAATCAGTTCAAACAAAATCTATACTCGCTATTTTACTTTTTCCATATCAATCATCACTTTCAACCATCATCATTATCTCAACATAAGAAACATATTATTATTTATTATTCACAGAATAGTTTTTTTACCATGACTACAACTAATCCATTAAATTAGTTGTCAAGGTCATCATCACCATTGTACATATTGTAGAAAATCCTTATAATAAAAATTATACTAAAAAATACTTATATATTTTATAATTCTTGAATTACAAAAAATGAACAATTCAATGATTATTTTTCATTGATAAACCATTAAATATAATTCATCATATTATTCCTTGACATCACTTTCCTTTCATATCTCATTTAATGTCTCTTAATTATAAATAGAAAAACCATTACACATACAACCTCACTACTTCTCTTCATGATGTTTCCCCATAAGAAGTAGATCCACATAAGGCCTCTACATTCCACATTTAAAACATTCATCCATTTATTATACCATATAGAGATCAATATTCCATTCCATTATATTAATTAAAATTATCATTTTTCTTGTATAGTTACATTCTTTGTGTCCTTTTCCACACCAAAAATATTTTATCATCCCTCTAAGACATTCTTGTGGGTTATCCTTCCCACATTCACAACATAGGCGAAAAATAATATCCATTCCACCATGTTATTCACAACCACATGTCATGGTGAACTCTATCTTTCGCTTATTTGGTGAGTCGAATAGTTGATTAAGGTGCTCATTTTTAATCATGCTCTATGAAAAATAATTATGCATAATCATAATATCTTTCACTCAAGTCATCTTGCCATTTAGCTTCCCATAGCCAAATTTTACATCACATTTAATGTCAACCTATTTCTTTTAGGTAACCACAATTTACTAAAACCAAAATTCATATTGTGAGTAAAACTATACATAGTAAAAACTACATAATTTTGACAAATTCATTTTTATGACGTCTAAATAATTTCACATAATTTTTAATCTATTATACCATAGGTTTATCATAGTCCATTCATAGCCATCACCTATTTAAACCCCCCATGATTATTCATAAAGAGTTTCAAAATATCCAAATAATATCACTTGGGAGTGTCAAAAAAGTTGTGTGTAGTGGTCTATTTTCATGCACTAGGTGAAGATAGAGTCTTGTTCTTTGAGTGATTTTTGGATTTATCACAAGGTAACTTTACTCTAGAACCACATCCACTTATAGTATCCATAAATGGATTTATTTAATTATAAACTACTCAATCTATCAATTACCAAAATTTCTGGACATTATCTAATACATTAACTCATCCGTGGACATATCTATAGGTAAATACCTATTAATTAATATAGAAATATCCCAAGTGATATCATTAAAGTCTTCCTTTCCTAGTTTCAAATGGTTGACTAAATCTTTAAAATGATAAAAATTATAGGCACCTATGATTCTCATACATGGATATTACATATTTTTAGATGAATATTCATTACATTACCTAAACACACACCTGAGTACCATAATAATTTAGTTCACATAGAAACATAGAAAAATTATCCATGATTTAAAAATGAGCTTTAATGTATCCCATATAAATCATACACATTATAACTCCTTTATAAAATGTTTTCTCAGAAGCTGGGGAAAGGAAACATAAGAAAAGGGATTCTTACATTCTCAAAAAGGATAACTAAGAGATATAAATATTCAAAAAATTAGAATAAGTGTATAAGAACATGATAATATCATTTAAAATAACTACACTCTATATAAAAGATCATAATCTTGAGTCATGGAAACAATATTGGTAGTTCATTAAAAAAAAATCCTAGAGGCATCAATGAAAATGATCCCTGATAGCATAACATTAGAATAAGACATAAAACTATTACATAAACAAATCATAGAAGATCATGTATTAATACGACCCACCGAGGCATTGATAACATGTTAGGCTTGGGTTAAACACCCGTTCACATAATTTGGTCCTGGTATAACCTCTCATGTACCTTATTTTGGGCTTGGGATAGCCACAAATGTACCCTATTTTGGGTATGGATAACATCCCTTATACCATCTTTCAGGCTTGGGATAACTTTTAGTGTACCATATTTTAGGATTGGGTAAACCTCTGGTATACCCTATTTATGGCTTTAGAAAACCTCTAATATACCCTATGATCTCATATAACATTAATCATTGACCAATGAATTTGAAGGATATACAGGTCTAATCTATCGCATAATACACACATTAATGTACCATAATACCATAGACATTGATCACATTAGAAAAAACAAAAGGAGATGTGTTTCATAAAATGTTTCACCATAACATAACCCATAACAAACTGGGATCTAAAAATAATTTCATCATTTCATCATAACATATCCCAACGAAAAGATATGATAATCATAAAAATATCATCATATAATAAATTATGATAAAGGGATAGATTTCACAATAAGTTTTTCACCTTATCAAGGAATAAACTATGGAAAAATAAATGGGTTATAATAATGTTTTTCCTGGTATAAATTGTGTAAAAGAAATGAGTTTCATTAAATTATTATAATTATAAAACATTTAGATAAAGAATAACAATGGTATCCTTGGTTGATATCACTAGTAAATCATAATTTACTCTAATGGATTTAATATTAGATGGAAAATTATTTGGAAGGATTAATCACTTGGAATATTTCGTGAGGATGATAAGATTTTCATTTAAAAAAACATTGTGAAATATAATTTTTTTATAGTTTCAATTCATTGAATATAAAATGAAAAGGAATAAAGGAATATTTTTAAATTATTTACAATACTTCTTATAAAAATATAATCTCCACTTTGATAACACATTATAAAATGTATTTTTTTGGAAAATCATTTACATTTAAAATTAAATTGAAAATTTATATAGTACGATTCCAAAAACATAATGGTCATGATTGGAAAAAAATATATTCATAAAAAACACAATGATTCTTTTCACATTTTTGGAAAATAATAACGGGGAATTGTTTTTGAAAAAAGAATTAATACTCGTTTTGAAGTTTTTTTTAAAAAAATAAGACATTGGTAATAATTTATTTAATAAATATTTTTAAGAAAATATAAAAACAGTCATTATATAATTTTATGAAAAATTTGTTTTTGATGAAAAATGGTTTTACCTAAAAGAAGTTTTTTCCAAAAAAACATTCTTTTTTGAACTCGTAAGTATCTAAAATATGGTAAAATAAGGGTAAACATGTATTATCATTACATAACTAGTGTATAATATAATTCAGGAGTTTTAAGAGGTATGGATCATAGGATTTTATCATTGGAAGCATGTTCATAAATAGACCTCATAAAAAATGTGACTGTAACATAAAATCTATACGTCATTGGAAACATTGAAACATTGTCCCTATAATGAAATATAAATATATAAATCATAAAATACCATGATTATAAATAAATTCATAATATTTCTTATCAGTTGGTCTGTATATACAAGTCCTAAAAGTGTATTGGTTCATAACATAATCATATGTCTCGAAGGAGACAAATTAAGACAAAAATACCTTACTAATTTGGTAAAATTTTAGTCGTAAACCCAAATAAAGAGTTATCATAAAATTTATATAAAAATAAAAATTATTATTTTTATAATAATTGTAAAATAAATTAATGTTTATTTTATACTCCACCTAAATGAAATATTTGGTAACTATTGATTATGTCTCATCAAAAATAAAAGTGATACAAAAATCTCTTAAAGCTGTAGTATTCTTTTGAATCATAAGACCCAATATAGTATAAAAAAATAAAACATTAAAGTTCATGAAAATGATGATATTTATTATATAAAATTTAAAATAGTTATTATATGATCCCTAAAAAATAAATAAGTGGTTAATTTTTGTTTGTCTCATAGAAATAAAAGAGAGAATTGAAATCCATTATCGTTAGTCTCAAATTATTTTATACTTGTAAAAATTCCTATATAATAGATATAAGTTTATTTTAAATCTATTATTGAACAATAATTATAAATAAAATTACATATATTGTTTAATTTATTCATTTTTGTTAAACATTTATTAAAAATTTCATGTTTTTGTTACGGTTTGCATAATAAATGTTTTGTTTTGTACATATGATTTAACAGGTTATTTTTAAAACATTTAATTTTAAAATGGTTATACGATCTCTATAATAATAATTATGAAATATTTATCATATTTGTAATTTAATTATACTATTATTTCCAATCATGAATGATGGTTCAATGAAATAGAGTTTTTCATAATCTTGGAGACAGTAAACCATACATACTCATGAGTAGCATTTCTATTTATCAATAATTGTTATAGAAAGGCGGTGTGTAATATTTAAATATTAAATAATTATAATAATATAATAAATAAATTATAAATTATTTCAATATATTTATACACATTAAAAATGTGGTGTGATGATGAAAAGATATAGTCACATCACATGGTGAAGGCGGTTGTATATATGTACATGAATGACATTATCATCTTTTAGTGACTGAAAAGCTAGGGAATAAAATGATATATTTTCATTTATTAATCATAAATAAGAAATTAATGTCATAATTATGTCATTTTTAAAATATAAATTTATTAAATTTATAATTATTATATTCTATTTAAATTGATAGAGAAAGGGAATCACAACAATTCATGAGGAGGGAATCCACCGTACACAGGAATGATGTTATCATTTCCCCTACAGAATGGTAATTATAATGTTATATATGATATTATGACAATAAAATTATAATTATGTCATAAAAATCATATGTATACTATAAATAAATCATTATACAAAACTATGAGGGGTTGTAATTGGAAAACGAATGATATTGCTTCATGAGGTGGGGTTCCACTATATACAAAAATGATGGGTTTTTAATCCATTTGATGGATGGGAAGATAGTTTTAGGTCACCAACATACCAAAAAACATTTCATTATATGGAATATAACTATATTATTAAATTATTATAGTTTAATATTAACTTAAAAGGTTGAATAACAAATAATATAAAAACCCTCATTAAGGAAGGTCTCCTATTTTTCAGGTGACCTTATTAGGTTTGCACCAAAATCATTAATAGTTTGGTTGTATACTATAAATAAGTATTATATTATTAGATGAGTGATATTGTGATTTTATTTTAGAATGTATTTTCAAAACAATTTTATTTTAAGGCATGATTAATAGAGAATAGTGGGTAGCCTCATAAAAGTGACAGGAGTGTTTCTCATGTAATTGGGTAAAAGAAAACCTATTACCCATTTTTATATCATGAAAAAAGGTTATAAATGGATTATTATTACGTAATATAAATGATATGTACTAAATATTTCCATAAAATATATTTTAGATAAGTTTTTATGTCATTTTAACTCTTTTTTATTTAGTTTAACCCCACTGGTAAACTGAGTTTTACCTTAACCCTAGTAATTGATTTGAACTATTTTGAATATTAATTTTCATAAAAAAATAAATTTAAAAAATTATAGAATATAAATAATTCTTTTTAAAAATATGTGATAATTTTTTTTCTAATCCAATTCACAGAAGGGGAAAATTTTTATTTAAAAGCAATCCTGTTGTCATGATAAGAAAGTTGGTATTCACATATAAAATAAGTAAAATTATACAAGGATTTTATATTATATTTCAATATGAAATTTATTAAAAGGAAAAAAATTGAATATCAAGAAATATAGATAAAATAATTTAACATTAAAACAAATTTAAACTATAATATTCATTATAATATATTTGAAAATAAATTTAGTTTTCAATTAAAATTCAGTATTTTCCACAATTGATCAAAAAAATAATCTTTTTAAGAAATTATAAAAAATTAATATAATATCATTTTTAGATTTTGGATTGAAATAATTTCTTTATTTATTAAAATAAATTTTCTAAAAGATACAGAAAGTATTTTTTTAAATAAGTAGGAAAAAAGGAGACAAAACTTCTTCTTATAAAAATACACTATTTGGGCATAACATTGGATTTATTCTTATATCATTTATAGAAAACTCATAAGGTGAATGTTATAAGGGTTTTGGAATATATAATATATAAATTTCAATTAAAATTCTCCAAAATTTATTTTTTATATTTATTAAGTTAAAAAAAATTCTTAATTTTTTCCACTTAATGATTTTCTTTATTTAAAATTGTTTTTATTTTTACTTTTAATTAATTACTTTCAAAATAAATAATTATATATACAAGTGTACATGAAATATTTTTATAGTTTAGTTAATTCTAATCATTCGTAGTATTCCAAAGGCTAGGTGATTACTATGGAATTATAATAGTTTAATAATATGACACATGTTTTTAAACTCGGTGGTTCGTGTTATGAAATATAAATGTGGTGTTTTTTGTAACACAATCCAAACTCAGTATATCTTTTAAAATAGGGAAAAATAGTGTTATAGGTAATGGAAAATATCAAAATATAAAATTTTATTTAAAAATAAATTTCATAAAAATTTGATGCATTATGTTACACATTTATACAATAAATTCAATGGTTATCTATTGATTCAATAGAATATATAAAGGTTTTCAAAGGAAAAAGAATTTTTTGTGAGGAACTATATTGTTGAAAATGCAGTGTTGTCACCATTTTCAGAAAAATATTCATATTAATTTTTAAGAAATTTATAAAATTTATTTTATAAAATAAACATAATATTTAAAATCTACATGTCAAAATATATTTGGCTAAATAATATTTATTTTTCTGAAAATATTAATCTACTGACGAATAATGGAAAATGAGGTTTTTTTATTTAAAACTACCTTTTCATTTAAAATATTAACAATGCTAAATTACATTTTAAATTATTTTTAGATAAAATTACTTCAATTATTGTAATATTTAACAATTTTATGTTAATGGAATTAATTAAATTTTTTACTTATGATAAAAATACATTTTTTGATTTAGAAAGTTATTTTTGAGAAAAAATATCTTCAGTGTGTATGTGGGTTTAATTTTAAATTCAATTATACCACTTCTTTGGATTGATTTTGGGAAAAATTGCATATTTTGAATCATCATAATTTATATTATCTAATATACCCCACATAATTTTTTTGACCATAATGAATAGTGATGAAAATTGATCTCCATAGTTATAGTAAACATGCATTTATAGGGGGGTTAAAGTATGACGATAAGGGTCATTATTAGCTAATAATTGTCAAAAAAAACCAATTTATGGAAAAATTATGAACATATCACATATAAGGTTATATATTTACACATTATTGGGGGATATGTAAAGAGGAAAATGTGTGTATCAATTTATCTTTTCAGAAATTCTATGTGTGTCCTCTTACCTACTTATAAAAGTCTATAAAAACATTTCTCCTCTTAACACTTGCAAACAACTTTTCGTAATCCCATAAAATCTTAAATATATTCCTTAATTCCATAAAAATATCCTTTATTATATAGTTTTATTAGGAATCTAGCCTAAAAAGGCTTTACGTTTAAACAAAAAGAGTCTCTCTAAAGAATATGTTGAATTATTAAACAAGAGTATTTGTTTTGATACATATTCTACAACCATAAAATCATCTTAAATTATAATAATATAATATATAATTATTACATGTATACTTATATATTATTTTTATACTGTAATAAACAATATATATATCTAGTTCTATCAAATGGGAAATGAACCCATCTTTCATGTGTACGATGGACTACTGTCTAATGAACCGTTTTAATTCATATTCCATCACCAATTGTAAAGGTTAGATATCATGATGGATTTAACTTATTTATATTATATTTATGAAATTATTATAATTATATAAATATTACGTCACATTTACCTTCTTACCTTCTATTATAATGGGATACAATAATATTTATTGTGTGTACAAAGGACTTTAGTCTCATGGAGATATGTGATTATTTTTTCGCTTACAATTTACATGGAATGTAATAAGGTAAGAATTCAAAAATATTTGTGATATTTATGACATAAAAATACTTTTTGAAATTTAATATCACATCTATCCTCTTTCTATCCAATACTTTGAAAAATAATAATGTCACTCATGTGTACGTGTGGACTACCACTTCCAAGTAGCGCTGTGAAATGTTTTTCATTTTATTTTGACATTGAATTTAATAAATATGGATTTAAAGAATATATATTCTATTTACAACATAATAATGATGCAATAATAATTAATTAACAATAAATTTAATTTCATTCTAACAATCTAAAAAAATTGATACATCATTCATTTGTACATAAGATACACCATCTACATGATTGATTTATTCCATTTTCTATCTCTAACATTAATATATTAAAATAATTACACATATAATAAATATATATGATAATAAAATCATGTTAAAATGTTTTTATATCATTGTAAATTATCAAAATAAAATCCCTTAAAATACCAAATAAAAACATACATAAAAATTGAAGCGATTATCACTTAAAATTGTGATTTTTATAAAGAAATGTTAATCAACTTTTGATAAAAGACTATAATTAAATAATAAATGGTATAAAAAATATGAGTATTATTATATAAAATATTTATAATAAAAAATATTTATATTACATGAGAATCAATCATATAGGACAGAAATCAGACATGAGGTAATGGTTTTCTCGTCTCACCATTGCATCCATGAGACTTCTTCCATATTCAACCCTTATTAATTTATGCGGTGTATATCATACCCATTATAATATTTTATATTATTAATAAATTTCAATTAATTGTATTTAAATTTCAAATTATTTATATCCCTTCATAGGGTTTTTTATTCAAAATATGCCATAGAGTGGTTAGATTGATGTTTCTATATCAAATTAATTAGAATTGTTAATACTTGAATTTTTAATAATGAAATTAGTGGATCATTGTAAACCCCTTTAATTTTATTCTATTTAGGTTATACATGATTTTCCATGTAATATTTTTGTATTCATATATTTTTTACATAAAATGATTGAGATTTTTTTTTAAAAACATTACTTCATTTCACTCTTAAGTCAAAAATCCTCTTTCTTCCAAAACCGTTTTTCTGAAAATGTATGAAACAATGTTTTCAGAATTATATAAATTATTTGTTAAATATATTCTTACTTATTTATGTTTTTTTAAAAAAATTAATTGAGTATTCATGTCATTTTCCAAATGGATATTTTTTAACTTCTATCAAAAATGTGATTGGAATGCTTTTTTAAATGCATGAGGCATGTACGAAATTTACTGATGTTATGACTATGAATTGTTTTAAAGCTTAATTTATATGTTACAAAGGAAATTTTCAATTAAATATATTTTATGATTTATTAAATGTTAGTTTTCACAGATTATTTTCAATGTGAAATGGATATTTTTCTCAAGAATTCCTATAAGTATCATTTTATGGTATTTATATTAATCCACATCATCAACCCTTTTTGTACTTAAAATCCACTCAGGATATATTGTATTGAAACGATTGATGTTATATATCTGGTTGTATTATGACTAATTTGGATGGGAATGTATAATTTTATTACAACTCAAAAAATTACTATTGATAGTTTCTAATTATGATTACTAATTTGGGTAGGTATTAAAATGTCTTATGTTATATTTAAAATAAGAATTATTATATTGATTTTGTTTCACCCATTTCATATACAAAATGAATTTGTAAAACTAAGTGAGATTTGGGGCCCAAAATTACATATCCCAATGATGTGTTGAATTGTATCATAAGAAAATATATTTGGTCAAATCAAATTAGTTTTTACTATTAGATTTATGTTATCTTGTGAATAACCTAGATATTATGTTTCATACGTCCAACATTAAGAATTCCATAATTATAATATCAGTTATTGACTTATTTGTGATTAGTCAATTTGTTTGAATATCCATGCATATGTTTCAGGTTTTTGTGGTTATATATATTGATTTATTTTATCATCTGTTATTCCTATCATATTATGCCCAAGTTATTGTTTAAATGGATGGTGTTTTAGTTATTTACCTTTCCATATGGATTAATCATATTTATTCATGATATATTTTGTGGTTTGTGAACACTTACTAAGCATATGAGATCACCCTTTTCTTATGTTTCATTTCTACATGATATTATGAAGTTTTATTTTATTGATATGTAATGAAATTCTAAGGGGGAATATAGAGTTTTTAAGAAATTTTTTTTTGTATTTTATGTTTTCAATTGTAATGTGAATTAATAGTATGTAACTAGTTTAACTATACTAATGAACTATTTTTCCATTTATGAATTGATTCTTTTTATATTATCATAATGTAATAATGAAACAACCGAATCCGAGTTAGTAGGGTCCTGTTCATAATATTTATACTCTCGATAGACATGTCTGGGAATATATTTGGTAAAATTATGATGTATACATCGGAATATTATTCAATAATATGTTATAATCCCTTTATGTGTGGTGAAATGTTGTGACATATCCACACATTCCCATTGTCTCGTGTCTTTGTGTGTTTTTATTATAACACCAATCAATATATATATTGAAAAATATTTTGGAATGATTGTGATGGGATCCACATTAAAATACCATGTTAGATATAACATTGTTAATTTTCTAATATTATTCCCTATATTTATCATTATTGGGAATTTATTTTTTATCAATGGTATTGCTATTTTTTATTAATTTACATATATGGATTATAATTTTGGATAAAATGATGTATTGTTAAGTTCAATCGGTTCCCATTCTATATAATAGAAGTCAACCCTTTTTTTAATGAACCAACCCTAGTCGAACTAAAACATCACCAGAGATGGCCCACCACTAGGTGGTGATAACAAAAACAACAAAAACACTTTTAATAAAAACTAAAAAAAGATAAACCAATATCGTAAAATATAGATGAAAATTAAAAAACTATGTTTCATACATCATTAAACCAAAAGGATAAACCTAAAAATAAAACATAACAATATAGAATCCAAATCTCTAAGAGACCAACCATCACTTACAAACCATCTCTCTACAATGGTGATGGTAAATAAAGGAAGGTGGGTAACTATACTAAACCATTCCATTTAAATGAGTCCTATAAAAATAAATCTAGGAATACCTAGAGAATTGTTTTATCTAATAACTATTACTAATAGTATAAGACCATAAAACTAAACAATGCCAAACACCACATAGTTGTTTGGTCACGCTTGAAAACAATACTAGTTATTAGAGGAAACTCTAATGGAATTTTGGTTTATTAAAATCCCTTCAATTTAATTTTAATAATTTTATATTTACATGAAATATAAATATTAAAATGATATTAAAGTTAGTATGAAGTCATAGGAAAACTATTCATGAAAATACCATAACACAAGAATGTGAGAAATCAAACATTAAATAATACTATCAAACATAAAACCAAGGTCATGTGGAATCTAACATGTGAGAATACATTATAGGACATATAGAGGTACATTAATCATCAAATAATGTGAATCCTATCAATATATATTCCTTACATAGAATATATATATCATAAGAATAACCCCAAGTGTTGAAAAAATCACTTTGATTTCATATTTACAAAATCCTCCACACCCAAGGTTTCTAATATTCGATGTTCTACAAAATAATTTTAAAAAACATGCTAAAAATCTCTAGACAATTACACCAAAATTAATCCTAATGTCCATGCATGAAAATCCATTTCAGATTCAAATCATTCAATGAATAATTTCACCAAGCACATATGGTACATAAAGAGGTATTAAATCAATATTCATTTTAAAACCCCTTTTAATGACAATTTGAAATCATTGCTTATATTTAAAAAACAAAATAAAAAAATGTACATGAATATTAAGTAATTTATGGGTTATTAGAATTATATAGAGACACTTACGTCACTGTTGGAGGAAAACTAGACACATTTGAAATATTGATATTGGAATCAATATGATAGAGTCATTATAAGACTAAATCCAAATGAAAATCAACAAATCCACCCATAAATACATTTTGATCTAGTAATCACATCCCAATAATGTCTTAATGAAAAACGTCAAATAAATATTTAGTGGAGATCTTGAGATATGATTGAATATTATATCCAAAAAGGTACATGGCTTCAAGAGAACCACCAAGAATGATGGGTAATCACCATGGATCCAAGAGGGTAACTATATGTTGTGATGGGGAAAGGGTATCAGGAACCTGTGTGATACTATGATGATATTATATATAAACATTACAAAGAGAATTTTGGTAAATTCTATATTTTATGTGGTTTAGATCATGGAGCACAATTACATTAGGAAGAGTCACATGGTTTGAAAAACCATGACTAGGCCACATGACACCTCAAGAAAGAAATGTGTACACACACAAGGTATTCTAAGAGAGTCAAATGGTTTTAGAAAATGAACTCAAACCATGTGAAAGGCCAACAGAGCTTCAAAATTCTAAACTACATGATTGCATTATGATTAATAGTAATTGTTCACTTAAATTGTGTTTTTTACATTGTTTTCTCCAAAATTCAATATTTTCAATACCAAAATACTAGAAACCTCTTGAATAAAACAAGTTGTTAATAGAGTTAAAAAAACCATACATGTGACCCTGATGGTAAGAAAATTCTCCTTATCATAAAATAAATATGTGTCTAGAAGGTTCTCATGATTCAAGACTCACAATGAGAGAAGGCCAATGTTTCCTCATCAAGGATTCATGAACCATAACTCATGGTTATCCCATGTGATATTCCATATGATAAAAACTAGTGGATTTTTTTACTGCATAGTACCTTATCTTAACTGTGATATAACTTGAAAATTTATTAAAAATATCTCTATAAATAAATCTGATTTCTTTGATAAGATGTAATAAATGAATGCACGAATCAAACTAAACTGTATTGATGTATTCAATTATATCCATGATATTTAATTTTTGGAGTGAATAAAAATATATATGTTTTCAATATTTTGAATAATTATTTTTGATAAAGTGATTATATAAATACTAAATCGTATGTAAATTATTTAAATTCTTATAAAAATACATTATTCAATAAATGATATTTATTACATTTTGGGAGTAAATAATATAATTGATTTTTTACACATCTAGAAAATGAATTTTAAAAAATGAGTTTTATTTTTTTATGTCATACTTTTATCTTGGAGTGAATTTTTGAGAATATTTTGAATGTGTATATATTTCAAGGAATGTTGAAAAATACTCATTTTCAAAGAAAATCTTCTTTTAGTTTTAACAATTCATATATAGACAATTTTTTTAAAATGATTTCAAAGAAAAATTAGGTATTTTATATTGTTATTAATAATATTAGGTTCATTGGAATGATTTTTATGGAAGATGTTTCTATAAATTATTAACCAATATTTTTTATCTTTATGAATTATAATCATAAATTTTTTTTATCTTCATGTTAAAGGTTAAATGGGTAAATTAAGGATAAAAATAATATTTTAAGGTCTCAAATTTAATCCTACTGTCGAATATATCCTATAATATGAGTATATTTAATAAATTTTCATCTAATCCTTAAATATATGACCCCTTGGTATGAAATTAATTTGATTTGCACCATTATATTAATTTTTTTAAAAAACTTAAGACAATATAACAATCTATTAAATTTAATAACTCTATAATTTTTACACAATGTCAAAAATAGGATATGACCAGTTATAATTTATTTATGTGAAATAATAACTTGTTTTTTATCATATTAATCTATATATTTTTTTATGTGATTGAAAATTTTACCTTAATTTTTACACAATTTCAACATATTATTTTTAAATTAGTAGTAAAACTGAATATGATATAAAAAATATTACATGTAATATAATTTAGTGGATTTTTTTTCCAAAAAAATTATTATAGGTTATTAATATTTTGAAGGTTTTTATTCTAATTCCGTTTTCATAATGTAGTTTTCATAGAAAAATTATGTGAATAGTGTCAAACTTGGAAATAATTATATTTTATAAAAAAATAATATCATATTAAATAATTTAAAAACATAATAATATTTAATATGGAAATATATGATGTTAATTGGTTTAATATATCACCCTCATCCACTCATGATCCTATTTTTACCACATAAGAAAAATTATATCACTTTAGGGTGAAAAATTTGTTATTGGAGTTAATGATTAAGTTAGTTAACTATGGGGTCAAACCAAGATATATGTTTTAAAATACCACTTAAACTAGTAAAAATTTATCTTTTAGATTGTATTTAAACCAAATAAAAACTTATCTTCAAATTACATTCCTTTTGGAATCATTTTACTAGAGAATGAATTTATTTTATTTTAATATTTTTAGAAATTCCAAAAGTGCCACACCCATTTCTTATAAAAGGTAACACATTATTTCTATTAATAACAAATCATTTAGCCATATATATCGTCAAATTCCATCCATAATAACTTTCTAGAATCCTTAAACACATTCTATTTTTTATTTTCTTTCTAGAACACCATACCTTCAAGGAAAAAGTTGTAATCCAAAAGATGATCCTCAATGAAGAGGTTTAACTTTTAACTTAGAATTTTCAATTATATTTATTCTTCTAGAAACTATAAATTCATTAAATTAATTATAAAATAATTTCACAATATCATAAATATTCTGAGTTTTTAATATGGGAATAGAACAACCATTATCTACCCTACTCCCCTATTTTAATAAAACTATACCCTCACTCATTTGTATGTGTTGATTACTACCACCCTAATGTTATGTGATTTTTTTTTCATTTCCATTATCTGGGATAGTAATATGTATAGATGTAATGAATATATAAGATATATGTGATATAATAATTAAATGAATTAATTAATTATTATTAAATGAGTGGACCTAAAATAAATATTCATACAATAAATTTGGAATATATTAATGTTTAGGATATAAATGGATATATGTGAGGTTATTCGATTCTCGATAAACAGGGTATATAGAAGGTTATATCTAGCCTAAAATATGATAAAATATATTGGTGGGTAGCCTTGAAATAAAATTTCAATGATTTGGATCATGCCACATTTTATGAGAGTATTTTATTAAAATATCTTATAAAATTTTTTGGAAATGTGAAACACATTGTGAATATCCATCAAGGGAGATATAAATTCCAATTGATATTCCACCTTTATAGGAATTACAATTATATAAAAATGGGAAATAAACAATAGTGCCAAGTTACCCTATATACACATTTAATGATGTCCTAATAGATGGGAAACTGTGAGAAAGACCTAATAACCAACCTTAAACACCATTGAGTGATCTATAAGGTCCATATAGGTATCTCTCTCCACTACTACAAATAAATGGGATATATGTATATCCACCCATAAAAATATTAAAAGTGATCCATTCTATTTTGCTAAAAAATATTACTATATTAATATTTAACCAATTGAATATGATTTTCTCATGGACCACAAAAATCCTTGATGCACATCTGGAGAATATCCTCAAGAATTTGAATAGCTCACTCTATCTATTGACCTACCTATGGATGGTAGGTTGTTCTCAAAATCATTTCGTTACCCATAAACTCTTCAAAACATTTATAAAATATTGATTTAAACTATGAGTTCCTATTAGAAATATTTTCAGTATGAATACCATAAATCATAACAACCTATTGGATATAATAGTGTATGAGCTCTTACATCATCATAATATTGTTAATTAGAATTAAATATAAAAAACTCACAAGGTCATCAATTAACATTGAAATATCATCCTTCCCACTAGGATTCTGTGGAAAAATAAATGATAATGTCCATGTATATCTTATCCCATATTCAAACCATAATTGATAAAGTATTCTACAATCATGTAGTTCTCTTCTTCTCTTCTATATATTTTTGAATATAAAGAATCCTGACATATATTATTCACTCAACAACCTCATACGCAACCACCAATAATTATTCCTAATATCATTATACATAATATAATTAAAAGGATTTGTGGACCAATTAAACTAGTTTCCAATAAAAAAATCATTCATCAGAGATACCGATACAACCAACATGACTCAAAAACACAAACTGCCAACATGACATTGAGAATAATCACCTGAGGTCCACCTACTATTTTATATTACTAAATTTTTCTCCAAAATATTTTCTTTTACCTTATAGATCCAATAAAATTTATCAATTGAAGAGTCATCCTTCACTAAATCTAAGAACCCAACCTCTTTATCATAATTTTACATCTATCTATGTAAAATTTTACCTTCAGATATAATCATTTGAATTTACTATTAATTTTTTAAAAAATATATAACAACACTATGATTTATAAATTTTCTTAATAACATCTAACTCATGTTTATGTAATGGATAGTTTTTCACATTTATGATTAATTGGATAGATATTAATCCCACCACCTATTTTCCATGTATTAGGGATCACCCTAATAATGTACCTATGGCATCATAGAAAAAATCATAACCCAAACCTAGTTCAAGAGAATTAGAACTGGTGTTTATGTCAACTCCACCATCAAATTTTCATGATATATCTAACATTTATCATTCCACTCAAGTATGGAAACACTATGAGTAAACTATATCATTGGTCATGAAAAGTATAGAAATAAAAAAAATTCAATAAACATCTAAAGCTATAAAAATCTGAATTTTAAAAACATTTTGAGGTTCATACAAAAATCTTACCACCTAAATATTTTCCATATCCACTAATATTACCCAATTTGATATATCATATCCTATAAACATCACTTCTTGGATACAAAATTCATATTTAAAAAAATTACTATACAAGAAATGTTTATTATGGATTCGACAGATAATATTGAAATGATTCCTAAGTTCCTCCAATAACTTGGAGTAGACAAACAAATAAAATACAAAAATAAAAATGAAATATCCCAAGAAAATATGAAGGATGTAGTTCATTAACACCATAAACACCATGAGATAATTAATAAGACCAAATAAAATAATTAGAGAAATTAACTACCCATATTAGTTCAAAATAAGTTCTCTTTGGTATACACTCTACTCGATCTCTAAAATTATGTTACCAAGATCACCGATCTGTATTAAAACCCCATTGGTCAATTTAATTGATTGAAAAGATAAATAGTCCTTAAAATGGGTATTTGTTCTTAATAGTGTCTAAATTAAGATTTAGATAATTATAAAAAGTATAAGGATCTTATATACCTTATTGAAAAAGGATATGGGTGAATCCATTATTGATAAGATAAGAAGAATAAATACCTTGGCCTCACGATCTAGAAGATGAAAATTATTATCCTTTAACATAGTAGGTTATATGTGATATGATGGCATAGAATTGGGCATCGTATCAAAAATAAGTTAAATAGTAAATTAAACCACTCTCTATGGTTTTATGTAAGAAAAATCATCATGAAAGACCTTGGGGTACATACTAACATCTGTAGAAGAATAAATACTTAGATTGTAACACCCCGAGATTTTATGAAAAATATTCTTTTTAATTTCATTAATTTCTTGTGTTGTACGCTACACCAAATGGAGCTTGCACAACACGCATCCTTGACATGCCTTGCATTACACGCAATCGCGACCTTCCTCGATAGTGTGTGTAGTACGCAATACTGAGTTTCACTAAACAACAATATGCTATTAAAATATTATTAAAACTAGCCATTATGAATAGTAATAACCACTTTTTGAAATTTTGAAATTTTTATTTTTCAAAATGGAATTCATGTCTGGATTCGGAATATCGAAATTAGCTTAGGACGAAATTTTTGTACTTTTCGGATAACATTCATTTTCTGATGAATAGTGAAAATTACGAAATTTTAATTAAAAACAACCTTTTTAATATAAATAATTAATAGTGATAAATTATTAATTTGATCGGTTTTAAAGTATATTTAGATTATATTTTTACAATTAAATACAATGTTTGTTATTTGATGTAATTTCACATTTAAACCAGACATAAACAACTGTCAATCTTTTGATAGTTATTATCTCTTAAGAACATGCTATTTGTTTTGACGATGGGAATTAATTTTTAAATTAATTAATGCAAATGATATGTTTTGAATTTGGTAAAATAGACAACATTTTTTAATTCATAATATCAAATATTGCTTAGGCCTATTTTTTGGTATTTTTCTGAAAACTTTCAATTTATGATGAATAGTGGTAGTTAAAAAAACTGAATTTTTCATAAAACTTGATTTTACAGCTTCTTTGAGTGGGATTTCGAAAATCCGAGAGACACGGTTGATGTCAGTAAGTAAAATGTGGTTCAATGAGATGAAAATAATTTTTTGGTGAATAGTAACTTTTTACTTTTTTTACCAAAGATAAAAGTAAATAGGGTAATTAAGGGTAAAAATGATATTATTATTACCCTAACACATGTCCTAATTATATTGGACAAGTTTAAATCGACCAAAAACACCCTTATAAATAAAATATGACCATTTAGGCCCACTTGGATTAGATTAGGACATTTATTATTAATTAATTTAAAGAAGGGTTAAAATATTTAAAATCAATGTTTAATAAGTAAATCATTTTTAATATGGGGTTATACATAAGATAAAATCGACTATAGATTTTAATTAAAAATATACAAAGATTTAATACATAATGGTATTTTATTTGTAATTTTTAGACATTAAATAATTTAATTTATTTATGACACAACGATGATGCTGTAATTATCTTATTAATGAAATATTGACATAATTGATGTTATAAATACCCAAATAAATATAATTTGAGACTTTTTATGATTTTAACTAATTTTATAGGTTAATATGACATGTTAGTATTGATTTAATAAATGTTTTTCGAACATATCATTCTGTTATGATTTTTACAAAAATCAATTACTAAATAGTGTCAAAATTGACATAAAATATTTTTTAAAACAAATATTATATTATTAATTGTTATTTTATTCCTAAAAATTTAAGGTTAGGCCCAATTACTTAGATAAGGTTATATATATTAATAATAAACAACTTGGGTTTCGTTTGGCTTCTTCTATTAAGTTTATTAACCTTACAGTATAAGAACACAAGAAGACACTGTAAAAGTAATATTATTTTACTTAATGTTATATCTTAATGATAAGGTTAAAAAAGGAACCTAAACTTGTCTAAATTCTATTGGATGAGATTATTTCTACCAATACCCACCTTATCTTCGAAATAAATCAATTTGGAGGTATTTAAAACCGAATATGACTTTATAATAAAATAATAGTTTTAGTTTTCCAAAGGAGCCCCTCTCCTCCCTTATAAAAGGGAACCTCCTCCCTCTCTTCCTCACACCAAATTGAGCCTTCATGCTCGGCCAACCCCTGCCAAATTCTCTTCTCCAATTCCATAGAAACATCCTAGAGGTTCTGGTCTTCCTCAAAGACCAATTTTAGTTCCCTAAAAGGAGGTCTCAAAGAGGCGCTTCAAAGAAGAGGTAATGCCCGTTAACGATTCTTTCATCATTATTTCTTCTTACACTTCTTCTTCTTTAGTTGTTTCATCATGAAGTAATAACATCAGTATCACTCATATACTAATATGTTATTATAAGTATGGAACAACCCTATTTCACCATCTATCCATCCTACGGAAAACGAAATCACCGCAGGTGTGTACGTACGGAATACCGTCTCCACGCCGTGGTGTAATCTATTTTCCACCACCACCTTAATTGGATGGGTATAATGGTGTAAATAAAAACTATATATGATTATTTTAAAGTGATATTGATTCTGAAATAGTATACATACACTCTAATACAATTCCACGATCATGAGAACGATATCATCAATCGTGCGTACGTACGGACTACCGTCTCCACGACGCGATGAGATTCATTCTCCACGTTAACCATTCATGAATGATTATAAAGTATATATAATAATTAATAATGAAATATATGACATAATAATGATTCTATATTTATTTGTATATATATGCATGTCATCTACTTAATTCCATTCAACTCAACGAGGAAAAGAAAACAACGTTCATGCGTACGTACGGTCTACCGTCTCCATGAACAGTGTATTTATTTCCATTTACTGATCTATTATACATATATATATATATATATTCTGAGTATATATAATATATAAATAATTTTTTATATTCTGTAATTAAGTAATCATGATCTAAGTAATCATATGAATAATTACAAGTCAAAACACGGACGACAAATGAAACGATTTTACCCAAAACGCTCTTTAACATGGAATTTACAAAAGAACGGGTAATATAAAGCCATAAGTGACCCATATATGATATCATAAAAATGAGTATGATTCCGGAATAAGTCAATAACATTATTTAAATCATTATACAGGTGTTTGAGACAAATACAAAGCATATCAGACCTAAGGTAAGGGATAATTGTGCAAATCTCATTTTTTATCTGAGATTACTTATTAGTAAGTATTTACTGGGGTTATTTCTATAATAAATGTCCATGATTTATAAAAGGGTATTCATGTATGTTTATAGTCCTTTTATAGACATTTTTTCTTTTACCCTATGGTATGGAATGAATCATTCTTTTGTTTACCCTACGAGGTACTTTTTTAACTTTTCTGACAAAAGTACAAGAAGAATGTTTTTTTAACTTATACGGCATGAAAATATTTTTACAGTTTTATAAAGACATATTTTCATGATGCTTCCTAAAAATATTTCATGAATATTTTCAAAAAAATCTCTTTATTTTAAAATTGCATGACGTTTTGTGAAATGAAATTGATTTTGAAGAAGAAATGATATTTTCCTCAAGAATTTTGTTCAAGTGTTTTATCAAAATTATTTTCCATCTATGATAATATAGGGTTCTGTTTCTATACCTATTATTAAATTGATTTGATTATGTTGTGATGGAATTATTTTTATGAATTACTTTATCTTATATGAATTGTTTGACGATGTCACGATGTTTAAGATTCCCATTTTTATTACATGGTTTATGCAATGATGTATGATGTATGATTTTGTGGCACACATAAGAATGGTATCATTATGAGATGGGTGGGACCTATATCTCCCTCCAATGTATTGGGTAAATATTTTATATCTCATGAGATAGACATGGCTGGAATGATAGGTTATACCGGTTCAGTGAAACAGGACTGAAACAAGGGTGACTCGGTTCAGAAATGGACTTTGTCCAATAAGATAGTCTTGGAAATGAGTCTTGACTAATAAGAAATTATTCTCTATGATTATGTGTGTATGCCACAATGTTTCATGTTTTATGTTATGATTATTGGGATTACATTTCACTACTTTGATTTATCCCATGTTATGAAATTATGATCCCTTTTGTAGGTTAAGATTTCCAAAAGATATGTTCTTATGAATATGACGTGATTGATATTTCTTTTGTTTACCCTTACTGAGCATTTGAGCTCACCCTTTTATGTTTTCTTTTCCCCAGGACATAAAGAAAGGATTTAGGTTAAAAAAAGAAGATCTTTATGGGAGATGTTGAAGATCTTTCACCATGATTAGAAGATTATATTCCGAGTTTCCAAAGACACTACACTATTACGGTCTGTGTGTGTGTGTTTTTGCTATGTACTAAGTATTCCACAAAAGTAATGTAATGTCCATTTACATTAAACTTTAGGTCTCTACAGTTTGTATCAGAGGAAAGGTTTAGTCAACCTTTGGAAACAAGGATGCAAGAACTTTAGTTAGATCCCTAGAGATATTTATAAGGTATGTCTAGGGATGTCCCTAAGGTTAAGTATAAGTATAGGTTATAATCCTAGAATTGCGCTAACGATCTTAGAATTAAACCTAAGATGTTAGATATTAAAGGTACTCCCCCTTTAGTATGTTGTTTTCCCTAGCATGATTCTTGCCTCTCACAGAATTCTTTTTGTGTTTTAGTTAATGAAAGGAACTATAAGGAATGTGGTTAACATTGAATCCAATGGACAAATTGGTGACTATGAGCAACAAAATTATGTAATTCCTAGAGAGAAAGATATTGTGATTATGAAGAATCAGTCATGGTGATATATGATTAACAAGGTAAAATTTAGTGGTATACATAATTCATCAAAGAAGAGGAAGATAGACTATTATGCATGTTCGGATGCTGAGGAGCATAAAGAAAGGAAGATTGAGATTTCTAAATAAGGAAAGAAGAACCTTGAGGAATACCTCAAATGGAGGGACCGATGTTATCTGTGTCGAGAAAACGGTCATAGAGTGACAAACTGTTATGGAGTTCAATGTATTATTTGTGGAGAACATGGGCATTACCCAACTCAATGCCCTGACATAAAAAGTTACTTCTAAATCAAGTAATGACTTATTCGAGGACAATAATTGAAGAGGATGGATTCATGTGTTTATGTATTGGTATTCAAGAATAATGTTGTTGAGGTACTTTTATTGTGTATTAGAATATTTTTGTATTATTGTGGTTTTCAATAATTTTAAGGTACCGGTAACCATGAAAAGTGATTCAAATATTTTGGAAAGTAGATGATATGTGCATAATGAAGGGATAAGGAGAAAATGAAATGTTTGACAGTATTCATGAGATCATGATTGATATAAGGACTAAGTGATATCATTGTTTGAGTATATAGAATTTTGAGGATTTTGGTATGTGGAAAGTGTTAACTTTTAACTGCATTCATGTTTTCACTAAGGTTTAATGGGTATTCAATAGAATACATGATTAAGGCCTTTGAATGTCTGGAATGTGACCATCAAGACATATCTTATGATATATGGGGATCAACGATGGTATTAAATCTCTATTAATTTTTTTCACTATATTATGAGAGTAGACTGCAGTATTATGGATAAGCCTAAAGATTGGAATGGACTATGTTGGACATAAGTTACTATTGTTTAAGGATATAAGTTTTTTTCGATATTATTGATGGGATGTTATAGTAATATAGTTTTAGAAAAAGGACAACCTGCAGGATGGGCGACAGCCCATCGCGTCGGACAAGGTTGTAGGAATCGAACCCACAAACAAAGTGTGACTAGCCTTTATTGCCCACCACTGGCCTACAGGAAGTCCCTAGTTAGTATAATCTAGTTTTATTTTATTAAGTGGTATGTGAAGAATAAGTTCATTTTTGGAACCATATACGATTAATCTAACCATAAGATGGACTTATATATTTTTCTAAACTTTTGTTTGAAAGAGATGGAATGACCCATCATTCTATCACATGATCTACTAACACATCACGAATAACAAATTCAACTTCATTTCTTTAAGGGATGAAGTGGAAATTGTTTAATTCATGAAGAACAGTGAGATTGTACCAAAATCATGCAAGTATTTCTTTTAATTCATCAACATTAGGGAAATGATCTTGAAAACCAAAAATGTTTTCCTAGTGATCTTATATCTGTTGAATCAGATGGTACCTTAGATCGTCACAAATTTATGGCTTTGTGATTGCTGGCTTTTCCATAGCCATGTTCTCTACCACTCTCCATCAGAACATGATGGTTAGATTTCTCTTCCATATCCATATTTTCACCTATGTGGAAACCTAGTGATTAGTTTATTTGGGTAACCATTACATTTCATACTTTTGTTTTTAAAGATTGGTTTTAGTATTGCTTTTTATGATGTGGGTTTCTATTAATGAATCTATCGAATAGTAAACCATTTATAACCCCAACGAATTTCGAGGGCGAAATTAATTTTAAGTTGTGTAGAATATAACACCCTGAGATTTTATGAAAAATATTCTTTTTAATTTCATTAATGTATTGTGTTGTACGCTACACCAAAAGGATCTTGCACAACACGCATCCTTGACAAGCCTTGCATTACACGCAATCAGGACCTTCCTCGATAGCGTGTGTAGTACGCAATACTGAGTTTCACTAAACAACGATATGCTATTAAAATATAATTAAAACTAGCCATTATGAATAGTAATAACCAATTTTTGATATTTTGTAATTTTTATTTTTCAAAATGTACTTCATTTCTAGATTTGGAATATCTAAATTAGCTTAGGGTGAATTTTTGTACTTTTCGGATAACATTCATTTTCTGATGAATAGTTACAAATACTAAATTTTAATTAAAAACATAATTTTTAATAGAAATAATTAATAGTGATAAATTATTATTTTGATTGGTTTTAAAGTATATTTTGAATATATTTTTACAATTTAATACAATGTTGGTTATTGGCTGTAATTTCACATTTAAACCAGATATAAACAACTGTCAATCTTTTGATAGTTATTATCTCTTAAGAATGCGCTATTTGTTTTGACGACGGGAATTAATTTTTAATTTAATTAATGAAACTGATATGTTTCTAATTTGGTAAAATAGACAAAATTTTTGAATTCATACTATCAAATATAGCTTAGGCCTAATTTTTGGTATTTTTCTAAAAACGTTCAATTTTTTATGAATAGTGGTAGTTAAAAAAACTGAATTTTTCATAAAACATAATTATACCGCTTCTGTGAGTGGAATTTCGAAAATCCGAGAGACACGGTTGATGTCAGTAAGTAAAATGTGGTTTAATGAGATGAAAATAATTTTTTGGTGAATAGTAACTTTTTAATTTTTTAACACGATTACAGGTAAATAGGGTAATTAAGGGTAAAAATGATATTATTATTACCCTAGCACATGTCCTAATTCTATTGGACATGTTTAATTCGACCAAAAACAACATTAGGAATAAAATATGACCATTTAGGCCCACTTGGATTTGATTAGGACATTTATTATTAATTAATTTAAAAAAGGCTTAAAATAGTTAAAATCAAAGTTTAATAAGTAAATAATTTTTAACATGGGGTTATACATAAGATAAAATCGACTATAGATATTAATTATAAATCTAAAAAGATTTTCTACATAATGGCATTTCATTTTTTATTTTTAAACATTAAAAAATTTAATTTATTTATGACACAACGATGATGCAGTAATTATCTTATTAATGAAATATTGACATAATTGATGTTATAAATACCCAAATAAATATAATTTGAGACTTTTTATGAATTAAACTAATATTCTAGGTTAATATTCCATGTTAGTATTGATTTAATTAACTATTTCGAACTTATCATTCTGTTATGATTTTCACAAAAATCAATTTCTAAATAGTGCCAAAATTGACATAAAATAGTTTTTAAAACAAATATTATATTATTAATTGTTATTTTATTCCTAAAAATATGAGGTTCGACCAAATGAATTAGATAAGGTTATATATATTAATAATAAACAACTTTGGGTTCTTTTGGATTCTTATAGTAAGTTTATTAACCTTATAGTATAAGAACACAAGAAGACACGGTAAAAGTAAAATTATTTTACTTAATGTTAAATCTAAATGATAAGGATAAAAAAGGAACCTAAACTTGTCTAAATTCTATTGGATGAGAGTATTTCGACCCATACCAACCTTATCTTCGAAATAAATCAATTAGGAGGTATTTAAAACCAAATATGACTTTATAATAAAATAATATTTTTAGTTTTCCAAAGGAGCCCCTCTCCTCCCTTATAAAAGGGCACCTCCTCCCTCTCTTCCTCACACCACATTGAGCCTTAAAGCTCGGCCAAACCCTGACAAATTACCTTCTCCACTTCCCTAGAAACATCCTAGAGGTTCTGGTCTTCCTCAAAGACCAATTTTAGTGCCCTAAAAGGAGCTCTCAAAGAGGCGCTTCAAAGAAGACGTAATGCCCGTTACCGATTCTTTCATCTTTATTTCTTTTTCCACTTCTTCTTATTTAGTTGTTTCATCATGAAGAAATAACATCAGTATCACTCATATACTAATATGTTATTATAAGTATTAAACAACCCTATTTCACCATCTATCCATCCTATGGAAAATGAAATCACCGCGCGTGCGTACATACGAAATACCGTCTCCACGCCGTGGTGTAATCTATTTTCCACCACCAACATACTTGGATGGGTATAATGGTGTACATAATAACTATATATGATTATTTGAAAGTGATACTGATTCTGAAATAGTATACATACACTCCAATACAATTCCACGATCATGAGAACGATATCATCGCTCGTGCGTACGTACAGACTACCGTCTCCACGACGCGATGAGATTCAATCTCCACG
Organism: Viscum album; assembly: GCA_963277665.1. Lineage (NCBI taxonomy): Eukaryota > Viridiplantae > Streptophyta > Magnoliopsida > Santalales > Viscaceae > Viscum > Viscum album. Next base: position 1,949,963,150 of record OY728130.1, read on the forward strand.
TTAACCATTCATGAATGATTATAAAGTATATATAATAATTAATAATGAAATATATGAAATAATAATGATTCTGGATTTATGTGTATATATATGTATGTCATCTACTTAATTCCATTCAACTCAATAAGGAAAAAAACAGCGTTCATGCGTACGTACGGTCTACCTTCTCCATGAACGGTGTATTTCTTTCAGTTTACTGAACTATTATATATATATATATATATATTCTGAATATATTTTATATAAATCATGTTTTATATTCTGAAATTAAGTAATCATGATCTAAGTAATCATATTAATAATTACAAGTCAAAACACGGACGACAAATGAAACGATTTTACCCAAAACGCTCTTTAACATGGAATTTACAAAAGAACGGGTAATATAAAGCCATAAGTGAACCATATATGATATCATAACAATGAGTATGATTCTGGAATAAGTCAATAACATTATTTAAATCATTATACAGGAGATTCGGACACGTACAAAGCATATCGGACCTAAGGTAAGGGATAATTGTGCAAATCTCATTTTTTATCTGAGATTACTTATTAGTAAGTATTTACTGGGGTTATTGCAATCATCCATGTCCATGTTTTATAAAAGTCTATTAATGTCTGTTTAAAGTCCTTTTATACCCATTTTGACTTTTACCCCATGGTATGGAAGGAATCATTCTTTTGTTTACCCTATGAGGTTCTTTTTTAACTTTTCCGACAAAAGTACAAGAAGAATGTTTTTTTTAACTTATACGACATGAAAATATTTTTACAGTTTTATAAAAACATATTTTCATGATGCTTCCTAAAAATATTTCATGACTATTTTCAACAAAATCTCTTTCTTTTAAAATAGCATGACGTTTTGTGAAAATAAGTTGATTTTGAAGAAGAAATGATATTTTCCTCAAGAATTTAGTTCAAGTGTTTTATCAAAATAATTTTCCATCTAAGATAATATAGGGTTCTTTTTCTATCCCTATTATTAAATTGATTTGATTATGTTGTGATGGAATTATTTTTATGAATTCCTTTATCTTATATGAATTGTTTGATGATGTCATGATGTTTAAGATTCCCATTTTTATTACATGGGTTATGCAATGATGTATGATTTATGATTTTGTGGCACACATAAGAATGGTATCATTATGAGATGGGTGGGACCTATATCTCCCTCCAATGCAATGGGTAAAGATTTTATATCTCATGAGATAGACATGGCTGGAATGGTAGGTTATACCGGTTCAGTGAAATAGGACTGAAACGAGGGTGACTCGGTTCAGAAATGGACTTTGTCCACTAAGATAGTCTTGGAAATGAGTCTTGACTAATAAGAAATGATTCTCTATGATTATGTGTGTATGCCACAAAGTTTCATGTTTTATGTTATGATTATTGGGATTAAATTTCACTACTATGATTTATCCCATGTTATGAAATTATGATCTCTTTTGCAGGTTAAGATTTCCAAAATATATGTTCTTATGAATATGACGTGATTGATATTTCTTTTGTTTACCTTTACTGAGCATTTGAGCTCACCCTTTTATGTTTTCTTTTCCCCAGGACATAAATAAAGGATTTAAGTTAAAAAAAAGATGATCTTTATGGGAGATGTTGATGATCTTTCACCACGATTAGAAGATTATATTCCGAGTTTCCAAAGACACTAAACTATTACGATCCTTGTGTGTGTGTTTTTTCGATGTACTAAGTATTCCGCAAAAGAAATGTAATGTCCATGTACGTTAAGCTTTGGGTCTCTACATAGATGAAAATCAATGTCATCAAGTAACATCTCTGACAACCGGCATGAGGTCATTCTAGCATAATGAATAATAGGCCCTCCTCTCCTTGATATAAATTCTCACACCCCTAAAAGACATAATGAATCCCATTATAATAATGAAACTAAACCCTATGATGGAAGTGACCAAAAAAGTCCATAACACAAACTATCCCATCTATTCCTATGATAATGTAAAAGATATATATATGAAGAACTCGGAATTCCCACACAACTTCTGGTTAATTCCTCATAACCGATACTCAATAAATTTGAATCCATTTTTATAAAACATTCCCAATGGTAGGTAAAGATAAATATTTAATGGTGTTATATATGGATATAGTCTAAAACCGTCAATAAACATAGATGGTATAAAAGAATAAGATCCAACTATACCAAAAAAATTAAAATCTATTGTAGACATGAAAAATTGTTCCCCTAATAGTACATGGTCCTTCTTTTGACTAATATAGAGAACACACTAATGAATAAATTCATATAGTCTCAACTACTCCCAATGATCTTTTCTCTTATCAAGTATCCACCTTCGAATGAGGAATAGATCATCCACCCTTCAATGCATCACATGACCCTTTGATACATTTGTTGGAGTGCATCCAGCCCTAATACCTCAAGAAATTATTTTGTAGAAATGATTAATGTGAGAAGATTTTCCTCTATGATAAGGTGATTCCATAAAATTATGTTTTGTATGACCAACCTCACACAATGATTGAAAACTACCATATTTTATTCTAGAATATTCATTATAACATGACCTGTTGTAATCATTTAACCCTTTCACTTTCTATTCGGGATGGAAGACACATTGTGGTTACCTCCTATAGAAACCAATAATCCCCATATGACTATTTCCCTTATATTTGTGCCAAATACATAGTATCGTCATCAAAACCGTATAAAAAATCAATATTCCTAATATATTCTAAATAAAAAAATCACGGCCCTTAAACCCATCTTAAATTTATAATCATTATGGTACTAATTATAAAAAACCGAGGCTATTTAGTGGAAACAATTAGTGAAACAAGTGACATAATCCAAGCCTAAATCCTCTCCTACTCTACATTAAATAATTATGATGTGTTTTAAAATCATGATGTTTCAGTATAAAACTACAGGTTGTATATATTCTTAAAATAATTCCACATGAGATCCCTGTATAACTTATTCTACATGATGGATCCCCACCATTTATATCTTAGTCCTTCAAATGTGCAAGTGGAAAACCCCACCTTAGAGTCCTATATATGGTCCTTTTAGTATTCTCATTCCCCTATTTTGGCTCTTGTTGTAATTTTTAAACATAGAATATAGGTGGACTAAAAATTTAAAATTTTTATCCATGATATAATATTTTTCCTTGGTTTACAACACTCTCTTTACAAACAACCAATTTAGTGTATAAAAATTCTTCATCCAAAGAAGGTATACTAGTTAATTTTCTAACAAGACATATATTATATCATCCAATCCTAGATTAATGGGATATATTCTATGATTCATTGTCTAGAAAATAAAAATAAAATATCCAATTTCCATAAAATAAAATTCATAAATCAAAATAAGAAACTCAAGTATCAAAATTTAAACCATTATCTAAAAATATTATAAAGAAAATATGGATTCTAAAATTGGGAGAAAACCCTTAAAATAAAATAGTTTTATATAATTAAACCCCAAAATAAGTTTATTAAAATAATTTCATACAAAAAATAGGATTTATAAAAATATCAAACCACCCATGGTAACTTGAGTTCAAATACTACAGTGATAATGAAATACACCATTCCATACTTAAATTATAAATTTCAATGGCCCAAAATCATGTCTCCTATAATCCTTGAAACAAACCAAGTATGTTTCAACACAATACTCATGAGGTAAGGGTTTATGTACCATTTTTTAACAAACTAACTCGGGTAAACATGACACATCACCCGAGCTGGCCCTCCATAGGGATGGGATCAAAAAAAATAGTTAACAGTAATAACTGAAAAGAAAGAAACCAATTTTGTTCATCATATATGAAAATTACAAATCCATGAGATGTAATTGGTCATCGAAAAAGGATAAAACTTAACATACAGACCTGGAAAGTCAAAATCCATGTCTCTATGTGAAAACCCATTACCAATAAATGATCTCTATAAGATGTATATTAAAACCAAGATAACTCAGAAAAAAATATTGTAACCTTCCCATTAAAATATTAATTCAAAACAAATATCTAAACATCCAATAGAAAAATTATGGTCTGTGAAAAAATCCTAGTATGATACCATTAAGAATATTTAAAATTTATAACACCATGAAACCATCACTTTTATCTTTGTAAAAAACAATTTTGAGATAAATATAAAATGGAATCCATTTTTTGAAAAACATATTACTATATATTTATAATAATTTCATATATTCTTAGACTTGAAATATAAAACGTTCCTAAAGGATAGTATAATGGAATATACTAAATTGTTCATGGAAAATCCATACATTATAATGTGATATATAACACATGGACTAAGAATATCATGTCCAAGACCACGAAAAAGAGGGATATATATTATAACAATATATTATATTACATTTTTTAGGAAAAATAATATAAGTATAAAATAAATCTGACCAATATTAAGTCCTACTATAGTCTATCGATATCCCCAAAACGACCACTAGTCGTGCCACACTAAGGATTTCATGTATCCAGAACATGATGAACCCAAGGTTCCCATTGTCTTATGTTTTCCAAAATCATTTAGAAACCCTTTTTAACAATTTTTGAAATATTTTCATATAAAATAGTCACTGAATCCATGCTTAATATATTATTTTTCATTCAAATCCTTCATTGAGTCATTTCATTGAACACATAAATTTCATAGGATATTTTAAAATAAACCCCTATTTTAAAAACCACTATTTATATGAAGATGAAATAAATCAATCATTTTAACAATATATACATTTATATTTACATTACCATAAAGTAATTCATTGGTCAGAACCATTTTATTGAGACACCTACCATGAAAATGGTAGAAATCTATTCTCCTTTGAAAATAATGATTGCAATCAAGAGGGTATAATTATAAAATTCCATGACCAATAATAACATCATTAATTCCACCAAAAAACCTCTATATTTTATAATTACAACCAAATTGGGTTCCAATGAAATAGAGAGAAAATGTTTTAATGATACATCATTATAGATAAGATGTGATCATATCAAAAATCATATATAACTTGAAATGACCCACAAAGAATGAGGGGAAATCACCCATGACCTCAGGAAGGAACTCTAAAGAGAATTATAGAGAGGTTATATTGAGCCTAAAAGGTATTGGGAAGAGATTATATATAAAAAATATGAATTGAATTATGATAAATTCTGAAATTTATATTGCTCAGATCATGGAACATGGTTAGGACACACTGTTTAAGCAACTATGTGACATGCATATGTGGCCTCTATTCATTAAAAAAAGGTTCATAGTTACTTGGGAAATACATACAAAATTTTAAAAACTTTGACATGCTAAGATACACCCCATTTAAAACACCCAAACACTCTCACCGTTTTATTAGAAAACAAAACTATTTAAAAAACACTTCTCAATAAAAGTCAGACAACGTTTGAGTCTCATAGTTCCATATCACATTGTTATTTAAGAGCCATTACTAAATTTCAACCTAAATAATAAAATTAATATATTTTATATAAAATTAAATATAATCATCCCCCAAAAATAGGAAGCCTCCATAATTACATAAGAGGTGATCCAAGTTCAAACTATAACATACCTTTGCCCAAAGGGCATACAATGTTATTTAATTTGTTCTAAATCATCATATTATTATGAATAAATTATTATTAAAATGATTATTTTACACTAATTCTTGTTCTATATAGATATTTCACATACCATTTATACTATTTACAATATTAATTATATTATAGTGTAAAAACAAGATTATTTGATAGATTGGTTTGGGCCCTTTATGTTAGTTCCTTTAGCATTGATTTAATATGTTTTAATAATTAAAATAAAATATCTTTGTATTATTCTTATGTTTTCATTTATTTTTGTTTAATGTGTTCATAATTATCACTTCTTTCATAATATTTTATTTCTTTCTTGTTTATTATCAGTATTATATGTCTTACATGTTAATTGTTTTAATAAAATTATCACATTATTCTTCATTACAAAGTAATTAGTTTTGGATTATTATTTATCATTTAATAGATCAAGAATATATGTTTTATATGAATTGTGGTTAATTTATATCATAACATAGGACTTATCATGTGTTTATTGATTCCACAAAATAAAATTTTTACTAGTACAAATATATCACTAAGTTTCCTCATGAATATGTTTTAGTAATGATTAGATTTTTCTATTGAAATAAATTTATTTTTTAATTGTTATTATAATAATTTTTTATAATATTATAAGATCATATGTATGTTGTTAGTATATTTTAAATTAGTGTTAATATATTTGATTGTATAAGGAGAATTCACAAGAATATTATGTTTCAATGATGTTATACAATATATTCCTTTTACTGGACATGATATGAAATTCCTATTATGACTATAAATTTTAAATACTAAAATATTTTGATTAAATTTGAAACCATTAAAACATTTAATGTCATATAAAAACACAATTTTAAATTAAAAGAAATTAATAAACTATTTTATATAACACTATGATATTATTACACATTATCAATTTATAGTAATCCACATGAGAATAAAAAACGAATATTGGTCACTAATTATGATTGAAGGTGATGTCATGGATACACATTATAATAGAATACAACATTGTTATAAGATTTTTCAACAGTCTATGATTAAGGGATAATACATTTCTAGAATGTTTATTGAAACAATTTCATTAATACAAACAACAAAAAGATCATTACCGAAGTCTATAATAGGATAAGTATAATGGTTTCTTTATATATATTATTATACCATACTGTATATCGCTATAGTCTATTAAATATTTTTTATTGAACATGATTCTAATTACTATGAAATATATACTTCATTCATTGGATTAAATCCATTCATTAGAGATTTTTCAAAGATGGGTTGTCTAACATTATGATAATTCGTATTTAAAAATCCATGCTAGAATTATTTACATGCTGTTTTAACTTGAATGTTTTAAAATTGTATGATCGATAAACTAAAAATATGTTTTTAAGTGTTGGGGATTAATTTTTAGACTTTGATTAGGATATAATTTTACTTGTTTTATTGTAGTTGATTTTTTTTATATCTTCATCATGGTCTAAACCATGTGTGTTCATCTACAACATCAAAATTCATATAAATTACTTAATTTAACTATTTTAATAAATTTCATATATATTTTTCTAAGATGAATATAAGTTTTAATTGAGTTATAACACAACTCGAGAATAAGTTTTACCTCTTTCAAAGGGTAATACATGTTTATGAGTACCTAAAATACCTAATTATAGGTTATGAAACATCATGGTAAAAGAAAATGAAGGTTTTTTATAAAATTAAAATGTTTGTGTAAATAATTCACTCAATATAAAAAGGTGTTATGTTTTCTCATAGGGGTGTAACAAGAGAGGATTATAATAATGTGGTCACTCCTTTACAAATTAATGATCAAAGTTATTGTCCACAACTCTGGAGGAGTTTGAGAATGCTTAAAGAGAATATTAGGTATTAACATGAACAAATATAAAAAAGGATTCCTTATAATTTATTTATTTTTATCAATTTTATTATGAATCATATAATCATTATGTATATAGAAAGATGAATTGATTGGTATTTTTACTCAATTATAATCCAATTTTAATATATACTGGTTTTATACATACCATAAAAAATTAATGATGTTGGAAACACAAATCCCCTTTATCATTTCCCACCATTATCTATGGGACTTAATAATTATAATATGAATATTATATCTAATTGATATCAATTTATGTGAGTTACTTTTTTAATGCCACATAGATTTATGAGTTATTCCATTTTGGTTGATGAATGAAATTTTTAACCAGAGAAGGGTTTATTCCTTGATTGGGATATAGATTAAAAATATATGAATCTAAACATAATTTATAACTTTTTTATAAATTTAATAAGGAATGTTTTGTGGTTAAGGATTTCATTGAATTTTCAGAATGGTGTGGTTGAGTCGGGTACTATATGTGGTTAAAGGCGAGAGACATCACCATAACCCTATGCACTGTGTTATGGATACAATTGTGACAATTGTGAATTTTTACAATGTAAATATGAAAAAACTATTTCCATGGGGGTTTAGTTATAGCAGGTGTTGGTATGGGTGGACCATGCTATATCTATTGGAATTTCATCATGGTTGTGTCTGTATAAGTGTTTTTGTATGTATATTGATAAAAAGATCACGTTGAATCCCAAGGGGACATTTTATTCTAATGATATGTGATTGTAAAAACCTTATGTAAGGGAAATTTAAAAGACATCATCCAAGGCTCATTCCATTATGTGTACCATATAAGGTTTCCATGTAAGGGTAATCAAAGTTATCCTTATATAGGAGAAGACTATGGTGTAGTCTAATTATAGAAAAGTAATGGATAGTAGGGGTTATGGGTCATCTAAGCCACAACAAAGTGGCCATTACATACAATTTACTTGGTCAATGTGGGATATGTTGTAGCCTTGAGGATATTTCATGTTAGAGAAAGGGGGTTTCAAGGTGGCCAAACCTACAGGGTATATCTATTCGAAAACCTTTGATAAAACATTTTAGTGTTTCCTATCAGGGCGGTTATTCTACCACACCATACGGTAGAACCATAAATAAGAGATCCCTAGGTTTATAAATGAGGTGATTTACACAATGTATCCTATCTCTACATGGGGAAAAATTATCCAAACCAATTTTGATACTGGGACTAGACTGGTCATTTACAAGTTACCCACCCCGAGTGTTTTACAGTGTAAGGGAACCCTTGGGGAGGTCATTCACAAAGAACTCACCTCCTATCCTCAACCATGAATCCTGATTAAATTCGGTTAATTCTTTGGGTTATTAAATATAGTAATCAAGTGATCACTTTAGATTCATCCACTATTATAATTTTAATTTTATTCAAATTATTTGGGTTTATTTTAAACCAAGGGATCAATATGATTCCACCAACACCTAGAGGAATAAGGCGAGGATGATGGAGAAACTATGTTTATTGGAAAGAGAAGGCACTATGTGGTTGATTAAAGATCATTGGAGGTGGAATCAATGGAGTGGAGATGCATTATGATATTTCAATCTATTATTCCACTTTAGATTACTATATTTATTTAAATATAGTTATTTATAAATATTTTTTCTGATATAGAATCATGGGTGATGGTACATGATTGTAAGGGGAATTAATAGGTCTGTATGAGGCTTGAAAAATCTTATATTTTTGTTATATTTGTTCAATATGTTGGTTTTCTCTTTAATAAAGGATCATATGCATTTTTAGGCATGATTTCCTAAATGCTTCATGTTAATTTGTGTTTGAGAATGATAATTATGGATTAAGACTACTCGAGAAGATGGGTTAGTGTGGCTATAATCTAGAAAAGGGTTAGATTAGTGTCTTTATTCACTTTAGTTTATTTATAATTCCTAAAAACTATTTCACCAAGGGGAGAGAGTGTCAGCTATGTTGATGAGTGAACTTGGGTAGGTAACAAGGCCTGATCAACCATGCTTATATTTGATAATGGTTTCTATAGGGTTATTCGATGAGTATGGAATCTATTAAGAAATATAATAAGGGTAAGATGGATTGATGTCTAAAGCCTAATGATAGAAATATTCTTACAAGGGCTCTGTGTCTTCAAATATATGATGAGTGTTGTGAGTCTTTGAATATTAAACATGGTGTGATGGAGAATGTTTATTTTCTATAACATGCTGAGAAATATCACTTACATGATGTTGAGAAGGAATCAAGAATTTGTAGTATGATATTCTTAGGAAGATAGTGTTTCATTTATATGTATGTTTTGTAAAAGGATGTGGAACGAAACCTTTAGGTATAGATTTAGATGATTTTTTGAGTTTTTTATCATCAAGGTGTGATAAACCAATGACGGTTTCAATAATTAGAGATCATGGATGTTTTGGGGGACCTATTGGATGCCCTTGTTAGAAATATATAAAGTTATAGAGTGAGGGTCTAGGTCTTAAGTGACTGAAAACACACAGATTAACATGTGAGTTTTGTGACATATTGCAAGCCATGTGTGATACTACAGGTGTGTTGTTTTCCTTGTGATAGGAGATAAAACAGTCAGGTGATATGATCCTGATGACTCAATATTATAATAGTTTCACTGCTCTTGATGAACTATTGTGGGTGAAATGGAGTTTTCATATGCATCATGTGAACTTTCCCCTTTATATCATAGTTCTTTTTATTATACCTTTCATTATAGAGTCATGCATCATTAGAATGGACTACCCTGATTGAGATGGAAGGTCATGATGTGGTGAAAGATGTAGAAAATATACCATACCTTGATTGATAGGGTATCATTTTAGTATTTGTATTTGAGACCTTACTATGTTCCTTTGGGTGGCGGGTTGAGGACTAGGATGACGCTAACATAGAGTCTTATGGTGTGGGATATGTATCGAGTATGATTGAATGAAATAAATATCTGATAAAATTAAAGAATTGTATTGAATAAAGTATAATCTTGTGTATTAGTGTCTTGTCTTGAAAATAGTTACATTATGTTTCTGGAATCATGGTTACCTAGTTATAATAATATTTCCAACACGAAAGTGAGTAATTTTTATTTCCCTATGTAAAAACAAATATGATGGTGTATAGAAGGGAAATGTTTTGAGACCCTATTGAGATTTATTTCAAACACCTTGTGTGGGAACAATAATTCTTGTGATGACCTTATTTTTGTTTTCATGTATGTCACAAGACATCGACTGGATTGGGATGGAGTAGCATAAGTGTTTTTGGAGATGAGGTTGTTTTGATCCCTGAGGATGGAATTCGGGTCGATGTGTATATTTTATTTATTTTTTAATATTTAATATTGGATCTTTCTGTTTTAAAACTAATGTGTGATTATTTTGACCATATTCCTGTATCAATAAAATATTTATTATAATATTTAATTTTATTTAATTATGTGTCCTATGTTTTTGGATAGAAATTATTTGGTTTTTTTTGTTATGTTTTTTACTCAAATTAGAGCAAATAGTCTCCATATTTTAGGGATTAGTCATTCAGTGATATTTTGAATCCATTATTGTGAGGTGAGGTGGATTTGAGGATACACATTACTCTATCTATAATGTTCATTCTATTTTGGGGCATCAAAAAGTTGTACTAGTGATTTTTAATTATCTTTATATTTTTATAATATGGTGGATAAGTGTTTCATTAATGTGTTATTTGTTATGTTAATCCTTAGAATGGTGTGTCACAAATACATTTATCATATAAATTTACGGTTATCAAAGGTATTCTACTTCTTATCATTGTTTTTACTACTATGGTGGATGTATTTATTAAATATTATGACTTAAGTGGAGAATGTTATTTATGATTTTTGTCTCTTGGTCCATTACCAAGAGCCTTGGTTTCATGTGCCATATTTGGAATGTTGGCCTCACAAGAAATACATATTCATGTGTGTGATTATATTTTTTTATGGGTGTTAAATTGATTAATGTTATTACAAAAACATATATTGATGAATTCATATATAACTTTTCGATGGAATTATATTCAATAGAACCACATTATTTTATCTAATGACATTCCATTGGGATACTGGTGTAAGATTTTTTTTGATGATGATTTCTATACATACCCATAATATGAATGACATAGATTATGACCCTTATTGGTCAGTACAAGCACATGAATAATGAGAGTAAATTCAATATGGTCATAGGTTTCTTTCAGGATGTGGGGTTTCTAACAAAATGTTTCAACAAAAACATATAATGTGTTTTCATATATTTATTTTTTTGGTGAAACTGCACATAAATGAAACTAGTGATTATATAAACCCATGGACTTTATACCATGAGTAGGTTTAGGTATCGAGGGAAGGATTAGTTAGTTTCGTGGCCCAATTTACTCTCTATTCACATTATGGTGGTGATGTGGGAGTGTTGGAAGTTGTTCATTCTTATGAATTAAGCTCGTGTGGTGGGTTATTGTGTGGTGAGTCTGAAATGGGAGAGATTACTTGGGATGTGGAATGGAATTTTCCTACACAAAGATCATAGTTATTAGGTTATGGGAATTATCCAAGGTTTTATGGGATGAGGATTAATGGAGTGTGAGTTGGGTTTGTGACCATGGGTATGATAGAACATGCCACTAGGTATGGGTGTTTTTGGATTATATATTATATGAGAAACCACGAGAGGGTTCAGGGGGAGTCACATGACCTTGTAGGGAAGTGATTGAGTGTTTTAATGGTTTAGATAAGAAAATTCATGGTGAAAGAGGGAAGGTGAACACTAGGTATGCATGGTTCCTATTTGGTTTTTAAAAAAGAGAATAGAAATGGGTGGGTTGAGGACCAGTGGTATTGATGAGATGCTCATGGTCATGGAATCTCTATCTATGGTTGGTCAGAAGATTTCTCTCAGTGGTAGTAAGTGACATTAATGATGGATCATTGTTTCATCGAATGATCGACCTAATTGTGTGCCTTGAAAGAAAATGTTAGGGAGGTATGTTGATGGGACTCATTCAGTTCGTGGTCTATGAATGATATAGGGATTCCCATATGGTGTGGATTTCAAAAAATGTTATTAGGGATGATGTTATTGGTGTGAAAAAATGAGTATCATTTGTGTTTTAATTTGATTCTTCATAATGACTAGGACAGTAATTTATAGTTATTACATGAGCTAATAGAAAGATAATGGGTTGTGGTGTTTCACTGTTTGGTTTGGTAGTAATATTATAAAACTACGCATTTGGATGGGATAATCATATCATTTTTTGGTGTATTAACCAAAATATGGATGGGTGGAGGGATTGGTGAGATAGGTTGAGGGATAGTCACGATGGAATCATGATGTCGATGTGCGATTAGTTATGCTAATATCTTATTATTTTTACATATCAATTTGTAGTTAGGATGTGGTTTTGAGTGGATTTGGGGCATTGTAATTTGAGTATGAGTTGATGCCTTTGTGATCTAAGAGTGTCTAAGTTCTAATGTGAATCAATTCATAGGGTAACAAAATTACAATAAGAGTAGGGTTTTCATTATTTGGTAATATAATTAAAAAGGAGTAGGGTACAAAATTTGGTGTGGTCATGTTGGATGATCTCAAGATTACTCAGGGATTCTAGGAATAATGATAGGTTAAGGTGATAGAGAATCAATAGGGGTGGCAAGGTGTTTTTAATAAATTTCATCCAAAAGGGGAATGCCTTTTTTTATAGGAATCAAATTTTACGATATTGAAAATTAATCGATCATGTTTTTGGACCACATGAAAAATGTTTATAGAGGGTAGCATGTGGGGGGATCACCATGGCTCATAAATGAATATTGTGAGTATACTATTATGGTGCGGAGTTCCATAAGTCATGAAATGAATCACTTAAAGACGTCATAGTGTCATGGGTGAGATTGGTACAGTGAATTTCTATAGTTACCCGAGACCCTCACTTTCAAATCCGAAACAAAAAATACTATATATAAATTTTCAAAAGTAAAAATTAAAAAAATTTATCCTTTAAACAAATTAATATCTTTTCTAGTATATAAAATATTGAAAATAAAAAACCCATTACAATATATCAGAGTTTTGGAAATAAGTACTAAATAGTTATTTTGACTTTGCTCATGAATGATTTTTAATGAAGCTAAAATCAATTGGATCTTCTAATGAGACTTTGAAAATGGATTTTAAAATGTGGGTTGAGGATAAATTTACACAGTAAGAGGTTTAGAAAATGTGAAAATCCTTTTATAAATAATATTAAAAAAAAAACATTCAATATAATTTTATTTTACATTAAAATATAAAATGATTAACAAACACATTTTTTAAATGTAATTATAGGTTTTTTAAAATATATAATCATAGAAAATACATTTCAAAACATTATAAAATTAATTTTCATTAATAAAATATTTTTAGAACATTTCTATTTTATATTAAATCATTTTATATAAGAAAAAACTATCTAAATTATATGTTCTTCAAGATATAACATCGAAGATAATTTTCCGTAACCATTGAAAATACATAAGATTGTAAATTATTTTAATCATCATAATATAATAACCTTTTAAAATAGATTAAAATTATTTTATTATAGAATAATCCTGTGGGTTTTCAAAAATTATTTTGAGTGCTCTGAATATTCCATGTGGAAACTTTAATGCTATAGAGGGAATACATCTTGGAGAGTTGTGTTCACTCCCCAGATCTATATCATGTTTACAAAGTCCACGTTCTAAATTTTATAAAACACTTCGATGTTACAATTTTTATATTTTTAATTAGATATTATAGCATTTATGAAAAATGACAATTAATTATTATATATATAGTAACATATATATACATGTATATATTCTTATAGGAAATCGGTCTCTAAATTTTTAGAAACAAAATCTCATAACATATAATATTTTTATTCCTTTAGGGATTATTAATGAAGGTAATAGAGAATGTTCATATCATCAAACATGATTAATATCCTTATATTTGAAATTAAATTTCATTCCTAAATTTATAAAATAGATTTGAAAATTTTAATTTTATTGAAATAGAACATTAAATGATAGACTTTTTCATTTACAATTCAACTTTGAATAAAGAAATAAAATTCAAATTTTTTAAGTACTCACATAATTTAAAATATTTTACTTAGAACCATCATTTTTATATACATAATATTAGAAAGAAGGTATAAATCCTTCACATAAAATACTAATAATTATATTTATTAAATTAAATAATACATTAATGATATAGAGTTTTTATTTCAAAAACAATCATGAACACTTTTTATATAATATTAATTGTTCCCTTTATATATAATTTTTACACAAAATTAAATTTCACATGAAATTATAATTCTTAAATAAGGTGGTTTTTATGAAATAATATTTTTTTATAAAACAATTTATCCTTGTATAAAAATAATTTTGAAAATATAATTCCTATACAAATTTCAAAATAAACCTTGAGTAAAAAAATATTTTGAAATATGAACATTGAAAATAATAAACAATTTTACATAATAAATAAATATAAGTTTCAAATAATAAAATTGAAAATATAACTCCATTAAAAAGGCGATATTTTGATAAGTAGTACATATTATATAAAAGATAGTATACAATATATAAATATAATTATTTGATGAAAAAATAAATATAGATTTGGGAAATTATAAATCCCCTAAATAAGATTGAAATATAGTTCCTTTTTCATACTAGATCGTTTGAAATGGGTTTAAAGAGAGGGATAGAGAGAAATATTGTTCTTTGGTTTTTCCATCAGGAAATTGGGGGTTCTAGTATACATATATCTAGTAATTTGTGGAACAGAGATTGGTTGTGTCTAAATAATGAAGTAACATGATAGTGGCGTTGTTTAGTAGGAGTAGGGGGTGGAAGGAAAAATTGGGTGTCAATTACCTTATAGGGTATCAATTGGGGACATATTTGTTGATATATATATAATATCTCCATTATTTCCAACCCAAAATTAAAATTGATTCTTTATTTAATTAATTTATCCTTTAGAATTTTCCTCAGGAAGGCTCCAACAATAAATTGATTTGGGATATAGAAATTAAAATTTTATATGGCCGTTATAACTTCAAATAACCATTAACATTGTATTATAGGTAGAGGGTGTATATCTAAAGAAAAAATCATAGAGGTTGGGGGTATACTCTTTTTAAGATGTTTGGTGGTTCCTTTCACCATAAAGCGATGTAGATAATGATGAATTAAGAAGAAGATATTGGGGAGTGTGATTGTGGATTTGGTCTAGCCTGTGGGATAATGAAGATGAATAATAGGGGTTTGAAAGGAAGAATAGGTAAAAGACATCAGAAGGTCATGACATAAGAGACCGATTTTAATACATGTGAATAGTACCCACACTGGGAGATTTCATATTGAGATATTTCATAGTTTCATGATCACATATTAACTAACCTCAATTATTTGATATGGAATAATCAATAATAGGGTCTGTTCCCAACTATGCTATACATGCATGCAGGTCAAAGACCAAAAAACCAATGCATTCCCATTGGCCTACACACAGCCCAGTGTTTACTCTCTTCTATGATGCTATGCAACCCCAGCCTACTACGAGGTGACCTATCTTCCCCTACCACTGATCATTTTTTACATGGATATCTCCTGATGATTGGTTGACATATAGTCCCAAAATTTATGGGTTTTTCTCACCAAACTGGATATTAGAATGGTTCAATTTTCAATATAAGTAATTTTTCAAAAATATATATAGATGGGTAAATAAAACATATCAAATATTTCATTTACATCAACATAATTATACTTTTTTTTACATATTAGGTATTTATACTAATTTTTTTAACATATGTTTTTTGATTTCATATTATCCATTATTTTAATTATTAAAAAAATTGAAATATATATGATATAAACAATTTTTAAGTCTATTATTCAAGTATTAACAGTCTTCATAAAAGACATAATAATTAATTTCATAAATTTAAAAATTAATTAAGGAAGTATAACAGATATGATACATTGTATATTTTTTTTATATCTTGGACATATATTTTAAATTTAATCCTAAATTATATATATATGTACGTATTGTTTGTATGTATATATATATTTGATTAATCAAATGTGATATAATGAATATTTTATTATCATTACAAACCTATATTATTTAAAAATAACTATACCAATATAATCAAATGGACATGTCTATTTTCATTATAAATATATATATATCGTACTAAAAATATATTTATTATAAAGTAAACTCTATGTTTTTAAAAATTTCTCTCTTGTGAAGATGGTTATAATATATCATTGTTTTATCTATGATTTTTTCTAAATTCATTGTGAGTGTTTTTATACTCATGGTCTATCCCAATGAGGTGGGTTAAGAACAAGGAATTTTTATTTTTATATAAACATTTCTTCTTGTACCACTGATGATTGCGATAAGTATACATTAATAGTTATAGAGTTTTGTAGATAAATGTATCTTTTTATCATATTGTAACTATGTGAGTTGTTTTGAATAAAATGTAATCTATTATTATTTGTGTTTTCAAAAAATTTCTTATTTATTTAAATTTAAATTAATTGTTAAAAATTCTACGGTATTACAAAATTCCACAGTTTAGAATAATTGTGCCCTATAAATTCTTCCGCACTCTATGTCATAGTTCGCAAGATTCAAACATGGAGGTTCTTGGTCCCGAAAAAATAACATCATTTAAACAAATAATCAAAAAAAATTAAATTAAAAAATCTTCTAAAATAATGCATACCTTTAACATTGTCTTTAGTGATGGCATGTCGTGCAATGAGAAAGGTTCTAGGAACTGCAGTGGTCCCACATGGAATTTTGAATATCCACTATTTCATTTTTCCAATGAAACATCTCGCATTTGAATCAATGTGTTGATGATATATAAAATTCTTTTTATTATTAATGTATAATTTTGACATCTATTTGATAATGAATTGTATAAACTGATCATATATATTTTTCCTCAAAGTTTTAAAATTACCTTCTACACTTCCAAAGATACAAAAAATCAATATTTGATATATAAAAGTTTCAAGGAGGTGACCCTCTTCTAAATATCCTTCAAAATTTATGAGTTATTCAGATGTCTTAGTTACGGTGATTAATTAAAAAATATCCTAATTGTACATTCCCCATTAAATTTTGTAGGAATGTTTAGAATACATGATTTTTTCATATAAGAACCATTCTCCTTGAAATAAATAAGGAGTAGGTAAGGAATTGGATTCCTGGTAATGTTATAATAAGGTGAATTGGAAGTTTATATAGGTTTATGATTTATCCTTTTAGGACATCAAGATTATTCTCGAAATCAAATCCTTTATAAGAGAGAGAAGACTTTTTCATGATCTTTCTACTCTCATTTTGAGAAATCTCTTAACCCTAAAAAAATTTAATGAATAATGGCTTCCCTGAAAGAAATTATACTGTATAAATTGAATCTATTTTTAACCAAATCATCCCAATGTATAAATATATCTAAACCATTCCTCTGAAGAAACATATAGAGACCCAATACACAAACATTAAGATACAATAAAAAAAATAATATTTATTTTTTTTAATTAGAAAAATATAGTCCATTGAAAAATTGAGGACCTTTTCTAGTTCAAGATTTAGGGGAAAATAAAAACATCATTACAAAATATCAGAGTATAGTCAATTAATAATGAATATATATTTTAAATATTCCCACTCTATCTCCCAAATAAAGATAAACTCATTTGAAACCTTTAATAAATATGTGAAAAACATATTAAAATAATGGGGTGACCATAGAATTTCTGAGTAAGGGGTTTTTGAAAACGTGAAAATCCCATCATAAATAATGTTTTAAAAATAATTTCCAAAACATTTTCTTTTTTTAAAATCATAATAATTTTATAAAAAACATTCAAAAAATAATACATGTGTTTTACAAGTATATAATTATATAATATAATTTTAAAAACCATTGAAAATAAATTTTCATTGAAACATGTATTTTGAAAGTATTTTTCATTATTATAAACACATTAAATATAATGAATAATTTTTTTATTAAATATAGGGTTTTAAAAATATGTATTTGAATTTTTTTTCAAAAATTATGGAAAAAAGATTATGATTCTGAAAAAAATATAATTTAAAAAATATATTGAGAATTTAAAATACATGGAAATACTTTTCATAAAAATGAATCTACTGATTTTACAAAAAATTATGACAGTTCAGAAAATAAACCAATGTGTACACTTGGAACATTGAAGGATATAGGGGTCCTACCTATCATGGGGGGTTGGATTCACTCCAAAGATCCCTGCAATGTTTTCAAAGTACAAGTTTCAAATATTATAAAACATTTGCAGGTTTGTCATTATTTTTTATTTTCAAGGGATTTTATAACGTTTATGAAATTATGAAAATTAATTAATATATATATATATATTTATCTATATTGATAGATATATATTTACATATACATATTTTCATTGGAAATCATTTTACAAATTCAGAGCAACCAATTATTATTAAAAAGAAGCATTGTCTACCTGCAAGGATTGTTAATGGAGGTAATAGAGCATGGAAATATTTGAAAATGTGATTAATATCCATAAATAAAAAATGAAATTCAGGTCATAAAATTTTCCAACCAATTTCAACACAAAATATTATTGAAATTGAATATAAAGTGATAAAAATTATCATTTGTAATTCATCCTTGAATATAAAAAAACATTCCCATTTTGGAATAACTCAATTTATTTGAAATTTGTTGTTTTGAAACATCATTATTAAGCATAAAATATTAGTATGGAAGTAAAAATTCATCACATAAAATATTAGAAGTCCTTATTTCTTAATTAAATAATACATTAAAAATATGGGTTTTTTTATTTATAAAAAACATGAACACTTTTATAATCAAAACAATTATCCAATTTAGATATAATATTGAGAAAAAATATATTGCACATGAAAATATAATTATTTAATAAGGGTTTTATACATTAAGTTGTAATTATTTATGAAATAATTTATCCATTCAAAAACAAAATTTTGAAAATATAATTCTTTTTCCAGATTTAAAATAATTCCGAATTAAAATCATTGTTTGAAATTAGAATTTTGAAAAAAAAGTAAATTTGAAAACAGAATAAAAATAATAATAATAATAATATTGAAAAAATAAATCCCTTATAGAATTGGATTTAGGAAAAATATTATATAAGAAATAAATTACAGTATCATTTACATAAATATATTAGTTTCAAGAAAAATTAACATATTTTTGAGAAAATAGAAATTACTGTTCAAATATTGTAAGATATACCCTTATGCTTGCTTGATTACTCAATCCTTGTTGGAGGAGAGGGAGGGAGAGAGTGTATAGGTCATGGTTTTTCAACATGTAAATTAGGTATATTGTTATAAATATATAATGAAAATTTGGGTATTCATATTAGTAGTGGATAAATAATGATGAAGCTCAAAGGTGGTGCTATTAAGAAAGCGTATGGTGTAGAAGATAAAATAGTGTATCAGTTTTCTTATGGGGTTACGAGTGGGGCTCTATTTTTCGATTAATACAAACACACACATATATTTTATCGTAAATTTGAAACAGAAAGTTAAAACTAGTTTTTTCATGTTTTTCTTTTATCCTTTCCCGTATTAGTCAAGAAAAAATCGAAGAAACATTACTTTGTGGTATTGATGTTTAAAATTTTAGTAGTGAGAACAAATTCAAAGGGTAATTACATTTGTAATTTGGCCCAATTCTCCCTTACATTATGATTCAGATCTTATGAACTACCAATATTTGTTCTATAACTTAATATTTTGATCTTAGATATGTAGGGTATGGTTTTTATATTTTATGATAATGTTCTCATTGTCTTTTGTTTATGTTTGGCATACATATCTCCCTTGTTTATTCATACTAAGTATTTGTGGTCACTATTTATTATGTTAAATTTCCCCAGGTTATGAAGAAATTTTTTATGTAGGGTAGGTTTTTGAAGTGTACCAAGGGAGAAAATGTTTACATGGTATCTTGAAGATCTTTAACCAAATTAGAATATTCTGTAGGTAGTCTCCAGAGAGACTAAATTATTATAGTCATTAAGAATTTGTTTCTATAATATATTTAATATTAACATAAAAATATGAATTAACCATGTGTGAAAATCATTGGTGTCTATAGGATTCTTGTAGATTTCTTTCATGATCTTCGAAATGGGAAATTACAGAATAATGGGATTCAATGCTGTTAGAACGTGGAGTCATGTGGGATATTTTTAGTGATTTTGATGGCAGACATGGATATGAAAAACATAAGTTTAACACTGCTGGAAAGTAAGGCTTTTCCAATAGTTTAAAACCACTAGTAAAGGATGCCAAACTGTTGGCAAGTAAGGCAAAGGGATAGACCATTACCCACAGTTTTAGTTTTACTATTGGGAAAGGCAATGTAATCCTAGACTTTCCCAATGGTTTAAATAACAATTGGTATAGATTTATATTCCCAACAGTTTGAAAATTGTTTTCAATACTGGAAGTGAAATCCTAGTTTCCCAATGGTATAAATAACCGTTGGTGTATAGGAGCATTCGATTAAAATATTTATAACACTATACCAATGGTTTTAGTTAACCGATGGTATAGTGTAATACCATAATTTGGCAGACTAGCAACCTAAAACTCCTCCTATAAGGCCCCAGCCTTAAACCTTACTTAATCTTGAGTTATTACAAGATTACACGTTGAGGATCTTTTCGGGTTTAGAGTTTTAGTGAATTAGATCATAAAACTTGCATTACATTCCACATATAAACAAAGTGGTTACATAAAGATAGTATTCTTCATTCCCATCAATGGAAACATATTTAAAATAAAACATGGATTATTTCTTGACACATCCTTGACTCTATCATCTTATCATGTACCTTTCCCTTGACCTGTGAAAAACATTTCAAAAACTTGGGATGAGCATAAAAACTCAGTATGGGTTATAAAAAAAACATGGAAAGGAAACATGAGTTCATATATACATAAGAATGAAATCATACTTTACCCATAAAACATAGGCACTTTAACATACCTCATAAAATCATGAATAAATCATAGAAATCATAATATGTAAAGGTAACTTGAGGCATTCATAACATTCTTATGTAGGGAGTAACCCTCTTGGTTACGTTTGGAATACCCATCACAGTATATTCCCTAAAATCTCTTCGGAGAAACCTTAACGTTTCACTCCTTCGCGTTACCCAATGCATTGGAGAGCTATAACGGGCTCACCCGCCCTTAGTTTATCACGGAACCACCCGTTTTCATAATAATGCCCAAGAACCATAACATAATCATATCACATAAAACATGCATAAAGGAAACATAAAATTTCCACATTTCAATCACGAGATATCAATACAACACATTGATATAAAAACATTATGAAAACCATTTTCAATACCAAAGTAAAACATGGTATTTATTTTTCTTTTAAAAAAGAAGGTATGGCTTGTAGAGGAAGCCAAAACTCAAATAACAGTTACGACGGCGGAGAAGTCGTTGTCGCCGCATACGTACGAAAAAAAACATTCCCTTTTGTCGTTTAGTAAACGCTTCGTAAAAAAGATTCCTTTTGAATAAACGTAAAAGTCAAAGGGGTTTATACACCATATGAAAGAAAGTTGTGTATAAAATAAAATATGCCTCAATGAAAGGAGATTGAGACGAAGTCCCATACTTCGTATCCGACTTGACCCGACCGTTCTTTAAACTCCTGAATAATAAACTTGAGTTAATATCTACTTTCTTATGAATCTTTTTCAAGTTCATTATTCCTTTTATACCATGTTATGAACATCATGTAATCATTTAAGTTAATAATGTTCATTTTGTCGGTATTTGGTTCTTAAGTCAAAAATAGACCTCTTACACATACATGTTGTTAATTTGGTCAATGTTTCATTATATCCAGAATGGTATTCATGATGTAGATATCATATATGTCATATATATACAGTACATACATGTATTTATAATATTACATAATCCTTTAGAGGTAATAAATGAAATGCACCGTTCATGGAGACGGTAAGTCGTACGTACGCATGAACGCTACTTTCATTTCTTTGTCATATTAATGGAATTAAAACTAAATGAGAGGTATGTATATTTTAATTCCAGAATTATATTCATCATTTATATATATCATTAATTATATATATCCGTTATATACATGTACTTTTAATAGTACATTACATTTGGGGATAAGAAATGAAATGCACCGTTCATGGAGACGGTAGTCCGTACGTACGCATGAACGCTACTTTCATTTCTATCTCATACTTTAATGGAAATAAATGATAATGATATATATATGTATATTATAATTCCAGTATAACATCATATATAATAACTTTAAATCCATCCTTTACACGTCCCACATATGGCATTAACGAATCACATCACTTTGAGGGGGCGGTAGTCCGCACTTCCTTAAATGAAGATATCGCGTATACCCATAATGGAAGCCATAATGGTAAGACACAAATGAAAAATACATAAGCATAAGTAAAACATAAACATATTACATATCATATATAAAAATAGTGACATCATAATGGCCACCTTTGAAGGTGTTAAATGAGTATT